>CP036233.1:0-600000 GCA_004299765.1 Talaromyces funiculosus
ATTATAGATACTCTTATAAAAAATAAGAAAATAATAGAAATAATTATAAATATTTAGAAAGAACTTATTAAAATCTAATTAAATCTAACTAACGCCTGTATATTAGAGGATATAGAGAAGAAAATAGAATAGATTAAATAGATTTTTACTAAGATATTATAAAGATATACTAAGAGAATCTAGCTTTATATATATTCTAAGCATTAATAGGGCCTTATTATATTAAAAACTTATAAGACCTATTTAAAGGCTTATAAAGCCTTTTAAGCTAGAGAGCTTAGTAAGAAGAAATACTAAATAATTTATAAGATCTATTATATTATAATTAAAAGAACTAAAAAAGAATATTAAAAAATTTTTTTATAAAATATAGATAAAGACTTACTAGAAAAATAAAAATAATATTAGATAGTATTCTATTATATAAAATTAATAAATAAAGATATTATATCAGTCTTAATTAATCTAGAGTCTAAGAGAGTAATAAAAACTATATTTAAGAAAAAAAAAATATTTTTTAGAAAATAGATCTTTCTATAAATATTAGAATAAGACTTTAAAAAAGCTATTTAATCTAGAATAGCTTTTCTAACCTCTAATAATATCTATAAATTAATAGATAAAGCTTTAGTAAAAATACTCTCTTTAACTAAAAGATAAAAAGATCTTAAATATAGATTTATTTAATTTTTAGACTATTTAGGCCCTTTAGTATCTTAATTAAATCTAGATTATAGCTTTAATAAAATAATATTTTAAGTTTAAAGCCTATTCTATAATCTAAAAAACTATTAAAAAGATTCTTCTTTAGAAGCCTAATAAGATTTATATATAATAGTAAAAACCTACTAAGTAATTAATCTACTAAAGTATTTAGATAAGATAATAGAAAAATTAGTAATAGAATTAATTATAAAGTTTATAAAGGTCTAAAGGCTCTTCTATAAGAGTTAATTTAATAAGTATTATTAATATAGTATAATAAATATTATAGTATATCTTATAGAGAAGATTAAAAAGATTTAAAAAAAAAATAAGCTTAGAGTATATTTATTTATAGATATTAAAAGCACTTTTAATTATATAATTTTAAATAAGCTTATAAATAATCTTATAAGTATAGAACTAGATAAAGATTTTATATACTAGATAATTTTATTTATATTAAATTAATAGACCTTATTAGTAATTAATAGATATATAAATAAAGAAGCTTTTATAAGCTTAGATCTATTTTAAAACTCTTTAGTATTACTAATTTTTTTTATATTATATACACCTATTAGTAAGCGCTATAAAAAGATTAATTCTAGAGGTAAAAAAACTATTCTTTATAAATAATTAGAGACTAGTAATAACAGCTAACTTAGTAAAAAAAGCCTATAAGATTCTATAATATACTATTAAAATAATAATTAAATAGAGAATAAAGAATAAAGTATAATTTAATCTTAATAAAACTAAAGCTATTTTTTTTATATAGTAGTAAGAGGACTACTATAAGTATAATCTTAAAGATATAAAAATCCTTATTAGAGGCTTATAGGCCTATATTAAGCCTAATATAGTTTATTAATTAGATATAATTCTTAATAAATAGCTAGCTTTATAGAGCTATTATTAAACCTATTTATAAAAGATCTAGAGTATTAAAATAGGATTTTATATAATCTATTAGACTAATAGCTTTACTTTAGAGCTTATATAAAGGCTATAAAGAGCCACTATATAAGCCTAAATCTTATAAAAATTAGAATTATAATAATAGAGTTAAAAAACCTAGACTAAGACCTTATAATGTCTTATAAATTATTAAGTAAGAGCTATTATAGGTATATTTTTAAAGATACTAATTAGAACTCTAATCTATAAAATAACTTTAGAACTAGTAATAACTCTATTAAATATAAAAAAAACTTAATAGACTATAAAATTATTAGATCTATTAAAGATATATCTAATAGCTCTACTACTCCTAATAATACTTTAATATAAAGATATTTATACTTAACTAAAAGAGTAGCCTCTAAAAAATTATAAATAAGCTTAAAATAATAATAAAATATCTAAAAAAATTAATTAAAGATTAGCTAAATACCTAGTCTAATATCTAATTAAGAATCTATTAAATGGAATAAAAAGAATTATATAATATAATATAAAAATCTTTTTAGACTTAATATAGATGCTTAATACTAAATAAGCTTTAGAAAAAGTAAAAGAGTAATATCTAAAAACTATTTTATAATTAAATAGCTTTAGATAAGAAGATAGATATATAAAAGCTAATATAATCTTATAAATAATATTAAAAAGCTCTTAGAAAAGCTTAAAAATACTTATAAAGATTAAATATAAGATATTTAATATAGAATTAATAGAAGTAATTTTAACACTAGAATAAATATTAAAAAAGCAGCTTTTAAAACTAATCTATATCCTATTAGATATTTAAAATGTTATTAATTACTTCTAAATATCTTAGCTAGGCCCTAGGCAAGCCCTAATACTTAAAGCTTATAAGATAGCCTTTTAATTAATTAATAATAGCTAATTAGTAATAATCTAATAGATATTAAACTACTAAGAAGTAGAAAGAAATAAATAAATAGATTAAACTACTAAAAGAGCTATTAATAGATCTAAAAAGTCTAGTTTTAAAGACCTATTATTAGTCTATATTAAATAAGCATATATTAAAGTAAGAAGAAAAATAATAAAAGATTAAACTTATATAAATATAATCTAAAGAGCTTATAGACTTAAGAAAGCTTATAAAATATCTAGAGACTAAGAGCTAGATAAAATAATAATAAAAATACTAAAGTATCTAATAAATTATTATTACTAAATAAAAACTAGTTATACCCTTATAAATATTTATTTATATTAAATTAAGGCCTAGAACTCTCTTAAATATAAAACCTATAAAGGATTTAGAAAAACTATTTCCTATATTTTTTTTAAATACTAAAGACACTAAAAGCTTTAGAAAAAATTATATAAAAATCTAATTAATATTAGAATATCTTTACTAACTATAGCTAAAAATACTCTAGAAATAAGACTTTTAGTAAATCTAAAGCTATTATAATACTACTATAATTTATAATAATAATAAATCTATTTTAGAATAAAAAGCAGGCTATTAAAAAAATAGATTTAAGAGATTATTAGAGATAGAAAGCCTTATAAGAATAAAAAATATAGAGAATAAATAAGAAAATAAATATCTCTAATCCTTTAGAAGAGGATTAAGAATATCTAAATATAAAGAGATATAAAAGATTTTTATAGATATAAGAAGCTTATAAATAAGCCTAAAAACCTCTAATAAAAAGCTAGATAGAGATAAGATCTAAGCTAAGAATTATAAAACACCTAAGACTATTAGGGGCTATAGCTCTTAAAGCCCCTAGGACTATAGGGCCTAGCCAAGGCTTCTACTAAGTCTATTATAGCCTATAAGGCTCCATATAGACTTTAAATATGATTAATAATAATATATAATAAATAAATATAAATCTTCTAATTTTAAATCTATTATTATTATTATATTCTTCTTCTTATTAATTTATAAGTATATAATTTTCTTTTAAATTTAAATATTAGAATAGCTAGAGCTTTTTAACTTTATTATATATTTTATATAGCTATATTTTTATTTTATAATAATACTAAATAATATCTTATAAAAGATTTAATTTAAATTTTTATATAAGAATTTTATTCTATTATTATAATAATAATAGTAGCTTTAATTAATATAAAATTATTAATAAAAATAATCTTTAAAGTAAAATTACTAGATTTAATAATTTTTAAATAGAATTATAGATTATATATATAATATTAATATATTTATAAAAATAAATAAAATATTTATTATTAAACTTTTTTATAAGATTTTTAATTTATATATTCTTTATAGTATAGTTAGTATATTTAATATATTTTTTTATATAGAGTTAGATAATCCTCTATATTATAAAATCTAATATAATATATATAGTAGATCTAGTATTAATAATATTATATAATATATTTATATATCTAATATTTAAAATATTACTAAAGATTAGTAACTTTATTATAAATTAAATAATAATATTAAAAGCTATTAATAATAAAATCTTATTTAATAATAAGATTAATAATCTATTTATTATTAAAGATTATAATAAATATAATTTAAGAAAGTTTTTATTTTTAGATTTTTTATTTATTAAATAGCTAGTTTATATATATAATATTAAATAGCACTAATAATTATATAAATATAATAATATTTTATAAAATAATTATTAATTTAAAGATAAATTATTTTAAATTAAAATTAATATTTATATTATATATTATTATCTTTTAAATATATTTTTAGATTTAGATATTAGTTTTAAAAGCTTAGATCTAGTTATTTTATAAATAAACTAATCTATATTATCTATTATAACTATTAAAAGAATAATATTATTATTAAATAATATTTTTATTATAGAAAAATATTAATATATAATTATTATATCCTAGATAGATTAAATAATTAGATTAATATATTCTACTATTTAATTAAAGTATTATTAGATTAAATTAATTAAATCTAGATCTATATATTTTAAATAAATCTTAAGATTCTTTTAAAAGAGAAAAAAGATTAAAAGTAAATTTATATTACTTAATATATCTATATTTAGAATTATAAAAAAGTTTAAAAATACTCTTTAGTTTTAATTCTATATATAATTCTAAATTATTTATTATATAACTATTAAAGTTTAATAAATTTTTTATAATATATAAGTCTAAGGATATTAGATATTAAATTATTTTTATAAAATAATTAATATTACTTTTAATTATATTAATCTTTTAAAAGATTTATAAGATTTTTTCTATATCTTTTTTATATTTAATTTTATATATATAAGCTATTATATAAGTTATTTATTTATTAGTATATTTTTAATCTAATAAGCTAGATATAAAAATATTATTATTATATTTTTAATAATTTTAATAAGTATACTATTTATTTTAGATTTATAATATTTTTTTAATATTTTAAATTCTTTAATTATAGAGATTATATATATATATATATATTAAGATTATTATTAAAGTATAGTACTAGTTATATTCCTCTTTTTTTACTCTTTTTTAGTAGTATTATTTAATTATATTAAATAAGCTATTAAAAATAAATAAATAAGCTTCTAATAGAGTTTTTTATAATTTAGATTCCTTCCTACAGTACTTTTTACCTGCATGGGTATGTTTTTATAGGTGCGCGAAGTTTTCATGCGATCTATATTAAGTCTAATATAATTTATTAATTAAATATAATTTTTAATAAATAACTAGCTCTATAAAATTATTATTAAATCTATCTATAAAAAGCTTAGAGTATTAAAATAAAACTTTATATAATTTATTAAATTAATAATCTTATTCTAAAATTTATATAAAAATTATAAAAAGCTATTATATAAATTTAAATCTTATAAAAATTAGAACTATAATAATAAAATTAAAAAATCTAGATTAAAATCTTATAATATCTTATAAACTATTAAATAAAAGCTATTATAAATATACTTTTAAAAGTATTAATTAAAATTCTAATCTATAAAATAGCTTTAGAACTAGTAATAACTTTATTAAATATAAAAAAAAAAAAAAAAATTAATACATTATAAAACTATTAAATCTATTAAAGATATATCTAATAATTTTATTATTCTTAATAATATTTAGATATAAGAATATCTATATTTAACTAAAAGAATAGCCTTTAAAAAATTAAAAATAAACCTAGAATAATAATAGAATATTTAAAAAGATTAATTAAAAATTAATTAAATATCTAGTCTAATATTTAACTAAAAATCTATTAAATAATATAAAAAGAATTATATAACATAATATAAAAATCTTTTTAAATTTAATATAAATATTTAATATTAAATAAACTTTAAAAAAAAATAAAAGAATAATATTTAAAAATTATTCTATAATTAAATAGCTCTAGATAGAAAAATAAATATATAAAAATTAAATATAAAATATTTAATATAGAATTAATAGAAATAGCTTTAATATTAGAATAAATATTAAAAAAATAATTTTTAAAATTAATCTATATTTTATTAAATACTTAAAATACTATTAATTATTTTTAAATATTTTAATTAAATTTTAGATAAATTCTAGTATTTAAAGCTTATAAAATAATCTTTTAATTAATTAATAATAATAAATTAATAATAATCTAATAAATACTAGATTATTAAAAAATAAAAAAAATAAATAAATAAATTAAACTACTAAGAAAACTATTAATAAATTTAAAAAATCTAATTTTAAAATCTATTATTAGTTTATATTAAATAAATATATACTAAAATAAATAAAAAAATAATAAAGAATTAAATTTATATAAATATAATCTAAGAAGCTTATAGATTTAAAAAAACTTATAAAATATCTAAAAATTAAAAATTAGATAAAATAATAATAAAAATATTAAAATATCTAATAAATTATTATTATTAAATAAAAATTAGTTATATTTTTATAAATATTTATTTATATTAAATTAAAATCTAGAGCTTTTTTAAATATAAAATCTATAAAAAATTTAAAAAAATTATTTTTTATATTCTTTTTAAATATTAAGAATATTAAAAGTTTTAAAAAAAATTATATAAAAATTTAATTAATATTAAAATATCTTTATTAATTATAGCTAAAATATTTTAGAGATAAAGCTTTTTAATAAATTTAAAATTATTATAATATTATTATAATTTATAATAATAATAAATTTATTTTAAAATAAAAAATAGGTTATTAGAAAAATAGATTAAAAAATTATTAAAAATAAAAATTCTATAAAAATAAAAAATATAAAAAATAAATAAAAAATAAATCTTTTTAATTTTCTAAAAAATTAAAAGTATTTAGATATAAAAAAATATAAAAAATTTTTATAAATATAAAAAGCTTATAGATAAGCTTAAAGATCTTTAATAAATAAGCTAGATAAAATAAGATCTAAGCTTAGAATTATAAAATATCTAAGACTATTAGAGGCTATAGCCCTTAAAATCTCTAGGACTATAAAGTCTAGCTAAAGCTTCTACTAAGTCTATCATAGCCTATAAGACTCTATATAGACTTTAAATATAATTAATAATAATAATAAAGCTTTCTATCATGCTATTATGCTCTTATAAACCCCTTTTTATAATAAAGATTTATATATTAAAAATAAATAAATAAAAATATTTATATAATTAATATATAAATATAAATAGTATATCTTAATATAAATTAATATATAAATTAGTATAAATTAGTATAAATTAATAGATATTAAATATATAAGAATAAAAGATTTAAGAGATTTATAGAATTTATAGAATTAGAATAAAATATAATATATAAGAGTTAGTACATATATATTTATATTATTTAATTATTTTATATTATTTAATTATTTTATATTATTTAATTATTTTATATTATTTAATTATTTTATATTATTTAATTATTTTATATTTATTATTTATTTTATTTATATAGTTTTTATACTTATAGTTTATTTTTTTAGTATATTATTTATAAATTATAATAGTATTATAATTTATATTAATATTTATAGATTTAAATATTTTTAGAATAATAGTTTCTAGAACTTAGCTAGCTTTAATTAGTATTAATACTAAATAACTAACCAACTAACTAATAATTTTATAATTTATATTTAGCTATATATAAGTTATAATAAATTTAAAATAAGAGTATATAATAAATATATTAAAACTTTCTATAATAACTAAGTTAAATTTTAATAATTTAATACTATAATAATATTTTTAGGGATTTATTTAAATAGTTATTTAAATCTTATCAATATATTTATATATTTACTATATGGGAATATAAAATTCTTAATTAATATATATTATAATATTATAGTTAATATTATTATCAAATACTTTTTTTATTTTTTAATCTATAGATTAAGCAATTCTAAACCTAGCTCTTAATTATTTTATAACCAAATGCCTTCTCTTAATAGTGCTAGCTTCATGCAGTTTGATTTTGTAACAAGACTGCCTGGGGCACCTTACTGCTTCAATTAATGTGGGGCTAGCAGTCTACCAACTTAGCCTAACCAGTAACTAGTGTGTCTCTGTGAGTGAAGTAATTTATGGGTGTCTGCTCAATCAAATCATCTCTTGCATTGTATCCTTCAACTTTAATAGTTGCATAGGCGTCTTTATTTCTCAAATTGTTTTTGTTTCTTTATTATCTCGACAAGCGCCTTCTCCTCGACCGACATTGGCCTTTTGAATAAAATTCTCTTGAGATACATCCTGGGTCGGTTCAGCCATCCAGACACAATCCGACGATGCTGCCGGTCGCGTTGGCTTGGAGAGGTATCGGCGAATAGCCCATTACAACATGTCGCGCTTGTCCGCAGGCTTTGCTGACTTCTTTCCAACCGCGCCGTCTGTTCTGTCGCGAAAATCAAAAGCATCCGAGAATCGTGCACGGAGCGGATCACGATCAGAGACCAGCACTGAACTTGCGCTGCCAGTTACTGCTGCTACCAAGAGCACTTTATTGACACATGGAAAAGACGGAGATGATATGTGCGCGTTCCTCATAAAGAACAATCCATCTGCTAATAGTAGCAATCATGCTACTGCCTTGACATCTGTGGACTCTAATCTCTCCGCCCATCCTGTTGCGGCTGACTTGCCTCCGATGAATGGAAATGGGTCGCTACAACAAACACCCTTGAAACAATCGCCATGCCAAACTTCGTCGCGTAATGCTAACAGTCTACATGATGGTCAACTGGCCTCATCCTCGTCCTCCACCAATTTCAATCATAATAAGCATGAAGGTGATAGCTCGACTCCAGGTCGCTCCGATAATAATACAGAAAACCATTCTTCCGGGCCACGCGCTTCTCTACCACACGACATCAAAGGCCGTAAGGTCACGTACGATCCAGAGTTGGATAAAAAGCTTGGCATGAAGGATAAAAAGAAGAAACTCGAGTACTCAGACTTCGTTCAAAGTGACAGATTCTCAGTTCCGGCTGACCCGCGCCTTTCCATTGTCAACTATACACGCGGTTCAGCTAATTTGCAGAAAGCGCGGCTGAGATCAACGCCTTATTCAATACGTCACTGGCCTTTCGATTCTGCGACGTCTATAGGTCGAGCTGCCCCTTCCCAACTAGTTGTCACTGGATTCGATCCTCTCACACCAATTGCTCCAATAACTGCGTTGTTTTCAAGCTTTGGAGAAGTTGCGCATATTGATAATCGCACCGATCCAGTAACGGGACGTCATCTCGGTATTTGTCTTGTTAAATTCAAAGATACCGATTCCTTCCAGAATCAGGGGCCATTATCGGCTTCAGCTGCCGCGAGACGTGCTTACTACGAGTGCAAAAAGGAACAACGTATTGGTACTCGACGCATCCGAGCAGAACTTGATCGCGATGGATTCTTGTGTCAAAGACTAGTGGACAAAGCTGTCGAGTCCTGGCGTAAAAGCAACTCAGCATCACTGGAGTCGGGTCATCGTGATACTCCTCTAAAGAATAACGAGCCTCCTCCAACCGCTCCAAAGGGCCCTTCCGGGCGCTCATTGGTACGGCCGGCTTTCAACCCACCAGAAGGTCCCAAAGCTACCTCGAAACCCATCGGGTCACCAGCCGTTGAGGAAACACCTATCTTACAACAAATCAAACGAGACCCTTATATCTTTATCGCTCACTGTTACGTCCCAGTCCTAGGATCAACATTACCTCACCTACAAAAAAGATTAAGAACTTTTGACTGGAAAGCCGTTCGATGCGATAAGACTGGATACTATGTCATCTTTGAGAATTCCAGACGAGGCGAAGAAGAAACTATGAGATGTTACAAAATGTGCCATATGACGCCTCTTTTCACTTACATCATGAACATGGAAAGTCAGCCCTATGGAAATCCAAACTATGAGCGCAGTCCGAGCCCTGAAAGATTGCAGGCAGAGCAGAAAGCTAGGGCTGAAGAAAAGAGAGTACTCAAAGAAATTGAATTGGAGGTCGAGGAAGAGAAACAGCAGCGTGCTAGCAGCCTAGACCCTTCGAAAGAGGTTCTCAGCATTGTCGTACATGAACTAAAGACAAAACTTCTTGAAGATGTCAAGTTTCGCATTGCCGCCCCCTTTCTTTACGAATACCTTGATCCAGAGAGACATTCGGAAAAGAGGAAGGCTCTAGGTATTCAAGACCCTGAGACAAGTAAACCTAATCCCTTTCAGCTTGGATTACCGAACGATTCATTGCACTCTCGTCCACTTAATCTCCTGGCTCTTCCCCGCATTCGCAAGTCATATCATGGCCAAGTCAATGGTACGAATTATCTGGATGAAAGACGTGGGCATAAACGGCGACGAAGGGATGTGCGACCGCTTCATCATCGTCTCCGCCATCTTCATGAGGCTGGTGACTCTGATGATGATATGCGGACACCTATGTCAAGGGATACAGACGAACTGGGGAGCAGATCACCTAGCCAAATGAGCTTCGACACGTCCGTTTCTGATACTGAGGATGGTGCCTCCAACATATACCCCTCGCGAAGTCCCTCTGTAGAACCCGAAGCTACCGACTATGTCGACACCGCAAATATCAATAGCGAGCAGCGTGAAGATCTGGTGCTTCAGCAAGCCGACCCCAATTTGGCTAAGAAGAGAAAGAGAACTACTGAGGACGGTATTGATCCTCGAAAGCGACATAAGGATGAATACGAGATCCCTGAAACCGACACTGTTAATCTTAATGTTGATACTCATCCTGGCTCCTTTGATATTGCCAGTACCGATGATGACTTGATCCTGCAGTCTGCAGAAATTAGCCTTGGTATGTGTTCCCTGAAAAGACGTATTTTGCAAAAAATGTTGCTCATATGTACCAGAAGCAGAGACGGATGTTTATTCGAAATCCGAAGTTAATCTTGATGTTTCCTTTGATCAACCACGGCCTAGCGTCTTGGACGACGACGCACTCGTCTTGGATCTGGATGGCTGGCAGACCCTTATCAAGGATGACGAGGATCTCGATTTCCTTAGAGATATCATGTCAGATACGTTACCATCGAAGGTTGGTGATATCACCATTTGGGCCTGGAAGCAGCGTGAAGCCAAGCTTCTGAATCGGTTTGGCGAAACGGGTCCGGTCTTTACACCGACGACTATCCCTGGATACTTCGTGCCAAATCCAACAGGCTCGGCTCGAACGGAAGGCAAGAAGAGAATATTTGAAGCAGAAAAGTCGAAGTATTTACCCCATCGGATCAAAGTACAGAAAGCTCGAGAGGAAAGGGAGGCACTGGCCCAGAGCGATTCTCAGTCCGTTCCAGTTGAATCTGCAAAGGCCGGTCCAGCAAAGCCTGTGCAAAACTCAACGTCTAGATCCACCAGAGTTCAAAACCGCCGACTCGCAGCTGATATCAACGCACAGAAACAAGTTCTCCCACCCCAGGGCGGCGATGGCGATACGTTACGCTTCAACCAACTCAAGAAGCGTAAAAAACCCGTTAGATTCGCGCGCTCGGCCATTCATAATTGGGGACTGTATGCCGAGGAGAACATCACCGCCAACGATATGATTATTGAATATGTTGGCGAGAAAGTTCGGCAACAAGTAGCCGATATGAGAGAGAGAAGGTATTTGAAGAGCGGGATAGGAAGCAGTTATCTTTTTCGGATTGATGAAAATGCAGTCATTGACGCCACAAAACGCGGCGGTATTGCGAGATTTATCAACCACAGCTGCACTCCTAACTGTACTGCAAAGATCATTCGAGTGGATGGCAGTAAGCGAATTGTAATTTATGCGTTGCGAGATATCAGTAAAGGTTAGTCTTTCGGGTCTTTGAGATGAAATTATAGATTATGGTGCTAATGATCATCACAGATGAGGAACTCACATATGACTACAAGTTCGAAAGAGAGTGGGATAGCGAGGACAGGATACCCTGCTTATGTGGATCAGCAGGCTGCAAAGGATTCCTCAACTGATACGCACTGCATTTAACATTTCAGAGCATCACACTTGACGAAAAATAAATAACGGCTATCTTGTTCCTGGGATGCATTGAACAGGCGTACTTCGTAAAGGGCATAGCTTGTGGCTTCTTTCAGGGTTCGGTGGATACACGACCGACTCTTCTGCTTCTGATAAAGGAGTGTGGAGTTTATTACTATGTGGATGCATGTATGTGGTTGCTATGTATATTATTTGGATTTCATTTGGTCAACAACCAATCAATTTCAACCAGACTTAACTGCATCTATTTGATGAAAGAGACAACAGCTTGGGAACCTCGCTGCAGGCCATCGGCAGGGCGTAGACCCCGTACATACCTTGTCCAGTAAACAATAAGAGTATCGTCCAGATAGATGGATCTCTCAAGCCGAAAGCTCTAATAGAGCAGACCCGCGTAGAAACTAGCTTCGATATCTTGGATAACCTCAATCTAGCTCCGCATACGGTGGATTTCTCTTGCCACATTAATCTGGCTAATTGCATCAATTGTCACAGTTTCTCGATTCATATGATGCAGGAGATGCTACATATTCACCACCAAGGAGACTCTCGTAATGCGTGGGAGCTTTTGCGAAGTACGGTGATTCGTCATAATGCTGCAGGTTTTTGAATTCCTGCAACTCGGCTCGGCACGATGTCAACGTTGGGTGTTTAAAACTCTGTGGAATTTTGAAGAAGCAATGTCCACATTTAATGCAAACAACAATATCTTAAACTGTAATGGAGTAAGCATAATGTAACTCGTAGTAGGTCTATCCAGCAGCCAAGATTCATCGACTAATTACTCACCTAGGTGACTGGGAAGTAGAAAGTTGGCGATCCCCTCTTTGATTTGATATTCATGACCACAGTTTGCACAACAGAGTTTTCCTTCAATCACATGTGTTTCCATGAGTACTTTGTGTAGGTCTCTTAGCATAGTCTCGTCCATTTGCTCGGCGCTGGGCTTGATGTTCGACATATCGGGGAATCCAAGCTGCCCAATGTCAGTTTCGAGGGGAAGAGAATGTAGTAGATATACAAGAAGACCAAGCAGGTATCAGGGAAGATGAGGAACTCACTTCTTGAGTTGTGATTCTCAAGGAATCCCAATCAATCCGCGGGAGAATATTTCGGATCAGACTAGGATTAAAATCGAGTTCTTGTTGTTCTAACTCTGCATCCTTGAAATGAAGCGGAGTGGACGCTGGTGAAGCCCGGCAGGCCTTCACAGCGCATGTGAGGAAATTGACGGTGATCAACTTCATAGTGAAGATTCTTGAGGTCAGATTATCGCCCGGTTGTCGCTCGACAGCTTGACGCTGAGATCTGTAATTGTTGACGTGCGGAGGGGCAAGGAAATTTTCCAAACTCCGTTGCACTTCCGCGCCGGTCGAATATCATTGGCTAATCTATTATCGATGGCCTGATATATTAAGTTAATAACTCAGATGTCTATGCAACATCATGTCTTATTACGCAATGTTCAATTCAATAGATATTAACTAGATCATCTGTCTGTAGGAAGGTCGGACTTGAAAGAGTGTGTACTTAGTGAGATTGCCAGCGTGCTTCCAAAGAAGATTAGACAAAGGTAACATATAACGCTCACTCAGAGGTTAAACTATCATCGAAGGATGACTTCCACAAGATCCATATCACCGATGTCGTAATCCTTCAATGATTTTGAGTCTGGGTCGAGAAGCTCTCCATCAAAGTACAGAAGAATTTTATGGTCTGGAGATATATTTCTTTTGCTCCGAAAATTGGCTATGATCTGTTGGACTGGTGTCCGAGGAAGAACTTTCACTCGCAATTCACCATAACCTGGACTCTTCAGAACGATGTGAAATGCCTCAGTATCGACTGTTTGTGAAGGGCTGTGGGGCGCCAAAGCCAATTTTTCTGCTTCAGCTCGAGCTTTCAAAAGTTCATCCGTCACAGCTTCGACGTGAATGCGCAACACATCACGGGCTTCATCCCCAAAGTCTAGATCGGTAGAAACGGGCGACGATCCGATATCAAGACTTTTACACGTTGTCACATCAAAGAGTCTCCTTTTATTCCAAGTTAGGTATACAGAATCAGTCATCTTCTGATCAAATCCTTGGCGCGTGCACCATGCCAAGCGAATGTCTCTAAATCGTTGTGAGATATGTCGCCGAACAATCAATGGTTTGGTATTTTCAATATCAGATGTAACTAGTATCTCCACCACAACCTCGGCCTTCTTGTCTGCTTTTCGTTCTATGTCTTCCTTAGTATCATGTGCAGCCTTCCCCTTTCCGGCGTTCGCTTGTACCACATCTCCGAACGACGATGTGCTCCCAGCCTTTTCTGGTGATAGCGTAGGTCGACGGTAAGATAAACGTTCTTGAAAACGAGGTGGGTTCTCAACAACTTGAACTTCAGGCGAGGGTGTCCTCTGGTTCTCCGCAGCTAACAACTCATTTTCTAAGGCGACCTCATCATCAATATCCGCGGAATGTTTTCGGTGCTCGACATATTCAATACTGCTAGTTTCCCCTGACTGCTCAACCAGCGGAGAAGAAGCATTTGATTTATTTTCATTTCTCTCTAAACCTTCGTCTGTCGACTCATTATCTTGGTCTGATATGCGGCGACGTTTTGAAGAACGAACAGGAACTGCGCTTGACTCAACGAGAGTTTTCAATGCGGGTTGTGCGGCTTCTTCGCGACGTTGTTCCCTGTTTGCCTTTAGGATATCCTCGTATGTCTGATGGGACCGGCGGTAGAACTCGGGCGCGGAGGGCTCGTCATCTGTCTTAGCCCAGGCTGGCTTGTTGAAGAAGGAGCGCATCGAGAGGCTGTTTGGGATTTCTCAAGTCGTATGCAATTTGGTATAAGTAGCTTCTGATAAGTAGGCAAACCAGGCCGAAAAATTGAGGCTTGTTGCGAATAAACTTTGATGTGAGGATAACTAGTGATCTGCGTATTGATCAATACGTATCATCTCGTGGGGCTGGCATGTATTTATAGGCAAAATATTACCGCTAGGTACAAATCAGTTAGCCGCCATACCGTGCTATCCTAGTCCCGTAATATTCTCATCTGCCAATCGACAACATCACCAATACCTTCTTCATTGACTAGAAACAGACGAAACGAACAAGACCAGACACGGGACACGATCTGGACACCATGGAAAACGGAAACGCGACAGAAGGCAAGGATCCTTCGACGTTCCTTAGCGAGATCGCTGGAGCTCCAGTGACTGTAAAGCTCAATTCTGGCGTTGTCTACCGAGGTACGATCCGGACAAAGATTTTCTGGGCCATTTGGCGTTCGCTAACTAAAATTGTTGAAAAGGCGAGCTCCAGTCTGTCGATGGATACATGAATATTGCATTGGAAAAGACGGAAGAATATGTCAATGGGCAAATAAGGCGGTCTTATGGTGACGCTTTTGTGCGTGGAAACAATGGTATACCGTTTCGCACTCATCATGGGGATCGCCCTCGCGGAACTGACTGGATATAGTACTTTATATCTCGGCGCGGTAATGATTCCTAAGTTTGTTTCGTCGAACACGTTCGTTCCTACCATGGCATCGCATCTACCACCAACGAGGCGTGTCCCCGACCAGACCACCAAGCAGAAACAATAACACTCGAGTATGGCGCATAATTCTGGAGGGAAATGCCTAACACTTCACTAGCAGTTGATAATACAATGAGCATGGAGTTGGATGCCAAATCTTGACGACTGCGTTTAATAGCAGAGAAAGACAGTAGTCAGTGACTCGGAACAGTGACTTCTACTAGCTACATCCCAGGGCCATACATACTATTGAGGATATGTTATATTGTTTAACGAAAACAACTAGAGATTTACGATTCGCTCCGTACTAATTGCCAGTTCGTAGAAATGCGTGATCAGTGGAGGACAAGTTATCTACAGCTGAGAACCTGGAAGAATGAAGGAAACCCCACACTTGAAGATTCGCCATCGGCCCATTCAAGATCTGCGCACATGGCGTATGGCTCTCAACTTTTTTACTACCCCCTAATATAAGCCTCCTTATCTCCTGGATACAACAGCAAATCCATTGACATCTATCGGCAGAAAGATCAGTGGTGGCTAATATCTGGCGCTTCCTTCAATCCACTCTGACATTTTTTTTATAATTCTTGAAGCGCGGGGTTACCGCCAGAAAGCAACTTTTTTTCTTGTAGGCTACGGACGTCAAGAAAATGTCGCTTCAAGCCATCAAATATGCCAATAATCAGTTGCACATAATAGATCAGTTGCAACTTCCTTTCGTTACCGACTATATACCCCTTCGTTCTGCGCAAGATGGGTGGTATGCGATTAAAGAAATGCGCGTTCGTGGCGCACCCGCCATTGCGATTGTTGCGATCCTGTCACTTGCGGTTGAGTTGAGCGAGATACAAGCTGCCGGGAAATTGTCTTCTTCATCGGAAGAGGTTCGCGTTTTTATCATTGAAAAGCTACACTACCTGGTTACGAGCAGGCCGACTGCGGTCAATCTGGCCGATGCGGTGCGAAAATTCGAAACAATGGTGACTGAGCACTCCAAGGCTCAGGATTCGACGGGACAATCACTCGTTGCGGAATATCTCAAGGAAGCTGAATTGATGCTGGCTCATGATCTTAGCGACAATCAGAATATTGGCGCATATGGTGCAAAATGGATTCTTGAGCGAGCAGCTGCGCAAGGACAGAGCAAGGTCAATGTTCTCACTCATTGCAACACTGGGTTCGTAACTCCACAACCGATTCGTCTATTTTGTTTAATATGCTTACTAGAGAAACAGATCACTTGCGACTGCCGGTTACGGCACAGCCTTGGGTGTTATCAGATCGCTCCATGAGGAAAATGCCTTGAACCGCGTTTATTGCACAGAGACCAGGCCCTACAACCAAGGCGCACGGTTGACTGCATATGAGCTAGTACACGATAAATTGCCTGCAACACTAATCACGGACTCCATGGCTGCCTCTCTACTTGCCAAATCCGAATCAAAAATGTCGGCCATCGTTGTAGGTGCAGACCGAGTGGCAGCCAACGGTGATACTGCGAACAAGATTGGAACATACGCTCTCGCCGTGCTTGCGAAATATCACGGTGTTAAATTCCTAGTAGCTGCACCCCGCACAACTATTGATCGGGGGACTCCATCGGGAAATGAAATCGTGATCGAAGAGCGCGCCTCATCGGAGGTGACGACCATCAAAGGTCCGGTGCAGGGACGCATTGGGGACGCCCTGCAGATGGAGACTATTCAACTGGCAGCCACTGGTATAGATGTATGGAATCCTGCATTTGACGTCACACCGGCAGCTCTCATCGATGCCGTTATCACCGAGAAAGGGGTCGTGGAAAAGGGTCCAGATGGTTTCTTTCATTTCGACGCGCTCTTCGACGAGCCTTCTTGATCGTGATGCGTCGTCGGTTTGTCATGGCATTCTTGCTGCCTGTCATGAGTGTCTTCTTCTACCGCTGCCAGCAGCTCGTCTATCTTTTGCTCTAGCTTAGACAAATGATTCTCCAAAGCCAGAGCTGTGTTTTCACCGCTAGATATCACTCGGATTAGCAAGAAGACCAGAAGTGTCTTTTCCTTGAGACGCACTGGGCTAGATCTTTAAAAGCCTATCGTAATTATTTTAAGTTAGTCAATAATGCCGGGCGGGAGAGTAAACAGAAGAGGGTGTTATCATGCCAAGTCAACAGGGGATCAGATCGAGGAACCCGTGCTGCTAGCCTTCTAATAACTGGTCATACCTTTGCTAAGTCCAGGTCGTCCGCTGAGCCTGCCATTCTCCCTTTCCGACCTTCAAAGTTCACGGCGGGGCTTTTTTTAACCGACTTGAGAGGCAAACGTGGTGAACTTGACAAGCTGCTCTTCTTCTCTTCTTCTGTCGGTCGAGTATCCAATTGGTGTGGGAGCCAACACAGGAAAGGCGTAACCCCGAGGAAGAAGGAATACACGGTGATGCCTAGTTACGCTGTTGAGGGGGAGATGCGGATGGATAGCTTGCTTGGTCGGATGGGCTAATATTCCGATCCGCTCAGATCGCTTCTAATTTTATCCCACTAGTGTCGGTAGTTGTCATTACGTTGATGCGCGCGACTCCTGAGCGTTCTACTACCTACCGTGTATCTCTACTCCATACTACATACCTCAATTTGAAAAGCTATTGGTAATCTCATATTTATCCACCAGAGTCATGATATCGGATGATTTTCTCTGCTGAGGCTAGCGTAGGTCGACAGGCGCTAAGCTTGGGGCTTGATTACTGGAGGAAATGATATTGAGGCTGAACATCGCTCAACGGCCTTAACTCTAAGAGTCCTGGCCTCTTCAGATGGTACTTTGATTACCATAGTCTATGCTCAGCAAACTAAACAACCCACTAGTACTTAGACTACCCTCAATGCTGTACTACCGAGTCAATTCTCGGGTTGACCTCATACTTTACCAAGTCTTTTTGACAGCCAAAGCATAAAAATAGAATGTGCACTGCCACACTTCGTACGAACCCCTTGTTCAGGAACCATCAGATGTTCCCCTGAATCCTCTCCCGAGGACACGGCCCCGTACATTATCGGCAGGTATTCGATAGTTAGGACAATGCATTCCTTTGTTTTTGTCAAGTGACGACTGTGTATGGTACCAAACCGATCCGTATCCAAAGATTAGGTTTGTGACAGGCACGGTCAGGTGTACGGTACCGTACCGTACTCCGTACGTCCCGTCAACAGTTGTGGCTGTCAAAACAAATAGCCGTGATGTGCTGCTAATGTCGTTGTATGAGCTCGACCACGCATACTATCATACACAATGGGAGCATGCCTGATGACGAAACTAGCATCCCGAGTCACTGCTCTAATCAAATATGTGTGCATGGTCCGTATTATTATTATTGACTGTTTGAGACATGGTTTCAGTAAAGTGGACACCAACCAGGGCTCGGGATGCCAGGAGACTCGTCAATGTCTGGAACTGCCTTCCAATCGCCACGCCTGCGCAGGCCACTGCATAGCCCACATTGTGGAGATCTTCAGTACCCGCGACCGCCATTTGGGCTTGTCCAGTAAATAAACAGTTTTTCTTTCAAGTTTGGTCAGTGGAGCATCGTATGTATGTATCAATATTTTGGCCGGCGTTGCCCCTCCTATTTTCATCCAATACACACTGTACAAGTTTCGTTCGTTGCGGCCCAGGATAGATTGCGAAGTATTTGTATTGACAGCGTAATTACCGCCGCCTCGAAGAGGAGCTGTTTGCATATCCGACATCATTCAGGGCATCGTTTCCTCCTGACCTAGGGTCATTGGTAAGTAAATCCAGGTACGTAGCTAAGATTCAGCTTGAGTAGGAGCTCTGGCTCTGTTTTGACTGAGTCCTACCGGTGGGGACCCATATGTGCTCATCTCGTCTCCGTCTTCCATATCGAGTACGTGCCTTCCTGTTATTTATATCCTCTTGTCCTTCCTTCCTTCTTTCCCCCCTTCCTCTTTCCCTTTTCATCCTCTCCTCCTCGTACTTCCAACTGCTTCTTCTCTAATTAATCCATCCTCCTCACTCTAAAACCATCCTCACCAGGTGATCTCCAGACACCGCCCAGCAAGAGCTGCCTCCATCTACACCTCCGATTCGCCCGTCGTCAGCTTCCCCTCCACCATACATACGCTCTTACCGCCTCCCCACCTTTTCCTCACGCCGAACAAAACGCCTCTTCATCTCTCCGAGGGACTCTCGTGGTCGTCAATTGACTGGCAGCAAACCTTTCCCTTCATTTCCTGTTACAGTAAATCATCGTCTTCTAGCCTTCCTTTGAATTGAGCAGCAATCATGTGGTAAGCCTTTTACCCGAATGCAAACCAAACACCAACTCTGTTTGGAAGCTAACTCTATTCGCAAAGTGGTATCTTCGGTTACATCAACTACCTAGTCGAGAAGGACCGTCGTCATATTCTAGAGACCCTTGTCAATGGTGTGTTCCCCATAGTCCACTCGACGACTTACGCCGACTAACACTGTTCTACTTTTAGGTCTTTCCAGACTCGAGTATCGTGGATATGACTCCGCCGGTCTAGCCATCGATGGCGACAAGAAGAACGAGGTCTTTGCTTTCAAGGAAGTTGGAAAGGTTGAGAAATTGAAGGAGTTGATTGCTCAGTCAAATGTCGACTTGGAAAAGACCTACGACTCCCACGCCGGAATTGCTCACACTCGCTGGGCTACTCACGGACCTCCTTCTCGCCTTAACTGCCACCCACACAGGTGAAGTTTACCGTTCGAATCCGAAGTACCCAGAATACTGACAACTCGCAGGTCTGACCCGAAGTGGGAATTCTCGGTCGTCCACAATGGTATCATCACCAACTACAAGGAGTTAAAGGCTCTCTTGGAGAGCAAGGGCTTCCGTTTCGAGACCGAAACAGATACTGAATGTATCGCTAAATTGGCCAAGTATCTCTACGACCAGCATCCCGATATTGACTTCACGGTACTGGCCAAGGCCGTCATCAAGGAGCTCCAGGGTGCTTTCGGTCTTCTCTTGAAATCCGTTCACTACCCACACGAAGTGATCGCTGCTCGCAAAGGTTCTCCTCTCGTTATCGGTGTGCGCACCTCCAAGAAGATGAAAGTAGATTTTGTTGATGTTGAATACTCAGAAGAGGGTGCTCTTCCTGCCGAACAGGCCTCCCAGAACGTGGCCATCAAGAAGTCGGCTGCCAATCTTCTCGCACCCCCTGACAAATCGCTTTTGCACCGCTCGCAATCTCGCGCTTTCCTTTCAGACGATGGCATTCCCCAGCCTGCAGAGTTCTTTCTCTCGTCGGATCCCTCTGCTATTGTCGAGCACACCAAGAAAGTCTTGTATTTGGAGGATGACGATATTGCTCACATCCACGAAGGTCAGCTCAATATCCACCGTCTGACCAAGGATGATGGCACCTCCAATGTCCGCGCTATCCAGACCATCGAGTTGGAACTGCAGGAGATCATGAAAGGGAAGTTCGATCACTTCATGCAGAAGGAAATCTTCGAGCAGCCCGAATCTGTTGTCAACACCATGCGTGGTCGTCTGGACGTTGAGAACAAGAAAGTGACCCTTGGTGGTCTTCGTCAGTACATTTCCACAATTCGCCGTTGCCGACGCATCATTTTCATTGCTTGTGGTACCAGTTACCACTCCTGTATGGCCGTGCGTGGTGTCTTCGAGGAACTTACCGAAATCCCAATTGCTGTCGAACTTGCCTCCGATTTCTTGGATCGCCAAGCTCCAGTCTTCCGTGATGACACCTGTGTGTTTGTTTCTCAGTCTGGTGAGACTGCAGATTCTCTGCTGGCACTCCGATACTGCCTCGAGCGTGGCGCTTTGACTGTTGGTATTGTCAATGTTGTCGGTTCCTCGATCTCTCTCCTCACTCACTGCGGTGTGCACATCAATGCCGGCCCTGAAATTGGCGTTGCCTCCACCAAGGCCTACACTTCTCAATTCGTTGCCATGGTCATGTTCGCACTCTCACTCAGTGAGGACCGTGCTTCCAAGCAGAAGAGGCGCGAGGAGATCATGGATGGGCTTTCTAGGATCTCTGACCAGTTCCGCCAAATTCTCAAGCTCAATGACCCCATCAAGGAAATGTGTGCCAAGTTCTTCAAGAACCAGAAGAGTCTTTTGCTTCTCGGTCGTGGTAGCCAGTACTCCACAGCTCTGGAAGGTTAGCCTCATGTCATTTTATCTACCCTAGCGACCTTCAGAAACTAACTTTTCGGTTCTAGGCGCTCTCAAGATCAAGGAAATCTCGTACCTTCACTGTGAGGCTGTCATGTCAGGTGAACTGAAGCACGGTGTTCTAGCCCTGGTTGACGAGAACCTCCCCATCATCATGATCCTTACTCGCGATGATATTTTTGCTAAATCATTGAACGCATACCAGCAAGGTAAGATAACGCAAGCACCTCTGCTACAAGAATCACAGCTGACTGTTCGACTAGTCATTGCCCGTGGCGGTCGTCCCATCGTGATCTGCAATGAGAATGATGAGGAGTTTCCTGCTTCGCAGACTGAGAAGATTGAAATTCCCAAGACCGTGGACTGCTTGCAAGGTCTCCTTAACGTGATTCCCTTGCAGTTGATTGCATACTGGCTTGCCGTTGGTGAAGGATTGAATGTCGATTTCCCTCGGAACTTGGCCAAGTCTGTGACAGTCGAGTAAAGCGTTTGCTTCTGGAATTTTTGTCGCGCAGGAGTCTAGGGAATACGATGGCAGTTTATCGGGCCGGTTCTTATTTTCATGTCTTTTAGCTTTCAGTTACTTCGATTGGAGAAAACAAAACTGGTGGATATCTTGACCTTAGAACATTAATGACATGCAATGAGTTTCATTTCTACCAAAGTTTGGTTGCCTTCACTATAGATTATAAGTGGTTGCCAATCTCTTGATTTTATATAAGCTAACTCAATGCATCTCGTAGTAATATGTGGAGAACCCCCCACCACGATACCGTAATTCGCGAAAATGACATGCATGACCACTCTCTTGTATCTACATAGTACATTACATTCAGTCGACGCAGTCTTCGTTAGCCAACACAGAGAGAAATAAAATTTTGTCGACAACATGGCTTCTATCAAAGGACCTGGTGACCGTGAAGCCTATGATGGTAAGTCAATTGCCTATGCAGATTCCCCGCATTGCATGTCACAACTCGTTTGCTTGCTGCCTGCTGAAGCTCTGTGATGCCCTGAATACTGATTGTATACTCGATGAACAGGCACCGGTCTCCGAATTGCCATTGTGCATGCTCGTTGGAACACAAAAATTATCGATGCGCTTGTGTCTGGAGCCGTGAATAGCCTCATCTCGACGGGAGTATCGAAGGATAACATAGTCATCCAGACCGTTCCTGGAAGCTATGAATTGCCAATTGCAGTTCAAAAGTCGGTTCAGCCTTAACTGGCCCCGTCGTGTATATGACACTAATTGTCTTTGTACAGTATATATAGGGCCTCCCACGTCCAAGCCGCCGCCAGATCGACAACTGGCGACATCGCCGCAACAGATCTTCTCTCCTCATCAACCTCCGATTTGACTCAACAAGCTACTGCCACTACAACCTCTTCTACGACACCTGCAGCTTCTACAGCCCCCTTCGACGCAATCATTGCCATCGGGGTACTTATCAAGGGCGAAACGATGCACTTTGAATACATTTCCGAGGCTGTTTCACATGGTCTCATGCGTGTGCAACTCGAGGCTAATGTCCCAGTTATCTTTGGATTGCTGACTCTGTTGACCGAGGAGCAAGGTCTTGAACGGGCTGGACTCGGTAGCGGGAAGAAGCATAACCACGGTGAAGACTGGGGGCATGCGGCTGTCGAGTTGGCTTTGAAGAGGAAGGGGTGGTCTGAGGGAAGAATCGTTGCCTGAAAAGGTTTATCGAGAAGAAGAAAGTATTGATACAACCCGAAATTGGTCTTCATGAGACTACTTCTTCAGAAAAAGTATAAATCGCTGAACAGTGCTACCTGTTGTATCAAATTACTTATTTAAGAGAGAAAACCAAAAGAATCAATGCAACAAAGTAAATCATATTCTAGGGTCTCAGATTGATTTATTCTTCCATTTGCTCTCCATCGTCCGCTTTCTCCTCTTCTTCCTCATCTTCGCCTTCAAGCGCCGCCTTAGCAGCCTTCTCGGCCTCTTCGAGCAGTTCACGGGGGACGTCCTCATGTCTTCCCTTGGTGGGGCCATCAAGTGAACTGATCCATGTCATCTCAAGTTCGAAGTCCTTATCTTCTTCGTGGGCAACGTAGATAATTCGAGCTGCTTCCTTAACACCATCGAGGAGGCTGAGGTTCCCTGCGGGGAGATCGAGTTTTTCGAGTTCTGCTTTTGCTGCCTGTCGTCCCTTGCCAGTTGCTGCGCCGTAGTAGCCCTATGAGATCCGATATCAGTTACCGTCAACAAGACAAGATGGGGTCAATATATCTGTTGGATCTCCTACCCAGTAGAGACCACTTGGCTCAATCATATACAACCCGGGGCCTCCAGCTTTTAGATCCTTGGCCTTTCCACCAGCGCCGACGCTGGGTCCCGTCCCGACTTGACCATCCACAGATAATTCTGCCTCTGAGTCCCAACCTCCCACTATCGAAGTAACGCCGAACGGACGGACGCTAGAGTATAGAGTGTAGGCTTGTACATAACCGCCTAGTCTGTTGGCGAGCGCTGATGTAGGGATTGGGCCTTTGTAAGTTTTTCTCCAGGAAGCAGCTTCATCGCGGGCTCTGGAGACGAAATGCCGTCCATCAGGGACAAGGCCGGCGGAGACCTAGTATACACACACACACTCATCAGCTAATCAATCACCCCAGAGTATTAGAATGGTTTTCGTACAATGCCAATGTTTCGGTCAACAGTTGCTATCCTTTTATTCGCGCCAGGCTTCAACAACTTGCTTGTAATCAATTTCTCAACAGCAAGGACAACGCCATCTTTGCATCTTATACCAATCGCAGTGCCTCCATTCTCAACGGCTTTAACAGCGTATTCAACCTATTTGGGTCGATAATCAAAAGGCGTTAGCGCTTTGCTGGATAAGCTCAGGTCGTGATCCAGGTGTGCTTACCTGGAAGTTTCTGCCATCGGGCGAGAAAACGGAGTTTGAAAGATCGTAGCCTGTGCCTATAGAAGTCTGCGAAGAGTATAATTAGCTCAGTGTAGAAGTTGATGATGGATGGTTTGCTGGCTGGCTATTTTAACCCACCATAGTGTTGATGATTCAAAGACGGCTGAGCTTTGGGGAGTGTTTAATGATTCTTTAGAACTCGTTCTATCGAGACAGCTGAAACTGAGTACAGATCGATATATTATTCAAATAATTTCGTCCGTCTTGGAGGATGAAAGATGAACAGTTTGGTTGGCCGAAGCTGTTGGTGTACGGCAGTGCTGCTGATCGATGATGGAGCTCCTGGAGCTCGGATCGCGTCCCCCGTCTCTGCCTGGGCGTCCATATGAGGCCTGAGGCACCAACGATGGATAACGTTGTCACGTGACCCATTTGCCCTTAATTCTCCTGATACTTTGCAACTCCATGTGTAAAATATAAAGAGAATAATCGCTTGAATCAACCGCATGAAAGTACCGATTACTTAGATCTCTAGGCTCTTCAGTTGATGCCGCATGCATCGATTTCTCTCCCATGACTTCCAGAGATTGAACACAGCAGGAACGATCTTGCTTCTTGCAACTCACGATTTAATACTTGTACCTCTAAATAAGTGCAGTCAATACAAGTATCATGATAGGAAGTAATTTACATAGGGCCTGCAGGCTTCATTCTTCTGTCAATTAAAGCGGACTTCTCAGCGCTCCGGCTCATGAAGAAAGGACATGGGCCTGCCTAGATGCCCGATCAGGCAGCTATTACCGCAAGTTTCCCATGCTCGAAGAGAATATAGAAAAATTAATAATTGCCAGTTGTATCTCTAAATGCTAAGCTCTCTCTTTACACATAGTGTAAGATAGTCTCGAAAGTTACTGCTTGCTATTCACTCCAAGAGTTCTCGATTAATAACAGAGTCCTTTGTGGTATTTAAGCGACAGTACTATCTAAACAAGCAGTTGGAAAAGAATGGTATTCAATTGTCCCTACTGTGGCCATGCCGCACATGCTACAGCAGTGTATATGACCTGCGAGGAGAGTACACTATGTCAGCAGGTTAGTTAGCTCATTTGCTTTTTTGGCATCGTGATAAATCCCGATCCAAAGCGACAACAAATTTCAGACAAGCCTAGTTACTAATGGATAGATCCAGTGCGGTTTATCAGAGTCCGACGCCTGGCTCCGAAGCCAGCAGGATGAACTCGTGGCCCGCTTCTCCGCCTACAGTATCACGCCGCAAGTTGAGCAGGTTCCAGTGGAGAGCAAGCCAGCTGCGAATCGCATCGTGTACGCCTCTGCTGCAGCCCACAGCTTCATTGTATCGCCGTATAACACGGATGGCCATCCGAGCGTACCCAGTAAAAGCAATGATACTACCTGGTATGTCTCTTCTCCTGACTTGCAAGCCAGCCCAATACCGGAGTACGACTAAGTCGACTAATCTACAGGGTAGCGCAAACGGATCAAAGACAGTCTGATGCATGCATATCGATATCTTCTGAATCGTTCGATACGGAGATGGATAGTGAACCGGATCTTTCTGACACTGCAACGACAGACAGTAAGCGCTCGAGTTTCAATGCTGGCAACAACTCCCGTGCTCAGTTTGTCGGCGGCGTGGACCATGAGGTTTCCGAGGCTGAGCCGTACATGTCACTTGGATACGCGCATGGACAAAGCGACAACACAATGAAACAGTCTCAATACCAGAACCTACCACAAGCGGCGCAGCTGCCACAGGAATCTTCCACTGGGTCGACATATAGCCCATGTAAGGACCCAGTGTATAACGCGCGGAGTTGGTGGGATTATGGCGGAGGGTCTGAATATCGCTGGGACTGTATGAGAGAAAGGGCGATGTGAAGTTCTGCAGTCATGTCATTGAGCTACTATTCATAGGTTAGCAACTAGCACTGTAACTGGTTCCTTAGTGAGGTTCGTCGAAGGCAAAGCGATTATCCGGATAATCGGAAGGAGGTTTAGGGCTTGGTGCTGTGTGACTTTTAGTCATATCACCACATATCCATATGAAACATGAAGCATATCAACGGCGCCATATTGCTGCGTGCGAAGATTTCACTCAAGTCAGTTAATTTAAGTAAATGCTTTGAGTATTGGAGTGACTGAGAAAGTGAGATGCTACGTAATTAATTAAGGATCGATCCGACGCGGGTTGCCGGCTGCCAATGTTTGGCGTGCTTCGATCCGATGCTCGTCACTTATCATACTTACCGTACAAACTCCGACATCCGGAATGAGCTCGCTGGCAGGAAGTCGGGCGCCAAGCCGGTTATTCCCTTGTAATAGCAAAATTACCGCAGCGAATGGCGGGCATTTTTCCTTTCCCAGCGGATCCCGCCTGTAACCATTGCATCCCAGACAGACAAACAGGAACTTTCGCTGCGTGATTTTTCTCCTCATTATTCCCAACCTCTGCAATTGCTCTCCCCTCTCCCAATTGTTTTCGTTCCTTGTGGCTTGTTCCTCAGACGGAAGGAAGTGGTATCAACGATCAAGATGTTCTCTCTCAGATCTTCGCAGCCCACGCAGGTATGACGCGCCCTCCTACCAACGTCAAACTGGGACGAACTCGAGACTGACAGCACCTTTGTTTAGGCTATTCTGCGCGCTGCCACTTCCACCACCCGCCCATCTTATATTGCTACGAGGTGTATGTGAAGCTCTAAATTGGCCGGAAGGCATATTTCGGAGGAACACGATACTAATGGTGACCTTGCTTAGCTATGGCCACGGTTCAGTCCGATATCTTCAAACCCACAAAGTACGGCGGCAAGTACACAGTGACTTTGATTCCAGGTATGGATATATCGCAACTGAGTGCGTGAGGAACAATGCCGAGACTGATTGCTCTGCCATTATCTAGGTGACGGAATTGGAGCCGAGGTTGCTGAATCAGTGAAGACTATTTTCAAGGCAGACAACGTCCCCATTGAATGGGAACAGGTCGACGTTAGCGGCGTCGACACTGGAAATAAACACTCCGAAGAGCTTTTCAGGGAATCAATCGCCTCCCTGCGACGCAACAAGTTAGGTCTTAAGGGTATTCTTCACACCCCTGTTGAGCGCTCCGGTCACCAATCCTTCAACGTCGCTCTGCGCCAAGAGCTCGACATCTATGCCTCTGTTGTCCTTATTAAGAACATTCCCGGTTACAAGACCCGGCACGAAAATGTCGATCTTTGCATCATTCGTGAGAACACCGAGGGTGAATACTCGGGTCTCGAGCACCAGTCTGTCCAGGGTGTCGTCGAGTCCCTCAAGATCATCACCCGCGCGAAATCTGAGCGCATTGCCAAATTTGCTTTTGGCTTTGCTTTGGCAAATAACCGTAAGAAGGTTACCTGCATTCACAAGGCTAACATCATGAAATTGGCCGACGGTTTGTTCCGCAATACCTTTAAGAAGGTCGCCGAGAATTACCCTACCTTGGAAACCAACGACATGATCGTTGACAACGCTTCTATGCAAGCTGTCTCTCGCCCCCAGCAATTTGATGTTATGGTCATGCCCAATCTGTATGGTGGTATCTTGTCCAACATTGGTGCTGCTCTCGTCGGTGGTCCTGGTATCGTCCCTGGTTGCAACATGGGCCGTGAAGTCGCTGTTTTCGAGCCCGGTTGCCGTCACGTCGGCCTTGACATCAAAGGAAAGGACCAGGCCAACCCTACTGCTCTGATTCTTTCCGGATCTATGCTCCTCCGTCACCTTGGGTTGGACGAACATGCGAACAGAATCTCTAAGGCTGTTTATGATGTTATTGGTGAAGGGTAAGTTTCGATGTCAACAGATGAGACTGGTTCATGTCTAACATCTTGATAGAAAAATAAGAACTCGCGACATGGGTGGTGTCGCTACAACCCACGAATTTACTCGAGCTGTCTTGGATAAGATGGAGGCTTCATTCTAAAAATTCTCGCTACTTGTAACTCGGGGATGGCGCGGTGAACTTTTTACTGAGACACATGTACACTTATATTGATAGAGTTCACGTATTTATTTTAGATTCTTCATCTACAATGTAAAATTCGTACGCTGAGAAATGACTTTTGATGTATAAATGGGTAGGCGTACATGCAAAATAACATTTGGGTATCAATTTCGATGGCTTCACCGCTGGAAGAGATGAAACGCATAATGTTAGCATGATATTGTATCAAATACCGTGCTGCACAAGAAGATGACTGAGTCCTTGTTTGCCTCTACTCCCTGCCTGCTTTTGCTGGAAATGAGCATAGGGCGAAGGAGCCGGCATGGAATCTCGAGAAGAAGGCGCATATGAATATGGTAACTGAACGATGGCTGTAAAGAATCTTTTTAAAAAGCAACACGTCTCTTTCTTCCAGTGTACTTCGAGTCAGCCTTGACAACCTTTCCTTTCCGCGCCATCTGTTCCTTCTTCCGCAAGATCCAAGACTTGCTTCCTTTCTTCTCTTGCAATGATCTCGCGATCTTGGCGGCATTATCCCTCTTGCGCGAATCAACAATATCAACGCCATCCATGCCACCGACGACGCCGGTGATGTCGCCATTTAACCCCCCTCCACCAACGGTAAGTACAAGATATGTTTTGCTGTTCTTGGTACCGGGGTCATCTTCCAATATGCCAGCACCAAAGCCGGCCTTGACCGCTGCTGAGCTGATCATGCTACGTTGAGCGTCGTTTTTAGGGTAAAATTGACACACCGCACGTCCACCCCGTCGCAAACTGGCATAGAGACCTTCAAAAAACCGTTTTAATCTGCCTTCGGGACTCACATCACTAGTCTCTGCATTACATAACCACTGAATGGCACTAATACTTATCGCTGCATCAAACGAACCTGGCCGGAATGGCACACCCTGACCAATATCAGCCAGGAATAGGTCCCCCTCAACTTCTCGTTGTAAAGCGACATCGAGCATGCTAGGCGAAACATCCATGCCAATCCACATATGAGGGCCACCTTCTTCAGAGGGTACGCTGGACAGAATTTCGCCTGATAGACCTGATCCACAGCCAAGGTCGAGAATGAGCGATGGGCTTTGTAGGTCTAAGAGTTCCAAGGCTCTGTGGGTCATGTCGGCCTGGATATTGCGGATTCGGGAAGATGTTGTATATTTCCGAGATTCATTGTCGTTGTAGAAGAGGTCGGGCGGGCTGTATGTGTTATGTTAATTTGTTGTTCGAGAGTAAGATAGAGGAGAGGGTCTGAACACGCACAGAATATCTTCAGGACGCGACATGATGTGCGACTTGTAGTATTCTAGAGTCGAAGATATGTAATCAGGTGACAAGGATAAGTAATTAAAAACCTCTGTTTCAGGAAGAATTGAGTAAGACGCAGTCTGATCGTGGAGTTTGTGGTTGTATGAAGTAGATTTGTGGCCCGCTATAAATTTTTCGTTGCCTTAGGTCTAAGGCAATAAAGGTTATCCGCGGGATCCACCTTGACTACGATTATGCTGATTGTCGCTCTGGCCTATCATCATCAGACTATTAAGCCAGATGGATACAACTTCATGACATTGAGACTTCTGTTTTGTCACCTGCTAACAGTAGCTACACTCTCACAAAGACAACATTATACGCACACTGATATAACTTTCGGGTCCTGACAACCTGGCGGAATCAAGGCATATACGTCACTACATCAACGAACTTAAATAAGTAGGGTCCAACGCTCTTTACGCCGCGACTCGCCGATTCATATAGCCAACATTCTATTCCCTACGCGCCGTTGAAAATGTGGATTCTTCCACTAGTTGGATACGCAGGTGTCATTGTAGGCTTCGCTTTCCTGACGTTAGCTATTGGTACGTATTCTACCATGAAACACTTCTCGTTCCGCACTAAGCTAATCATGCTTCTGAAAACAGCTTCAGGACTATACTACCTCTCCGAACTAGTTGAAGAGCACACTGTCATCGCGCGCCGAATCCTCTCTCGACTCATATACGGTGTCATCGTAATCCAGGTCTTGCTGTGGCTCTTTGACAGCTTCCCGCTCACTCTCTCCCTGCTCTCGATATTCTCCCACCTCGTTTACGCAAGCAACCTTCGCAAATTCCCTATCGTCAAATTATCAGATCCGCTATTCATTCTCTCGTGCTTGCTGGTTTGCCTGAATCATTGGGTCTGGTTCCGGCATTTCTCAAGACCACCAGCCCCAGCTTCCTCATCGCGCGACGCGACATCATGGCGACGGCCGTATCAGCCAGACTACGAGAATATGCCTACTTTCAGTGAAGTAGCGTCCTATTTTGGACTGTGCGTATGGCTGGTTCCATTCGCGCTGTTCGTTAGTTTGAGTGCTGGCGATAATGTTCTGCCTAGTATCGGGTCCGAATATGCTACAGGCACTACGGGGGCTTCCTCGACTTCCTTGCCCAAGGATAGCAATGGCAGGAATAAGAATGTTGGGCTTGCCAAAGCACTGGTGGATGGTGTTAGAGAATGGGCCTCGGAAACGGGTGAGCTCCTGGGGTTTTATAAGGGAGATCGAACAAGGAGATTTCTGTAATCTAGACTACCGCATTGCATAGAGGATTATAAGATATGTGGTTTACGATAAAGTAGCGTTCTTAATTCTGAAATGGTCTGCTGTAATTGCAGGACGGATCCATGATTCCTTATTATGTAGCGGGATTTTGCAAGCAAGATTGGACGAGTGATGAATATCATGTACATCAATGTCTCACGTCAAAGACAGCTGAACAGTATTGAGAAATAAATACAAATAAGGAATGGGTATAAATATATAAAAAATCAAAAAGCAATTGAGAGTAAAACGCCCCAAGTCCAACGCTGAACGAGCGGGAAAGAAATACATGTAGATCATCAAGACCATACATTGTCCCTTCTTCGCATATAACTGAAACTGTTGACCCTACTCACTAGTCATTGAAATCAGGCCACAAGGTAAGAGAAAGTAGTATTAGCGTGTCATGTAGGGTTCATGATCATGATATAAATGGCGTATATGGGTAAAAAATGTATGGAAATATCCAGTAGGAATGGAGAAGAAATCTATTACTCAAAGGCAGATTCATGAGTGACAAGAGCTGCAAGCAACTGTTAGTATTAGTTGGTTTCTCGATGGTGATATTAACTCACCATCATCTTCTCCCATTCGAGGCGCAGGAACGCGTTGGCCCATATCCATGAAGAGCATAGAACTTTCTCTCCGCTTAGCTTTGGTGGATCTCATGTTTTCATTCGGATCCAGCATACGTGTCATGCGTTGAGAGTTAGAAGGCTGACGTCGAGGATCAATACCTCTTTGTGCCGCCCCGTCATACGACGGAATCATTGGGATAAAGCCGGTGTCGTAGTTCGCTCTCATTGAATCTTGAGGCTGATGATGATCGGTGTCGTCTGGCACATAGAACGATGTCTGACCATATGACGGCGTTGGTAGTTCTGAGAACATTTGACGTCGTGGCGAACGAACGTCCTCTGCAATCAAAGAAGCCGGTGCCGCTGATGGACCCCCAGAAGAGATCTGCTGTGGTGCATTATTGAATATGCTATCATACTCCGTGAGAAATATAGAAAAGACAGGAGCGGGTATGTTCAAAGTCGGCGCAAAGACGATTCCAATATTGCGAACTGTCATTTTGTTCACGTCCGAGTTGTTGATGATGGTAATGAGAAATTGAGAGAGGGCCATTAGAAGTGAAAGATTGGGCTTTGGAAGCATGTGCACCAATGTGTTGAGAGCGCTGATCTTCTGGTTATGGTCATCCAATTCTAGAGATGTCAGTTTCAGATTCAGAGCATCAATACAAGGATACTTACGAGGTACCCGTCTGAATTCGGATTGAAGCTCAAGTGTTAAGACATTGGTTGGCAGCTCACGTAAGTACTGCTTGAATAGTGAAGCTACTGCGTGGACGTCATAATAATGGTCGCCTGCCAAAAAGTCTACGTCTCCTTCGGTATTAAACCGCTCTTTGAGTGCCTTGATCACCAGATTGGAGCCACTTAGCCTGAAAATTCCTTCTTCTGAAGCAGCCTTTTTAGCCTCCAAGTATTCGATACAGCGATAGACCACAGCAGGAAGATTGACATCAACGTCTCTAGGTCCGCAGTATTGCACTGCTTCTGCCAGAGACATTCCAAAGACCGGTCGAACGGAGCCTCTTCTCTCTGTTGAAGATTTGTGATTGTGGGGTTCAGAATCTCCAGCTTGAGCTAGGTCCGAGTTGGAATGTCCTCTGAAGCCCCAGATACTCCGTTTCTTTTCTTTCACTGAAGTCGGGGCCTTGTTGCCCCATGCGCCGACGTCTTGAATGACAGTGCCATTGGTTGGACCGGATATGATCTTGGAACTACTGTACCCAGTATGGGTACTATCAGAAATGGCATGATCGTTCGATGTCGGAGATCCTTTACTGGCCTCATCCATCGTCGTACCAAAGACTGGAGGTTCAGCAGGAATTGCATCATCGTACTTGAAGCTCTGGACGGAGTCCTGTACATCAACGTCGGGGCTTTCAGTACCCTTGTTCCCTTTCTTGCTGCCTGCGGGGAATAATCGAGGCTTCCCGTTTGACGCGGCTGAGTGTTTTGTGCCGTTTGATGACTTTGCATTCGGTTTCTCATCCTCGGACGATGGTATTTCAACGTAATGCAACAACGCATCAACCCAAGAGTCTCTCTCTGCGTCACTTTCAGCGCACAGAACATGCCGCACAAGAGCTGAAGTGTCCTTTTTCTTAGGTTCCAGAATGAGAAAAGCATGGCGGTATTGATTATCAGAGTCATCCTCAGCTCGAGAAGGAGATTGATTGTGCCCGCCTTGAGATTGCCTGCCAATCTGTGCATTCGGTATCTTGATTGTACCTAAATGAGCTCCGCCGGGACCTTCAAAGTACTTGAGCTCAGGGCCATGCAGCACAAAGTACCTAGATTTCCAGCCGCCAAAGTTCTTGCCTCTCTTGGTGAGATAGCCCTCCTTCCTTGGCCGGCCGTCAGGTCCGCGAACTAGCTCAGGTGTTGATTTGCCGTTGGCCTTCATCAAAACAGTCTCATCATCACGAGGCTCAATTGCGTCAGAGCTCAAGAAGCGACAGATCACCAAGGCGGTAGGTTCTGTCATTGGTGTATCAAGCAGAGTTTCGAAATACGAATTCAGAGCTTCTCTTCTGGCATCAATTTTGGCTGGAGAGTGACCACTGAAAACGGCCCGGTCCGGTAATTTTCCTTGGAAGTCGCATGACTGGCGGACTTGCTGGTCGAGCTGTGGAAGTGCAAGGATCGCCTTTTCTACACGCCATAGTTCCGCCCCATCAAAGCGTGAGAAGACACTGAGGATGAAAACGGGCTCCTCCTCAGGTCTACCGCCAATATAGCTATTTCTAGACGGGCGGAGGCGAGAAGATGCCACCTTGACCTCGATGGACGGTAGTGCGTTCGGTGGTAGAAGAAGGCCTGGGTAGTTTTCGGAAACAAGGCCTTGGTATATAGTCTTATTGACACCATATGGAGAATGTGGACTATCGATTTTGACAGAGATATCGATGGAGGGAATCTCGGGTCCAGGGCCATCAGTGGCGTGTGAATTCTTCTGCGACTGCAGACTAGGCTGTTTGTTTGCTCGGGGAGATTGAGGAAGCCCTGTAATTGTGCCTCTTGGTGACATCGGCGGTGAAAAGGGCATACCCGTTCCTTCTCTTGGTTGTCTTGGGAGCGGAGAGCCTAGAGGCCGGTCTCCAGGTCGAGGACTCAAAGGTAGACCGGGCGTTGGGGGAGACATACCCCTTCGATCGACCAGCGGCATAAGCTCTGATTCTGTCGAATTGACAATGGCCGCTAGAGATTCTGTTGCACCATACTGTCCACCAGCTGTTTGTGAAGGAGACTGAGCAACAATCTTCCTGGGGCTAGAAGGGACATTGATAGGTGCAGCAGGTTCAGAAAGCTGCTTCTTGGACCTGCTGCGAGCTTCCTGTTCCCGGACAATAGCGGCTTCACGTTCCTTATCATCATCTTCCCTTGTTCTTCGTCGGCCTCTGTCGAGATCCTCGTGTTCCGAATCAGATTTCTGAAATGCATGCGGATCTATTGGGGAGCTGCGGCGGCCCATATGACTAAGATTGAGCGGAGCGGGAGGAGGTTTGCGATTTGGTGGCGGCAGCTCAGGAGGGCCATGAGTATGTTGCATCCTTGAAGCATACTGATTGGCACTTCCTGTAGGGAAGGTGTGCGGTTGAGCTGGAACACCGGCAGTATCTTGCGGAATTTCAGCCTCTAAGATTTCATGCGAATGTGAAACGGGTAGCGGCGCTGGGGCCAAATTGCTTTTCGTCGAGTCTTGAGGATTGGGTGAATCATCTTGAGGCGAGCTATCTGAATGTTGCCGAGGCGAAGCATCCACGATGGTAGTTGAGTTCGACTTTTGATCCCCGGATGACGCTTCTCTCAAGGGCAAAGACTGCTGATTGTTGGTCGGTAAAGGCGGGGCTTGACTTTGTAGTTCCTTCAGCTTTTTCTTGTATCGATCCTTATCTTTTATAGCACGTTCTAAATCCCTGTTCAACCCTAGCACAAGGGCACGTTGTTTCTCGAGTAGTCGCCAAAGCTGATCATTCCGCGCTATTGCGTGTTGTCTATCCTTAAGCAAATGCAAAATCACTGCTTCCGCAGAACCAGCTGCTGTAATAATGTTATTAATATCGGACGGTTTCAAGGAGTTGAGGTCGATCGAGGGGTTTTGTGAATGAGATGCGGAGGATATAGAGGAAATTGCGGAATCGATCGAGGAAGTCCGCGGCATAGTCCTTGGCCCACGATTGTGCAGGGCATTGGGAGGGGTTCGCGCTGGCGAAGACTCATTAGAGGGAGAAGATTTAACAGCGTCGGTCATTGTATGGCGCTCGCCGTTGACAGAGTCCTCATTCATTCTGCATGCTCAAAATAACAGACTCCGACTTGTGCTTGGCTTGACGGGATCACCCTGAAGACAGGAAGACGAGGGAGTCTCAACCCTGTTGCCTGACTGATATTCGTATATTCTATATATAAGCCACGTCTATACACCTGCGCGACTTAATGAGATGTGCGAAAGGTCATTTATTGAGACAAAATACTTGCTGGAAGAGGGGCGGCCGCAGTAATGGTCTGTGAGGAGTTTGGAGGGATATAACGCCCATCCGAGCGCACGGTACAAGGCCTCGTGATCGCGTCGAGTGGAATGTCTAGATTCTTCAGACCACCTACAGTACTGTTCGAGTTGTGCTCAAGATAAGTACATGTGGCAATCCAATGTTCAACGAATAAACTGCACGAGAAAGGGATGAGCAGATTGGTTTTGCAGTCAAAAGGACGAGCGGCATACCGAGTCTGAAGAGCACGTACAATGGAGGCAGCCACAATAGCAAGCGCTGAAAGCTCTGGACAGTTGATCACGTCGTGAAGCAGTCCCCTTGAGGAAGTCCTTGTGCGTTGATGAGGACTGAAACCCACGAGATTCCCCCTGGCGCCAATTTGATATGAGGAGAAGGGACGAACGGGGGTCAACTGGACAGGCGCCTGGCCCAAAACGGCATGGCGCCTGAGCTCAGTAAGCCGTGGCCTGCCGTTCATTAGCTCGTCTGAAATTACCCTCATTTACCGCATCCACAGTGGCTCATTTCTTCACATAATTGAGTATGGGAGACAGATTTTTATGTTCTTGGAAGTACTATCTGGCGATAAGACGAGATTTCGTAAGATGTGATGCAGTGCGGCCATCAATAGTGGTATATACACAGAAGTTATGAGTAAACGAATTTCCAGATACCGCCATGAAACCACTGCTTTTGGGTCTCGCATTGTGGCTAGAGGGGTGACTCTGCTTCCCAATGCATGCTCCTTGATCAAACTACAATTCGCAGGCCGGGAAAGAGGATAATGTATAACGCCGCGAAATGCCTGAGAACGCCTGCAATGATGATAGTTGAGAATGGTCGTTATTATACAGTACAAGTTAGTTTATACAATGTTGCCAGCCATTCCGAGGAAGATGGCCTGCGCGGCGAGCTGTAGAGACCAGAATCCGACTTTCTTGAACCGTCTCATGCGTGCTTGTTCGTCTACAACATCCGCGGCGAACGCTTCGTATGCCTGAAAGACAATCAGTTGCCGTTGCACATCAAGAACTTTTAGGCGTCAAATACATACCGCAGCAGAGAGGTCGTCCATTAGACCACTATCAAACACAGTCCAGCTACCGTCAAAATCACTCAGTCTCTTGACCAATCGACAATGTATAGGGATGAAAGTGTGCCGAGAGTTGATGTATGCTACGATTGGTCGAATTAAAGCACTGTTGATGTACGAAAGATCTTTCGTAAATAGGGGAACAACAGCTCGTACGTTAGTCAGATGGATACGCAGATCGGTGACCAAAAATCGTTTATCGTTCTCATCACCGACGGGAATAAGACTTGGCGTGCTAGTATCTTGTGAAAACTCATATGTTTCTCCAGTATGGCTGTGTGATATCACCGTGGCTTCGAATCGGTCGTAAAAGTCCGAGACAAATTTGGCTATAGACTCATTGTCGTCCGCCGGTAGCATGATATCCGCAACGATATCGACATTACCTTCGTGTATCCAGGAAAAAGGACCCTCGACACCACGGTTGAGATGGTCAATATTGAGACCATCTATTCTAATTCTGTTTTGTTTTCTCCAGGGAGTTCCTTTCGCAGTTTCTTCACCGCCGGCAGTCAACTGAGTTCCTGTGAAGTTATTCGTTTGACGAGGATGGATGGTGAAAAGAGAATTGTCGAAAGAGCCGGACATCATATTTGCAGACAAAAAGTCGTAAAAGAGCCATTGCTTCCTGAGTTGGGGAAGATCGCACGAATATATGCTCACTGCAAATGGTCTAAAGTTGTTGGGTTGATAAATCGTCACAAGCAAATCTTCCATCTTGAAAGAATCGAGCTCGAAGTCCCCTGGGCTATGCTCATGACGGTAAGATTTCGGATCGGCATTGTGGTCTGTCCAGTGAACATGAGTACGATCAATGACGCCCCTGATTCCCTTTACTTCCACATCCCGTAAGAGTCCTTTGCCGTTGAACCATTTAGTGAAGGATAGAGTCACATTAACGGTATCAATTGAAACGTCGAATTGTGTATAATTTGTATCCTCTTCCACGATCGTATGATTCGGATCAGTTTCTTTCGAATCACTTGTTGCTGAGGCCGCTGCGGCAGCTGCTGCGGCAGCAGTCTTTGGAGAGCCCTTGCTCACATGTCCGTTGCCATGTCCAGGCCTGCGAGACACGAACACATTCTTGAAGGTAATGACGCCGTCTCTCCATTTTGGTACGATAGCAGATTCGAAAACGACTTGCACTCCGGACGATGACGTGAGGTAGTTCCCAACCCAGCGAGCGAGAGTTTCTTGTGCGAATACAGTATTTATGGTAAGGATGAGAAGAGAGAAAAAAGTTGTTGTTCCCAGAATAATCCAAAGGACGTGGCCCAGTAGGACCCATGAGAAAAGCGCGCCTATCTCGTCAAGAGTGAATGGACGGACGCTCCTTATGGAAAACCATTTGAACCTGACCCGTAACCTGGACCAGAATCCGTTGGCCGCAGCTAACAGTTCTTCTTTTGTGGGTCGATGAAATTGATGGAGGTTAGGGAGGCGTTCACGAAGGTTACGATGGAGCAATGAGTATTCGACATTATCCCCTTTTGCCTGTTGTGTAGTTTTTTCGCTCTTGGACTCGCTGCTATGCTTTTCAACGGCTTCATCTCGCTTCGTATGTAGCGCATGCTTCCAAATCCGCCGTGAGGATCTGGATAGCAACCCTCGCTGGGAGCACCGATATATATTAGGTGTACATGATGTTGCCTTTCCGCCGCTTGAAACAACAGTACGGGTTGTTGTTCCGTTTTCGACAACCGAGCTCGTAGATAGTCCGAGCAACAAGAGGCTGCCAGAAGCGACTTTCCCACTGAATTTGGAGTTATTTTTGGATTGGGAATCGTGACAAGCTCCAGATTGATAAGGGCTTTGTGTTATGAAACTCGGCCTGAGATGGTACGAAAGACCGAAACTGACGCTTGCTCGAACGTCATGATTAAAAAGCGGGCTGGCTGCTTGTCGAAAGACATTCAGCTGATGTCCGATTTTGTAAGGCATTCTTTCCGTTACATTCTGAAGAAATTGATAGAAAGAGCAGACAGAACAGACAGGAGTACTGGTTGAACAGCAATCAGAGAGTAATACAGAGAAGGTCCAGACTTGCTCGAGAAGAGCTTCTGCCGCCGCTGGGACAAACTGGGCTTAGCAATGATTTCATCTGGGCGCGCCTGTTTGCCGTGTTTGCACCCAACTTTTTTTCCTTAACCCCACACACTTTTTCGATATCAGCGGCACTAACTAGCCAGTACAATAAACCCAGTCTTTTCCAAGCAACTGATAGCTTGTCAGTCGGAGAACAAAAATTCTGAGACTCTATATTCAACTAGCATATACACCGGTAAAGAGGCGCTCACCATGCCTGCTCCAACCGCACTTTTGAGCAAGCCCGAAGGCGCAGAAAATGATGTTTTCAATAACTCACTTCAGGAACAAAGTCCGTATTGACAATAGTTTGATTGGCCCAGTAACGTTCACTTACCCATTTTTTCTTCTTTTAGATGATGACGAAGTCCTGATTGATCCATCTCAAAATCCAACCGATTTCACCATCGAGTCCATACAAGAAGATAACACCGAAGATGTCATGCACGTCGATGAAGAAGGCCGGCCCGTTTTCACACCCGCCAAAGATACACCTGGTGTCTACCGAGTCGAACAGAGAAAGGTTCCTATTCCTCCTCATCGGATGACGCCATTGAAGACATTTTGGCCGAAGATCTACCCTCCACTGGTTGAACACTTGAAGCTCCAAGTACGGATGAACGTGAAGAGTCGCACAGTTGAATTAAGGAATAGCAAGTATGCACTATATGGAATCAGTGTACCTGAGAGCGCAGTCATTGACTTGAATTGCAGGTTAACCAACGATCCGTCGGCACTCCAAAGAGGAGCAGACTTTGTCAAAGCATTTGCATTATCCTTCGACGTGGACGATGCTATCGCTTTGCTACGATTAGACGATTTATATATCAACTCTTTCGAGATTAAGGATGTTAAGACCTTGAGCGGTGACCATTTGAGTAGAGCAATTGGCCGGATAGGTAGAGTATTCGGTGACCCTGGAAGTGACTGGATATGACTAACATCGATCTAACAGCTGGTCATAATGGTAAAACAAAGTTTGCCATTGAAAATGCGACGAGGACCCGAGTAGTTTTAGCTGGTCAGAAAGTCCATATCTTAGGCACATTCAAAAATGCCAAGATGGCTCAAGAGGCCATAGTCAGTCTGATTTTGGGTAGCCCTCCAGTAAGTTTGATCGTTCGTGTCAGTTTCATACCCTGTTCGTGTGAACTAATATATCGAAACAGAGCAAGGTGTATGGCAACCTTCGTACCATTGCATCTCGAATGAAGGAGAGATTTTAAGGGACTATTCTCTCGCTTTGATTCTCATTTGGCGCATGTGTTTGGCGTTTCGTTGGATTAAATATGCTACAAGGATATATGGGATGAGTGCATGATTACTACGACAGTTCACAACCGGTCTATAAGGCTATGATTAAACCTTCCTAAGTACACCATTCTATTGAATAGATTCACCGAATTACCAATCAATCTTTCTTCAATGGCGTGTAAGTTTCTTGAATCCCATCCTTGGTGATAATCATCATCTGTAAGCCATCACCCACCTCGATATGCCTCTCGACCGCGCTAGTAAATGCATCCCGTACGAGCTCCTCCACGGTGTCCTGGGGCAAAGGTGCAGGGGTGCGCCGTTCCAAAGCATGACCCTCTCCACTTCCAGGCATATATTGATTCTTGAAGTTGACTTGGTTGTCAAGGAAAGGCATGATCAAACTGGACGCTGCACCTGCAGCTCGGCATTGCTCTCGCTCGTAAGAGCCCACAGGATCGTAACTGTATAGAGCGCCCCGTCCTTCTTCATCCAATCCGCCAAGAATGGCATAGGCGTAGTATGGGAAGAATCGTTTTGAGTAAAGAATTGTCGATAGCCGTTGTGCACATGCGTGAACAGTTATGGGTTTTCCGTGTTGGTAGCGGTACACCTTGACAATGCTGTCGAGTCTCTCTTTCAGGGCTTGACCATCTGCAGCGAATCCAACGACGGACAGAACAATGTGAGCTCCTTCTCCAGTTTCGTCATCACCGCCTATTTTGAAGAGCTTGGGTGCGTATCTGGAGTTGATATTGTAGCCTGATGTAGAACGAGTGTCGCCGGCCAGAATGCAGAAATCGGATCCGGCAATACCGAGGGTTGAACCACCGTTATCCGTGTATCTGCCATCAAAAAAAGATGTTAGCGATCTGATCGGAAGCTCAACAGCGACTTGACGAACGGGTTGAAGCTATGCTCTCTGTTCTCATGTCCAATCGTTGGAGCACTGAAATGAGGTAGAATAGACGCCATCGCCGGGGCTTAGAAGGAAAATTGTCTCTTCAAAAGGTTCTTTTTGGAGAATATAAAGCTTTTGACGATTTTGAGGATTAAAGGAAGGTTCCTTGAGATGAATGTGGAATTGTAAAGGTACTGGTAATCCGGGGTGATGATACTGACGCGAAGCTGTCGCTGCCTCGCAGGATTATGTAAGGAGCTCTCTAGCCAATCACATACAACTCAGGCACCGAAGACCGAATTTGTGCTGCCAGCTTCACGATTGGCCACAGAAAACAATAAATGGTCTACGAGCCTTAAATTAGAAAGGAGGGTCAATCATTTGAAATTCCTGAAGCTTGTTGCTGGCGTAGACTAAACGCCGCCAGATCCCAACAGCTAGTACACGTTCCAGTGCGTCATTGCCAAAGATAACGGCGCCTGAAGGCGCACCGAAATTGACCTGATGATACATTATCTTCAGTGATCTGTCTGGAGATTGATACCTAAGGGTTTCTTAAATACGCAAAAGAGGAGCAAAATGCTCGGACTCGTGTCTTATGACAGCAGCAGTGACGACGAGGTAGAGGTCCCTGAGGTGAAACCCTCTTCCAAGGTGAGTGCTTCGCGCTTGGAATGCCGTTGGAAATACATCACTGACTTTGTGGAAAGGCGATAGATCGAGATGGAGATATGACATTGAACGATCCTACAACCCCGGAAAAGGGTCAGCATGATCTGTCCTACAAAGCAACATTTATGCTAACAAATAACAGAAAAAACCGTTGCGGAACATGTTGATACAGCATCATTAGAGTCAAGACCTATGACTGGGCCCGCTCTCCGACCAGAGAAACAAACAGAGATAGTCGGGCCTTTCATAGGAGAACAAGAAACGGGCCAATCCTCACCATATTCTGCCTCCCGGGCCTTGGTACAGGATTTGACGCTACCTCCTGTGCCTAATCTTGAGATACCCCCGTCGCCACCCGGATCACCAGACCGGATCGCAAGCGGGAAAACAACACAGTTCCTAGCATTGAAAAAAGAAGGGGTACATTTCAATGAGAAACTATCAGCTTCATCTTCGTTAAAGAATCCGAGTCTATTTCTCAAATTACGGGAACATACAGGCATCGATGACGAGAGTCAATATGCAACGAGTCTTCCATCGGATATATGGAATCACACCTCGCTGCCTGCCTGGGCATATAAAGAGGAGCTATTGAAAATGCAGCACCATATACGTTCCAAGATTGAAGAAGCCAAACAGGGGGACAAGAATCGAACCATCGACTTCGTGTCTTCCACCCGCCATGAATGAGTATTATACTTGAGCTGCTTCTTTTGAGTAGAAAATGGAATCTATTATAGAATATAAATGAATAATGTCAGAAGTGATGTATCTTCAGATCATGGGAGTATATTAAGATCGCGCCATTCCGGAAAATGGCTCTTCTCTGAGTAGATTCTAGGACAGGATTTGTTTCCTTTTTTTCTTCTAAGAAAAAGCTAGGAGAAGAAAATAGAGATGTATAAAAAATTGTCCTGCTCTTGTCAGGATGTTTGATAGCTGTGACGATGCACCAGCCACATAAAAATGTGGCTTGAGTTGATGCGGACTGACCCACCGCCTCCGTCAGCTTCCTGCCTAGACAAGGTGAGAGCTCTCTAGAAGCTCCCCATCAACCATCAACACCCGACTTCATCACGACCTCGACTTCTCATCTGCATCCTCCTACATTTCAAACTTCCAGCAGCTCTAATCACACACACACCTATAAAGATGGATCACTTTCCTGGAACCTGGGGCCGTGTAAGTTGATGCGTTCTTCAGTACTGCGCTGGATCAGCTGTGTTGACGATACAACAGCCTAGAGACGACGTTTACGGACCTTACGATCATTCATATCTGAAATCATCCGGACCCAAAACCCATACACAATCGCCCGCAGTGACGGGAACATCGGTTGTTGCAGTCAAATTCAATGGAGGTGTAGCGATGGCCACAGACAACCTAGGTATGATACCTCGAATCATTGGGGTATTTCGTCACCAATAAGCTGACAGCGGGTCAAAATAGCATCCTATGGATCACTTGCGCGATTCACTGACGTAGACCGTATCCGCACTTTCGATGATTCGGCTATCGTGGGCTTTGGTGGTGACGTGTCGGACATGCAGTACATCGACCGCCTATTGAGCTCTATCCAGATCCGAGAGAACTACTCAGCTACCGGCAGCACACTCAATGCGAAGAATCTACACACCTACCTTTCAAAGGTCTTCTACAAGCGCCGATCCGAGATGAACCCTCTGTGGAACCACATATTGGTTGCAGGCTTCGATAGCGATGGCAAGCCATTCCTCAGCTCCGCCGATTTGCTCGGAACTACCTTCAGCGGGCCTCATCTTGCAACCGGATTCGGTGCCCATTTAGCAGTCCCTATTCTTCGACGTCTTTTCCCGGAAGAAACGCCGATCGAGAATATTTCCAAGGAGCAAGCCATTCAAGCATTGAGGGATTGCATGAAGGTTTTGTTCTACAGAGATGCACGAAGCTTGGATCAATACACACTTGCCGTCATCACTGAGGATGGCATTGAGATCAAGGATAAGGAGAAGCTGGAGCAACAGAGCTGGCAATTTGCCGAGACCATCCGTGGATATGGTACACAGGTGAACTAGGATTGATGTATATGAGATGGCCATTATTTTCAATAGAAATACATTATGATAACCTGTTGGAATTTGTTTTCGACTCAAATATCTAGTATAGATCGATATTGTGTCCGGATTAACAGCAGCCATCTTTCTGTATACACTTAAAGTTTGGCAGTTGGCCTGTCAAAGACGACCCGGTTAGAGCATGTTCCTACGTCCTGTAGAGATACTTCAACGTGGTCGCCATCTTTCAACCAAAGCTGGGGTTTCCTGCCCATGCCTACACCTTGAGGACTACATTGATCAACCGTTAGTATCAGATTCACAATCCAGCTCTAATCGACTGGGGATGAACTTACGTTCCAGTAAAGATAACATCTCCAGGTAATAAGGTAACTCCCTGAGAAATGAACGCAATAGTCTTCGCAACTCCAAAGATCTGATCTTTCGTATTCGACGACTGAACAACCTGGCCATTAAGCTTCGTACAAATATCCAGCGCATTCGGGTCACGGATCAATTTCGATGACACTATTCCAGGTCCAAAGGGTGCCCAGCCATCAAATCCTTTACCAAGAGACCATTGACCACCACCTCGCTTGAGCTGCCAATCGCGATGAGAAACGTCGTTGCCGACGGCGTATCCGAACACATAGTCTAGAGCTTTTGACTCGGGCACATCTCTTGCTTCCTTGCCTATGATGACGACCAGTTCGCATTCATAGTCTATTCCCTCGCCTTCTTGAGCCATGTACGGTACTGGAATGTCATCAGTCGGGCCAGAAATCGAGGTGACGGGTTTATAGAACAAGACAGGATATTTAGGGATAGGAGCATTGGACTCTATCGCATGTTGCTCATAGTTCAATCCTAGACATCGCACAGTCTTGATATCGGAGCGAGCCAAGGGAGCTAGAAGGAGCTTGACTTCGGCAATTTGGTCTGTGACACGGTGCTCGCCGAATATGTCGCCCTTGATGACTCGAGCTTCTGTGATTTGGGAGATATCTGTTTTGCCAGCGGGGAGGATGGCGTCGCCGTAGTATATCTGGCCGTCCTTTGCGAGGAAGCGGACTAGACGCTTCTGTAGGTGTTAGCTGAATTATGACTTGTGTAGAAAGCCACAATGTATGGTTGCGTAAGCTTTAGAGAACAAGGATTTAGAAACATGTGCTGTAAGTTGTCAGTACATACCGTAAATGTAGACATCGTGCAGTGTTCAAAGTATTCAGTTACTTGTTTCAGAGTCAACGGGTCAGTTCAATGTCAGAATCAATTCTCTTATAAACCGTTCTACTATGTAAACATACAAAGCCTGAGACTTATCCCCGCGTTCGTTGGAAATAGCAAATTGACCCTGGAACTCGGCCGATAAGACGTTGCTACGTAATCTAGGAAACCGATAGGGTTAGGGTTGTATACTCCGGCTACCGGCTATACGCCAACCACGGAAGTCCTCTTCGACTCATTTTAAATATCGTCCATTCAAGCTTCCTAGCTCAATGCATCTAATTCGAATCTGCAAATCAAGCTCAAGACTGTCACAACAAATAAGTCGTAACCAAGCGAGCTCAACATAGCAAATACTTGCTAAGATGCGACGGTTATCAGGTCTGCAACGGGAGGTCCTCTCGTTGTACCGAAAATGTCTGAGAGAGGTTCGGAAGAAGCCAGATGTACGACTTGTATAGAAGCAATTGTTATTTTATAACTTCTGACAGATTCGATAGGACGCTAGAGCTAATTTCCGCGCTTTTGCACAGTAAGTTGCTTGCGACGTTTCATCAATTCGGATTTGCTTTGCTTGAAGCTGACCGCGGAAGCTTCCAGGGCGGAGTTCCGTAAGCAGCTCGACGTGAACAAAAAGGACTTTTCAACAATCGAACATCTTCTACGCAAAGGCCATAAACAACTCGAAACGTATTCGTCACCAGGGATTAGGAGTATCAATTGGTGAGCAGAAGCTGTACACCTCGAAGCTTCTTTCTCAGGAAGCTTGCTTAGTCACGTGGCGACATGACAAATCTGGGAAGCCGATGCCAAGACTTTCTATGAGCTCTTGTGGGTCTTCTCGCATCTTCTAGCAATTACGATCCCGTACGATGTAGGACTGTGCTAGAAGCATCTACAACGAACTGGACGGAACTGGTGGCTGTCGCAATGATGCTGGATCACGTACACAGCGGGCTATATAGGCTTGATCTCTGCTCTCTCCACCGGCTCTTCTCCTTCAATTATAAGCATCAGTCTTCAGTTCACACTTTTCTCGGGATCCAAACAATCAACGGCTAAGCACTCATCCTTCATCTCGTCCATCTATCCAATCACCACTCAGACTTCAAAGGCCTTATTGATACTTCACACAATTCAAAGCGCAATGGCTTTCTACACTACTACTCTTGCTCCTGGCGATTTCCTGCCTCTCTTCCAGTTAATGGATGACTACCGCGACACTCGTCGCCCTACCACAAACCCAACCCAGTCCAGCCGCGGCAAACCATCTACAGCTCCATCTGCCCCAGCAACCCCCGCCAAGCCTCAACTCTCGTTCACGCCTAAATTTGATGTGCGGGAATCAGGGGAAGTCTACATCCTCGATGGGGAACTCCCGGGCGCTCAACAGGAAAACATCGAGATCGAATTCACCGATCCCGAGACTATGGTGATCAAGGGCCACATCGAGCGCAACTACGATGTTACTACTTCAGGATCTACCAATGAAAACGACGATGCCATGTCCGTTCACAGCGATGGCGCCTCAAGCACACACTCAAACTATCACTCCCCCACCGTCGAAGATGAGGACGAGGATGGTGCTGTCAAAGTGAATGTGAAGACTACTTCAGTCGCCAGGCACCAACCACAGCCAGAAGCTGAACAACCAAAATACAAATACTGGGCTTCAGAGCGCTCCATCGGGACTTTCCAGCGCACATTTACCTTCCCGACTCGTGTCAACCAGGATGGTGTCAGGGCTACGTTCAAGAATGGTATCCTCTCGGTCTTCGTGCCGAAGCAAGCTGTCCAGCAGGCCAAGCGCATTCGCATTGAATAAATGCGTTCCACATTATACACACGCTTCGCTAATGACATGCATGGTTGCAAGGCGTTTGGGCTAGTTTGGGCTTATATTTTTTGAGTTCCTTCGCATTTTGAGACTTGTACTACAGTACTATTGGCGATGGGAAGAACTTGGGGCTTATTCAGCGAAAGAATCGTGATAAGGATATAATGAATATTTTTATAAAGAGATCTTCCACTCGTAGAAGTACTTTACTTGACATTCCTTTCAAATAAAGACGTAGTAGTAGATAAGTCTGACTGATCTCACTACATCGCTAGACATGTTCTACGGATATTGTAAAGGGGAGACAAATTGCAAAAGTATAATAGGCTCTAGCGAAGTGATATGATAAACTCCAATTATGATGCTGATGGTTGTTCAAATCTCCGTACTAACGCCCCAAGGATATAGAGCTTGTAATAACAAACGTAGATAATGAGTGGTATATAAACAAATTAAAGCAGAACGCCGAAAAGTAAGACAAGGATTAAAACGCAACAAACCTGAATAGGAGGACATTCAACGAGCGATTGATAGTCATATCTCATATGGCAACTTGGCGACTTTTGACCAGCTTGTTGCGACCATGGCCAACACTGCGCGACCGAGCCCGCCCTCGAGGTGTCTCAAAGTCCTGTGACTTTCTTGTAGAATGATTGTGGCTCGGTATTGTTGGCTGGGTTGGTTTCTCAATCAGTTCGTTTGCAAGTTGTACAAAGGCATGTTTCGGGAGAATAGGCGAGAAAAGAGTTTGTGTTTGTTCATCACTCAAATCACCTTCAGACTTATCGCAGTCACTATCTTTATCGTATATAACAGTGGTCTCTGGAACAGATGGAATACACAAGGGGCTGAGTTGAGCGTAATACCGAGCATGCTCCGAATCGGTACGTGGTACTTGCCGACTCCCTGAATTGCTGCTCCCGGAAAGAATGAGATTATGAAGAATGCCATCGTTTGGTTCCGTTATACTATTGGCAGAGTATGAAATCTTGTCCGCAAGACTTTCCGCTTTGTATCGTGTAGGACTTGATACCGAGGAGCTCGATGGCGAAGATCCTGGTAGACCTGTAGAATTGCCGGAGTGGACTGAGCTGACTGAACTATACCCGCTATCAGCGTTCGTATTGGATTGGACTTTTTGTATCCTTGTATATCCCAGCGCTTCGGAGGCTAGGCTCTTAGATGTTTCCAAGTATTGCCCGTCGCCCGATATGTCAAATTCTCCAAAGTGGAAAGTATCTTCGGGTATAACAACAGCCTCATCCTGATGTATATTATCTGAAATGAAGACACCGGAGTCACCTTGGGGCAAGGCACTTTTGGGAGATTTGCTCTGAGATGGACATGTTGTAAAAAGGCGAACACGATCGGTGCTTGCTGGCGATACAGAAGTATTGACGATCCTCAGCGTGCCTTTCTTAAAACCACTCAGGTGGGAATAATCCAATGCGACTGGAGAGGTGGCGCGCCCCTGATAACTGGAGACAGGCATGTAATCGTCTCCATCTTCCTGCTCGCATAAAATCTGTGCAGTAGACACTTCAGGCAATGGAGGTCTCTCCTCCTCCTGTTGGATAGACGAAAGTGGTGTGCGATACATGCCCCAAGAGGGCGTTCGTGTTGCAACGCCCGGTCTACGAAAGGATTTCCGACGACCCAAAAGAACTCGGGGATCTTCGACTGGCGATATGTCTTCTGATGTCAAGGTCTCGACTGACGAATGTAGATCATGGTTTCCAATATCCGATGGACCAAAATGAATAACGGGCTCTCTGCGAGTTTCCCCTACAGTCACTCCTTCTGGTTGCGATTGGAAACTCGGTCTCTGTATCATCGATGACCGTCTCGAAAGTCTCCTTGAAAGGAAAGAGCTCGACCGTGACAAAGAGCTATCTTGCTTCATCAGCACAAAGTCGTCAATGCTTGACCAGCGTTTGCACCCCGGTAGCGACCCCCGCGATTCATTTTGTGAGCTGGAGAATGATGTGAATGACCGTACCATATGACGGTCCGTCAAGTCCGTTTCATGGTAAGATTTCGGTAAAAGGTCACCCGTCCATGGGCTCTTCCAGAACATAGATTCGTCGAGTGGTTGGCTCTGGTGGTGAATCGGACTTTTAGGAGAGTTTGCGGCTTTTGTGTGCGCTAAATTGATGGAAGATATACTTGTCGGTGCTTTCGACAATCGCCTCGTGGTCTGAGGTTCATGGTGCACTCCTTTCGACGACGCGTGGCCCATTGGGAGAGCCTGTATTAGCTCTGCCATCATTTGGCAATCAGCATGCGAACAGCAAGAACAGTCGCACAACGACACAATTTACCTTACAGTATTGGGGTCCGTGTGCGACAGATCTTCTCATATGCACGGCATCGCCCCAGTATCCTTGATTGACTGATAGCTACCAAGTTGGAGAAAAGCAGATTGTGAACAGATCACGAGTAGAACGATTAGCCTCCTAAAGAGATGGCTGTTTTACAAAAGCATATCAGTTTGATCAATTGAAATCGATTGTAGAGTTGGCAATTGAGATAAGACTTTAGATTGCTTTGGCAGTAGTTTCGACAACCGGGAAGATGACATTCAACTAGTGCAATAACGTCAACAAGGTCGAGACGGAGTTGATATGCAATTTTCGAGCTAGGGTCTCCGAACGTGGAGCATCAAAACAGGGACGAAAGCGTTGTGGTCTATCGTGGCGTATTTCAGCGCCGCAAGCTGCGAGAGTCCCAGTGTTGACATAACGGAACCAGACGTCAGAATGGAGTTAGTGAAATTAAGAGACGCAGCACATACGAAGTGCTGGCTGTATTCAGGGTGTTGTGATGGGTCGTGCCCATCGTGGTCACCAAAAATCAAGGTATTGTTCGAAAACGGAGCATCTGGCGCGGGTCGATTGGTTGACATGCCTCAGCCAGTGTTTCCGGGAAGCTTTGCGGGGATCTCATATTGTGATGTTATCCACTCAGAGAGGCACGATCCGTGCTGGTGCTGCACCTAGTGTAACAGCCACTGATGACTAAAGCAGCTCTGATCACTTTGACCATGCCATGCTTCAATGCGCCGGCAACGACATACAGGCAGGCCGGCCGAAGCTAGAGGGATCTAGACTTTCTCTCCATAATGCCATAGCGCAATATGATGATCATTAAGCGGCAGCCTGAGAGCTAACTGCTCGATTGTATGTTGACTACGCAGTAGTTAATTGCTGGCGAATCTGCGGTGTAGAAATGGTGAATCTCATAGTCAGCTTCCGCAAACGGCATTGCACCTCAACGACATTGCTGTTGTTTAGGTACCCGCTCCTATCGCCCAGCCACAATAAAGAACGTGACAGGTGCAAACGGGCATGAACCTTTGAAATTCTGGATATGATCGAAATCCACCGGCTGGAAACAAATTGCATAAAAGGCTTATGATCATTGCAAACATCGATCAAAGGTGAGAGAAAGAATGAGTTGAGTGGGGGGAGGCTTGACCGCCCCGCCTACAGCAATTGCACATGCCTGCCGCCTTTCCAACGTGACATGCTACAATCTGCGATGTATATGCTGAGTCAGGCATCACCACGGTTTCAGCACTTCGAACCCTACATTCTTCTATCCACAATTGGCGTGATCTCTTCAATCTCGGTGAGTAATCAAAGATACAATATAGTTTAGCTCCCGGCTCCAACCCGCCAAAACTTCAGAGTTGGATCGATCCGAACCCCAACATTCATCGACACGAACGTCGTGATAGTGGATACTGCAACAGAACGTGAAAGATCTGCATGGCGAGCGGCGAAGACTTGAGGTTTCCGTTGCTGGCAGCCGATAGCTTTGATAGTGCCTGTAAGGCGTTTGTGAGACGAGTTGATGCAGCTGGAGGTGCCCAAAATCTGGGGTGGCTAGCTGTGGAATACTTGGCGTCTGAGGTCGGTGTGAAGCAAACAGTGAATTGAGCCTTAGGGCATGCGAGTCCCTTACTTGACGAGCATCTAGTGCCGCAGTTGATGTAGTCGATTTGTACAAATCATAACTGATTAAACGCACCTTTACAGCTAAAGAATCCAATTTTGAGGATATCAAAATCCACTAGCATTCAGAGGGAGCGCCTCGAAAATAGCAATATCACCGTCAACGAACGCGCAAATATCCACGAAGATCTACAGGAAGATATAGTCGAAGATGACGATCAAGTAAGAGTACAAATCCTACCTGCAGCAGTTACATTTGTCCTAATTGGAATTTACGTATCAGGAAACCCTAATTCGCGCTGGGGTGGAAGAACATTTAACCATTGACTATGACATTGCACTCTCAGCATCGTATCATGTACCTACCATGTACTTCCGCCTCCGAGAGACCCCGCAGGTAGGCCCAGCGGTGTTAGATGACATATACAACTTCCTCGTCCCGCGTCAACACCAACATGCATTGAGAAACAACGGTGTCATGGGCGGTATCAGCTTCGGAGTATGTCACCCCTCCGCGATATTGTCTGTGATCTCCACGAACTCATTGAGAACAGTATCACCCCCAATCTGGCATTCCAGCTTTCTTCGTTCATCCGTGTAACACTGTGAGCGCTATGAAGGCTATTGCCGGCAATAAAAACATTGAGCCCGAAGTTTATCTTCTCAAATGGCTCGGCCTTGTTGGTGGCTGCGTTAACTTAAATATTCCCAGCCGGCTCTTCGTGGGATCATAGTCCGGAGCGATTGACGGTTCGAGTTCATGCTTGTCAACATAAAGTTATTACCGTGTTGATCATGAAACCGTTAGTCCTCGTCAGACGATGCGTCCATTGAGACATCACTCTCATCTTCATCCATAGGTGCCTCCCCCTCGTCACTCTCTTCCTCACGAGGACGCTTGGAACCAGCTGTCGCAGCTGCCGTGGCCGAAGGAGGAGCACCAAAAATAGACTTTTGTAAGTCGGTCGAAACGCCTGTGGGTGCAGCGGCGGTTGCTATGTAGGTGCCGCGAAGCTTAGCAATGACATGGGAACTCCCTTTGGCATATACGATATTCTTTGATCAACGTCTTAGCAGGTTGAATTTTCGTTGCCTTGCAAAATATAGCTCACCAGTTCTTTCCCGAAAAATTCGAATCCTTGAAGAGCACGCATAGCTTGAGTGCTGGCTTGAATATCTCGGTAGACTATATGTGCTTGTCCTCGCATCTTTGCCGTTTTTAAAACCACCACATCCAAGACAGGTCCGTATGTGGAGAAAAGCATATATAGTGCCATTCGGAGGTCTGGTTTCTTAATCTTGTCGGGCAGATTCTTGATGTAGAGCCTATTCAAAAGAGACGTTATTCCAGGAAGCTCAGAGATTATCAGCTCGAAACACTTACGTCTGGTTTGGGGCGCCAACATTTTTGGCATTCGCCTGACCATTCTGAACCTTGGTGGCCATTTTGAACTTTGTGATGAAGGTCAATTCACTGAGTTGAGAGGGAACTGCTCGGTGGGATTGATCACTGAAGTCGTTCCCGTAAGAAATTCATCTAGCGCGTTCTGGCTACGCAAGTCACGTGCACTAAGACGGCACGGCGTCATTGTATTCCAAGGACGGCCCCTCATTAGCATTCATCATAAACAACAACCATACCCCCGACAGTAGAGAGATACTCCTGTTGGTTCCACCTCCAGATCAATAACATGGCTTCTCCCGAGGTACACCATCTTTTTCACTCCCCAATTGCGGATCATTCGTTCTCTCACGATAAGAGTACGTTGGCTGTCGCTCGAGACAACAATGTGGAGCTCTACCAGGCGTCAGGCAACAAGTTTACATTGAAAGATGAATTGAGGGGCCACGACAAGACAGTTACAAGTGTTGATATTGCGCCAAACAGTGGTCGTATTGTTACTTGCTCCCAAGGTGAAAACTCAGATTGATCACATTTAAAGAACTTCTCGCAACTGACTGAACTACGTAGACCGCAATGCCTACGTCTGGGAGCAAACACCCAACGGTTGGAAGCCTACGCTCGTTCTTCTCAGAATCAACCGCGCTGCCACATACGTTCGATGGTCCCCTTCCGAGCAGAAATTCGCTGTTGGCTCCGGTGCTCGAGTGATTGCCGTTTGCTACTTCGAAGAGGAAAACGACTGGTGGATTTCCAAACACTTGAAGAAGCCCATCCGTAGTACCATTACTACGCTCGCGTGGCACCCGAATTCAGTTCTCCTGGCTGCCGGATCTACGGATTCTCATGCCAGAGTGTTCTCTAGTTACATCAAGGGCATTGATGAGAGACCAGAACCTTCTGCTTGGGGTGAGCGCCTTCCGTTCAACACCGTCTGCGGCGAATTCTTGAACGACTCTGCTGGATGGGTGCATGGAGTTGCCTTTTCCCCCAGTGGAAATGCCCTTGCGTTTGCCTCCCATGACAGCAGCGTGACTGTTGTTTACCCTAGCGCGCCTGATCAGCCACCAAAGGCTATGCTCAACATTAGCACTCGTCTGCTTCCTTTCAACAGTCTAATATGGAGTGGTGAAGACCAAATAATTGCCGCAGGTCATGTAAGTATCCGTCTCTTTCAGTTCAATAACCGGATATGAATTGATTTCGTTACAGGACTGTGAAGTATATCGTCTTCAAGGCGATGAGAATGGATGGGAATTAGTTGGTTCGCTTGAGAACAAGCGCGGTCCAGCCGGAGGCGCCCGCGAAGAATCAGCCTTGAACATGTTCCGTCAAATGGATCTTCGTGGACAGGCTCAGAGTACCACCCAACTTGATACTGTTCACCAGAACACCATCAGCACTCTTCGTGTATATGAGGAGCACGGCGGCGTCGTGAAGAAGTTTACCAGTGAGTTGTCTCTATCCGTCGTGGTGTATTTTTGTTGCAGAAACTGACGTCTCGTAGCGAGTGGTGTTGACGGTAGAGTCGTCGTGTGGACTATTTGATAAGCCAATCTTGCTTACTCGAAAGAGCGTATACGCTCCTTAGCGTAGCAGAATATTGAAAACATTTTACGTAGTATCTACTAAACAATCGTGCTCAGAGGATCAAGTCACCTGATTCGTTCAGTTGAACAATAAGGTTCGTGTACATATATACCACTAGTACTAATCTAGTAAAGCCCGACTTACCCCAGATTGGGTAGGGTCTTGTGACGACATCACACCCTTCAACATTTTGTGTAATGCACCCCAACATAAATGCTTCTCGCTTCTCAGGTCTCAATGCTCGACTCGTAGCTTACATCGCTATGAATGAACTCGAGAGCCATACGTGAGCGCCGATTCACAACAATGACGCCGCCCATACATTTATTGCCCGAACTGATCAAACGCCTAGCAATCTTCCTTTTCACGACTGCCATACTAGCTGATGCCGCCGTAGTCCATGGCGAGACACGACATACGCTCCAACGGCATCTCACTCAAGGAGATGCAACAGATAGAACTGTATCCGAAGCCCTGTTTGCCGAACTCGAGGAATCAGCACGCCTAGCCGATATCGCTTACTGTGTTGGAACCACTGGAATCCACAATCCGTTCGGATGTCTGAGTCATTGCGATGAGTTTAAAGGGTTTGAGTTGATCACTGTGAGTGCCATTGAGCTTCATTCTCTGGAAGGCGTCTCAATCTAATACAATGACCTAGACCTGGAATACAGGTCCTTTACTCTCCGACTCATGCGGATATATCGCCCTATCGCACCCGCCCGCTGCGAAACGTATAATCACCGCTTTCCGCGGGACTTACTCGCTGACGAACACTATAATCGACCTCTCAGCCGTTCCGCAGACATACGTCCCTTATCCAGCCGACGGCGATGACGGAGACGACAACGACAAGGGGTCAGTGACAGAACCAAAGAAATGCCAAAACTGTACCGTCCACGCCGGATTCTGGACATCATGGAAAAACGCTCGCGACACAGTTCTTTCCGCCGTCACCCAGGCTCTTGAGAAATACCCGGATTATGAAGTGACCCTTATTGGACATTCCCTTGGCGGCGCAGTGGCTGCTCTGGCCGGTCTGGAGATGTATTCGCGCGGTCTGGATCCGCACGTCACCACCTTCGGCGAGCCTAAGCTCGGAAATGACAAGATGGCCGATTTCATCAACGAAATATTTGATCTTTCGAAAGAAAGGGAGGAGGATGATACGCAGCTGCGATATCGACGCATAACGCATGTGAACGATCCAGTCCCCCTTCTTCCGCTGACAGAATGGGGATATGTGCCGCACGCAGGTGAAATTTTCATCTCGAAACTTGATTTACCGCCTTCGCGCGAGGATGTTGAGCATTGTACTGGAAACGTCGATAAGCGCTGTATAGCTAGCAGCGAGGAAGATGGAAAAGAAGAGAAAGCCAAGGACCTTCCTTTACTTGCTCTCGACGTGCATCAACAACAGATATTATCGCCATTGACTGATGACCAATCGCTGTCGGAAGGGGAAGAAGTGAAAGCGCAATGGGCTCTGGTACCAGCCCGTTATCGGATCTGGGAACTATTTTTTGCGCATCGCGATTACTTTTGGAGAATAGGGTTGTGTGTTCCTGGCGGGGATCCAAGTTCGTGGAGATGGTTATAATTATTTTACAGACTTTTGTAATGTGCATAAGTTGATTGCTTGGGGAAATGGCTAGGCGTTTTGTCTATGTTTTCCTTCTTTTGTTGAGGAGATTGTACCATTATATTTTGCCTGAATGTTTAGCGAGTACAAAGGCATTTCAATAATAGGACAGCATTATTTCAAAGTACTATACGAACAGAAGCATTGATATGTAGATAGTATGAGAATCTAGCACGAAATCAGAATTTATAGAAGAACGGCCTCATGGTATTATTCAATATGGCGGAAGAAGAAAAGACGACAAAAAGCAAAGCTCCTAAGGAAATAAAAGTATATGACAGAATGAGAGAGGGGAAAAAATAATCATTGACCATATCCCAAACTCGGAATAATAACAGGCCCATACTTGACCACACTCCCATAAGCACCTTCACCCTGAACCATGAAATCCGCAGCAAGACTAAGTTTACCACCTCCACGCTGCATATCCGTTTGGCCAAATGTCCCCGATACAACCTCCGGATCATACGCGACGATGGCGACGTAGTTGCGCCGACCCATTAGACGTCGGTATTCACGCGGTTGGCCTGTGACGTCTGTTTGGAAGAGTTCAAGCATATCTTCCTTTGTATCCGTTGGTTGGGAAGGGGTGGAGCGTTGGCCGTTGGCAGGGACGTACAGAGGTTTGTTGTTGTGTAGGAGTTTGAGGATGTAAGATGACGGAGGTGTGTTGACGACCGGCGAGGCGATGAGTTGGTACATCGTTTTGTGGTCCGAGGGATGGCTGGGGTCATGGACCAGACCTGCGCCGCAGACGTTGACTGCGCCGGATAGGAAGGTCATGCGAATTGATTTTTGTTTTGCGATACCCTGCAGCGTGCGGATCAGGTATGTGCGCTCAAGGTCCTTGGAATCATGAGTCCATTGATCTCTAAGCTCGTCAAGGATATCAATCTCGCCAAAAGGGTTGAGCACACCACCCATCAATCCGGTCTTGCCAACTGCTCGTTTGACTGCATCAAATCCTGAGCCCACGGCGTCCTTTGCTCCTACAACACCTGCTACTGAACTGGTCACTTTACCCAAGAGGTTGTATGCACCGGTGACGGCTTTCTTTCCTGTAGCAACCGCATTTGCTATCTGTTCTGTGGACTCAAGCCGTGGGTAAATCAGAGGCACCGAAATCATCCAGATACAATGCTGCACGCTTGGGGGCAGTAGTGCAATTTTCGGGAACAGTCCCTGATAAGTGGGACCGGCCATGACTTGATGAGGATTTCGCTCTGATCGACAGTCGGGGCCAACGACAACGACTGCTGGACCAAGATACTTGACGAAGTGCCACCCTGTGCCGGTAATCGTAAATAGATCATGGTCAGAGCTCACGTTGCGAAGAAGCTCCAAGGTCGTATGATGCTGGAAGAGTAGATACATCTCAATACCGATACGGCCGATGTTCTTGAACATGTTCGAAAATTGCATATGCTGTGGGTAAGAGCCGAACCCATCGAATCTAAGTGTCCGAGTTTAGCATGATACAGCAAAGGACAGACAGGCTATGACTTACATATCGTGATCGTCGAGCTGCAGAATATAAGGAATCTGTGCAAAGGCCTCGCGAAGATGTGGCTGGTCGAAGTGACTTGTATAGTAGTGGAAATAAGCATGTGAAACTTCCTCCTCATGCGCTGGTGTCCAAGGAGCATTCTTTCGTTGCTCTTTCCCATGAATGCTTAGCCACTGCTTGAGCAGCGGTATTTCTTTCCAGATCCTATCCGCTGATATCTGACCCCCAAGCCCTAATTGGCAATGGAAGCCTCCAACTTCGGCATATTTCTGCATGATATCCTTCCACATAAAGCCTGCACCGCCTAGGCGAGCTCGTTCATTGGCGCTGACATTTAGAGAAAAGTCATTGCCCGAAGTAGCAATAAATCTCCAGTTCGTTTCGTGTCGTCCGGCGACAAGAAACTCATACCGCGTACATCCAAGATGAGAGGTGATGGCGTATGTCCATTTTGCAGGCCCGGAGTCATCCATCTGCAAATCAATATCATATTTATAAAATACCCACCGTTGGTGTTGGTGTATATTGACTCCCTTTAACTGTCGGGGGTTGGGTGACAAATCCACACTTTGATGGATATGGATCGTGGGAGGCTGTGGAGCGTCGGTCACCAACAAGATAGATCCCAGCCAGATACCTCGTTCTAAATCCATGTTACAGTACCGCAAGTAAGGTCCAAAGTAGACGCCATTCGTAGCAGCAACTTTGTACAATTCGACTCCACTGCTAGGAGGAGGGCCGGTGACGGCAGTCCCAACAGTACTGAGCCCCATTACACTACCTTCGTATAAAGGTGTCATGGGGACACCCGGTGATGCTAGTGGTTTACCACCGAAAGTGGAGAATGCCGGGGATGTCAAAGGGTGAGCGCTGTAAACACTGCCGACAGGTGACATGGGTGTCTCGTTCAGATTGAGCGGCGTGGGTCCCTTTGGAAATTCCCATTGAGTGGACTGTGTAGGAAGATGTATATAGTAATATTGGCCCGAGTTTGGATCAAGATGGGCAATCCAACCCTCAGGTAAGGGCGGAGGTGATGCTGGGGGAAATCCTCCTGGGGTTGGAGAAGCACTTGTCTGTATGCTCTGCTCAACAATTGCTCCTGTTGGCTGTGTTTGTTGCGGTGACATTGTTTGCAGTGGCCCTTGGGGAGGTAGCTGTTGCGGTAGCTGCTGTTGCTGTCTCGCATCATTGGCAGAAGCTGGGTGACTCTGTACAGAAGGAGCAGGGGAGCCGATAGGGGGAACACCTGCAGCAGCGCCCACCGCTGAGCCAGCAACAGAAGGTGCACTAGTTGATGCTGGATGTCCTTGCGGAGGAGGCGAACCAACCATCGGACGTCCTTTCTCATTAGGGTATTGTTGAGATGTATTAGCACCTGACACGCTCGAGTAAGCCGGGGGTGGAGAAGCAGAAAGGTTCATTCGTTGAAGATCGTGCTCCAGAGCATTCGGAGGAATTGTGGGCCGATCAGCAGGATGGACTGGAGGAGCTTGTTGGGGTAGAGGCTGGGTTGACGTAGGTGGAGAGTATTGCTGGGTGCCGATTTCGCTAGAACCTTGATATACGGTAGGCGGTCCATGTGGTTGCGTACCTGGTTGTTCGGTTGGCGTCCAAGGGCGAGTTGTTTCGGTCTGAGTAGCATATTGGTTTGCTCGTTGCTGGGCAGCTGCATTACGAGACTGCAGGTTAGCGAGCGTAGATGTGCCCGCAATTCCTGCAGCCGCAAAGCGAGCCTCGATATCAGCTCCAGGTCGTTGGCCGGGCCCAATAATCGGCGTCTCAGGCGGCGGAGGGGAACCTCTCTGCGCGCGAGTGGTCGAGTTAGATGCTGTAGAGCTAATGCGATTGATCGAGTCCGGATTGTTAGCTCTCAAGCGGGCCTGGGCCGCACTCGTTGCCGATGGAGGTGGGTAATATTGCTGATTATATCTAGCATCATTGGACTCAGCTGTCACGGGACGAGGTGGTCCGGGAGGAGGGAATTTCTGGAAAAGTGCATCTTTATCAGGAGTATCTGGACCGGGCGATTCTGGCAACGGCTTCGGAGGCGCATTGCCCCGTCTCTCGGCCAAAGAAGGTTTCTGTTCCCGTCCATCGCGAGGCCTCAAAACGGAGGGGTAATCTGCTGGAGATGTAGCACCTGCAGATGATGATATGCTCTGCGCAGGACTGGCAATGCGACTGTTTGATTGGGGATATGGCGCTGTCTGGCTGGGAGGGGAGTATGATCGTTGTGGCCGTGGTCGATCATCGGGGTAAGGAAGCGCAGAGTTATTAGGAGCTGTGGGCTGCGGGGTAGGCGCTGCTGATGGAGGTTTATTGATTCTCAGAGGTTCCACGATGGGAGATTCATCGCCATCTCGTCGAGTAGCTGAAGGGTTATTCAGAAACATCTCCTCACCTTGTCGGCCATGATAATTAGTGTTTGTCGGACTCATGGTGAGCTTCAGCCCGGTTGCGGGGGAGAGGAGGGGAGCGCGCGATGACGATGAAGTCTGTGCCACACTTATTTCAGTATGACTCCGAGTAAACAATTAAAATACAGATAAATTCAAGATAGTCATATTCTGAAACCGCTCCTCCTATGCGATACGAATAATTTGAGTCATTGGTAGTAGATGCAAGGCTTACCCGTTGGTAGTTCACACTTAGAGGAGGGGCAATCGCAACGGATAGTCTGCAGGGGAAAGGCGCTCCCGGAATGAAAATGTCGCTCTTGCACGAGTCGTAAGTATGTTGAAATCGTAGATGAAAAAGAAAAAGGAAAAGGACAGATGAAAGACGCAGTTTCAGGAGCCGATGATCCAAGTACCAGACATGTTTAGTCGTTCAAGGTCAGGCGCCAAACGATGAAGAAGGAAGCGGTCTCAAGCGGTGATTGGCTGGGCTAGAGCTTGATGGGCTTAGGGAGAAATAGCAGAGATTCAGTCTTCTGGGCCTGTGATTGGCGGAGGATAGGAGATATCACAGTCCTTGGGCGGTTACCTTAACTATTGGGGTTAGACAGTATTGACAGTCGCTATTCTTCCTCCTACCTCTGTATGCCTCCGTTCCCATTACTTGATTGCAAAATGGCTTTATGGCTATACTCTGTGTAGATAACACATCAAATATTTCGTTCATCTTTGCCTGTATATATCTCTACGCGATGCAACACTCAAGAAGTAGACAGAGGGAATTGAAGTATGATTGGCCAGCCCCTCAAGAGGACCCGCTTTGCCGCACCGGGCCGAGACCCGCCCAGGGTACACATCTAAATATAGTCTATGAACAGTGTAATACTAAGTCCCCTCGTATATTGACAAATCCTGTCTGACAGAAGTCTATGCTCATAAATGCAAACATCCAAAAATATCAAAAAGCAGCACTATTCCCAGTCCAATCCTCGCATCGCTCATAGTGTGTGTGTGTGTGTGTGTCGTCATAAAAGTACAAAAGTCCATCCAGAATCCGTATATCTTCCCAAAGCACATTAGAAAAGAATGAGCAAAACACAATATAAAAACAAACAAGATCATATCGTAATGTATATACATGAGTAATTCTACAGCCCAAAGTTGACGATTTGTATCCCCTGCTGGGACATGACATCTGACCAGCCGACACGAGCCGGGTGACCAAGAGTCATAAGCTCCTCGGTCTGTGCTTGATAGACCATCTGAAGCAGATGCCGTATAGTAGTTGCATTGCGCCCGATGCCTTGCTTTTCCATGCTGCATATAAGGTCCATTGCCATCATCTTCTGATCTGCTGACGAAGTTGAGACACCGGCAATGAAGAGTGGGAATATGATAAAGCGAAGGTCGAATTGGCTCGAGTGGACGATTGTCCCCGCAATATGAAAAATGCTGTTCGCATGATGAGCAATAATCTCGTCAGAAGCACCCTCTGGTCCGAGTAGTTGTTCATTCCAGAGGCTAGTGTAAGAGAACAGCATGCAAGAATGGTAAAGTGACAGTGCCTAAGAGAGTCAGTCCTTGTTAACGACAGAAAGATTATATCAAAGAAAAAGTACACTAAAACTTACATTTTGCAGTACCTCGCGAGACCGCTGAGGCAGCACTTTCATGTTCTCGCAAAGGTAATGTGCCTGCGGACAATCCCACAGCCGATGAAAGCTGTCCCTGATCTCGTAAAGGCGTCTCTTAGGGTCGAAAGTTTGGTTGGGGGTTCGTGGGGAGCCAGTATAATCGTTATTTCGGCGAAGGTCGGCAGCAAGAAAAGCGAGCCTACTTGCAAGAAGGAAGGTTTCGCGGTTGAAATGAAGAATAGAAGGTAAAGTGTCGCGTTCCTCTGGATATATTACGCTGTGACCACTGGGAGCCACGGGGTACAATTGACTTCCTGAGCTGGGAAGCAAATTGTTGTCAAGCATGGCTTTGAGAAACTCGCCAGTGCCAGCACCGCTGAGTAAAGCGTAGAGATCGATGTTGCACACCAACCAAACGATATAAGGATAATGTTCGCTACCAAACTGCGAGATTCTCATGAGAGAGATATGAGTCAAGCGGGCCATATGATGGGACCATAGATTTGATCCGGCCTCTTCGGCGGCAGCAACCTGCATTTCATGTTAGTATAAAGCATAGAGTATACAAATCGTCATCTTACCTCATAAATCAGTAGAAGAAAGTGAGTCAGGAAAAGGCCGTCGGAACAAAGATCATTTGTATCACGGAGGGCGGTCTGAAGAGAAGGAAATGCTTGGTGGTAGTACTGCAAAGCGTCGATGCTTTTGCTGCGATGCTGACGGGCTAGGCTGAGAGCAGATACGGCCATGATGGCATGATATAACTTTGTCACATGTTAGCATGGCTTGTAAGAGAAGGGTAAATCGCTCGACTAACGGGTTGGAAAGTAGATGCGAGCTCTTCAAAGATCTCTACCCCCGGCGTTATAGGACTAGAGAGGGGAGAAAAGAGATCGTGACAAGATTGGCCCTGAATAAGTTGCTTCCAGACAACATCGCGGAAATGAGCGAGTAGTAACTCTTCCTGGCCGCTGTATCCAGCAGGAGCTGGGTCTGAGGTCATTGAGCCGTGTTGTTCAGCTGGAAAGGACGTGGGAGAGGCCAGAATAGAGGCTGAAGTAATATCTGAGGCAGGAGATAATCTCGTCCTCCTCCAATTGGCAAGAGAAGAGCGGTGGGTATTATCTTCGAATGTATCGAGAATGATGGTATTTGGGTCATTGATTTCGCTGATGCTGTGTATGTCGTCTTTTTGGCTGAGCGTTGAACTTGAACCACGACGGATCTTGAGGTGTCCAATGTTAAGATCGACGGATGATGCATCGTCGGCGTACTCCGGCAAGCTTGAAAAGCTCTCCGGGTTTACTATGACATAGTATGTACCGGGATAGCTGGCCTCTGCTTTCCTTTCACGTTCGTCATCCGAGGTCAACATGAAGAAAGGAGGCAGCGGGTCGTATACACTAGGAGTGGCGGGCGTGGAGTGAGTGCGTGCTTTGGCTATTGATAGTCAGCGCATCCCATGAGTATCATCATCGGATTGATACAAACATACCATCCCATACTGCACTGCCGGTGGTGGAGACCTCCGTCATGCGTTCTACTACACGAGGAGTGTCGTCGCGGAAGGTCAAGCGGGGACTATAGTCGCAGCGATGCCCGAGACGAGCACATTGGCCGCAGCTAGGACGGTGTTCATCACATTTTACTAGATGGCGTTAGCTTGCGAGTCAATAACATACAGGCGAATGAAGCCCTACCTTTGCGACTCTATTATGAAAACAAATGACGAATTGTTAGTATGTAGTCTAGGGTGGACGTTATTTCCGAGAGACAAGCTTACACGACACGTCCTAGAAGCCAGATCAGAACCAAGCAGAAATCAGATGCCAACAAAGCACTTACCAGCAACCTGTTCGCGATCGAGAGGGCAGCCGTACGCGGGGTGGGATATTAAGACTCATGGCGCTGGGAGCGCTTAAGCCCGGCGGGGTCGTGGGACTGTTGGGTTCGTCTTTTGGGGCAATCATTGGGAGTCGAAGGGAATGAGTTCCAGCTATTGTAGTCCCATTATTGAAGAATTGAGTGCTGGTGAGTATCATGGTAAATTCTGAATTCGTCGTTCTCAAGAGTAGTTGGCTATGGTGGAGTATCTAGCCAAGGTATGATATGCACCCGGGGCTAATGGCGCATATAAGGTGAGAGGAGTGGCGTAGCGAGGCGTGTGTGTATATAGAAAAACTTTGTTAAGGATCTGATGAGGGAAAGGGAATGAATATATAGAGATGAGGTGTTGATAGCGTGATAGGGACGCAAAGTCAATTGGAGCTAACTGTTGCTGCTTGACCGATTGGGAAGGAGCAGGTCCAGACCAGCCCTGTGTCCCGACCAAAGCAGATCAGCCCCATCAGCGAGACTACGGAGAATACCGAAAGAGATGTACGATTAGGTGTATATGAAGAACAGGGAAACAGAAATAGCCATAAGATGGATGGTATTATAAGCATAGCTAATGGCGCCACGAAATGAAATATAGTAACCATCGTGACAAATCTCTGACCAGGGTATGTTGGTACCATACTATGAATACATGACAATACTGGGATCGTATTTTGGGACGAAACCTTCTGGCCCACGAACCACAGGGTGGAGGTGACATCCTTGAGCGGCCGTTTTTAACACCGAGCGCGAAAAGAGAAATACGGCTAAAGGGAAGAGATGATGGGTAAACACGCACGTATCTGGGGAAAAGGGCAAATGATGAGGCTAAAACTGGTGACCTAACGGGAGTCAACCGAGTTCTCCGGGCCGCCGCAGTCCTTCCGCGGGCCAACCACCCGATCTGGCTTAGCGCCTAGCTGGCCCCGATTCGATCCAGGCTAGCGCGCTCGCTAAAACTGCGGGATTGACCAATGATAATTGCGTGCTGCATGCCAAGCCTGACGCTAGGCCCAGCCAAGCAGTAAGATGGTTCCCGCTTGGCCGAATCTGGCTTATCTGCAGGCTAAGCGAGGGTCGATGGCTTCTTGTTTTGTCTATTTGTGATTCCAGCCAGCCACTAACTACGCGGTCCTCATACGTGACGGTGCCTGACTGCCATGGGATAATATTACTCCGCCGTGCATCCTCGACAGCATACACCCCCCCTCATGAACGTTCGTGCATGCATGGCTTGAATGTCTCAGCAGAGAAGAAGAGGCAAGGGACTGGACTGCGATGTGATGCTCAGCCGCGCCTCCTTTGTCGACCTCATCGCCGAATGATCGGTCTATCTCCATATGCGAACCACCAGCAGCCTAACCCAGATAAGTCACATTGCACGAACACCGTGCTTCGGTGCTGACAGAAGACTGGTTTCGATCGGACGACGTATGGGTATGTCCAGGAATTTGTTACGGAGTGGGACATGCTAGCACTTACAATACATTACGCTAGCTGGAATGTTGTGTGGCAAAACGCTGATACTTTTCCCACATGGTTCGGAACATGCACCATGCACAGTCGTTCTCCATTTATTTGTCTGCGGATTCTACACTGCTGATTGACAAGCAGACGAGTCATTGTCTCGTAGATGGCCATTATATTAGAAACTAAGTGTCGGAAGCACATCCGGCAAACTAGCGCCAGATGATAGGGTACATGGATTTCAGATCCAATTACTACGAAGTGTATAGCATACGGAGTATGGCACATCACTCCGTTGATAGAAATTATTTCGTCATCTTATCAATAATAAAATTAGTTTCTATCAAAAGCACACACCGCGTGGGAAACGGACAAAGCTCGGTAGTCCCAGGACTTGAGATCGGGGAGCTAAACAAAATGCTTTTCGGCCACCCCGGATGCCAAGCATCGAGTCTCCCACTAGTGTATTATATTACGGGTCTCTTTCGACTAATGTAGGTAGGTGCATTACGCCTTGCATTCTGCTGTCCTTTCTGGCCATTGTCTAAAAACATCGTCAAGGGCGAGTGGCTCATGTTCGCGATTTTGGTTTGGTCCCGAGGAAAAATAGGATCACCGACCAAATCCGAGACACACCACGCCATGCCCAATCCACATGCCAGCGAAAAAGAAAGAAGCTAGGTACGAAGACCAAGCCAAAGCCCCAATAAGATGAGAGGAATCCGAACTCTGTCTGAGACCTTTCGCTTCGAGCCCAGCACAGTGGTTCAGCACATGCATGCCAGTATGTGGCCAAAGCGCAGCTACCTTGAATTAGGGTTCCGGGAATTGCAAAGGATTCCGTCCTCTGTAGCCTTACAAAAAAAAGAAAAGAAACAAAGACACAACTTCCTTGTTCTCGTACAGCTCTTATCAGTCAGATCATAACATGGACAGTAGATCCACCTTGTTATGGCACCAGCCCATCCCCTATCGTCACGAACACGAAGGGGGGATATGTACCTAGTCAATAGCCTAAGAGAGTGCCTCTCGACGGACCGGATTGGTCACTTACTACATAGAGTCGTCCTCAGGGAGTCGAGCTGATTTCTGCTTGTTATTTCGATCTTATTAATCTGAATTAATTTACTTTGGACCGCCATGAGGGTCGGTCGATCGGCCCCGGCTCGGAGCGTAGTTGATTTGCCTTTGCAATATTGGGGGTCACGCTCTGGTAAAGGGCAGCGTATTTGTCACTGCCTAACCGTTAACGTTACGGAGTATTCTATGACGATGCAGCCAACGTACGTATCGTATCGTATACAACGTATTGGACGTACAACCGACTGATGACGCTAAGCCAGGTCAGAGCGTTCAAAACCATGTGGTTGTCACATGTGGGGCGGGGACAGATCACTTTCTTAGCATCCCGTGATAGAGTTTTTGTCTCTTTTCCCTGTCGCTTTTTCTGTCTACGTCGACGACTAGCAGGACAGCCACGATGCTTTCTTGTCTTCAGCCAGCTGTGTTTACGATAGGATGCATTCATCCTGCCCTTATTCCCGAGCAAGTGACTCCGTGGAACATGTCTCCGTACTCAGACCCTTTGTCATTCCAGGAGTATACTGTTGAATCGATGTTCAATAGAGACACAGATCAGGGTCTAATCTACTCTAATCAGCCTTGGCAGAAAGGAACGGTAATTTAAGTTCTGTTCCTCAAAGTGTCTCCCCATTAGCTATTCTGACTCATGTCAAAGTTTCTCGAGAGTCGTCTATACTTTGTTCATAGATAGCTCGCTGACGAAAACCTGATTTCCTCACGAACCACCATGCTAAAAATTCGAACCATGGCTGGCTGATCTCTGTTAGGGCTGAAGCGTTTTGGGTTGCAAGAGGACTGTTTAATGATGCACAGCAGAGCGCAACAAACGCAATTATTCGCGATGGAGGGGGCATCCTGCATCAACCAAATGGTCTAACCCATAGTAGTACTATCTGTATGCAGAAAGGGAGGTGTCAATGTAATCAATGTGCATGACGCCATTCTGAACATGGACGCCCAGTCTTTTTACGGAGTCCTGGACTCCTGCGACTTGTAGCTTCAGGTCTAGTGTCCACTATCCACAGACAAAAGGGAACACGGATCGGGTTCCCTCCCAGTCAGTCGGGACCGAATCTCCAAGGTGAGCTAGCATCGATGGATGATGCGCACGTACTGTATGTAAATACGAGACTGCAGTACGTGGCCCATACAGCAAACGGCTTAAATTGGGTACTGTACGGGCCCTGTACTGGACCAAGTTCGCAGGCTAATGTTTTAGCATTCAAGTCTAATCTGGCCGTTCTCGCAAACGATTGGTGAGAATCCCGCTTATCGCTTCCTGTACAGGCCTAGATTATCCGGCGGGCCGCATATGCATAGTGCAGACTCATCAACTTTCCCTTTCCCCCCTAAACCACGGTTCGGTTCGCCCTAGTACGTACGTACTAACTAACCATCCGCCTTACGGCTCCGTAGGGGTTTATTACACAATCGAACTCGACAATGAAAATTAAACGGGTAGGTCGAGCCTGGGCCTTCTTCCGTAACCAGCTTTAGGCTCAATTAAACTCTCTATACGAAGTTTTCAAACCCGCTAGCACGTATTAGCTGCCACGAATGAAAGAAGAAGAAGGAAAGAAACTCTAAAGTTTAATTCAATCTGGATATACTCGTGATTAACCACTGGTTATCGCGCGTACGGCATACATTACTTTTTTCACGCTAGTCGCGACGTTTTGTGCCAGATATTACGGAGTATTGATCAGGCTCTATATTACATATTCGTCCCGGTGAGATCTTGAATGGTACCTACCGTATAGTTAGTGCAAAGCGACGGTCATAACTGTGCCGAGTCCTGATTGCTCCAAGTTCAATATTACTTCGTGTTCAGTATCGAATACATAATCATACAACAGATCCTGGCCCATGTACTTTGTAGTTATCCAGGATTTGAGACACGGATCCAGGTTCTACTCTAAGCGCCGAGGATATATTCATCACTCGAATGCATACACTGTATAGTATATCGTGTCTAGGGGCTCTGACTGGTCTATGTGACAACTCCTATCACATGTCTACCGCCACGGAGAAAATTCGGGTTTATTCCATGCCCTCTGGACATACCAATACGTACATACAATACATGCTATTTACGTCCATAGTAGCCGTAATTATTATTTTCGTATTTGATCGTTACATGCCTGATGCCGTCGTCGATCTTCCACGTGGGAAATTTTCTCTCTCTCCCAATCAGCTTGCCTCCTACTCCGAGTCCCCCTATATTACAACACTAGTAATCTTAAGGACAACAAAGCCGGTTGAAGTAAACTTAGTGAAGCAGGCTAAGCCCTTACCCTATTATGGCTAGGGCAGGATCTAGCCTCTTCGCTCAACAGATCCCAGGCTTACAACTCTCGTAGGGCAGATTTAAGAATCTGCGAGATTGATTCAGCTCGCTCTTGCGCCAGCCATAGCTCCATACGTTGTCGTTGTCTGTCACTCAGAACCCCCACGCCCACTGTGCTAGTGGCTTGTGGACCTGTCGTCTTCTGGCAAGTGGCTTTGATGAACTTTGTTGCTGCTTGGGCACGCTTGAGACGTAGGCTTTCGATTGATGGGTCAATGTCAGCGAATAGAAGGCCGTCACCCAGCATTTGTAATAGTTCTTCTAGCGCCCGGCGGTCAGTCGTCTGTTTTTCTCCGGATAACTCATCCCGTATCCTATCAAAGACGCCCTGTAGCCCGGTATAGAGGTTGTCTATTACTTGTCGCTTATTCCCTTGTAGACATTGTGCGACACACTTGATGACGGACTTCAGCTGATCTGTGGCACACGTATACGTGTTAGTGGGTCGATTAAATATGCCTCAACGTCTCTTAGAGGGCCTTTGCCAAAACAACTCACCAGGTTCCGGTGCTTTGACTGTGGGGTTTATACACCGGATCAAACATCCAGTACATGCTGCTAAAGTCTCGCTCTCCCTGCCATGAATCAGTTACTCAGCCTTATCGGGCAGATGGAAAATAATGTGAAGCTTAGAAGGGTGCAGGGGCCTACGCTAAAGCATGAGACTTACAAGGCTTTGGAGGAGTGGTCCCCATCAATATCCATCTTAACATTATCACTATCAATGAGGTCGTCAACGATTGGCTCAACGATCTTGATGGCGTCTGGAAGGAGGTCCAAGTCAGGCCGCCGGCATTCTGCAAACTCCGCCAGCGCATTTAATGCATGGGGCCGGTACGCCACGTTATTCCGCTTGGCTTCTCTGAGAATAATTACCTATCAAAAACAGTTAGTAGCCGGCCACTCCGCAAGTCTAATTGCCGGACTATTGAATAGGGCTGCAGGAAAGTGATCTATCTCGCTCTTACCGTCATCTGTTGGCTGACATCTCCCCGGGATTGCCAAAAAGATTGCGAATTTTCCGAGAATGTGACAAATGCTTTCAGAACCTTCTCCTTGCCGTCCCACGTTTTCCCACTAACGGCCTTTTCTAGAATAGGCCAGACGATTTCTGCTGTTGATTGATCGAGGGATTTTCCGAGACTGACCACCACGTCAGCTGCTGCAAGGCAGGCACTGTGTTTGATGGTCCAATTGGACGACTCTAGCCGCTCGGATATAATAGCTGTGATTTCTTTCAGGTACAAAGCGACAGCCCGAGGCCCACCAACATTATCTTGCCAGGTCTTCTCAAATATCTCTCGGGTCTGTTCGTCAGTGTCTTGTTTGGCGACAAACACAAATGGCAACGCCGCTGTAGCGAAGTTCGAGAACCTATCGCTTGACAGCTTCGACATGGAATGTAAGATTTCTCCGGCGACTGTCCGCTGAGAAGTCTCCTCCGAGTTGAAGTATAGTGATTTAGTGAAAGAAATGGTCTCTAGAACACGCTCATCACTTGCAAGTCTTATCAAATACCCAAGAGAGGCACTGTATGAGACACTGACTGTTTCGTTGCGGTCAAGAACGTGCTTAGTCAGTAGTTGAATGAATCTGTCGGCATAAGGACTAAATAGGAGTTGTTTTCCACTCAGGAGAGCCAGGACTCTGCTGCACCCGACCTTTGATGGTAGACCTACGGCAGTGCGTAGTACCACCTCTAACCTGGCAGCAACCTCTTTCATAGCAGTCTCATCCAGACCATCTAGAAGATACCGTTCAATGCTTTCCATCATAGGAGACATTCGAATACTTGATAGTCGCATCTTATCAATCTCCTGCCCAGTAAGCCCGTATTTGTCTGCATTCAAATGGATATAGTTGACCGCCTGAGGCTCGAGAGAACTTAATGAAGATAAGAATTTCTCCATTATCTGAGCCATGAATGGACGCAGAAGAGCACTAGGACTCTTCTTGATTATTTGTACCAACGTCGATATCGCATAGCCTTGTACCTCTTGTGCACTAGACTCCATTCCATCTTGACCCAAGAGGAAAGGAATGATATGTCCCAACATAGTCTTTGCTCGCTTCGAATCTGTATCGCCCACTTCGAGGGTGCGAATCAAGATGTTGGTAATGACTTGACAAAGTCGCAAGGCTGCTGTGCGTACAGACTCCTTGATGTCATCCATCACCTTGAAGGCTTTGCTTAAAATCTCATTCAGATACTTGTCGTACTTTTCAATTGACCGTCCCTGTAACAGGTCCGCAATCGCAGCACAGCTAGCTTGACGAACCCGCCACTCTCTTCCCGCTATGATGCTAGAAAGCAAATCATCCATAATAGCATCAAATTGGTCGTCTAACAGAGCTGTAGGGTCCTTGACAAGCGCCTGCCAAATATCGTTCATTGACCTTTGCACGTTGGGATTCGGGTCAAATCGGTAACGATACAACTTCGGATAGATCTTTGGATTTTTAGCAAGATATCCGCTCACACTAGAATCGGACAGGACATTGCTGAGGCCAAACCTGCCGAAAGCCGCTCGACTTGACCAGATTGCGTTGTTTGATGCTAATGACATGAAGCGATAAACGAGACTTGGATCGCCTACTTCAGAGGCCAGATTCATGATATCTTTATAGGTAGTGACTGATTTGCCTTCACCGGTTGGCAGAGCACCGGGCTCGAAGAGTTCGGTATCGCCTGTGACTTTGCCTCCCATGTTGGCACCATTTCCAGTGAAAGAGCTCACCAGATCGCGCACAAGATCGTCCCGCAGATCCTGGTCACCCATTTCATAGACCAGACTCAAACCTCGGGAGCCTGTTTCTTGGACAACCTCATCACGATCAGCCAACAGACCAGCGAATGCAGCTTGGAATGCTCGAAGCCGTTGTTGTACGCCTTCAAGCTCCCCACAATCCTTCACAAGACACAGAGCCCAGATAGCGGATGCCTTTCGCAGCGAAGGCTTGGAAGCCTTGCAGTCTGTTATCAGCTTATCAGCTAGTTCTGAAAGGATAGTTGCCGGAATATTTGCTTCCAATGGTGTCTCATCGACGTCGAATTCACCAATCAATGACTTCGATGCCCATCCTGCAGCAGCAGTACATAACGACTCTCCGACAGGGAATTGGACTTCTGGTTTACGTATTTCATGCAGCCCATGTAGCGAAGTCATGATTTCGTCAAATGCAGTTTGATCTTCTCCATCACGTAGCACAGCCAACGATAATTGGCCCAATGCGTGAATGGCATTTTCCTGCTCTTTCCTAGCCTGTTCTCCTAGCTTGGACTGTACTGTTTTCCAGCTGCCAGCCTCGGATAGACTGCTATAATTGAGCACCTGTGCGAGTGCTAGTTGGCCAATGGTTACTTGAACGGCCTCGGTAAGTTGTGAGTCTCTTGAGTGATCCAGTATCTCAATTATGAGGCTGATATATTGTCTTATTTGTGCTTCGGGAATGACACTCAATCTTCTGCGATATGCCAATCGACTAAGCAGATATGCTGCGGCCAGAGTAGCACCTCGGACCTTGTTCGCTGCTTCACCAACAGCTCCCTTCCATTCCATGCCTATGTTCAGTAGGTCGCAGAATATCTGTTGACAATCGTTCTCTGTCACAAAATTGTGTGAAACAAGAATTCCAAAAACCCTTGCAGCAATGCGTTGAAGCGCGTGGTCATTGGTCGAATATACTCGCTGCAGAATTGACGTCGCTCTAGTTGTGACTCTCTCTAAAACATGGTTGGAAGTCAATGAGCCGATATCTATAAAATCTCGACCGCAGTCGGTGCTCTGAAGCCCTGTAGTAAGGCAGACACCATTTAGGGCACTTTCCAGCCATGTTATCATCACCGCATCAGGTTGCTGAGAAATAATTTCCCTGACGCTGTGTCTCACTTGTGCATCTGACCGAAGGAGCGTCTCGAGTTTATACTCCCATTCCTGATCGATGTCAATGGGCGCTTGTGTCTTTGATAATGCTTCCCAAACGAGCAAGTTCTTGCAAAACCGCACGGCTGGTGCGATGACGCCGATAACATTGCTTTGTGAGGGATTCGAATCACTAAGTTTCACCAGCAACTGCACTGCTTGCTGAAAGCTTGGAAACTTGTACTGTGGTAGATCGCTCAAGTTTGCTGAAAATGAAGCATCCCTAACAGGGTTGAGCATTCGATACCAATATGGATGAAGGCCCTTCTTTCCTTCCTCGATCACTTCTCTCGTCGCCTGTGACGTACTAGCAATAGCAAGAAGGTCGATCCATCGAGCAGTGAGGTCCCAATAAGGTAGACATCGATTGGCATATCGTACAGCAGTATAGTGCGTACTGCGAACAATAGGGTAACCGGTTAATGAAGACTCTGTACCGGGTTGGCTTTGCATCTGAAATTCGAGGAAGTTACCCAGTTCTGACTGTACGCCTTCAGGTAGGTTTCCAGTACAGGAGTTCAGAATACTTCCCAATGCTTGCTCAATGCTGACATAGATCTCCGCAGCTGAAGCATCAGAGGCTAATGAGCTAAATAGCCATCTTACAAGATCTATATCCATGTAGTCTACGCTGCCACCTGTCGCAATTTTTGGAGATAATACACCGATACTTTCATATGCCAATCCTCGCAGACCAACATCTGTTTGAGACAGTCTCTGGCCACTAGCACCTGGATCAGGCCACCCCTGCGACTCCACAAACTGTCGTAAACCAAGGACGGCATTTGGCGCAATCACTTTCAAATCAGATGGAGCACCCATACGAACAACCCAGGTGATGAATATGAAGATCTGAGACCTAAGTTTGGAGGCCTGGAGACCATGCGCAGATTGGGCAATAGACGAGAACAGGCCTTCGTTGAGCAGCTTGCTGATTTCGCTGGTGTATGTTGTTGATTTCACAGATTTACCAAGAAAACTTAGAATCTTGACCTGGAGTGGGATACGCGCAGGAAGAGCTGCATCACTTCCCGTACTCCCGAAGTAGAGCTTATATAGCTGCTTCACAACCTCAGCATCTTCAAGATCAGGATTGAATCGCTTCAGGATATCGTCGCCAATGTCCGAAAGGCGAGAGTTGGAGTCAGCGGAGAGTATGACGGCGGGCAGAAATCGTTCTGAGTTGTTGAAAGCACCGCTCGCAAGAAACTTTGCGACGAAGTATTTCGTCTCTGTTAAATTCAGCCCGCCTTGCGCAGTGGGATTCCAGGTTTCCTCATAAGAAGCCGACTTGTTCAGGAAAGTGTACTCTGACGGAGATAGTCCAGCACAGGTACGAGCACCATTTGTTGCTTGGGACAGGAGAAGCAGTTTCCCCAGCCAGACGGCCAAGAATCGCGTATCCGCCTCTGAAAGAGAAAGCTTCTCTCTTAAGTTCTGATCCTCAGGACTATCTTTTGGCGGTAACCGTAACAAAGGCAGCAACCTCAAAATCAGGTTAAACACATTCGCTGTCTGAGCGGATGTCACATCAAGCTCTGCAACGCCCTGCAATGCAGCAGGTAACAGCTCTACCCGCGCCGAAGCATCGAGACGATCAATCCCTTGCTGGATGTAAATCAGATCAAAATGTCTAATCAATTGCGAGCTCTGTTCCTTGAATTGTTTCAACAACGCAGTAACAGGTAACTGGATTGATTGCGGCTTTATTCTCAAATTGATATGTTGGCAGACAGCGATAACTTTGTTGCGCACAGCTAGATGCTCTGATGCTAGCTTTAAGAGTAATGGAGCAAGATATGTCTGGAGCAGCTTTTGGAGCTTCTCATCTGAGTCGGCCAGAGCAATTCGGAGCTCTACTTTGGAGACCAAGCTGAGCTCCCGGGCTTCAGGGCTCTCGGCCGCCGCGCCTGAAGACATTATGAGCTGCGAGATAACTTTAGTAAGTCATGGATATATGATTGTTATCGTGATGACGATAATATGTGCAGACTCCCGAACTATGTAGCTGTTGTTTATGCGCCACAGCTAGGCAGCGGAAGTGGATGATTGTAAATCATTGACCGCTTTTAGAGCCCGCCAGATGGAAGTATGTAGAAGTTCACGTGACTAATATTCTCAGTCCGCCTGTTAAAAATTATGCTACTGTTTTCTCAAGAAAAAGGAAAAAGGAAAAAATAAGGAATATGAAAAGGCGAATATATTTCTCACGCCTTTAGCTTATTACCTTGAAAATATAGCTATTCTGTGTGGCTCTCACTCTATAAATCTTGGAATCGTACATCATCTTCTATAGCAACATATATCATAAGCAAATTCGTCAAAAATATCTCGCGATATTCCAATATTTCAGATATCCATCGGATCTTGCCGCCTTTTCTCAGCCGCCTCTCCTCTCAAGAACCGATCGACTTCCCGTACAGCATCTTCATCCTGATTAAGAGAACTTCTTCTCTGTCCATCGCCAAATAGACACTGCCAAAGATCATCTTTACCAACTAGCTCGCCTCCCGCGGCGCCTGAAGCCAACAATTTGCCCAAGGTAGCATCCTGCATTTCTAGAGAGTTTGCCGAGTCAATAGCTGTTTCGGTGAGATTCTCTATTGTGGTTCCATTCTTTAGTCCAGGACTTGGAGAGTGCAGATCTTTCTGCTTTTCTCTCTCCTTTTCCTTCTGTACAATGTGGCTCAATCTCCTAGACACGGAGATTTGATAGATTGATTCTTCGACCGTATCTGAGACAAGATACATCCATACCGTTGTTGGACGATGTTGACCGATACGATGCACACGAGCAATGGCTTGTAACTCGATTGCGGTGTTGATCAAGGGTTCGCAGAGGAAAACATGAGTTGCATTGACGAGATTCAGTCCAGACGAATGAGCTCGAGCATGCAAAAGGAAGCATTCAGCCTGCAGTAATCGTTAGCCATCAATTATTAAATCTCAGTGCCATTGGTAGAACATACCGCCGGATCCTCTTTGAACCTCTGAATCCCATCCTTGGCCTGGTCCACACTAGTGTACCCGATCTTGAACCGCGAAAAAGCATTAGCCAGCACTCCTAAGAAATCTTTGTATTGAGAAAACACAATTGATTTGGCCCCAGGATCATGTTCGCGCAGCCAGATCAAGTGCCGAGACAGGGTATCAATCTTGGTGCCGAAAGAAGTCGGAAGATCAATGTCCTTGATCTCTTGTAGAATACCGGTGCTGATATCTGAGTAGATACCATTCTGCGAAGGGCGCTCATGCTCAATCTTTGTGGGTGTCCTCTCCTCTCGCGCAAGCAATTCCTTTGGTTTGTATGTTATTTGATGGAAATCGTTTGCCTTGAGTTTCCTCTTGCATGTCGGACATGTTCGGTGTTGATGCCACCAGACACGTAAACAGTCTTTACAATATTTGTGACCGCAGACAGTCAAAACACCTAGAAACATTAGCCTTGATACTTGTGCATTGTGCATATAAATTTGACTTACCAACTTCGAACGTAGATTGACAAATAATACACAGACGTGTACTCTCATCTGGACCCGACTCATCCCGTAAATGAATCAAGTATCGTCGTTTAGATTGAAGACTATCCAATTTCTGCTGCATCTTATTCTCGGCATCGAGTTTCAAGTCATAAACGGCCTGATCTAGAGGCTTCCCCACGCTTTCTTCGTCATATGGAGCGACAGTATCAGAGATTTGTTGCAATTGCTTGTAGTATTCCAGCCTGTTATTCATTGTGTCTCGGAAAAATTCGACTTCTTTATCCAAGCCTGAGATAGCTTTCGCTTGTTCGGCTGATGTTTTACTCACGCGCTCAAGAGCTTCGTTGACAATAACAGCTTCAGCTCGAGCTCGTGTGCTCCCCTCATTGGCCTGCCATTCTAGTGATGTAACCAGGCTGCGCATATCGCTGACGATTCCTCTGAGTGAACCGAGATCGGCTTTCGGCTTGGTCTTATCGCGGGTTTCCATAAGTTTAAGGTACAGCTCAGGAGACGGCCCCTCTCCTTCACGCGCCCTCGCTACTCCGACTTCGACTTCATGTTTAATTAAGATATTCGTTTGACCGGTAAGAGCATCATGACGATCGGCGAACATTACACGAAGACCCTCCATATAGACATACATTTCATCTTGATGCTTGGTTGATGTCTCGTATTCATTACCTTCAAGCTCGCTAGTTTTCTCCTCGTCAATCAGTGACTGTCGGAGTAGCTTGAGCATTGCATCTCTCCATTCGTTGAAATGCTCACGGTTTTCGTTCATAGCGTCACAAAAGTCCTCGAGCCTTTCGAATAGCCGACGCGCCTCAATTCCTAATGTCGGAAGTTGAGCTTTCATCAGGGGGATTTTGACGAAGGTGTTATATTTTGCTTTATCATCAAGAACTTTGATGTACCTTCTGACTTTTCGCGCAACATCTTTGAGCAGTTCCTTGCGGATTAGCTTTGCTTCATCGTATGCTTCCTCTTCGGCTTTCTCAAGAGCTCTGAACTCTTCCGAGTCAGGCTCTGTCATATTCTTATCCGTCTTGATTTGATAGAAAGCATTGCCTGTGAAGAATTTGCATACATGCTGTACTTCCAAAGCTGATCGAAGACGTGCTTTACATGCTCCGATGCGACTAGTCTTTCCTGACTGATCAGTTCCATCTCTACCACTTTCAACATCCGAGTCTTGATCTGAAGCGTCACCTCCGCTACTTTTGGCTTTCGCAATTTCAGCTTGTAGTTGCTCCCTGCAGTCGTTGACCATTTGACTGGCCCGCTCCAACCCTTTCTGCCATATCTCCAGAGCCTCTCGCCGCTGCAGAGCGTTCTCAAGTAATTGACCACGGCGAGCTTGTGAAAGAAGCAACATACGCTCTTCGGCACGGATCGAAGTCTCGTTCTGATCAATCATAACTTCAAGGACCTCATCCACGGATCGTAACGGTCCATTCCTGATACCTAGTGCCCTACGGTTCCGGCGAGCAACTTCGGGATGCAGACAAGTCTGACGAAGCCTAGTAAGCCAACCTCGCATCTTCTCTATCGATGCCTGGGATTCAGGATTCCAATCCTGCTCAAGAGGGGCACCAGTAGAATCAACACCGCAGGCCTCACACATCTGTTCGAACAACTGACCATAATGTTGCTCTTCAATCGCAGTAAAAGGAATGGTTATAACGACGCGCTTCTGTGGTGGCAGCTTCAGATCATCCCTGATAAATTCCTTGCTGTGTCTCAGCGCTAGCCTGTTGACGATGGACTTGAATGCTGGATAATAAGCACTGTAGAGTCTGCCCCAAAGGTCGATCGAACCGCAAAATGGCTCATATCTCAAAAACTGCAATAGTCCAAAAAAGTCTCTCATATCTTTGCGTATAGGAGTTCCTGTTACAGCCCAAGCATTCACCCGAGGAATAAGACGAGCAACTTGAGCTGCGTTACTGACGCCGCTTTCAATCATCTGAGCCTCGTCAAGACAAACTCGCCACCAAGACATGCGCACAAGTGGAGATTTGGGGACTGTAAATCGCTTTTCGTTGCGCATATTTCGCTTCGGCGGGTCCGTAGCACGATGGACCTCTTTCGCAAGGACGTTATACGTGGTCAAAACCACATCTGTATCCCTAAGGAGACCCAAAAGCTGCTCTTGGGATAGCTTCGAGTTTGCTTGATAACCCTTGTAGTCAAATACTGTAAGTGAGGGTGCGTGGTTTTGCAACTCCTGCTTCCACTGCTCGAGGATTGCAGGTGGCGTAATGATGAGAGTTGCGCGCGATTTCATAAGAGATTCGTGTGCATCATTATCTATCATAACACGCCGATGCAGAGAGATTAATGAAATCATCTCAACTGTCTTCCCGAGCCCCATCTCCTCGGCAAGAATACCGCCTCTCAGGTTTCTATTTGAATCGTACCAGAGGGACATGTTGGTTGTCACAACTCTGTAGAGTTGGCTAGAGAAACATCGGCGGCCATCCACATCTGTAAACTCCTGGAAAGATTCTGGTAGAACCGCCATCTCCATTCTCCTTGGAACTAGATTTCCATGTGTATCCAGCTCCATATGTTCTTTCTCCAGTAGCCACCGCACCGCCCGATTCTGAAATGGGAAGAGTTTGCATCTGACCAGAGGATTTAAAATCTCACTAGAGGCCTCTGGGGTATTCGCCGGAACATGAACATTTTCATAGAAGTCCCGAGGCGTCCACCGGGCATACCCTCTGTTGATTTGGTCCGTCTGTTCGTACAACCCTTTTCCAGGTGGTGTATATTGAACGAAAGCTAACTCCGGTAGGCCCTTGACTTTGGCGTTGGCTGGAATTAATAAAGTATCTTTCCAGAGAACGTCGACATTTAGACGAAACGAACCGTAGCCTTGAAGCGGCAAGAGACGAGCCCGATAGCTGAAGAGGGAGCGACCCCCAGCGGGACTGTCTATCGGGACGGCGCATGTTGCAAGTGACAGATGTGATACGAGGTCTTCGACATCAGCTTCTCCTCGCAACTGAAATGACAAACTTTGCTTTCGGTTCGTTGTGCGTATATCAAGCCAGTGCTCGTCTGTGTGATCGTCCGATGTGCGGTGATCAGAGAGCTCGAGGTCTGACGAGGATAAAATTTGCTTCTCGTTTCGATATTTTAAGAGAACGGGAAGGTCCTTGGACGGTGGCAACGGATCTCGAGAAATCAGTCCCGGAGAATCCTAAACAAACGATGAAACCGCTTTCAGCATCAAATTGATATGTGTTTGTGCTCCAACTTGCGATTAAGCAACTTACCAAGTCGATAACAATCCGACAGAGAACGACATTCTCGTTACGAGAAGGAGTATCTACTACCTCAACCGAGTCGTCCGCTGTATCCTGCTCAAGTTTGCGACGCTTGTTTGGTCGTTCATAGTTTTGCAAGCTCTGCGATTCAATCAAACTTTCTATCGACTGCGCAAGTGAGTCTGTAACGGCTAGTTAGATATAATACCCCCACTCTTTCTACATCGAACCGTTCATCATACCTGTGATATTCTGCCTGTATGTAACAACAGTCATATCTGCTCCAACCCAACCCAGTCGATAAACAGAAGAGACAAGTGGATGGAAATGAGGCAAAGAAGAAAAAGAAATTGTGAGAGGGCCAATCATTAAAGCTTGGACCAGAGTATGGGGCTCATCTTGCACGTGACTTGCTTATCGGAGACTCCACTGTGGAGATTAAGTAAGCTTCTGGTGGGTCGCCGATAACCCCAATGTAAATTTTGAATCATGGGGCATACGAAAGAGATGCATATCTAAGATTTATAGCGATATTTAGTGACATATATAAATATATCTAGTTCGGACCCCGTCCGAGAATGCTCCTAATACTAGGCCGCCCTGCAGCAGAAAACCAACTATTCTGCGCCGTCGATGATAAGGCCTGCGAGTCACCGCTGGGTGTCACAACCGTGCCATTGATTGCTTGCACATAGGTACTATACGTTGTTCCGCCGGAGGTCTCCGTAAATTCTTGAGTGGTCTCTCCAGAGGAATATGAGCCTGTCGAGTTCGCATAATAATGCGCCTCTCCCCATTGGCGGGTTTGCAACTCGACCGGGCCGGAAGTAAGTGTGTAAGTAGATATGCCGAGTCCTCCGGTGGATGATATTGACAACCCGCGATTCATGATGGCATCAATGGCGGTAGAATTTGCTGTTAAGGCATAGGTAGTGTTAACATCGATCGGATAGCTGAATGTGGTAGAGTATTCTTCCAACTTCCCGTCAAGTCCGAATCCTTTAGCGATTGATATCCCGGTGGTATTTTGAGTATTCCTCTGACTCAATCCGTCTTGATTAAGATATCCATCGTTGTAGAATGATAGTTCTTGGACCCAGGAGCTTGGACCAGATGTGATCGTCAACACTCGGTGGGCAGAAACCGAATACGAGAGAGTCTCGTTTGTAGTCGAATTCGAAACGAGATTGCGTGAAAAGCTGAATTGTGGATCTGGAGCATTGATAATCGGTGGCACGCCAGTTGGCACCATGGCTGTCGTATTCCCACTATCGTTAAGGTATACAAAGACCTTCCCTGTAACCACCCAATATGAATTGACGGTTTGGGTCAGACTTATGTCGTCGCTGCTAGGAGTGTCAAGTCCGGCAACTTTAATCTCAAACGAATGTGCTTTACCATCAAGCAAAAGAGGCAAAAAAGGCGAGATATCAATTTCTGGTTCTCGCAGGTCAAATGCGTCGATTCCAACGATGGGCCGCCAGAAACCGGGTGCGACACCCCCAGTAAAAATTACCGGGAAAGGCCACACAACTCCAGCAAGTAGTCCATCGATGTAAAGCTGGACCTCACGGAAGGGCGAGAAACCGTAAAGAACGCCAATTGTCGAGTCAAAATCGTCTGTGTCCTCGTTCAGCACAGCTGACCACCAGAATTCTTCCTCTGATTGGCCACAGGCTGAGATAGATACGACTGCTCTTTGGGCGTTACTGGGAAAGGTAAGGTCGACAGTAGCATTGTCGGAAGGTACGGTGAAAGCACTCGCAGAATCGTTTATAGACTTACGCGCGGAAATCGGGAAGATCAGATCCGCCATTTGTGCGTTATTTTCCTTCGTAAACGATGCCGTAAGGGTAGTGTTATAAAATCCTGTGTACGTGCTGTCAATCAGATTACCCAAGTCGAAGATTAGCTTTTGAGGGGTTTTCCACAACGCCAAATACTGCGACATTTCTTTAATATAAGTCCACACGATTCCGTTGGTGGTTGGTTCTGCTGTGGATGTCCTGAATACTTCTGTATCACCAAGGTACATTAATGCCAATCGATCATACTGCCGTCCCTTTGATGTAACAGTAAAGTTGATTCTGACGGTGTCAAAATCGCAATCAGGCGGAGTGAAGGTTCCTATAGCCATTATATAAGACAGATGTTTTCGAAAGTAAGCCGGTAAAATACTCACCAACGAACGGTTGTCCGTAACTATATCCAAATGAATGTTCCATCAACACAATAACTTGGTTACATTCTTGACTCTGAGGATCAAACTCGACAGGTTTGTATACCTCAAAGTCAACCAGGACCGAACTCGGATTCGTCGCAGAAGCCTGTTGGCGCAAAACATGATTTGCATTGTCACTGTAAGCGGTTACGACGCAGTACAAGCCGAACAGACTCAAGTAAAGAGCACCCGAAGTCTTCATGCTGTCGGTTCTATTAGAAGCAACTCTCTGACTTTTCAAGTTGCTAGTGAAAGTGATATTGTCCTTATAAACCCTGGAGGATCCAGGGTCGGATTTTATTATTTTGTAAGGTAAAATGGTGGCTGATTGACGCGTCTTTTGATATATGCAAGTGGCCCACACAAGGATCAGGAAGATAACCAGGATCGGTAAGTACAAGTCAATGTCACCAAACTCCATTGAGAAGGTGCGTAACGTGACTGCAGATTAGCGTTCACTTAAAGCGCGCAGCAACCGGACAATCAAGGGGATCGTTAGTGGGATGTAGAGATTGTTGACATTGCTCCGTACCAGCTGACAACTGCCCCTGTATGGTATATCCAAGGGTCAATTCGGCAAATGTAGTTCAAAGGCTCGCAAGTTGTGGCATCTTGTTTCTTCTCGGACAGCACGGACTAAGAAAACATGTCCACAGGGTCCGAATTGGTTGGTGGACGATGATTCAAGATAAAGACCGTCTGGCAGATCAGTACTCTAACGGGATTTTTACCGGGCTAGTCAAGCCACCGCGTACGGTTAGTACGGGGTAATCTCTCTCAGCGCAGAACCGTAATCGAGCTGTATTTGTACGTTGAACTATCTTAATGTCCTTTGTGATTACAATGTAATTTTTGAAAGGTAACCAGTATCTTCTCCGTATCTCTCCACACACATGTAGGTCGCCGTATCGCCGAGCATCTAAGCTTTATTGAGGTTACAATTAGAAGAGGAGGCGCTCCACAGACCTTTACCATTCTAGGGCGAAATGCTAGAATCACACACAACCCTCAGGATGCGAAGAGGCAAGACGCACTACTAAATGCTATCAAGTACGTATATACAAAACCACAAGTGTAGTTACCATGAGCAAAGACTGCAGAGCATTACCAGTGTATTGTCTATCTCGACCGGCATGGTGATAATATCATACGAAATAAACATTTACTCCTATTGGGAACTGCTCTCATTAGATTTTGGCTATCGCTTTAATGTTCCTGAGTGTCATATGCGGGAGACTGTCCAGCTACTCCCCCATAAAGATCTCTGGTTTCGCGACACATAGCACGTCCAAACCTCTGATTTCCTCACCCGTTAGTAGACCTTTCGAAGCCAAAGCAATAGCTTCTGCGGCCTCATTCACCCCCTTAGCACTCACCTGCCCGACAATAGGATTGACTCCCCTCTTCAAAGACCATGCGATAGCAACCTGCACCATGCTGCAGTGCTTTTGTCCTACCAATACTTCTACGCAGCTGATAATCTTGACATCCGCTTCTGTCACCTCGCCGACTATAAGTCGTAAGTATACATCATTCCTCTGACGAACTGTTGGCTGCTCTTGCGTCACCTTGTATGGGCGAGCAAGGAGACCACGAGCTTGTGGAGACCAGGGAATGATGCCCAACGGGTTTTGCAGTGGCCGAGTAGTGGCATAACGCAACCCGGCTCGGAAGATTTGCGGGATTGAGATTCCGCCAGACATGATTTGGTTGTACGCAGTCTCGTCAATGCTATCGGTTTCCCGCATCAATTGATCAAAAAATCTTTCTCTCAGCGGCAAGTCCGGCGCATCCGCAGTGCGTATTAGCGAGTAAGCATTTTAATTTATGGTGATTGACCTGTCTGTAGGGCTCCAAGGGCAAAATGAGTCTCTATTTGTTGAAGATAAATCCGTCCCAAATGACGGAATTGTTGAGTGTAAAATTGTTGGTTGACCTGCTTGTCCAACTATCTAGTAAAGTTGTCGTCGACATGGAGTGACTGAAGACTGAGTTTTCTACGCATTTATCCTGAGCATCGAGCAACCTTTCATGGGTTCGCATTAGTTCTTTCTGCCTTTTTCCTCTCTCAGGTCAGGCAGCCAGCCTCATTGGGAAGTGAGTATTCTGTTCTGCTGCTTCCTCCGGTCAGAAGCCGGTTTCTTATGGCGCGCATCGCTCCTGGTAGGCCAATGAATCGATGTTCATGTTTTTATTCTCCATGAAAAATAAATGGAAAAGGGGCCGGTAATGCTCGTAACGAGCATGGACGATGAAGAAGAAGAAGAAGATGATGATGATGATGCTCTGTGGGTATTTGGAAAGAATACTTATCCAGCGGACCCACTGGTACACATAGTTGGCGGATCCATCTTACGAGTTCCTAAAGTAACTTCCTTCTTACTACAAACAGACGAGTCAGAGCAACGGTTGTGCGGGTACTCGTTCCTCGGGTTCAAGGGTACTCCACGGATAACACCCGTCTCGCCAGATGAAGTAGACACCATAATGCCCAATGTTCCCATGTGGAATAGATGAAATCAGTTATCTTTGCATTCGTGGAGTCACGTAGCTTAGCTTGTTTGGTGACAACGCATCTAGTGGCCCCTACATGCATTAGGGCTAGTGCGATAGTGCTGAATGAGCTGTGTTTGACTTCAACAGGTTTCGTTTAACTATAAGCGTAGGCTGCCGCTCTTATATATTATTTCTTGAAATTATATAACGAAATCATAACATTCATTAAGGTCCTGGAATCCCAAGCTCCAATAACAACCGCCTATCTATCTCGTCTCGAACAAAAAGACCAGATAAGTTTGTATCTACATGAACATTTTGGCAACGGACATTAACCCATTGATACTATCTCCAAGTCCACCGCCGCTGATACCATTGCCACCCAATCCACTCACAGTGCCACGACGGCTGATTTGCTCGAATTCGCGATTTCCCACGAGACCGGAAGGTAATCGCAGACCAACCATGGCCAGCAGTTTCTGCAAAACACCCCCGGTGATCAAAGGCACAATGACAAGCAGGAAGACTTTAATGGGGTGACGACGACCATAGCTCCAGATATCTCGTAATAGACGCTTGATGCGACGAATCATGCGTTCGATGAAGCCCGAACGAGGACGTACTCCCTTCCGTGAATAAGACGAATTGGAGAAAAATGAGCTTGTTGATCTATTCTTGCTGCCACCCCCAAGACTGAATATCGATGGCGCTGAGTGTCTGGAATGGCGCGAGGAGTAGACGGAATTCGAGCGATGAGGAGATCGTTTGCGTACCCAGCCGCTTCCCGAGACAGTGGAAGAACTACCGTCAAACCAACCCATGGTTGCGATTCTCGAACTTTTGTTGAAAATCTCCAATTAAAGTGGCCGCAGTCGATAAAGGAAGCTCTGTTCAATCCAGGAATTGATCCACAGTAAGTTCCTATCCGTACCAAGGATTGACTGCGCTTGAGCGCCGCTATCTTGATGAACACCTGATGATTGGACTTGACCAGATTGCACAGGTGACCCCGCTATCTCAAGCATCAAGCGACAATTGAGGTCGAATGATAATTTCAGACGATGCACAGAACCAGTCCAGCTGGCGGACGCAGTAGTTAATGCAAGTAAGACAGAAATTCTAATGAGGTGGCTGGGACGCACAGCTATTGATTAGTTCTTATTGGTTGCTTCCATTTTAGCCTGCCAGGGGGAGGAAGGGTCAAAACGCAATCACGTGATCAATATTAACTGTGGCTTGAGAGGTGGCGCAGTAGACGCTTGATACGTAGAAGGCGACGTCATCACATGAACGCGGATTAAGGAACCATCCCCGCAGGATTATCTGGAGTCATCGCGAAAGTGTCGGTGTTTGCAACTCTTCCTATTACCAATATCTTGAAGCCAAAAGAGTTCTGTCATCATGGCCAGTAAGTACACTCTAGGAAGTTTGATCCTTACCTGACTCTTTACTTATATCTTTTCTATAGGCGAACCGGACTATTGTAAGTCGTGATTTCCTTCAAGGCAGAGAATCATGATACTCATACACGACAGACAAAGTTTTGGGGGTCTCCCCTGCAGCAACGCAGCAAGAAATTCGAACTGCATATAAGAGGTCTACATTCCTCTTTCTAAAACTGGAGTAGTGATCGCGTACTAATTGTTTGATATGTTTAGGGCTTCTTTGCGAACCCATCCTGACCGGGTACCCGTCGACGCTCCCGACAGGGCTTCGCGCACAAAGCAATTTCAAAGGGTGAATGATGCCTACTACACGCTTTCTGACCCAGAGCGCAGACGAGACTATGATGCAGCCCGAAGAAGTTACTTTGGCGACGACCACACCGAGAGTGCTGACGAAGATATCCCCCGTGGCGGGGCTGGTGGTTTCCCGTGGTCTTCATTCGATTTTAGCGGCTCAGATCGAGAACGAGAGGGACGTGACTCTAATCAATTCGGTTCCGTATTCGAAGAAATGCTTCGCGAAGAAGGGCTCGCCAGTGACGAAACTGATATGAACGGGCAAAGGAGGTCGGTTCCGACCAAGAAATTTTGGTCTATTGTTGGTGCAGTCAGTGGTGGTGCTTTAGGCTTCATAGTTGCCAACGTCCCTGGTGCGTTGGCGGGTGCTGTGGCCGGTAACAGGCTAGGTGCTGTGCGAGATGCCAAAGGAAAGAGTGTTTATGATGTCTTTATGGAGCTTCCACAGTCGGATCGTGCCAGACTTTTGAGCGAGCTCGCGGCTAAGGTTTTCCAGACAACTTTAGGTCGCTAAAGATGGATTCAGGGACTCTACGATGAAGCTTTTTGGCGGGGAAATCTAGGCTTCACTTTTGGTTTGTTACGTCTTGTGAAATGGGCTAAAGAGCATAGCAATAGTTTTGATATCTCGTATGTATTTAACTTTTTGGGCGTTTCTCGATTCTCTCCTGTATTTTATCAATTCCCTTAGACTACTCCTCAATTTCGAAGTACGTATATAGCTGAAATAGTAATGAATCGTCTTATCGTGGAGGGCAATCTAACGTTATCGATAAGGAAGACCTGGCCCCCCCAACACCGCTTGGAGAGACCACCACATGGCGCGGTAGCTTAGCTTATATTCCGCCCTTGATTAAAGCCGTATTCAGTTGCTCAATTGTGTTCGCATTCCCGCTTGATCGACTTCAGAACCGCAATTGTGTTGGTATATTGGCATCCAGGTCTTAATCCAATTATCACAGTAATTCTCGAATCTGTCAGGAAACATGGCGACGGCCGCCGCCAGTGTGTACCCCTCCTTGGAGAACCGTCCCCTTAAGGGCACTGTTGTCCTATTCGATGTCGACAAGACTTTGTCGCCTGCTCGAGGGGTACGTCCTTGACTAAAAATAATCTTAAATCTTAATTTTTACGAACAATTTGCTAATTGGTTCCATCAATAGAGCGCCTCGCCTGAAATGTTGATGCTCCTCTCACAACTCCGCCATAAATGCGCCATTGGATATGTCAGTTTCTGATTATTTGGCGTGCCCAGTACGAAATCCTAACGAAAAGTGCAAAATATCAGGTTGGCGGCTCAGACTTCTCAAAGCAACAAGAACAACTCGGCTCCTCCACCGTGTCCGTCACCTCACTTTTCGATTTCTGCTTTTCCGAAAACGGGCTCAATGCCTTCCGTCTCGGCAAACCGCTCGCTAGTACCAGTTTTATTCAATGGCTTGGAGAGGAAAAATATCAAAATATGGTCAATTTCCTGTTGAAGTACCTCTCCGAGGTTAGGTTACCAAAGAAAAGGGGTACTTTCATTGAGTTCCGTACTGGAATGATTAATGTCAGTCCCATTGGAAGGAATGCAACTGTTGAGGAAAGGAATGAATTCGAAGAGTGGGTGTTTTTTCATGCTATTAGTCTATGCTAACTGACAGTCTCCAGATATGACCGGATTCACAACATTAGGAAAACTCTTGTAGAAGCTCTCAAGAAAGAGTTCCCCGATTACGGTTTGACGTGAGTTATGATTGGCAATCAAAACTCGCAATCTACTCACAATCGATGTTAGATACTCAATCGGTGGGCAAATCTCATTTGACGTCTTCCCCACTGGATGGGATAAGACCTACTGCCTCCGCCACATTGAAGCAGAGAAGCAGATCACCGGAGTGGAATATAAGGCTATCCACTTCTTTGGCGACAAGTGTTTCCCCGGCGGAAACGATTACGAGATTTATAGCGATCCCCGGACAATTGGCCACTCTGTCACCGATCCCGATGACACCATCAAGCAACTGAAAGAGTTGTTCCAGCTGTGAAAGAACAGCCCTAAGGAGAAGTCCTCTATGCTGTAGACAAGGGCTGACTCGCGAATAACCCCATCAAAACCAAAAATCTTCCTTCCGAATAGTACGGAGAACGATAGTATCCATCGAACATGAATCTAATAATAATATCATATAACCGACAGATGAATGGGATTGTTGGCAACAGTCCAAATAAAAACGACCGACAGACCCAAAGTAAATAAATAGACACCTTGAATTGCAGGCATCAAAAGTACTCCACCAGGGAACTTACGATCCTCACCGACCTCTTTCTCTTTTCAGTTCCTGATTCCCCTTTCTCAAATCTCCCAGCTCCCTCACATTCCTTTTCGTTTCATCTTCTCATCAATAATATTCCGAGTTGATCGCCGTGCAGATTTCCACATCTTATCGTGTGACGCTACGGCCACGGCCACGCTGACGCCTGACGGCATTGGTCTACCTTATCCCGGCAAGGAGGGAAAACAGCTAAGCTTCTTAGGCCTTAGCTTCTTTCATCCCCGAACTGCTGCTACCCATTTACCCGTTCGACTTTTACACACACCTCTTTCTACCTGTTGAATAACACAGCTCTGAACTCATTCTGCAGCACTGGAAAGCTCCCGGTAAGGGTGCAATAGCAGTGACTTTGATTTTTGTTTCTTCTTCTCGCGATTCCAAAGGGTGGGCAGGCATTGGTAGCCTTGTACGGTATAAGACCGATATTATTGCTTCACTACCTATATCCCGTTCGCAAACGCAAGCCAGACCTTACTCGAACCTGACTATCCGTGACAAGGGGATGGATTCGGTGATTAATTACTTTTCTGTGTGCGAAACTTCATATTAGCATTTCCTGAGGCGCTCATATACGACCAGTCTGTCGCCTTGACATCAACGAAAAGATCGCTCCTCGAACTCTTTCTCTATCGTGCGTTGACGGACACAGCAACATCAGAAAGACCCAAAAGACCGCAAAATGGATATTAATTCACTTCTTGCACCACAAGACTCGGCTGCGCAGTCGCGCCAGTCGAACGCTCAAGCACGCTCTAACAACAAGGGCAACACATCAACATCTCCGGGGCAGGCGACGAATACATCGCCTCAGAAACCACGAAGAGGTCGAGCCCCAGGTTCGAAATATAGCAGTGGCCCATCGCCGGTCGCCCGACAAGCTCTAAAGTCACGTTTACCTGAGCGAGCCAATGCACCCATTGCACCCGGAAATGCAAATAATCAAGGTAACTCAGCTGGAAAAGGTAACGGATCGATGACGGCTCTAGCAGAAGCGGCAGCGCTACAAGGACAAAGCCAAACTCAAAGCCAAAGTCACTCATCCCACAATCAAAAAGGCAACCAAGCCGTCTACTCGAACATGTCTATCTCACCTATCTATCCGAATCCTAAACCAGTCAAGCTTGTACAGAATCCACCACGTGCTCCAGAGCCTCGGGAATCTGTGAAACGTAACTTCTCGCAGTCCTCATTGCACCCAGAAGCTCAGCAACAGGCCAATCAGTTATCAAGTCATATTCAGGCGAACCCTCATTCGTACGAGTCGCATGTTCAGTTTATTCAGCTCCTTCATACCGGTTTCGTGAATCATGTTTATCCGCCACATGATCCCGACGCCCACGGCGACCCAAGGGCTTACGACTTGCTGAAGGATTTGCGCAGCGCTCGAGAGGACATGGATAAGCTTTTTGCGATGGGCGAGGACTTGTGGGTGGAATGGATTCAAGACGAGACTATGGTTGCACAGACAGTTGATGAGAGGATAGCTGTCATGGAACTTTGTCGACGGGCGGTTGAGGAGGAGTATGGAAGTACAAAGCTTTGGACAATGTTTGGAGAATGGGTGCTGTATCTCTATAACTCTGCAAACGGACAGGCGGGTCAAAATCAATGGAGTGAAGAGGATCGGTTAATTGGTCGGGAAGTGTTTAGCTGGCCATCAGTATTCGAGATATGGCAACGGGCAGCTGATGCTACGAGGTGGCGCATTCACGATAGCCATCTTGTCTGGTCAAAATTCCTTGAGCTATGTATCGAGGATTTTTCGCATGCCCAATCCAACGAAAAGGCGACTCAGGTGCGAAACACATTTGAGTCTCGACTTCAGACTCCACATGCCGCGTGGGACGAGACTTTCCAAATCTTCTCCGGTTTCATCAGCCAATATTTCAATGCCAGCTACGAGGAGATCATGGCTAGCGCCGTCGCCAGAGCCTCAGACGCGAAAGCGAAATATGCAGCTCGGCAGGACTTTGAACACAAAGTACAGAGGGCACTAGAGTCAAAAGACCGCAATCTGGAGTGGGCCGTATATTCGGAGTATATTGAGTGGGAACTGCTGCAGGATCCTCGTAAAAACGTGTACAGTCCTCATCTGATTAATGCTTTGTATCAACGAGCTCTACTACGATTTCCTACTGATGTGCCGATGTGGGAGGATTGCGTCATGTTTCTAATACAGCCACCAGTGTCTGTGCCTCGTAATGAGATTGCTCCAGTTCTACCAACAATAGAACGTGCCACAAGACATTGCCCATGGTCAGGTTCACTATGGTCTCAGTGTCTACTCGTTGCAGAACGCGAAGGTCTTTCGTTCGATCAGATCGTAGAGCTCAAGCACAGAGCTACGAGCACGGGTCTACTGGATGCCGGCGGTCTGGAGGAAGTCATTAAAGTTCACTCTATGTGGTGCAGCTACTTACGTCGGCGTGCATTCCTCCCAGACGCCATTGACGAAGACCTCGATGTTGCCGAAGTCGGTATTCGTTCTGCGATTGAAAGAGTTCAGGAGCTTGGAGAAAACAAATATGGCAAATCGTATCAAGGGGATCCATATTTTCGTCTGGAGAGAATTTATACGCGTTATCTGAGTGAAAGTGGAAGCTGGGACAGCGCTCGTGAATATTACAAAGGTCTGATAGCCACCCGTGGAAATAGCTATGAGTTCTGGTTAGACTACTACCACTGGGAAATCATGTCTTGGCGGACATTTGTCGAGGCTGCAATGACGCCGGAGGCTGCTCGACGGACTCCGGGACCTAGCTATGCCACAGGTGTGCTGAAGCAAGCCATCAGACGACCTGATTTGGATTGGCCAGAGAAGATCATGACGAAATACATTGCCCATTGCGAGGATTACGAGGATGCCGATGGACTTCAGGAAGCTCTAGTTGAGACACAGAAAGCCATGAAGGCTGTAGCACGACGACGGCAAAAAGAGGCGCTAGAACGCGCTGTGGCACAACAGTCCGCTGCCGCAAGCGCAGAAGCAGCCCAAGGAGTAGTGGCGGAATCAATGGATACGGACGGTGTTGCTGCTGCTGCTGCCCCGAAACGCAAGCGCGAGGAAGATCCCCTTGAGACTACCGATACAATTCACAAGAAAGCCCGCCCGGAAACGATACAAAATGACCACAAGGAGCAGCAAGAACTGAAGAGAGACCGCGAACATTCCACCGTCATGGTCAAAAGCATGCCGTCAGACGTTACCGAGTCCCAGATTCGGCAATTCTTCCGCGATGTGAGTTTATTCTTGTTCTTACCTCTTGTCCTGCGAGCGTATTAACAATATACTAGTGTGGACCCATCGTAGACATTAAGTTTCTGCCTTCTGAGCATGACTCTGCCACGGCTGCTGTCGAGTTCGAAACTCCAGAGGACGCAGCTGCCGCTTTGACTCGGGACCAGAAACGTATCAACGGTCAAACTGTTGATGTCGAAATGGGCGGCGGCTCGACAGTCTATGTCACAAATTTTCCTCCGACTGCCGATGAAGCTTTCATTAAGAGTCTGTTTAGTGAGGTAGGTGTAATATGCTACTTTGAGAAATGAAACCTTGCTGACAGTCGCATCTAGGCTGGAGATATTGTTGAAGTTCGCTTTCCTTCTCTGAAGTACAACACGCACCGCCGCTTCTGTTACGTCCAGTTCAAGTCGGCCGATCAAGCCGTTGCTGCTACCAAACTGGATAACAATGTCGTTGGCGACGGTTTCAATGTACAAGTTAAGATTTCTGATCCTTCGGCGCGACAAGATCGTCATGGGCCCGTGTACGAAGAACGAGAAATCCACATATCGAACATACATTTTGACGCTCGTGAAAATGACCTCAAGGAGCTCTTCTCTAAGTTTGGCACCATCGAAACTGTACGAATTCCGAGCAAAGTAAACGGCGAGCATCGCGGCTTTGGTTTCATAGTCTTTTCCAAAAAGGTACGTTAATTCACTTGGTGCTCCTGACTTGGGATTTTTGTTTGATCCGTGGCTAATGGCATGTATAGGAGGAGGCGACTGCTGCTCTCGCTATGCACAAGGAAGAATTCCGGGGGCGGCCATTACAAGTCAAGATTTCTCAACCAGCATCTGTCAAACGAGCGGCAACTATTATCAACCCCAAATCACGATCAGAGTCAGCCGAGCCGAACGCAGATATGGAAAACCAAAGAGCCACTGAGGATCGTGCAGCTCGAACATTGGGGCTGATGAATGTTCCTGACACAGTGAATGATAGTCGCATTCGAGCAATTGCCGAACCATTTGGTCCGCTAGTAAAGATCGTGCTACGTCCTGACCGTGAGGGGGCTATCGTTGAGTTCATGGATGTTAGGGCAGCCGGCAAAGCTTCCTTAGAACTGGAAGGCCATGAAATCGCCCCTGGTCGTCGAATTCGGGTAGGCACTGCCAATGACGTGTTGAAACGCAATGGACCTTCGGTTTCTGGTCCCGTCAAACCGCAGACTACCAAGACACTCATGCCTCAAATCGCTGGACCCATCAAGCGTCCAACACAGCCAGGAGCTGGACGCCGTGGCGGACTAGGATTCAAACGTGGTGGAAGTGTGGCGTCAGCTCGCAGCGACGAGCCACACGAAAAGGCCCAAGGAGCGACAGAGCAAAAGCCACAGAAAACTAATGACGATTTCCGGGCTATGTTCAGCAATGGACAACAGTAGACTGATCTTTATAGGATCGAACCTGTTTTCTTTAAACCTTTATTTTTCATCATGCACCTTATGCCGTCATATTTCTGTTTCTCTACTCATTATGAAAGGCCTCATCTGATATTACGAGGAATTTGTCATACCAGCTGGCATGCTGGATCTCATCGGGTGGATGACTGTTCATAATATTATTCTTTATGATACGAAAATCATGTTACAGATGGGGATGTATAGTGGACTAATATACATCTATACGTATTCTACCAAATGCCATCATTCGAAATGAAGTTGTGCTGTTGATTCGGGAGTTTGAGCTTGAGGGCTTCAATTTAGGATGGATGACAATGGCATTTGATTTACTCACAATCGCTATCTACCCAGCAGTACGTGTACTTGACTCAGTCATAAGGATGTCATGACTGGAAACAGTCATCTTGCTAGGTTGATTCATCTGCCTGGCATACGAGCTGGAGGCTTTCAGTTTCAGATGACAATGAAACTTGACTTGGTCACATCTCTTTTCACGTAGCGGTACGTGTACTTGACTTACATGTCATAGGGGGTCATCTCTGTCGGGTCAACGGTAGATACAACCGATCCTTTGGCACGGCATGTCCCTCCACTGTTGGATACATGAACCCCAATGGCACATTTGTGATTAGCTCTGCACTTGACTCAGGGGGTCTTAGACAGGACGACTTCGGTTCAAGATGACAATCAAACTTGCCTGCGTCACTGTCTCTATCTACATAGTAGTGCATGTACTTGACTCACTCACAGAGTCATGGATGGCAAAAGCCATCTTTGACGACGCTGGCGCAATGTTATAAGGAGGTCGCATCTCACAGCCCTCACCTCTCACAATGCCCAATACTCAACAGCCACAGTTGAATCAACCTTGAAAACAATGCCTTTTAGACGGTTCCCAAAAAAAGACCAGGCTCTCGAAGACTACAAGAAATTCGAAGAAGCTTATTACCTTGACATGCCCCCTTATGATTTTACAGTTTGGGATCGATATCTCTTCTCTAGGTGCTCTGATGAAGTGCCAGTTCTCGGTCTATTGAGATTATTTTTTATCCAATGACTTTTCCCGAGCACATCGCCATAGGTTCTAGTGAAATAATTGGTCAGTGGTGCATGCAGGGCACTTTCACTGATGAAGTCAAAAAGATTATAGAAAAAATACGAGACAGTCATTTTGACCGAGATCAAGTCGAGCAGGACTTGGCTTATATCGAAGAACATCAAGCGATCTTCAAGAATGGACCAATGCACCTTTCCGCGGTAGGTGAAAAGGAGCAGAATCAGTGGTTTGATCAGGCCAAAACATGTATTTTATCGAAAGATCCGAACGCTCCCACTCCAATTCAAATCCATCCTCCAACATGGTACACAGCGCAAGAGGCCTACTTTGCCTACAGTGTCCTCGCGTGGGAGATTCGACCGGATCCAAGGTGGGGACTTGAAGATCCTCGTCTTGATGTTTGGTATAAATTGGGATTTGGCGTCAATACCCATGAACAGGCCGCAGATTTCCTGTTTACTTATTACGGGAATCGTTACTCATTCGACTCGGCCGAGTTCAAACGCTTTCTATACGCTTGGACTAGTAAAACACTTGGGAGTTACCTTCCACTCGAGCACTGTGATTTGAATGAGTACGGAAATTTCTTCCAGCAGCTATTCTCACCGGAAAGACTTACTGTCACTCGATTGTACCAGGCGCTGTGTCTCACAGACGACACTTACAGCAGTCTAGTGAGGACAGGGAGATGGGGCCCATTGGAGGATGCGAGGAAGTTCTATCGATTGGACGGGCTTCCAGAAGAAACCACAGACTCAAAAGAAGTGACGGCGCTTACTCGAAAATATGTGCTTTGTCACGTCCTAAGAAAGATAAGCTGTCCGCTGGATCTTCATCAGGCCGTGAAAAATGGGAGACTGCGAGATTTCATATTGAAGACCCATGAACCTCACGAAATGGAGATATCTGAAGTAATGCTGGATATGGCATGTTGTAACTACTAGGCAGTCGTATGTAGGCTGTACGGTATCTGTGTCTGAGAGTTTGATAGTTGGTTTCATGTACTTATTTACTGTGTAGCTAGACAAGAATGAATTGATTTTGATTTTGCGTACCAGAATAGACCTCCATATCGAAGATGAGACCAGCAAACTACAGATACAGGCATTTAACTCAGCACCACAACCAAAAAGAGCGGGATGGAGGGGTCTGCATATCTCCATTGATTTCCGCGAGGTCATCTGCTACACCCGTTCCTTGATTTTCCCAGCGATCTAATGGCCCACGCTATACCCTACCCAATCGATGGCGTGCATTGTCTGTGTATGCAAGCAGTGAACTAACAATAAATATAGCGGCGATAAGTTCTAGCCTGCTAGGTTCTTGAGGCTTGGAGCGGTTGCAGTAGAAGGGGCGACGGACCAATAATCGCGGGGTCGTTCTCACCGACTTGTATAAATGAAGTATGCGAAGGAGAGCTCGAGCACTAGGACTAGCTGAATGTTACGGGGTCAGTGCAGATCGTGTCGTCTAGATGATGGCGAAGAGAGTAGCTGAAATAAGACGAAGAGAAGGTTTATTGGAGTGGGAAGAGAAAGAGCAAGAAGGTATTCCCTGTTCCGGGCTCGATTATTAGAGGTTGCTTCTTTTGCCGCAGGACTTCTTCCTTCTTCCACTTCCCCGACTTTACATACTCGCATCAACAACGACCGCAGCGCATTCCAACATAAAGCAATTTGATTTATCGCCCGAACCACTTCCATATAACAGCCTGTCGCTTCCCTACCCCAAGACTGGGCGTGGTGGCTGCGATTTCGTCAAGTCAGGTCGGTCGGATCTAACCACCACGTAACCTCATCAGCAACCACCACCACAACAATAATGGCGCCGACCGAATGGGACCCCTTACTCCCAAGTGCCAATCGCCAAACGGGTCGCAACTATACGGGCATATTGACCAAGACTATTGTCTATGGTATCACACTGGTTTTGTTCTTGGTCGGTGGGTGTTCTCTTTCTGTGAACTGCGATGCCTTGCGGCTACGTCATCGACGAGAGTTGAAGCTGAAGGACATTTATAGCCTACGGATTCACCCTTTCATCCATTATCCTGCCCAGCTGGGTCAGTTATAATAGCGAGAAGGTACTTCTACAGTCAAAATTATTTTAGGTCCCGATACATGGTGCTGACATGAACCATAGCCACCGCTACACTACTCCTATGGTCTCCACCGCCGCTGCTCCTCCGTAACCAACATCTGCGAACCCTTCCCCCAGTACGAAGATTGCCATGGCGAAGATCGCTATTTTTGCTCCATGTGGCGCAGCGTCGGCTTTCTCATGACTTTTGCCGTGGTCCTGATGTCGCTTGCAATAGTCGCATATATCATCATCCTTTCCGGAGGGAAGAAGTTGCGCGAAACCGGTTGGGGGGTGTTAAGTACGATTATCCTCTTGTCAGTTGCGGTGCAGGTGGCTAGTATGGCTTTGATTGTGGGCTCCGTCTTTCTTCAGTGATTCATCTCGCCGTACTGATAATCTTCTTAGGCATATCTTTTCGATAACGATGAACGCTTCTTTGTCGGTTGGCAACTGGATAAATCATTCGCTTTCTGCACTGTCAGTTGGTGCATTTCGCTTTTCTGCGCTGCTGCTGTCGTTGTCGCGGCACGTACGTTGCCTCCAGAGGGTGGCTATGAACTTATTCCGAACTTTGGACACGATGCCGAGGAGGTGTATTAATCGACTTACGCACGTTGTCCTCCTTAAATATGGTATACCCATCGCCAAAATTTCTCCCCTTATCTCGTCTGGTCCTAATTAAATATACCCGCTATAATCCCGTCGACATCTGCCGCGCCCATCCGAAAATGAGGCAAATATCGACATGTGGTGTTTCCACAGTTCAATCTTCCCCCTTTTTGTTCATCAAGTTGCGGCTTCCTCGTTGCATTTCTGTTCGGGTCGATTCGGCGTCCAAATGTGTGCGTGTCTTGATATGGCTTTTGCTTCGTCTCTGCTTTTTTTTGCGCCCCATCATGTTTCAAGTACATAATTACATAATATACATATCTTCACTACTCTTACCATTCTTACTATATTACACCACTATGGGATCCTATGAATATAGCAACCAGTTGCTCCACCCGTGTATTGATGATTATCTGGTAGTGACGTACGTACATCGGCACGGATACTCCAGTCTCCTTGACCCATGATAATCCGAAGATAAAAACGCTTTATTAGTACAGGAGAAGGAAATCATATACAGTCTGGTGAAAGCGAAAAGGAGAAAGATCCAAAGAGAGAGAAAAAGCCACGCCTTGCTGCGCCAAAGAAACAAGAAAAGAAAGGAAACAGTCTTGGAAAGTAGAAGAGAAGATCTTTTGATAAAGAAACCAAGACAGCTAATCGCACAAACAGACGCCAAAAATTATAGCGGGGGTATAGGTATACAAAGCTGCTCTATGGTGAGGGATAGAAGAGGACGAGTATTAAAAGATAGGATATCGGGAAGTGTGTATGACTAACATGATTGATAATCAAGGAAAAAGGAAAGGCAGAAAAGAAAGAATCGAGTGGGTATTTGGGTATCAGTAAGAGACTGATGGCTTTGTGGTGTGTCCAGACTAGTTGGAGAGTGAAGCGAATGAACGATCTGAGCCGAGAAGCGACAGAAACAATCAACATGGATGGACAAAGGATAGTTAACGAAGGTGTCACAAATAAGTGGAGAAAGAGTGTGGTTGATAAATCTGACTATCGACGGTCAATCCATCTTCAGCATACCCTAGATTCAGAAATCGGGAAGCGGGAATCGTGAGTGGAAAGACGGAAGTGGAAGACCAACACGACCTTCGTGTTGTTGTTGGTGTTGAAAAGTGTGGGATTGAGCATTGGTAGTGCGGCCATCATGCTGTTGAGGGTTGTAAGATGAAAATTCGCGGTAGGGAGTAGAGTATAGCATTGTTGAATGAGTGTGAGGTGCATGCTGTGGCACTGGAGGAGGGAGATGGAACCCATGATTGACAGGAGCGAGCTGAAGGGGAGGTGGGAGCTGAAGCAAATGATGTTGTTGCAGGTACGCCTGGTGATTCGAAGAACCCGGTGTCGCTTGATAACGATAGCCACGACCGGCATCACGATAGACATCATCATTGGCAGCATTCTTGTAGATCTTTGCAGTCTTGGACGCCGACCGGCTAGTACTGGCTTCTCCAGCGCGGATGATAGACTTCTTCTCACGCTTGCCGTCTTCATCTTTCTTGTCCATAACACGCTGGTAGCGGCTCGTGAAGACTGGCAAGATCTCAATATCAGGAAAGCGCCGCACTTCAGGGGCTCGACCATGGATTTCTTCCTCCTGCACCTCCCGAGCCACCTGTTCAGGAGTCTTGTCTTTGCCCTGAATATAGTTCTCAATATCATCAATCAGACGACGCACCTGGAGAAAACTACGGCACTCGCCGAGATAAGGATAGACGAACTCTGGCACAGGACAGGGGATGTTCTTGGGAGAGGCCTTGCGACGGCCCGTAGGAGTGAGGCCTTGATGTGCGTTTCGTAAGGCTACGGACTCAAAGCTCGTTGCATCTGAAAAACGACCCGCCGCGGCGGCAGCAGTCACGCGCGCCTTCTGAGATCGAGTGACTTTTCCAGCTGTACGACGACGAGGCGTTGCAGCATAGTAAAAGACATCACCAGTAGGGAAGTTCATGGAACCAGCATTACGGCGGGAACGCTCCTGACGATCCTGCTCACGCTTGCGTAGCACAACATTCCAGTGAACAATCTCACCCCATTTCTCGAAGTTGTCCAGAGCCAGACGCACGAGATCGACCTGCTTCTGAGGCCACTGGTTGGAGCAGGTGTATTTGCTACGCTGGTAGTGCTTACGGCAGTACCAGATCCATAGCTCGTCGGGGATGTTCTGAGTGGGTTTCTTGTTGCGGCCAAAGATGTGTGAGACGATCTTGCGAGCGTTGATGTCTTCTGGATTAGGATTCTCGCTGCACGGTCCCAGTATATTGTTCTCTGGATCGGTGTATTGACACAGGTGAATGTGTCTGGGGGCTTCAGGCTTTTTGCTGTTCTCTGGAGCGGCCTTGATTGAACCCTCAGCAACTTCCTTTATATTACCACCGACTGTAGGAGGAGAAGCATATGGCACCGCATCACAATCGTTGGAGGCGCCGGTGTTGTCGATACCTGTCCCATCTTCGTCACAAACGCTGTCGTTGGCGTGAGTGACGGCATCTGTAACAGATACGGATGGGAAACAGTCACTGTGACGAGCAAACTCTTGAGGCGAAGTAGAAGTGACTGGAGTGAGAAGAGGATGTTGCCAGTACGGACGCACTGCCGAATCGTTGTACTGATAAGTCCAAGTAGACTGCTGGTTGTACACAGGATCAGTAACCAGATCAGCCATCGCCATAAGTTTATGGTGACTGTGATTGTACTCATCGGGGGCTCGGGAGCCGAGCTCGCGTACAGGAACAGGTTTCTCGTCGATAAGATTCGAGTCTTCTTCTGCTTTTGCTTCTTCGCTGCAGAATACAGAATGCTCAGTCGAGAAATGTGACGACATCAGAGGAGCAGAAGAAGTGGACGGATATAAAGTAGATGAGGGAGTGAATTTATGTGACCAATTCGAGGCCTTTGGTGATGCTGAATGAGTGTGGTGATTTATAACACAATGAGCAAAACGAGACAAGACGGAGTCGTCAACAGAAGAGGTGTCGTGGGTCACAACAGAGAGTGAAGGTTTGGAGACGGTGTTGGTTCTATTTAAGATGGATCCAAGCTCCATGATGAGAGAGAGAAAGGGAACTCGGGAAAAGGGAGCAAAAAAAAGGAGCACGGAGAGCTGTGACTCTCTTTGTGTCTGCGTCGTCCTTCGAAATTGGCAATAATTGCCTGACTCAGAGTGGCGGTGCCAAATCAGATCAGGTAAGTTGCTCAGAGAAGAAAGCGACGCGTCAGATGGTTTCGATAGTCAGAGGGACAGAACGAGCGAAATACGCTGGAAAGCAGAACTTCCACAGGAAGCAGACTGCGTGACTGATACTGTGAAGACAATAAATCAGTCTCAGAAAGTATCATACAGAGCAGTCAAGAAGCTTGTGTAAGTTGAATGATTACAGCAAGCACGCTTTCGCGTGGCTATCCTAGCTTTCAGACGTGAGAGGATGATTGAGAAAGAGACAGAGGGATGTGAGATCAAGAAAACATGAGAGATCTTTATAATGATAGAGATTGCGGTAGTTACCAAATATCCAAGGGGAGACCCGGCTCGACGTGAATCAAACACAAACGCAAAAGTGGCCCTTCGCTGGGCAACCGAGATATTGTCCTAGAATCCCATTGAGTGGCTACAAACGGCTTTTTTCTCTACTGAATTACATTATCAAAGTTCTTAACGAGTTGCCGTGAAAAGTAGCATAATATCATTACCATAAGCGAGTATTCTTATTGCCCAAGCATTTAACTGTCACCACAGGAATTGTTGTTGATAAATCTGGCCTTCGTTCAAAGGACACTACTACCCCTCCTTCTCTTGTCGAATATGATCAAAATAAAACGTATAATTGACAGGCATACTCCTCCAAATCCGAATATCTGTTATTGATTCGACGTAAGATCAATTTCAACAATTTGTATACAAAGTCTTTATTTCACCCTTTGAGGCTCGTGTCAGTGGTTTGTTCATTGTTTTCGATGGTTCTTTGATAGATCTACTCTTCGAGTGCTATCACGATAGTTTTACGGGCATCCAGACTTGGACAGACCAAGAGCAACTTCGTCAGGGGTAAAGACTAGACCCCCTCTCCATTCCTTCATCTATAAAAAAGCATACCAGAACCAAGTAGTAAACAAGCTAACCCCACAATATCTTGATGGGAATATCCACCTTTGATCTCATACAAACACCCAATCTTTGTCAGAGCTCGCCTGAACGATGAAGATAACTTTATCCTCGCCGGTCTTTCCCTTCCAGGGAGAATGTCCACTCTAAAGAGTATGCTACCCCGAGTAGGGCGCGGTGAGCTGTTTTCATACATAGGTCTTGGAAAGAATGGCGTCTCTACAAACGAATATCTCAGATGTCTCTCCATACTAGGAAAAGTGCCAACAATCCAAGCTAAGCCCCGCGAGTAAATAGTTTGCCCTACTAGTAGAAAAGTTACCCGGTATTATCCAGCGTGCTTCATTTTCAGCTAAAAAGGTCGGCGACCTCGGCAACTAGACTCATGCTCTCAGTCCTGATATTCATTCAGACCTTCCCCAAGACGAGGAATCAGTCTCATCAACAACGCCGGGGAATTGGAGATAGATATTTATATGAGTAGATTAGATATGAGAGGATGCGGGGGCTGCAATTTCATTAGACATTCGGTCAGGTACATGATCATGACAAATCCGTAAATGTATAGTCTGGTATGGTATGACACATTCAGGGGAAGAGGGGCCAGGACTTGATACACACGTGGTCGGCGACTCGGCAACCAGTGGAAAGAAGGCGTTTGTTCAACAAAGAGAATGTATAAAACTATGACGTGATCATAGGGCGGTGCCCTTAACCAGCTCGAATTGCCTGTTTGGCAAAGGTCCACGGGTGCCAAAGACAGATACTCCCAAAATCACGAACAAACACCTGACTTCGAGGCTCTCGCGAGAAGAACAACACAAACAAACAAACAGATTCTATCACAAGAGTTAGGGCAAGCTTCAGCACAGACCAGGCCAAGTGTAACACTGCTAGCCAAATTTAGCTCCGCCGTAGGGCTGCGGAACAGGACCCACTTATGCGGCCTAACCTTATCTTCGGAAAGTTTCCAACTCCACCAAGCGTGAAGAAATGTGCCATTTGATTAGTTTTCATCAATGCAGACTATAGGGGTAAAAATAAATTGTATGAAGTTTAAGTCTACGAGTACATTCCAAGACGAATAAAACACACGTAGAAACAAAACCAAGAATGAAAAACCATACAAAGCATGCAAACATAAAACACAAATTTGCCACACCAATCCAATTTGGTAACGCCCGAAATCTCCGAGCCGACAATGATTTTTTACTTGGTTCTTAGTCCATTAACGCCCTCATAATTCTGCCCGCACGTAGCCGGTCATAACCATCATTCATCGCGACAATCATCGATAACCGCCGCCTCCAGTGACTGGAACTCGAGGTGCATATCTCCTGACCTGGCGACTGCTGTCATACCCTCCAGGGCCGATGTCTATTGATTGTATTTCTTGGCTTAGTGCGTCCATCCCACCCATGTATCCTCTAGAGGCTGGAGCGGCGATAGGAACCTTGGCAGGAATGGGCGGTCCATTGTCTGCGTAAGAGTAAAGTGGTGAAGAGCGTGGTTGCGGATTGGGGGAGACCGACCTCCGTCGCGGTGGAGTACTATATGTCGTCGGAGAAGGTGCATGATGTTGTTGAGGCTGTGCATAGGGATCCTGTCTTTCATAGTCTCTAGTGGATGGGCGAGGTGGGGTGTAAGTGGTTGTTGTCGAAGTTCGTTGATGACGTTCGTGGGATTGCCGTGGTTGTTGTATCACGTAGGTGCTGCGAGGTCGAGCGGCACTTCGAACAGCATCTGGAGTTGCGGGAGCAGAATGATGCTGTTCCCGTGGTGACGAGCGAGCGGCGTACGAAGAATGCTGAGGATTATGTTTAAAACGAACAATAACTTCCGGCTTTTTGTTCTTCTTCTCGGGCTCGGGCGCCCAAGATTCTGACGGCAGATGGTCTGAAGGATCAATGATTCGTCCATCATCTCCAATTATGGGACCATCATCTGTGTTTGACTTAGACGGTTGACTACTTTCGACGTTCCGCTCGGGCGCCGCATATCGTGATCCACTTTCACGAGTAGCGGACGGTGATCGCCTAGGGTTGTACGTGTCAAACGAGTCGGGAGAAAATGGAACGCTAGACACGTCACGCTCGTCCCTGGACTGCGGGCGAGGGCTCACAGACTTTCTGTACGATAGAGGACGCGGGTTTGGACTGATCGATCTAGCCCTGTCCATTACCGGGCCTGGAGAAGTGCGCAATGGTTGAGTGGCGGAAACCGGGGGCTGTGGTACATTTGCTATGTAGTTCGTAACTTCCCGAGAAGGTGCAGTAGATTGAAAGCGGCCATAAGAACGGTCCGGTGGGTATGTTTGTTGATTGCCAATTGTTTCATTTGCCGTATTATAGCCAGGAGCGAGGCTTACAGGAACCACCGAGCTTGGTGGCTCTGCATAGAGAGACCTCGGTGGAACCTGAGATGGTCTTGACATCGAAACCGCGAGATCTTGGTCGGCAGGAGATACGACTGAAGGTCTATGCGAATCCCGGACCTCAGGATGTGGAGGTGTGTACTCTTGTGGAGAGTAAGCTTTATAGCCAGCAGGGCCGGATGGTGAAGGTGGTATGTTTGTGTTAATAGTTGTACGGTGTACAGGTGGGGGTGGAGGCAAGCCCTCGTCATTCTCATCTTCCACGGTTGGTTGCATAGTAGCGTATGCAAACCGATCATCTTCTGGCGCCATGAGCTGACGCAGGGGACTATGTCGACGCGGGTCCGGCTGAACTAGAGCGTTATTGTACCTATAATGGTCGCCCTCTTCATAAGAGGGTTCGCCTTGGGTATTTATGGCATATTCATCAGATGGTGCCTGATAAGTGTGTCTGTCAGGCACGTACGGCATTGGCTCCGCGCTGTAACGAGTGTCGTCGGGGTGAGAGGAGCGTTGCTGGCTGGAATATTGAGAGTACTGCTCAGCAGCTTCGTGAGAGCCTCTTGACTGATAGCTATTAGGATCGCGGGCATCACCGTGATTCCCTGCAACGGGATGATGCATCTGCCTCTGAGTTTCTCCAAAGTAAGCGTCATTAGGGTCCTGATAGGGACGAGGCTGAGCACTGTAAAGATCATCCCGCTGGTCGACAAGATCAGTATGATTAAACCCAGAAGCGTTATGATCATACTGATTGAACGGAGGCCCTCGGGGTATTGGCATATCCGTGTGCTTCGACGATGGCCGAGCATCGCTCTGGCGATGAGAACTTGTTGGCCGGCCATGATCTAGGCTTGGTCGAGGAGGCTGAGTGTGCGAGGGTACAGGCGCTGGATAGTCTTGGACAGGAGCAGCCGGAGCTACAGGGGCGACGGGTATGGCAGGTGCAGCTGGTGGAGCAGGTGCCACAGGACTCGCTCGTGATGTAGAAGCGGCAGTCGGGTCTTCTGGTAAGGGTCGGCGTTTGACGGCTCGTGGCTGTCGTGGCCCTGAGAGTGATGATGAACCAGTAGGCGTGATAGTGTTATTGCTGGACTTCGACTGAGGCTTCTCTGTCGGCACAGTTCTCCTCTCAATGACGGCTTCGTCTTCCGGACGGGTATCGTAGTATGTCATCTCCAGTCTGATGTCACCTGCGTACTTGTTTTTGAATTTCAATTCGTGCCATGAATCGCTCTGTCCTCCGCCAGGGATGATCACTGAGCTAAGATCCACCCATGTCTCTCCGATAAGGTCTGTCTTTTTGTCGTCGTTAAAAACGGACACTTTCAATTGGAGGTAATCCGGCGACTCGTGAACGGTATATCGAATTTCCTGGTCCCTAATATAGTGTCAGTGGCTGGGCCAGATTTTGGATCGATTTCATCTCCTTACCATCGTGGAGTTTGACCGCCTCTCAAGTCAGTATCCGTCTTCTTCGCTTCCTTCCCCAACCGTGCAGCAACATACGGGTTTTGTTTGCCAATAGTCTTTCGATTGGGTAGATTCTTTGCTCGGTCGAAAATGACCACAAGCGTGCCGATTTGAGGACCATCAACGGACATGTCTGCAAATATGCCTGCTGTATGCCCATGGGCAGTGGGCATTTTGACCAGCTTCTGCGCCATTGTGTAGGAGGCGAAAACTCCAAGTGTCTGGATGCGGCGTCCTTTCTTCGGCGAAGGGGTGCGTCCGATTGCTTACGAGTCGACTCTAGATATGGATCTCGATGTGAAGCATCCTGTAAACAGTGGTAACAATAAAAATGATGTAGCTGAGCACAGCCTGTCACCTGCGGGAATTGCTAAGCACAAATATCGGACGGTTGAATGCAAAAGAGATCAGAAGAAAGAAAGTGTAAGCCTGGAAGCAGGCGCAGCTATCTCTGGTGGGGGCTTGTTTTGTTCTGGCCTATTCGGGACTGGGCACGGCGGGGAGGCTGGGAATGCGCGCTGCGTCACTTGGTGGCTGGGGACGCTAGGCGATATTGACATATACGGGTCTTAATAGCGCAGCCAATAGAATAGCACCGCGTAGGCAGGGCTAGCGCGCTGCTCTGATCTGCAAATTTCAAGCGCGTCTTTGGCGTCCAATTGGCCAATAAGCGCCACACCTGTACCACCCTCGTCTATCATTCGTCCAGCCACAATTATTGCACGTGATATTAAATGCATTAAATACTCCCTAATACGCTCGGCTCGTACTCGTTACTCCAGCTTTATGCAGGGGTTACCCAGTACTCCTTCGTACCAAGACCTGCCGATGCTCGAATGTAAAATGAACAGGCTCTCTCCGGCCTTGTTTTCAACGTTTTGCCTTTCCTTATCTATCCTACCCGTGTCACAGTCGTCTCCACCATAAGCTGTTAATGTGGCCAGGATAGGGTGAGACTACATAGTAGACTGGTGGAAATATAGCCACCGAGCGTCACAACGGTGTCGGTTACGCTGGTGGCAATATCCCTTAGGAAGCTGGCTATGGGACTGACAATCACTGATATTACTTTTATCCGGGTCCTCCCAGAATCCGATTTTTCTAGTGTTTTCCAAGTGACCGTTGACGGGAAAACATGTGTCTTGAAAGTGGTATGTTACTCTTAAATCTAGTTTCCAGAGCATTCCCTGACATGGTACTCAGTACCACACCACAGTGAGATCTCATGCCGACCCTCCTGACCGCGAAATCAACCCCTTCGTCTGTGAGAGCACTGCATATGGTCATCTAAAAGAGAAAGGGTTTTGTCAACAAGGAGTGGTACCAGACTTTTATGGCGTGATAGAACAGATCGATCCGACATCGTGCCAACCCTTTTTGAAGCGGTTTTTGAAGGATAAGCTGCTTCCTAATGCTATTATTATCGAATATATTCCAGACCTGCATGAAATAGATCTTTCAACATTTTCAGAGTACCGAGTTGCCACTCTTCGTTCAATTCTGAAAAGCATTCCAGGAGTAGGAATCTATCATGGTGATCCCTATCCTCGAAATATGATGGTTCAAGAAAACTCAGAAAGGGTTTTGTGGATTGATTTTGATCGCGTGCAAACATTCTCAAAGCGCGAATGGGAGCTGCAGTGAATGAAAGAAGAAAAATTGATGGTTGATGAATTTCTTGACTTCTTGGTAAGTACTCCCTAATTGTTTTGCTATTCAGCTAACCTTTGCCTAGACGGAAGATCATAAGGATGGCAAGCTATCGCGGACCTGGTCTTACTATTACACATATGATTAGTCTTCTTTAACTGAAGAGTAAATACAAATTGAGTTACTTACCACTGCATTTGAATCATAAGACTCTCGTGGAGAATTACAAAGTAAATAACCCTGGAGTTGGTCTAGCAGTTTAAGCATTGACCCAATTTGGTATCTGTTATGATGGCTTTCGACGGTCCAGCTTGGTATGGAACACTGAAAAATGGTAAGTGATGGTAATCAATTTGCACCAGGGAAACAGTAAGACAAAAGATGGAATTGAATATAAATACAAACCAAGTAACAAGTGTTAAAAAAAGGTAGTTACTCCAAATCGATCTTGCTGCAATAGCTATGATTCCCTATTTCAATTCGGTTGGAGTCCTAAATTCAATATTTAAGATCATGTTGCTAGCATTGAAACTTCTAGTAATTATGGAAAATTCAATGTTAGGGCTTGGTGGCTATCTAGGTCTTGTTCATATATACCTCGAAAATGATTTTCTTGACACCGAATGCACTCCGAGCTTGAAGAATTAGTCGTTAATACCCTTGTATAGATTTATCTTTTAATTTTCACCAAGTCGAGATTCTTAATCCTTGTGTTAGTAACGACGCTCAGAGCCAAGCAACATGTCCTGCTGAAAAGTCAAGTTAATTGCGCATGACAAGGACAGGTCCAACAAACGCAATCCACATGGATCCTACTCGCCATACGTCGCAGATTCATCCATTCCTAAAGTAGTAAGGTATAGCTAATTTGTTTGTCGAACCAATGAGTTATCTCGTTGTCTGACGAATACCTTGGGGGAGTCATTAATGACAATCACTGTAGCCGTCGCACAAGAAGGCTAAGAGCGTTTTGGCCTCATTTGCCCCCCCAAATACGCCACTTATAGTAAATGCAGCGGCAATCTGTCTCCTGTTGATGGTATTTTGTTGAAGTTCTACAATGCTCAACGCAAATTTACAGTAAACACGGAGAAAACCACGCTAAGATATGGTCAACAGCTTTAATTGGCCAAAGTTCCGATAAACAGCAAGGCTCCACTTTTAACTTTCCGTACCGCCGTATTGAGTTGTAATTTTATCCATCGTGAACTTTTTTTGGAGACCGCAAAAAAATTGAAGGCCAGTCTCAAAAATCAACAGGCACCACTCTAGTTTCTGTGTCCTCCAGCATAACCCCGAATATTTCATACTCATATTGTTACATAAACATTATTTGAAAATCAGCTCTTCCTCACCCGGTCGCAATGGCTGCGCCGGTGCTCCCTCTCCCTCAAGTCAAGCTCCCGCAGCTGCCGTCGACAAAATTGACAACTGAACAACTCTACTGGAGATCTTTCAAGAACCCCCTTCTCATTTCCTCGCCATCTAACAATCCGATCAACCTCATCACGCAACCCTCCGTTCCGTCTTCGTTATCTGCCTACCCTTCTGCCGCACACCCTCCCGATGTCTTCACCGTCACGACCGGTGCGCGAGTTCAGATTTACTCTGTCCGGACACGAAAACTTTTAAAGACGATTACAAGATTTGATGATACGGTGCGAGGCACCGACATTCGACCTGATGGACGTATCATTGCGGTTGGCGATGACACCGGTACTATACAAGTCTTCGATGTGAATTCTCGTGCTATCTTGAAGACATGGAAAGATCACAAGCAGCCCGTATGGGTTACGAAATTCTCGCCTAGCGACCCCACGACTTTGCTGAGTACGAGTGATGACCGCACCGTTCGACTATGGAGTTTACCAAGCGAAAGCAGTGAAAGAACATTTACTGGACATACAGACTATGTCCGAAGCGGTGCTTTTCTTCCGGGCTCCATGGCTTCGGCCGGTATGGTAGTGTCCGGAAGTTATGACAAAACAGTGAGACTATGGGATCCACGTGTCGACGGTCGGGCCGTGATGACTTTCCAGATGGGTGCTGCCCTTGAGTGCGTGCTACCTATGCCTTCCGGGACGACAGTCCTGGCTGCCGCAGACAATCAGATTGCGGTCTTGGATGTGGTGGCTGGTAAGCCTATACATATGATCAAGAGTCATCAGAAGACAGTTACATCTCTTGCGTTGGCATCAAAGGGTGAACGAGTGATTAGTGGTGCTCTTGATGGTCACTTAAAGGTGTTTGATACGACCGGCTGGTCGGTCGTGGCTGGGTCAAAGTATCCGTCTCCTATTCTTTCATTGCGTGTCCTCACGTCTGGTGCTGAAAGGGAGGATAAGCACATTGCTGTTGGTATGCAATCCGGTCTCCTCTCAATCAAGACCAGACTTTCGGGTGAGCAAAAGATCAAGGAACGCGAACGTCAAAAGGAAATGCAAGCTTTGATGGAAGGTCGAATTGAGGAATATGATAAGAAAGAGGCAAAGAAAGCTCGGGGCCGAGGTATCGAAAAACGTACTCGTGGACAGGATTTCCTGGGCGAAGGTGTTGATATCATCATTCAAGGACAGGATGTAAAAAAGAGAAAGAAGGAATCTGACTGGGAGTCTGATCTCCGTCATGCTCGCTACTCCGAAGCTCTTGATCGAGTACTGGCCGGCACTGATAAGACTGCACAGTTGACGCTCATTACGGCTCTGCGACATCGTTCGGCTCTGCGCACTGCCTTGATGAACCGTGACGAGGTCACCCTTCAGCCGATCTTGAAATGGGTATACAAGTATATCATGGAGCCTCGACTCGTCAATATCTGTGTCGAAGTGGGAATGAATATACTTGACATCTACTCCGGCAATCTAGGTCAATCAACGGACGTTGATGCGCAAATCATCAAACTCCACAAGCGAGTGCGCGAAGAGGTTGACCGAGCACAACAAGCCTGGCAAACAAAAGGCATGTTGGATATGCTCAAAGTTTCTTGAAATGTCATGTCAGAAACTATACGTAAAAGTTTGGATACCCTCATGGATTGGAGTTAGATTGGCATGACTGCATATGTGTTATTGTATAGATATCTAATGAACTATTGCATAAACTATGTCATTATTTCCAGCCTTCGTGTATTTATTTAGATCTGATCTCTACAACTTCAATTCTTCAGGTGCTACAGATTATAACCGAAGTCCGCTGTCAGACACGTATATGTATTCGATTTACTTGATTTACGGAGGGCACCCAGTTTGTGAGAAAAAATACACGTAAGTGTAGCGTATCGGTTATATGGTAGCCGAAACCTGCTTCGCAATCGGACAGAGTCAGATTACAGGTTTAATAATTTCCCCGGATTTCTTTTTCCTTCAATTTCTCCTCTTTCTATTTTTCCAATGCCAATACTGACAAATGTCGCTTGTGTGATTGGTCTGAAAGTGGTCAGTCGATCTTGCACATACACTCAGTCGCGTGCGTATAACATTGCAACCATTTAGAAACCTCGGGACGATTTTTGAAGAAATTGGTGACGAATCCCATTGATATGTCGTGATATGACTTTGTAAATATATTATATGTGTGAGGTTTCCTTAAAACAGCAAATATGAGTTCAAAGCCTCAGCACACTACGAGAACGCGCGCCAAAAGAGCTTGTATTACATGTCATGCTCGACGGGTTAAATGTAATGTCGTTGAGAAACAGCCTTGTGATAATTGCCGCGCCTCGGGTTCACATTGTGAGGTTGGAATTTCGAGGAGAGGGAAGTACGTTTCTTCCAATCATAGTGGGCGAATTCATAGACTGACATCGTCTAGATATCCACGATACATTGTCAGCCCTCATCCAAATGTGCTGCACGCCACTCCACAGCTTGGAGATGCTGTCAGAAGCACAGTGAATCCTGCAAGAGACGGACCAAGAATCAAGCGGGATATACTCTCTCCCGACACCAGCGCGCACCTCCACAGCTCATCATTCGAACAGCCACACCCGCAGGTCAAAAGCGAATTGGATCAAACCATCTTCTTCGGCGAATCCAGCCCCCTGACCTGCGTCGTCGAAGAAGGCAACAGACCCCTCGAAGCCGGCCGCTCATTGACCCTATCAAACAAAATCCGATGGCAATACCCAATCCCCGAACAGGTGTGTCGACGATCAGCCAGTTTCTCACTCTTTGCAAGTCGCAAGGCACGCAAAATCGAGCAATTGACGCGTGAAGGTATCTTCGATTTTCCTGAACCAGCTGTGTGCGAGAGGCTTCTCAGGGCATATTTTGAGTGGTTTCATCCTTGCTTCCCCATCGTCGACAGGGTGGAAATCAGCAAATCGTGCAACGACAAGACGATATCGCCGCTGTTGCTGCAGTCCATGTTATTTATTGGTGCTAGTCTATGTAGTGACGAGGCACTTCAGGCCTCGGGGTTTCGTGACCGATATGAGACCAAATTTCATTTCTATGATCGAGGCAAAGAGATTTTTGATGCGGATTGTGAGACAGACTCGCTGTCGAAGTTGCAGGCGGTGTTTTTGTTAAGTTTCTGGCGAAGTACTCCCGGCCATGAGAAGGATACTCGGTATTGGTTGGGTGCTGCTATAAGTCTTGCTCAGACTGGAGGCTTGCATATGCTGTGAGTTGTGACCGGCGATCTAGGTCATTCTATCTGACTTGATTATAGGTCCAAACTATCTCTTCTAAAACCAAAGGAAAAGAGTGTGAGGAAACGGATATTCTGGTCCCTTTACGTATGTCATTTTCCGGATATCCGTATTTCGGGCTATTAACCGTCTATAGATACGTGACCAACAAGTCGCCGCTGCTTACGGTCTACCACCCCGGATTCGAGATGAGGACTGCGATATTCCAATGCTGGATGAATCAGATTTTGATGAATCAGGCTTCGTTGGAAACAGAGCCATCTTTGGCACACAACGCTCCGAACATATTTCCTACATGATACAGATGGCCAGGGCGGCTAGGCTGCGTACGTTTAGCCATACTTTCATGCACGGTTGTTAGAAGCTTACTGCTGACATGTGTATAGTTCGAGAAGTGGTCTCGGCCTCATTTCTTCCTGGCAGACTTCGGTACGACCCTAGTGATCGCGAGAAACTGAAAGCCCGATTAGTGCAATTTGAGTCGGAGCTACCGCCAGAACTCAAGCTCTCTCAGGCATTGGAGTACGGTACAATGTACTTTGCAGGAATCGTCAACATTACTTACAAGTTAGTTACCGCAACCAGCGTACTAGTACTAAGCTGACCTGTTTTTTGTTCAGTTACCTCTATATACTTCTTTACCGACCATCATATCTCGATCCATCAGATGAAAAGAAACAAAAGGAAGGAAAACTAGCTATTCAAGCTGCGTGTCAGTGTACACGCATCCTCGAGGACATGCTCTCCCACAACTTGATTGAGCATGGCATGGTGCATCTGTAAGCTTTCCACAAGTGTAGCTTCAAGAGACTAGACACTAACTATTGATCATCACTACAGAATCACAAATATATTCGCCGCCCTCTGCATCCACACCGTACAATTCTCGCGGTCCGAAGGCACGGAACGAAAACTCGCCGAACATCGGGCAAAGCTTTGCTTACTTGGCTTAAAGGAGTTACAAAAATCTTGGGATTTGAATTATTGGGTCTTGGAAATCTTCTTTCATTGTCTAGATGAGAGTACAGCAGAATACTTGAAGATCGCTGAAGAGAAGAATAACAGTAGTAAAGTTGGCACCGGTATCAACTCGAACGACAATATGAACATTGACCCAACCACATCAACAGCGGGCATCACGAACTCATCGAGACAGATTCTACGCAACACGTATCCAGACTCAATCAAAACAGCTTCAGCATTGGCTTCCGTGGAAGGCTCTCCCCAACCCCAGCCACCAGCGGTACAACCAGCACAGCAGCAGGAGCCCCAACCCCAACCGCAACAGCAAAACCATCATCAAGAGACAGAAGTCCTCGACGAAGAACAACCACAAAACTGGTCCGAGATGACGCCTCTGTATCTGCCTAGCAATGAAGTTGATATTGACTTAACCGAGCCGTACTTGTTTGACGAAGAGTTTGCGCGGAATTTTGGGTCTTGTACGCCACGGCTGGATGCGCTAAATTCGACGAATCTGGACTTTTTGTATCGTTATCTATAAGTTTGATACACGCATCAACTCTATGTCTTTGCTAGCTTCTATGGTATCTGGGTTTAGGATCGATCTATGGATCAACTTCTACTGGGTAAAATCAAGGACCTAGAAGGCAAACATTCGATAGTGGCGCGAAACCTCTGGCCAATAAACAGATCCTCCTTTCTCCCAGGTATCAAGTTACCATGTTCTTTGCAAGTTTTCATGTATTGATAAGTTGCCTCCTGATTCTTCATATTATTTGGATAAGGATTTGCATCAGTTACGCTGTGGAGCACATATGAAGGCTATGACATGCAATTTTACAATCAACAGGTGCGGAATACTCCTCCGTCTATCTTAATCCGCCCTACTACAACCACGGAAATCAACACTCCAGATCAAAGTCAAGTAATAGGTTCTTCCCGAGTCATATATCCACTTTGAAGTATCTTTGTCCAATCACTACTTCTATTGGTATCGTAGACATTCGCTTCTTGGGGATGATGATCACGGAGGCGATGTGCGACTTCCTAATTAGGAAACATTTGGAAACTTGATGTCATTTTAAGCTTATCTCACCTGCATTGCTAGGGTTGAAGTCAAACTTACCAACTTAGCTTATCCATGGTCCTGAATCTCATTGCCACGGCCTAAATGTTTGCATGTAGTAGAAGTATGTCTATAAAAGGAGGCCAAACCCAGGTGTCGTTCCTATCTTCGACTTGTTATCATTGTCGCGTTCTTTTTGTTTTCAATGCTCACTGTTCTCTTTCTATTTCACATTATTTCGTCTGGTACTTTCCGTTTTATGAAGCGTTAAGCCGTTTGCCTTTACGTTCTCTGCTCTCAAGTCTCTTGTGTTCTCCCTTTCGCCGAATCAGTTGTCTAAGCGAAAATGTCTTCCTCCGACGACATCTCGACCAGCAGGTCGTACTACTACAGCTCCGCCACGACAAGCACGACCGGCAGCGAAACAACCGGCCACCGGTATACCACAACCTCGCACACGGACCCATCCGGCAACACGGTCGTACGCACCGCGCACCAGGATCTCGGCGAACCAGCCACGTATGAAGAACGCCGCTTCGACCGCACAGGCCAAGAACTCATCTCCTCGAGAACCGGCACAGGTGCAGGGATCGACCCCAGCGGCGGTGGCGGCACACGACGTGTCATTCAGGATATGAACGATCAATATGAAAACTATGATTTGTCGTCTACGGGAGCCGCATCGGTGGATACGAGTACCAACCAGGATTTCTATGCGTTGCAGGATACGTCGCTGTCAAATTTTAGGCCGCAGGATTCAAGTTTAGCGGCGACGAATTCGCCGGCTGATGATGTGGTCGGTAGTGAGAGACATTATAGGTCGGATTTTGATGAAGGGGCTGTTGATCCGGTGACAGGGAGGACGTATCATCCGGATGATTAGCTGATTTTGATTGCATTTCACTACTGTGCGTTCTGTCTGACTTGCTGTATTTGCTTGTGTTCCCTGTTTCGGTCTGTTAAAGTCTCCTGCGTTCAAGCGTTGCTGTTCTCTTTTCGTTCTGTTCTTCGCTCGCGTTCGACTTGCTTCTGTTGCTCACTCGAGTCACTCATTACTTCGACTGCTTGCATTATGCCATGTCTCTTCAGTCTGCGTATCGCCTTGTAACACAATCTGTGGTGCTTGCATCCGATGTTTGCGAGTTACGTGTACAAAATTAGGTTAGCGAGCACTGCGTGATGTATGTATTGTATATAAAACAGCAGTCAAACTATTATATAGCACACTATATACACACCGTTATGCTTCCAAGGCGGCATTCAACCGTGAAAAGCCCTCACGCGGTGGCTGCAGCCAATTCCGCTTATCGTACGTCCATCCCTCAGCCCCTTCAATGACATGGAATGTATACGCATATCGACTCTTATCACTCGTATTCTTCTCGCTTTTGTGCAGCACATTACCGTGAATAAGCACCAAATCACCAGCTTTGACATTCAGAATCTCAAAATCTTGGTCCTCTTCCTGTCCAGATGCCTCCTCATCCTTGCCAAGGGGCAGACTGGGTCCGTCATTGGCGATGAATGTTGTGCCGCCTCCTTCGGCGCGCACAAATCGTCGACGGATGTGGCCGCCTTTCCTTCCCTTGTGCGAGCCTTTCCACATGCCCAACGATGCATTTCCGGGTGTTGCGTCCTGAAGTGCAACCCAATACCCGACTGCAGACGGAGGCGAAGTATACAAGAACTCCGAGTCGCGATGTGCTGGTACCGGTCCACCAATGCTTGGCTGCTTGCAAATCACCATACTCTGCAAACACCTCGGGTCTTTGAACCCTAATGACTGCGCAATAGCCGCATTGCGTTTAGAGATTGTCACCTTTTTGAATGTTGGTGATTTGCTATGCAAAGCATGACCAATCTTGTTGATCGCGAGATGTTTCGGTTTCAATAGCCTAGGCGTCTTTTCTTGAGCGCTTTCATCAGGTGGCGCAACTGCATCCGGCTCAAAGAAGAAATGGATCTTGTCGCCGGAGGAGAGGAAGTAATCGTCTCCAACGTGCTTGGCTGATTCATCACCGTCGTCACCGGTTGTGAAGCGAGTCATCGGGTGACTTGCGAGGTCAAAGTTTTCTAGCAGGTCATTGGTGGTCGCGAGCAGGGATTGGATCTCTTCTGAGGAGAGGTATGAAGGAATAACGAGGAAGCCATTCTCATTGAAGAACTCGACCTGTTCGGGAGAGAGCCCAACTTCGTTGGCAACAGTGCCTGGCATGTTGAATTGGGCCTTTCTCACTTCTTTCTTCTTTTCTCAAGGCTGTTGTTCCGCTGAAGAAAGGGAGTGACTGTGTGCGGGGTGAAGGCGGAAACTGCCGATGCTTATCGCTAAGAAAGCTTATCACGCCCACTCACATTTTAAAAATAGTGGCTGATATTTTATAGATGCATACTTAGAATTTTCCAAAACTAGTAAATAAGAAGAAATCTAAGTATGATTTGCGATCTTCTCATACCCCTTTGTGTATCCAACAAATATTTTCTAGAATCGTCTAAGATCCTATAAATGAGTGAAGAATATATCCATCCGATTTGGCCGTCAAAAATACTAACAGCATCTGGAATAGTCACACGGTATGAAACCTTAGACAATGAGTAATTGCCTAGTCTTTATGCGGCGGGCCAAGGAAGAGAATCTCCTTATGGCCTATGGTCGCTATGCCAATCTATAAATCGGCTTGTGAAAACTCATTATGTGACTCGACGTAGAATGTAAAATAAAGTTTCGTATATTTAACCTGTTGGAGTCTGTATCGCACCAGGCTCCACCAGACGCTACCTAATAGACTAATTAACCAGCTAATGCAAAAAGACTCGTATGCCACATTGGGTTCTGTCCATTCAATCGTGTAATGCTAAAGTATAAGTCCCGAACAATTATGAATCTTATATACGCGAATATCAGTATATGAAACCGGCACGCAAGTCTTCCCGGAACAGCCGCATATCTACGGATTGTATCGAAATGCAAATCGTCACTCATAACTTGAAACAATGTAAAATCTTAGTCCGTCAATCGAATTCGTCCCTCCTGTCTCCTCGAATGCAAATAATCCGGAATGCGAAAACTCCAATGACATAGCATGCCTGCAATGAACCCTACCGCATCATTCTTGAATCCTACCAAGAATCCAATGGTAACCAACATAACCGTATACCTCTTCTTGCGTTCGTAGTCACTCAGGACAGGCCCGATCTCGCGGTCAGGATCACCTAGTATACCAGCTGGTATATCTTTCCTCAGGTCACGGGCGCCTGTTGTATTCAGGCTCTCACCTACGCTAGCCAATTCGAGACCGGCGGCGATGACCATGATACCAAGCAGTGCGTAGGGGAATGACTTGAGTAATCCCACAAGAGTATTTCCAAAGAAGAAGCCAATCAATAGCTTCAAAACTCCTAGGAACACAACGCTCGACCCTGATCGAGATCCGAAGCGGTACTGGGCGGCGAGTCCTCCTGATCCGTGGCATACAGGCATTGCGCCGAACCAGCAACTTACGAGGTTGATGATTGAGAGACTCAGGCCAATGGATGTCGTTGTTGGAGTTGTTACTTCTGGCAGCAAGTCACTAGCCAGGTGAACGACAGCAATAACCGAATTTAATGTAGTGAGGGGTAACTGCCCAATACCAGCTTGGACAATTCCAACACTCCATTCGCCATCACCAGGAACAGTGAGAACGGGGATCCATGGCCTGAAATTCGGTAGATCCATAACCTGCTTCGCCGTGATAATAGCAAACACCAGACCAACGACAAGCACAACCAACGCATACGGAATTTGTCGATAATAGTTAGTCGTCAGCAGAAACAAGAATGCCACAATGGCCCAAATGCGGTTATCCGCCCACGATGGAGTCAGCCACCCGAGCTTCGACAGACTGCCACCAGCAGCAATAATCAGCGACAATCCCGCGCCGACTTGGATCCCCTTGATCACAGGAATGGGAATCACATCTGTGAACCAGCGCAATAACCCGGTCACCGAAAAGACAAAGATACAGGCAGATACAAATATACCGGCAGCGGCAATCTCGCCGTTCGTGAAAGCATTCGCGATTGCGACGGCAGCGATGGCTTTCATAGGCTGGACGGGTAACGGGATGCCGAAAAACAGCCCTGTCAGAATGTTGGCTACTCCGGAGAAGACGAGGGTGCTGGAAAGAGAGATGGTGCCATTTATGGATAGGGCAATGGCGATGGGCAGGAAGGTGCCTAGGTCACCCAGCGCACCTGATATTTCGGCTGTGGGCTGCGACTTGAGGATCCGTAGGTTTCGCGCGGAGATGTCGCGAAAGGTGTTAATGAACGACATCGTTCGTATGAGGGTGTATCCTCATATGAAAGTAAAGTTGGATATATATTTATATCTAAAAGTTGTATGTACAGCGTGAAGGCAGGAAAAGAGGATATGCGGAGGTATTACGTAGCTGCAGCACGTGGGAACTATCACGAGATTCGATGGTGGTGCCTGGAAATCGAGGTATCCACCACTCTATCTTATCTCCCCTGTTACTCCCGCGTCCATCTGGCGAGTCAGTAATATATGAAGCGCATCATGAACAAGGAGTCTTTCCATCGTAACCATCATTCTATGACTCCGGTCGGAAGGAAGATACTGCTAGCAAGACAGACAGTTGAGCTGATCGGAAGATATCCGACCAATCCTGCGTCCGAGTCAGGCCATGCATAATGCCGGCCACATGAGACCAGGACAGGGATGACATGAATCATGCATATTAACCCTACATATTTAAATCTACGTCGGTTGATTCTCTGGATTTGCAGCTCGCCATGAGGAATAATGAAGGCGCGACAGTTGCATTCTCGAGCGAGAAGATGATTGGCTCGGGGATCACGATGGAATCGACATCACTAGTCCGTTCGGGGACCATCTCTATGTATGCGATCGACTGTACATGCAAGTCATGCCGCAATATATACACGAATGCACGTGATGACTTCGAGTCTATTCAGTCCATTCAGCTCATTCTGTATGGTGCACGGATTACAGACCAGATCGTTTCCCCAAAAAAGAGATTGCGGCCTCTACATATACGCAGCAGACCAGGTACGAAGAAAAGGTACATGACTTTGATGCCGGTAAAGGGTGCTCTTCATCAGTACCCCCGGACTTATTCAGTCTCTGATCAAATTATTCGGGACGCATACCTTGGAATTGTAAGCATCAAGACATCGGAGATCAGTAGGATAGCAATGGCAGGTAGAGCCTAGACATGTTATGCGCTACCCATAACAGGTAGTTAACCTTCTTTTGTATCTACTACATAGTAATTACGGCAGATACCGGAAATGTTATCATTTTGACTTTTATCCAATTGTGTGTCCCCAAATTAATTACTACATAGGATGTCCCCGTCATACCATTACCGACATAACCCTTTCGGGGTCCATCTCGTGGAGGTCGCCGTTGGCTTCTTTCCTCTTCCTCTAGAACAAATTTTACACCATGGCCGTCGTTAACTACATAATATTCTGCTGTCAGTGTGACAATGTCATTTCAAAGAGAACCTGCTAATTTACTATACACCTGAACATCATGTTCATCCTCGCACAAGCTCGATGTTCGTCTACAATCGCCACTTATTGACCTGTATCACATCACAACTTTAAGATAGTGACTGGGATCAGCCATGTTCACCCCCATCCACACAACCCTAGGCGCCCTCCTCCTTTTCAGCGGCTCCTTTGGATTGTTGCTACATAACGGACGCGTCTTTGGCATCTCCTCGATTTTACGGACTTGCTTGCTGGATCCTGGGTTGTTGGTTCGCGCCCATTGCAACAAGAAGAATGAGAATGAGCCAACAGAAGAAGTACCAGAGGACGAGAATTTCCCTGTGTTGGCGGGACTGATTACGAGTCCGCTCTTGCTTAAGTTTCTGGTTCCTACGTTATTGCCCTCGTATCCTCAGCACGCATCTACGACGGTATTGGTTTCGGCCGCTGCGACGGTTGGATTAGGGTTCTTGACGGGTTGGGGGACAAAGGTATTCGGGTTCCTGTATTAAGCTTTGTCGATTGACGACTAACATGAATGAAGAATGGCAAAGGCTGCACATCCGGCCACATGCTCTGCGGTCTATCTCGCCTCTCAGCACGCTCCCTTGTCGCCACCGCCACCTTCTTCACCACCGCTCTCGTCACAGCCAACTTTTTGCCTCTCCTGACAGGAATCAACATCATCCCGGCTTGCAACAATGGCGCTGTTCCTTGCTATTACCCTGCGTATCCCTCCAGATATGAATTGGCCGTTATGACGACAAGCTGCATCTCGCTATTATTTACCACCTTCGTTCTTGCATCAAAAGTCTGGACGCGTTCGTACGAGTCGAGACGAGTGTTTGCGTATCTCGCCGGTGTCCAGTTTGGACTCGGATTGCTATTTTCCGGTATGGCGGACCCCAAAAAAGTCATTAGATTCTTCGCCTTATTTGGTGGTGATGTCAACAAATGGGATCCATCGTTGGCGTTGGTCATTCTCTTCGGAATCGGCCCCTCCCTTTATGGGTTCTTGACAGTTGAGCCAGATAAGAAACTAGACAAAAAGCCCACGCTAGCGCACAAATGGTATCTGCCAAAGCTTACAGTAGCCGATATTGATTGGCGGTTTGTTGTTGGGGCAGTGGTTTTTGGTGTGGCTTGGGGTTCGAGCGGAGTATGTCCTGGACCGGCTATTATCAGATCTGTTCTTGAACCGGTCTGGGGCGTTCTTTGGATGAGTGGATATTTCTTGGGAGGTGTTGTAGGATAATCGCATGTCTATTTAGGCATGGCTTTCATGATAGTATCCACTCTTTGTATTTGTAGCCGCATAGGGGGGAATTTCAGGCATTCAGGCTATATTCAGTCAATGCTGATAGACTATTAGCGTGTTTCTATAGAACGCAATGCACAAGAAAGAAAGATACATACAGATGAAAGGGATAAAAGAGGAATATCTTACAATTCAGATTTCCGAGTATACATCCTGTCGGGGGGATTCTGCGCATCAAAATAACCCTCCAGCTCCATCCATTCTGCGGCAAACGCTGTGACGAGCATACTCCAGTCTTCGACAGTCGGGAGGTCGAGATGGTCACCGTCATCGTCTATGGTATGCCAAACTATCGGAAACTGTTGGCGTCCATCTATTACAGGCGTATCAATGATATGAAGAATGTCTACTCCTCTGTGTAGAAATGGAATGTGGTCGTCCTGAATGACGGCTGGAACGCTGATGAGATGCTCGCCTTCGTCGGTGTCGACGAACCATTGCGGTTCGTCAACCGTATGCTCAGACTTTACATCGTAATTGGGCGATGACTTGAATTGTTTCAAAGTCCGGAGTCGTCTTTCCAACCTTCCAAGGCCCTGATATGCCCAGTGTGTAGTTTTAAAGTAGGATTTTATCGAAGGATCCTTGGAACCTAATAAATCAAGTAGCATGAACAGCGATATAGAAGACAAAGGCGTCCTGAATATCGACATTGGGGAATGACCTGTCTCGCTCCACGTTTCCGCAAGTGATCGCGCCCCATATAAAGAGTCTTCATTTGTCCAATGTTTGAAAGCCTCCTCCCCATCAAGGAAAAGCACTTGAATCCCTGTAAATGCATCAAGCCCTGCCTCCAGCCCAACACCCTGAGCTTCCATATCTTTCCATTTCCGCGTCAAGGCCGCGTCTATACTCCGCACAGCATGCATGATCATCGCGCATGGTGCTGCACTGTCAATGGCGCCGATAAACCCTGTCGGCTCGTATTTACTATCATAATGCGCGACAAGGGTCAGTCTCCCCACATCTCCATTTAGTGCCCACGGCGGATCTCGCGAAGCTATAAAATTCACAAAGGGGACTTCCTTATTTCCGCTGACGGGTGTTTTGGAAGTCGAGTTTTGGAATTCGATTGTCCAGTCTGGTAGAGTGGTCTTGAAGAAGTCATTGAAATGGTTCAGGACGGCCGTCGAGCCGGGGGTTCCTGGAACGCGGGTTCGGAGGATAGGGGCCAGTATCTTGCCGTCGTGGATGTCAAAGTCGTTACCTGGTCGAGGGAGATTCTTGAGGGTTTCCTCTGATAGTTGCTGGTATGCTAGGGCGCATTGGACCAAATATAGGAACGAGATAGCGCGAAGCCATATTGAATGAATCGCGATCGCCATGGTTAAAGGACGATTCCTTGTCAGGGCAACTGCCAGAAACCTATTTAACAAAAATCTAGCACATCATGAAAGCGAAATACGTAGGCTGCGGACTGACTGAAGATGATAGTTGTCATCTGTCCGACCTTCAGAGAGGAATAAGCGCCAAGACATCAGCTCCCGATTCGTCCTTGCACTCCGATTCGCTGTCGCCGCCAACCTTCTCCAAGCTTTTATTTTGACGACAATCGCAAGCAATTACTCCAGAAAAAAAAATCAATCACCAATTGCATTGCAATCTAGGCATGAGAACCTCTCCATCACTAGCCTCGCAGCTCCGCTGTGTCATACTCTCACCTCCAGCCCCGCGATGCGCTGTGCGACACAATATCCGAAGTAAATTCGCTCTACGCAACTACTCTACGACCAAGAAACCATCTCCGCCTCCTGCTAAACCAATTCCTTCCAAAGTAGCGCCGCCCAAACAGCCTGCTACAAAAGCCAATATTGCGCCGAGAAAGCCGGCCAAAGCCGTCGTAGCCAAACCAGCAGTTAAATATTCTCCTTCCCAGACCTGGAAACCGACTGCTCAAAAAGGTGTGTGTTGCATTAATTTTCCAGTGTACTACTGTATAAAGCTGACTAGCAATAGCTGCGCCGGAAAATGTCCTCATATACCATGCTGGAACAGGCAAAATAGTCTTCCTCGGCATGCTGCGAACAGCAACCGTATTCGTAGCGGGCGTTTCTTCCATGATCATTGCACCGGCCTTTTTCGCTGATGAATTTCCTTCGTATCTTGCACCGCTAAGTATGCGCCACCCCCGTCTTATGCAGCTGTGGACATCATACTAACCGGCGTTAGTTGTCATCGGCGGCACACTCCCACTCATATTTGTCGCATATACCACAGCCCCCTTCGTGAACAACATCTACATTCACCTACCCGTCTTTGCGCGCAAATCGCGCGAAGCTGCGCTAGAATACGTCAAAAATCTCCCCTCGACCGCTACAATATCAATTAGAACTATGAAATTCACTACAGTACCGCGCACGACAGAGGTGCGGATATCGGATTTAGTACCTGATAAAGCGATTTTGCGACCTGTTTCATTTAGGAACACGTATTCGCTGGGTTGGAGGACGTTGAAACAATTTTATACAGCGCCTACGAGTAAGAATGTGCGCTCGACACCAAAATTCTATCCAGAGTTGTGGGAGCATGTCTTTACGCGGATACAGAGTCAGCGGGCTAAGTGATATTTGTACCGTGGTTTGTTACGTGTATCTTATGTGTATATTAGTTGATGCCTCTCCAGAAAGAAATTCATCTCTTTCGCAGTATTCCTGCTCAGCGAGTGTATGAAAAGTGCAAGAGGGGGAGGGGGAATCGCCTGCGATGTCTCATTTGTAGCGGCATTCTGTGGGCGATTATCCTCAGAACTTCAATTATTATATGACCAAAGGCAATTTAATAAGTTTTTATAATTGAGACAATACTAATAGACCCATTTTATTCGGCTTGCAAACGCAATGCACCTAGACCAGGGAGACTGTCATTTATCACGATCTTAAGTGACAGCAACTCAAATCCTACAATCTTACGAGTCTACATCAACCACCTGAAAGCTCTTTCAAACAACTTCTCACTTGCTATCTGCAGTGACGTAGCAGTCCAATTGAAGTGAAGCAAACAACTCTTAGCACATTGAGCCCTAGCCCTATCCCTCACCCTTCACACAGCACTGAGAGCAACTTTCACGTGTCATCAAACAGGCCTTTTCCTAAGTATCCATCCTATAATCGTCATCTCGTTTGTGCTGTTCCCCGGTGGGGTGATTTCTCTCTTCTCACAACAGAAAGCTCTTTGTCTCTTCTTCCTCCCTCAACATCTTGCCCCCATTTCAACAATATTTCTATCAATTCTTCTCTGCTGCTCAGCATTTTGGGGAAAGTGATCTCTTCCTGAATCAAAGTGAGTCTTACCCTGTCCTCTTCTTCTCTTATACTTTTCATCTTTCCTTTCATTGCTGGTTCGGCCCCATTTCTTCCAGTTTCTGATTTATTTCCACCTCAAGAGGCGTTTCGTTCTGTCTGACAAGCTCAAATCTCCTCAGATCCTCGACCACTCCTTCTACCTCTCGCTAATCCAATTTAGATTCAATCTCAACTCTACAAGGTAAGTTTCTTTGTTCGCCAGTCCATGTCCACCAAATACCATCTCCTTTTGACAGCACTTCTTCGCACTGAAGAGTCATAACTAACCTGAAAATTGGCCCTTCAGTAGAAACCTTTGTCAAACGCAACAATGGCTGGTGACAAGAATGAAAATATCCTCAACATGTCCCAATCAGAACTCAAGCTGATTGCCTTGGGATGTCGCTTCTCGGACGGAGGCAAGGTAGGCCGGAGAAAACCCACCCCTTCTTTTGAGCAACTTTGCTTGCTTCCCATCATCTCGACTGCCGTGCTCTCCCCTACTCACATGTTTTCTTTTGCAGGTGGATTACGAGCAGATTGCCAAATATGGCGGTTACACCAAAGGTTCAGCGCAGGTCATGTACCGTAAAGCCCTTCGCAAGCTCACTGAAGCCTGGCCTGTTGAGGGTGACGCTGCTGTGCCTGGAGCTTCTTCTGCCTCTGCCTCCAACAATGCTGGGGATGATCCCGTGACTCCATCTGGGAACTCGAAAACCCCCAAGACTCCTAGAAGCCGTGCCACCAGCGGTAAGAAGCGCAAGGAAGCTACTGCTACTGGTGCTGTCGAGGACCACAACGCTATTTCCCCCTCTAGCGGGCCCAATACCCCTTTCACTCCCGGCGCCGAGGTCATCTACGAGGTGGCTGACATCGCAATGGAAACTCCAACCAAGAAGCCCAAAAAAGCAGCTGGGAAGCAGGCTATCTCGTAAGAGAATTTCCCCTTCATTTACTCCAATAAGCCCGGCAACTTACTAATGACGTTGATTTATAGATCCTTCACTAGCATCAATGCTCCAGAAGAGGACGATTACGTGAAGGACGAGCCACTTTTTGAGCCGGCTATCAAAACGGAGTAAATTGACGGGTCAGCATTGCAAAGGTCAGTACTGCTTGTTACACTAGTTATAATTTTCGATTCCAAGGTTGTTTTCTAACATCCCAAATACTTAGAGTTACTTAGAGTGTATCTCGATATGCCACCTACCATGCCGGAGATCCGTCTCGTTATCAAACGCGTCAATTCTCATTTCTCGTCTCCAAGTAGTCAGCAGCTATACCCAATAAAATATCAACACAAAAAAAAGAATCTCAACTCAATTTTGCAATGAAATCTGGAAGAACCCCACCTCTTGATCCTTTTCTGAACTTGGAAACTATTGGATCTGACAATGACAGCGGACTGGGGGCTTGGAGTTGCATACTTTCCTCTTGCATTGGTGTTTTACATTTTCATAATGTTCTTACGATGATGGCTCCATTAGGTGGTTTGCCCGTTTAGCTTAGGTAGCTTCAATCAAATTGGATGATCGATCTTTATTGTGAGTGGTCGGTGGAGATGAGGTTTGTTTGGGTAGTATTAGGCTGTGTGTTCACTGTCGTAGTTGTGTTGGATCTATTCGAGCTCAACATGCACATTTTCCCTTTAGAAGTGACTAGAGCTGGTTAGTCTAGGTATTGGATAAGCTTGTTAAAACAAATTCCTAGATCTATGGATTATATATACATGCATCGGATGTCAATTGACAAGAGAGACAGATATATCTCAACAAAATACCCCGGAGCAAGTTTACCCCATATGATAACCGATCAACTCCATAAAACTTCCAGACAGAGGGTAGAATCGAAATAACAATCTAGTATGATAGTTACAACGTCTCAATAGCCTTGCGAAGAATCTCCAGTCCTCGATCAGATACATCGGCGTTGTCACCCTCGCGAAGCATCCAAGCTACATCACTCCACCACCCGAGTCCGACAAGGCCGCCGCCTTTTCGACGCTCAAGACTCTCCGTCAAGCGGCTCGTATGCTCCCATTGCTTAGCAGCACTCTCTGCATTCTCAATCACTTTGTTAGGGATACCGCACATTGAAGCACAGTGCATACCGAAACTGCCCTCGGCGACACCGTCTTCAAGTTTGTAAAGGAATGTGACTCGCCGCTCCTCATCATCGACGTGGATGCGCATTCGTTTCGGGGAGATTTCGGGGTGGTTCTCGAATTCGGCTGCAAGAGAATGATAATGGGTTGCAAAGAAGCCAAGTGCTCCAACATGTGTGGCGATGTGATGTAACACGGCCTGTGCGACAGCCACGCCATCGTAAGAGCTGGTACCACGGCCGAGCTCGTCAAGAATCACTAGTGATTTAGGCGTTGCTTCTGATAGAATCTTCTTCGTTTCAGACAGCTCGACAAAAAAGGTTGACTGAGCTGCAAAAATGTTGTCGTTTGCACCAAGTCGAGACATGATTCGGTCAACAGGGGTGAGACGAGCCCTTTCACATGGTATGTAGCAGCCAATCTGAGCCATAATGACCGCAACACAGGTCTACCAATGTTAGCTGGAGATCGAAATATTGATCAGTGAATACATACCATACGAAGAATTGTTGATTTACCAGCTGCATTTGCGCCCGTCAATAGGTTGATGCTGGCTCTATCACCACCAAGTTGCACGTCGTTGGGAATAAAGTCCGTCACATTCAACATGCATGGATGTCGGAGCTCTTCAAACTCGAGCACACTCCGATCACTATCCACAAACTCTGGTCTGCAGCTAGGTTGTCCAAGAGATGACGAAGCCTTGGCCAAACTGATCAGACAGTCCAATTGTGCAACAATTCTAATCGACTTCAGCCAAGTTTCGTAGTCCTCATCAAACCGTGAATAGAATCGGCCTGCCACTTCCTTCACAATCTGACTATGTGTCTCTTGAGCCTCCTGGAGCTTGCGGATTAGGGCTCGCAATTCAGGGAAATAGTAGCGCTTGACTTGTTTCGTTGCGGACATCTGATCCCAAGTCTTGGGAACGTTTTTGACCTTGATAGGAACCTCAAGTTGGTATATTTCCTTGCCGTTATCTCTATAACAGATAGCGGTTGATCCAAGATCACGGCGAGCCTTCTTCAGTAGATTTTCCAGATCACGATGTATCTGCTCAATAATCGCTTGAGAAGCATCGAAGTCTTCCTCAATACCGTGTTCAGGAACAAGTATACCGTTCTCCTTGGCTTTGAGTCGATCAAAGGCAGTCTTCCAGTATTCGAGAGGTGACACCAGGTCTGGCATAGAAGAGACGAGTTTACCAATAAGCCCCTCACCTGATCCGAGGTCTTTCAGCAAGCTCATAGTATATTCAATCTGCTCGAACCCTTCAAGAACGCGTAGGAAATCCTGCGCCTTGCAAGCACCAGCGTGAATACGAGATATTAGTCGCTCCAAGTCAGGCATCTTGGTTAATTGTGACGAAAATTGGTCTCGAATAGTCGAGTCAGCATTCAAAGCATCGACCGCGTCAAATCGAGCATTGATCTTGTCGATGTCCATCAACGGATGGCAAACCCATTGCTTGAACATGCGCTTGCCAAATGGAGTAATACAGCGGTTCAGAAGTTGAAACAAGGTTCCCTCAGATCCACCATCGAAAGAATTGGCAAATATCTCTAGGTTAATCAATGTCTGACCATCTAGAACCAAACTCGAAGCCTTGCGAATCGGATCGTACCATGTGAAGTTACCAATGGAAATCAAATCGCGATCAAGCTTCAGAACCCTGAGATACTGGACCAATGCACCAAATGCCGACATGGCAATCTCTTTCGAACGAGCTTCACGTAAGACTGGAGGCCAGGCATCGATATTTTCACTGTCTGGGGACACGAAGTAGTCCGAAGCGTCCAGTTCTCGCACCGCGATATCAGCTTCCCAGAACTCCTTGCCTGGTTTGAGATGATTCCAAAGCGTCGTGGGCCCGGTATTATTCTTCAAAATACGCATTACTTTCTGGCTGACAGCAGATTTCTCCAACAGCAACTCCTGAGGTCGTGTCTGGGCGACAAATGTTTCGAATTTGGTCATGTCGACATCATCCTTGAACTCAGATAGGTAGAATTGACCAGTCGCGGTATCGACGAATGCAAGCCCAAAAGCTGGTAGCCCATCTAGAATAATTTCTTTGATGGCAACACAATACGTTGACATGTCATCTTGAAGCATAGATCCTTCGACCAGCGTTCCAGCCGTAAGAACACACGATAATTCTCGCTTAATGATCTTGTCTTCCTTGCCAACCTTGGCCTTTTTATCGTCACGCTCACGCATCTCCTTGCCCAATGCGGATTCTGACTGATCAACACGTGCGATCTTGTAACCCTTGGCCACGAATTGGTTTGCCCAGTGGTCTAAACTCATCTCAGGTACACCAACCATACGCATATTTACTCGATCGGTAAGTTTCAGATCGAACAGCTGATGGCCAATTGTTGCATCGTTCTCGTAGAGCTCGTAGAATTTGCCCTTCTTGAAGAAAACGATAGTGTCCCAGAATTTTTGCTTAATCTCCCAGTACTGCTTCTCAAATGGTGAAAATTTACTCCACGCTAAAGGTGGAATATAAATGGTACGAGGGTCGTAGTCAGGATGGCCAGGTGGGTTTTTGTCAATGTCCATGATATTGGCCAACCACGGATATCGTTTCTCCGGCTCGGACTCATGTGCCTTTTCTTTCCGCTTTGTTGTTCCGCTGGAGGAAGACTCTCGTTGTTGTCGCTCTGGGCGTGGTTCTGTATTCTCTGGATCATATGTCCATTTCTGTGCCGTACCTCCAGCTGACGCTTCTGGAATGTCCAAGTCAAGGTCTGCATCGGCTAGCTGAACGGGCTCGTCGGGAGATGCTTTACTGCGTTGCGTAGACTTTGCAGCGGATTTCTTCCTCTTTTTGTTCGGACGAACGTCTTCGTCCGATTCATCGGCGACGATAAAGTCATCCATTTCTACACAGTCAGCCACGAAATTTTAAGAAGAGTAGGTGCCTTACCATCATCAGACACAGGAGCATCTTTCCCGTCATCCTGAAATTCATCTTCACTTTCAATGGCTGGCCTACGTCTCTTTCGAGACGGTTGGGGTCGGAAGATCTCCTCATCATCGTCCACTCCTTCACTGTCGGATTCCAAATAGTTGATCTTCTTCTTCGCCTATCATTTGTGAGTATTTCGTAACCGGAAAGGGGTCGGACGATACCTACCCTCCTCGACGGGGTTATAGACTGATCTTCTTGTCGGTTTTTGGCGGCCTGTGCGCCCATAGCCCGTCAATAAAGATATCTACTCGCATTCTCATTTTAGAACTCACCTTCGGTGTAGCGATACCATCCTCGTCCGGCTCAATCGCGTCACTGCTGGGCGCGGGCGTCAAGTTCGGAGCAGGTTTCTTCTTAATAGACGACTTGGTTTCGGCAGCCCGTTGCGCCGGAGATGACGCAGGTTCTGCTGGCGGTGGTGCTTTACGTGGAGCTGTGGAGGGGGTCGCCGGAGAGGACTTTTGGAAAAAGCCCAGTATTGACCGCTGATTCTTCATGTTCTGCGTGCTAGAAGTCGAACGCTTCAAAGCAGGTGTTGATGCTGGAGGCGAGGATGCGGCACCGCTTCCTTTGGCCATCGTCGAGTACTGATGGTTGGATCAGTCAATGAATGACTGTATCGATGAAAAATTGATGGATTCACAGAGTTAGCATTGCAGTCCAAAGTCTCTCAAAAATTTGAGGCATAAGTCTGGAGGTACGGAGTGGTCAGGGTAAGGAGGGCAAGTAAGGAAAGAGCCCAGTTAATCAACGCGTCCAACGCGTTGAGTGGTTTTGGGAGCGCGCTCCCGCCCAATCACATTGCGCCGATTGCGGCCTCCCTGATCAGCCATCATTCAAACTATTTTGGGCTTCTCCTGAGAATAGCGAGGATATCTACATCAATGCTTCCTTGGTTGTAAAATCTACAGATGGAGCGGGGTTCGCGTTTATATGTACACTAGCCTTCTATCATACAGGTGCAATCGACATCTATCTAATAATACACATATCTTATACACGAAGCGCTCCGGATTCGACCCTTTATTTTGTTTTCCTATCCGGGCTATTATCATGATACTTCCTGAGCTTGAAAGGAGTCTCCGGCATTTCCTCCATCGGGTTGGGAGTGTTGATTTCCCCAGCTGCCTTCTTCTCCTTGAACTCTGCCCATCCTGGAACGTCCAAGCCCTGTTTCTCGAATTCCTCGTCATCGATGAGCTCAATCAGCTTGAGCTTCCACTTTCCGATCTTGACAATCAAAAGATTGCCGTCAATCAGAAAATCGTGTGTCTTTCCTGGAACCCAGGTCTTGATTGGGGTAAACTCCAATGAGTCTGACATTGGTCCCGAGTCTCCAGGTCGGCTACCAATGGACACTCCCTTGCCGACGATAAGACGATGGCCTTCACTATTAGACGAGACCAGGCCGGCATTGTAGAGAACTTTAGCCATAGGCTGTTCGAGCACAAGGGACCGAGGAAGAAGAACACGGTTGCTTTCCATGTTCTTGTAGTTCAATGGCTTCGCATATGGGTTTCCTGCAGCTCTGTTCATAAAGCTATATTTAGGGTTGCTAGCCAGGTTTCCAGGTATATTCGGAGGCTGTGTTGGCGGCGGGGTTGGCTCCGAGGTCGATGAACGAGGTCGAAAGAGCTGTCGGTGCTGCGTCGCTGCGGCCTCCGCCTCTACCGGGCCATGGACAAGGTCAACAAACTCCTTGGCGAGTGTATGCTGTGCAATTCTCTTCGAAGGATCTTGCGATGATTCTGCCATAATCTCGGCAATTTTCTCGAGAGGCAAAAACGTAAACATCTTCAAATATCTTTCTACTTGATCATCAGGCGTCCGTACAAAGTACTGTGTTCCGTTAGCTGGGTTGAAACCACATTGACGGAGACTGAATACCTGGTATAGCTCAAAAGTTGAGGTCATGTCCTTGTCCAACCACACTGCATTGCCAGCCGATTTTCCAAGCTTCTCACCCGAAGCAGTAGTCAAGAGGGGAGTGGTTAGTCCAACCGGCTTGTCCACATCTTCTTCAACTGGCCTTCGGTCAATTTCTATAGCGGTGTTCTTGGCGATATGTTTCACAGCATCCATGCCAAAAAGAATATTACCGTACTGATCGGCACCTCCAACCTGAACCTGAACACCCTTTTTGAACAGCATCCACCAATCCCATGCCTGCATCAAGGGGTAGGAGAACTCCGCAAAAGACATGCCGCTTCCCTCCAAGCGGGTTTTGACTCTATGAATGGAATAAGCACCTCTGTTTTGGATGTACAAAGTAATTTGAAGAGCCATATACGTACGTGTCTCGGCCCAACATAGGGCCTAGTCTCATGTACATGCCCAAATCTCGCAGCACTTCGATGAAAGGCGTCTTATTCCACCAGGTATTATTATTCGTAAGAGCTCGTCTCCACACCCATTCCTTTGTGTAGCCATACCGCCGACCGTAATCCTCAATACTAGCGCTAATTCTTTTCAATTGCATGTGCATGGCAGCCATATTCGCCACTCGGACACTTCGATGTTCAGTAGCTCGGGGCCCAAGTCTGCCTGTAGGATCACCAAATTTCGCCGTCGCGCCTCCTAACTGTATGGCTGAGTTAGCTGCTGCCACTGGTATAGAAAGCTCTTGTGCACGCACTATAAAGTGGACGGGGTAACCCCAATTGAAGGCCCACGCCAAAACCATAATCGGAAGCATATGGCCAACATGTAGAGAAGGTGCTGTAGGATCGACACCGGTGTAAAGACCTGTTCTCTTATTTGTGAAGACTTTATCGAGGACTTCTCGTTCACTAAATTTCCGCCCGAGTTAGCTACTAATGTCATCGCAGTACCAATTTCAGAATGTCTGGAGATGAATTCAAGAGACGATTGGGTGCTGACCCGACAACCTGATTGACAAGTCCGCGCTCCTCGAGATGGTCGAGGAAAGCCTTCCGTTTTCCCGCCCTGATTTCCTCCGCAAACCCTTGCCATTGCTCCTCGGCCTCTTTCATACGGCGTACGTTCTGCTGGGTTATACATCTTGTCTGTGAAATTACCGATTCGATATTGGACGAGACAACGACTCTGGGTCTCTGCGACCAGGTGTGGAGTGATGGTTGGCTGGCGCATAAGCAAATCAAGCTCGAACGTCGTGCGACTGAATAGTCTTCAAAAATACGCACTCGACGGGTAGTCGCTCGTCTCATGATGACTATTTCTGGCCTTTACAAGGCTCAGATACCAACAGAAAGAGAAAAGATTGATGCGCAATCCGTCACGCGAAACTGAGCTCTAGGAACGAATAATTTTTGAAGCCATGCTAGAATTTAAGTTTACGCTAGGCCAAGCATGGTTAGAGAAATTTCGACGCCCATTATTTCACAATTCAGCACTCAGCAGTCAGTAAACCCTACCATTTCGTATCTTCTTAATCAAAGGCTACGTACGTATGATACGGTGCATTCTGGAAAGGTAAGCTAATATTGATCTTGGCGATTCGACTGCAATCTACTTCTTAAGGGAGACCTCAGACGTATGTCTTGTTGATACGAGTTTCGTATTCGATTAAAACTAGAAAGTATCCAAAGCCAGTTATATGTGCACTATGGTTCACGACGCAGATTCTGATCATGAGTCTCTGACAGGTAGCAATGGGGATGTTCGGGATATAGATGGTAGAAACCTATTACGTGTATTAGCAACACATATCACAAAGAAGTCTCTGGAAAACAGAAAGATAGATCGAATCAAGATCAGAAGGAAGGCAACGGAAAATATCCACACGGCTTTGCGCTTTCAGAACAGGTCTGTGATTTACATCCGAAATATTTCATCCTAAGATTCAGGGAAGAGGCAGGTAAAAAAAAAAAAAAAGTCGAAACGTACCTTGATTGTATTAGATGAAAAAGTCGACACAGACCCTGTTTCAATATTAATTCGGCATCGAAAGTATTTCTCGCTCAAACATCACGTTTTCCATGACAACGCTTGGCAATGAGTCTGTCCAGCTATGCATGGACCACCACATGATTCCCGCCACGACACCGCCAAGTAATGAGTGTTTGGATCAGAGATGCCTTCATCGCGTCCGTTGATTAACAAGGTTGGTTGTGCCGAACGCCTATTTCATCCTCCCATCCTCTTCCGTTCTGCAATCCTTGAGCTCCCAAAGGGAGAGAATCAACAGCCCAGTGAAGAGGACGAGATAAATCAAATAGAACACACTAGGCTTTCATCATCTAATGAAAGAATAAACGTTAGCATATTTGAACAGTCTAGGCAGGAATTGGAAGCGTGCGGCTCACCTGTTCAAAACTTGGAAGGATGAAGAGGGAAGAGAAAAATTGGGAAGTGGTGGGAAATTCTTATAGCTAGCGGCGGAGAATATGCGCTAGTGCGGATTGGGGCAGGAGCTAAGAAATTACTCTCATGATTTCATCTAGAGCACTTTCCGATTTCTTGCAATGCCGCATTTGAACAGTTAATTGGTCTAGTACATAGTACGTCTCTACGTGTTGTTCTTTGATTTTCACACCTTCCCCTATCGAGCATCGGTTTGAGATCTCTTCATCTGCTTTCGATCGTGTTCCCCGCGATGCTCGCGGCTTCCGTTCGCCGAAGCTCGCATGTTCTGCGAACCTCATCTCGACTAAGCTATCTTGAGATCTGGAATTTTGCTCGCCAGAGGGGGCTCGGTCGTGCTCAACAATTCCTGCCTCTGGCTGGGCAAAGAAACAATCACCGTGAGTCGGTGAGACCTTTACAGCAGACACAGGACATCGAGAACATCTCTACGCCACTTGAGCGCTATAAGAATGCTGGTAAGAGATCATAAAATTAGAAGCTGAACTATACTAATTTAGTGTTTTATAGTCGAATTTCCTAAGGCAACACATACTTTCCCATCCTTATTGCAGAATGCCAGTCCGGGAGATACGGTTGTCCTCCACGGATACCTGGGAAACCGAGCCGACATATCAAAAAAGCTATCATTTGTCAGGTTGACTGATCCCACGATGAGACAAAGTGTTCAAATAATTTCTTCAGCAAAAAATGAAGCTCATCAACAACTGAAATCTTTTTCTAGCAATACTCCTGTTGCGATCCGTGGGACAGTCCAAGCAAAAAAGGGCGGTGGTGAACGCGAAGGTCCAGACGTTGAGAAGATTGATAGTCTTGAAATCAGCTTGACAGATATTTGGCTTTTGAACGACTTCTCCAAGGACATAATCATGACAGCCGAGACTGTTTTCCCACCGGAACAAAGGCATTTACAGTTACGGTCAGATCGAAGTCTTCGGGAAGCCCTCCGATTTCGCTCAGAAGCCCGTAAACTCTGCAGAGAAGAGCTTGAAAACATGTCTCCGCCATTTATAGAGATAGAGACGCCGTTGTTGTTCAAGTCTACACCTGAAGGTGCCCGCGAATTCATAGTTCCCACTCGCCGCAAAGGCCTAGCGTATGCTCTGCCCCAAAGCCCGCAGCAGTATAAGCAAGTTCTTATGGCCAGTGGTATACCTCGGTATTATCAATTCGCACGCTGTTTCAGGGACGAGGATCTAAGGGCTGATAGACAGCCAGAGTTTACTCAAGTATGTTTGATCTCCTTCGTGGACCAAAGACAGAGCTAACAACAATCAATTAGCTCGATTTGGAAATGTCATTCGCCACTGGCGAAGATGTCATGAACTCCATTGAAAAGGTGATTCGGAAGCTATGGTCAAGCCTGCTCAATATCGATCTGGTTACAGGGCCATTTACGAGAATGTCATACCAGGAAGCAATGAGACGTTTTGGCTCTGATAAGCCTGATACCCGTCTCGGGATGGAAATTGTCAGACTTGACTATATGCTACCAGTGGATCTCGTACAAAAGATCACGCCCCTCACAGATCCCATTGTCGAAGCTTTCAAGCTAGAGAGTGAAGACAATGATCCAGCTAAAACACTAGAGCTCGTCACCCGCTTCCTTGACTCCCCTGCCGGCGCAGGATTTAACAAAAATCCAGATGGTGGTCCTGGAATATTCGTGTACGACGCCAAGAAGCCCCTGCGTGGTCTGATGCCTTTTGGTTTTGAGGCTGCGGAGCAAGTGGAAGAGCTTTTAGAGCCAGATCACGGCGACCTTATTGTTCTGCAGGCGCGCAAAAATGCTCCTTTCTCTGGAGGATCAACACCCCTAGGAGACCTTCGGAAAGCTCTCTATTCCGAAGCTGTTAAGGTGGGCATAAAAGAAGCACCGAAAGGCTTCGATTTCTTATGGATTGTAGATTTTCCACTTTTCTCGCCCATCGATGAAAATGAGCCTGGGCAAGGAGGGACTGCGGGCCTCGCTTCTACACATCACCCTTTCACTGCACCCAAATCAGCCGCTGATGTTGATTTGATGGCGATAGACCCTGCTTCAGTAGTAGCAGATCATTACGACCTAGTAGTCAACGGCGTTGAATTAGGAGGTGGTAGTCGACGTATCCATGATGCTCGTGTGCAGGAGATCGTCTTCAGAGACATTCTCAAGATGCCAGCTTCACGCCTAACTGAGTTTTCACATCTGCTAGAAGCACTAAAGGCCGGATGCCCACCTCATGCAGGTATCGCGCTGGGATTTGACAGGTTGATTGCTGTCATGTTAGGCAAGGAATCCGTCCGTGATGTTATTGCATTCCCAAAGTCAGGCAAAGGAGAAGATGTTATGGTAGGCTCCCCAAGTGAGTTATCCGAAGAGGTTTTGGACACCTACCATCTCCGTCTGAGGCAATGACACCTGCTGGATTGCCTGAAGGCAGAGTAGGCCAGTCCTATGACTGTATAATATATGTACTATATGCTATGAAAGACCCATTTCTTTACATACTCTAATCTTCTGATTAGGCTCGACACGAGCCGTTATTAGACCCGGTTGGCAAAATTTCTCTGGGAGACTAAATTAAATTAGATTTTCGGGTACCCCTTTTCAGCTATCAAGCCTTTTTCACTATCTTAACTACCCTGTCACCAACTAGTACTGAAATCAAACCTAGAGAATGTGGAAGGCAACTACCAATCTTCCTAAGCAACCCTACAAGCTGTACTTGGACAGTATCCATGATTACAAGCAAAACTACACAACCCCAGATAAGAATCATCCTCATTAGACAATGGCACACCAACCGTTCCTGTCACAGGTGGGGTGGGTACAGGTGCACCGTATGCAGTGCAAGTACACGGTCCTGGAGGACAATAGCCGTAGTTGCAACAGAAACTACAGAGACCGACGTAGTTTCCTGGGCCGGTGCCGGCGATGCAAACTGTGCCTGATGTTGAGGTGCTTGTGGATGAAGTAGTTGTGGATGTGGTTTTGGTTGTAGAAGTAGATGTTATTGTAGGTTTTGTGGTTGTGCTGGTAGTCGTGGTGATTGGAACTGAGGTTGTGGTTACTGGAGGCGCAGTTCCTAGACTTGGAGTTGCAGCGCAAGTTGAGACATGTAGACCCTGTACGAGAGAGGCAAGACCGGCAGGTCCGAGAGGATCACTGAATCCAGCTGGCAGACTTCCAACTATACCAACCAACCAGAAAATAGATTAGTCTGATGTGCACTGAACAGGGGACAGAGACACTAACCGTAAGCATTGAAATTATACAGCCCACAAACACACCCATTAATAATCTGCTTCAGACTCGTTCCCTGGAAGACAGTCGCTCCATTCCGAGTCACTGAAAAGGTCTGCGTACCCACTCCCATAGGGACCTGGAACGCGTTTGCACCGGCCGAAGCCTGGAAAGTTTGCGAGTTACCGCCAGAAGTCACTGTAATCTCAGCAGCGGCTGTAAATAGCGAAACCATAAAGACGGAGTCTTCCATGGTCTCGTATCCGTTAGGGCGGCCAATGAAGTAGTTTCCACTGGAGTTGCTGGCTGACGGATCCATACAAGTGTCCGTAGCGTCGCAGTCGACGCCCTTGGGGGTAGGTCTATACCAGTATATGAGCTCGTCGCTGGTGATGTAGCTGTCTACTGTTGTGGCGCCGGCTTTGAAGGCTGCGATGAAGGGCTTTGCGAGGTCTAGCCAGCCGTCGTGAGGCCTAATTCACAAAGCATTAACAATCTTTTTTCATCCCTTTTTCCCTTAGTAAAGAAAGGAACTTACATATCATTGACCCATTTAGAAGCTCCGTCATCGGTGTGAGGAGAGTCAAGAGGTCCTACATAATGAGACTCACCATAGTCGTTCCAGGTAACAATCTCAATAAATCGAGGACCAAGTGTCAGTAGTTCTTGCCAGCGGTCGTACCATAGAAGATCCGACGGGAAGACCCAGTTCTTGCTGTACGATACCTCCGGGCCAAAGTGAGTTGAGAACCAGGGAGAGGCAGCTGCTCCTATTAGCATTGGTCTTGAGAATATAACAACAAGCCAAACTTACGAGCAATATATGCTTTTCCAGCAAGAGCAGAGACATATTGCTGATCCCCCTGTTCCACAGTCACATTCCCAGTTGCATCTGGCGCCTTGTTGTTGCCATTATTCGGCCAAGCCATCCAATTCAACAATCCATCAACATTAGACAAATCCGTGCCGTAGGAAGGATGGAAATTGGGCGCAAAGAAAAGACCAGTGCCAGCCGCCGAACGCATAGCAGCTATATCAACACCGTCACCGGCAAAGGATGAAACAAACACTTTGTCATCGACCTTAAGCTGGGCGGGCTTACTCGCGTATTGAGCAATTTTTTGCCCGATGGCGGTGGCTTGGCTGGTGCTCCACCAGTTAAAGTCGAAGGAGATGAAGACTTTCATATCGTTGTTTGCCGCAGAGTCGTAGGCGAAACCTAGTTGCTGGTCGGTGTAAGGATCCACACCGATGTTGAGGGCGAAGGCATCGATCCCATACGACTTGGCTCGTTGCATGTCGGCATCATAGTCGGCTGAGCTGGTGCGGTCACTGGTGATGCCAATCTACACGGACACAGTCAGTCATAGTCGTTCCTATAAATCGACACTCCCTAGTATAGATTGTCATACCATGAAATGAGCAAAGACGAGTCTATCAGTTGACTGCCTCTCACTCAAGGAGCGTTCCTGGCTCGGATGCCCCTGAACCAGGGTAGTTACGGCGGACAACGCCGCGAGGAGAAATTTCTTTGCCACCATCGTGATCAAAGACCCTGGAACTAGGATGATATGATCCCTGATATTGACTGTGGTACATGGAGCAGAGACCTGGGGACTGACTCACTCATAAATAGGCAACATTTCGTCCGATATTTCTTGTCTTCATTCTTCAATTCAAGTCGGCCGACCCAACATGGCTTGCTGACAATGTAACTGTGTTATGCTCACGTTGGTTTTCATAACCAGTATTCCCGTAGACAAAATGATCGCCTGGTCGATTGCATGGACCCGATTGGATATATGGCCGAACAAGTTCAGGCATGAAACATAATCATACGGAGCTTTGAACATAAGCAGACCCATCCTCGATTCTTCGAGTAGATAATAGGCTCAGAGAAGCGATGGATTTAGTCCATATGAAGCTAGCAGTCATCCATCGAGCTTCGTCAAGTGATGATGATTCTTGGCAACGCAGGACTAGGTTGGAGGAGGATGTAACATTGCAACCTCGACATGCAATTTGAGAATTGGAGCGAAAATTCTGGCTAAAGTGCCGGACTAGAGCTAAGAATAGTTTAATCGAGCCTCAAGGTAGAGATATGTATGTTTTTTCAACTCTGATACGTCCGCGTTGGGTTCGCTACGTTCATTTTGGTTGATTAAATGATATTAATAGATATAATCCCGAGGCCGCTTCATATCGACCAGCTGCATATCTTCGTGCAATCTTAAGCATTTGGACGAATGACAAATAACTATTTTTTTTTCTTCTTTCCAGAACTTCTTGATCACTAATTAAACTTTCAGTTCTGTCATCAGATTATACTGCTGCATGGAGGCGCAAGCAAAAAGCGACAGAAAGAGAGCGTTCAGGAAAATGAAGTTAGGGCAAGCCATCGAGTCAAGCCATGGTTACATCCTGTCAACCACATGAACGCCTGTGCGACAGGAATATGCACTGAAAATAGAAAATGGCCAAGTCTACGTATGGGGTAAGGATGTGCTCATGATTATGACAAAACGCATCCTGGAATTTACAAGGTCAGGTGGTAGGTAGATCTCAATCATCCCCGCGGTTAACACTTACCCCATATTAGAGCAGTCTGGAGTAGACGTTTCGAGAGCTACTAGTATCTGATGTGTACTTATTTATCACTTGATATGGATATTTCGATCCATTAAAATACCTACAAGCATGAGATTGCATCGCGAGGTGTGTGCATTGACCTTTTAACGTAGTAGTAACCATTTTTCACTCCAGACCATATGATGTAGAAAGCATCGTTATCCATACAAATCAATAATCCTTGACACTCCCAAGCTATGATTAGATTCTACATTAACCCATCTTCGCGTTCGAAAAGTCCATTTCTAGATACAACCCCATGTCAGCAGCCAAAACTCAAGATACCGGATCAATCCTCCTGGTAATTGAAGTACACTCACCTGGATGCTCCTCCTGAAACTTCTTGAACAAATCCATCTTCCTCTGTTCGTCACTCGTCGGCTTCCCCATCTCTTTTTGTCTTTGATCAAACATCATCTTCTCCACCATGGCCCTCGTCTCACCATCCAAGTCACTCAGCGACGAATTCTCGGGCGTGATCTTTGTGATGTCGATTTTGGGTGCGCTGGTCACGATGTGTGGCCACCATTCCATCTTGTTCACTTTGTCGAGGTGGATGGTTACTTGTTTGCCAGTGGGAACGGTTTCGAGCGTCCACGTGGAGTCGTCTGCGTGGATTGGGTGGGGGAAATCTCCCTACTCTTTGTAAGTATGTACTTTCAAGATGAGGTCCGGTCCGATGTGCAACTTTCTATGAGTGTCCATACCTCGATAATCGACGCCTGTCCCTTCAGAGCAACCTTAATCTTTGTCTTTGTAAGAACAACATCCAAATCCCTCCCCTTGATTGTACCCGGCACAGGGATTGAGACTTCAGCTTCACCGATTGTTTGTGTCCATCTGTAAGGTAGCTGTGCCTGTTCGGCCTCTTCCTTTGCCTTGCGCTCTTTCTCTTCTTGTTCTCGCTGCGCAGTCTCTTCGCGAGTAGGACCGGTAGGTTCTTCAATGTCGTCCATATCCAATTTGAGTAATACCGAGGACTGAAGAAGAGAGAAGCGAATGGGGGGTTATTTCCCACGTGGAATATAGCTATCGGAACTCCTGTCAGCTACCGTGAGCGGGGTACGGGGTTTTTGCTTTGACGCTTATGACTTTGTTATTACTCTGGAAGCACTATATCAAAACTATTTTGTGATTATGTGAGGGGGATAATGTTGCGAGCAAGCTATTTTGTGGGAGAAAAATAGTAACGAGTGATTGATTCTAAGGGCTTCTGGCGGATGGAAGAACGCCCCGCAACCTCAGTAGATCCCATTCCCCACATGAGCATCAACCCTAACCCTAATACAGCGTGATGAACTTGAGAAATACCCATGTCTATACTTTGTACAAATGTACAAGATGCACGTAACGCTATTACGCCATGTTGCTCTCTAGACGACACACGATAGGCAAGATAAGATATGGTAGAAAAGACTCCCAAGCAGAGTGTCCCCAGGGGCAGCCGGGTAATTTTGAATAGTGTTCATTTTATCGTCTGTTTTCTCTCATACAACAATTCCATAAGCGTCCCGCGACTAGAGAGACGTACTTCTCAGCTGACACAAGGGAAAAGAAACGCGCAATCTAACAAAAAACGCCTTGTTTCATGGATGATAAAAATGGAAAGAGAAACTGTCCCCTCCTATCTTCTTAGTTTCTCTCCAAGCTCTCATCCCTCCACGATTCCACATAACTCGTTGGGATGGACTTTTGTCTTTCGGGTCGTATTATGAGAAGAAAAGGAGGAAAAGGGTTAAGAAGATTTTTGGAGTCCCGTAAATCCTGACTGGTATCGCATTGTGTGAAAAAAATTTTGTATCTTCTTTAATTACATGACAACACCGGAGTTGGAGGCAATACGCTGGAGAAGACATTAGTGTCAAGCAGCGTCAGTAATGAGAGGTAGACTTACAGGCCAGAGCTCAGCAGCTTCCTTTCCAACGGGACCGGTGATCGCAGAACCCTTCATTTCACCCTTGGCGTTGACAATCTAGACATCATTAGTCTCATTTCGTTGCTCTCGTAGAACCAGGGAGAAGAATGATTCCACATCGAAGATAACGAAATCTTTGGACAATTCTTCCAAAATATATCGTATACAGCGACGTGCAGAAACCCCTTTCCCAATTAAGTGAATCACTTACGACACCAGCATTGTCCTCGAAGTAGAGGAAGATACCGTCGGGTCGTCGCCAGGGCTTGCTCTGACGGACAACAACAGCGGGCATGACCTTCTTTCGCAATTCGGGCTTTCCCTTCTTAACAGTGGCCATAACCATGTCGCCAACACCAGCGGCGGGGAGACGGTTGAGACGGGCACCAGCACCGGTGACGGAGATGATGTACAAGTTGCGGGCTCCGGAGTTGTCGCAGCAGTTCATCACGGCGCCGCTATAATTCATGTTAGTTCCTGCAATTTTTTATATCCTGTTCCGATTTTTTTTTTCGTCGTAGCAGAATATCGGAGTCGAGGTCTGTTTTCGAGGGTACACGTACACAGGCAGACCGAGGGTCATTCTAAGCTTGTTGCCAGCGGCACCACGACTACACAAAATTCTCATTAGCTTCATGGTCGATAAAATTTCGAAAGTTCAGTTCCTCTTCAGTCGCCCGTCCACAATAATAAATCTTGAGTAGCAGCACGGATTTTTCGGCAGGCAGTCGAATAGAGAGAAAAACCGGTCGTCGTCGTAATCGTCCATCTCCAAAACCGCTTCAACAAGATTTTCCCAGCCCATTCCACCCAAAACTGACGCCTCTAAAGAATTTGACAGAACAAACATCAAGACTCACCCTCTGTTCGACATTTTGGCGGTATGTCAAGTTAACTGTTTAAAGTGACTGGACGGGAATACACAGGTCGGAGGAGAGAAAGGTCGACTGGGTGCGAGTCGAAGGTATTCACACAACCAAAAAAGCGGGTCGGACTTGGATCTCGCTTAGTGTGTGAGCGCTTCGGGCTGGAGGATGAAATCTTGGCATCTCCGCTGTGATTGGCGGGAGGGCCGTAAGTAGGTCGTGCCCTAAGGCTAGCCCCGATTTAGACTCAGCCGTCTTTATCAGTCGTGCCCTAACAAGTCTATAGTTATTCAGGGAATAAGATGATTAGAAAGGTTTATATTCTCGAGCAACTTGATCCTGGCGCTACTCGTTTTAATGCTTGATGATACATTCGAGCCATAAATAGAAAATGATAACAGATCCCAGACTGACCACTAGCAGATGTGATGCGACATCCAAAAATCGAAAAAAGAAAAAAAAAAAAAACACCCTAAGTCCAAAACACCATTCCGATTTTCGTCCCTGACGCCAGAAAACTCAAGATATGGTCCTCGCCTGCCTAGAGTACTCGCTACGATTCACTCTTCTCAGGCTCTTTAGCTTCACTATCGGCCTGCTTCTCTGAGTCTGCTTCGGTCTTTGTATGTTCTTCTGAGGCTTTCTCTTCTGGCTTGAGCTCGACGGTGGCTTTCTCTTCCTGTGCCGTTCCAGGTTCTTCGGATTTAGTAGTATCAGCAGCTGTCGGAGATGCCGCAGCTGGCTCGGTCTCAGTAGCAACGACAGCAGGTGGTGATGCTGGAGGTGTCTTCTGCTGTCCAACAGTTCCTTCTGAGGGAGCAGCTTCTGCTTCTGTCGTCGTCACATTGGCATCCTCCATATCAACATCTGAATGTACATCACTCAAAGCTGATGCAGGCGACTCGGCACGCGTAGAAGGTTCCTGGGCGATGTCCTTGGATTCTGAGGCTTTCTCTTCACTCTTCGAGCCTGTGTCTGCATCGGACGGGAATTGGAGGGTTTCTGCTCCAGTTTCCGGTGCCGAAGTCAGAGGCTTCTCGGCCGTTACATCAGCTGTGACATCCATCTCCTCATCCTGGTCTGGTACTGCAGACGCCTCTCTGGGGGTGGCGATGCCGCTTTCCAAGCCGGAGTCCGCAGCATCAAGGTTACGGTGACTGATGTGGTTACGCCGGCGGTGCGCTCCCGGTTGCCGACGAACGCCATTAGCCGCAAGTTCATCTTCGTCTTCGCTGTCGCTAAGCTCGCCGGGCTTCTCAACATATTTGTCGAAGCGGCGTTGTGTGTAGCGTTTGTCTTTATTTTCATCTTCGTCGAGGTCGTCCATGATTGCGTCAGCCTCGTCGTCTAAGCCATCGATAAGTGGATCGCGAGGAACATCGGTCATCTGTACAGACGGTGCGAAGCCGGTGCGCCTGAGATTTTCAATGACTTGGTTGCGAATCTTGTCAAGATATTCCTTCGTATTGGCATTATCCATATTCGATGGTCGCACGTCCAGTTCGTAGTCGGGCGAGAAGTACTATCATAACATTAGCCTGAGCTATAGTACGGATAATTGGTGATTGTACCTCGTAATAGTCATTATAGGGCAATTGTGAATCGAGTTGCTCATTCAGGAGGATGCCAGTCTCAAAGGCCCAGGTACGGGCTACGTTGCGCATAGTGTAGCCACCACCTCCCAAAACTAAGGTTGGCAGGTTGAAGCTTTTCACAAAGTTGACACAGTTTGCATGACCTCTCATACTCAGATTGAAGCAACCAAGACGATCGCCAGACAAACTGTCTCCACCGCACTGAAGAACCACGGCTTCAGGTCGATACCATTCCATAACATTGCTAATAACAGGCTCGAAAATGCTTTTGTAGGAGACATCGTCGATACCATCGCGGAGAGGAAAGTTGACGGCATAGTATTTGCCTGATCCAACACCAATATCGCGAAGCTCACCAGTGCCGGGAAAGTACTCTCCATACTTGTGGAAGGAAACGGTCATGACGCGATCTGTCGTATAGAAAGCTTCCTCGACACCGTCGCCATGATGAACATCAATATCAATGTATAGAACGCGCTGCTTAAATCGTAGGAGCTCGAGGATACCAAGGACGATATCTAAAGACCGCTAGTAAGGATACTGACCAATGCGATTATCTAGAGTTGTAGCTTACCGTTCACGTAACAGAAACCACTAGCCTCGCTCTTCTTCGCGTGGTGAAGTCCACCCGCCCAGTTGACTGCAATGTCACACTTGTTGCGATTCAAACGAGCTGCGCCTTCCATACTCCCTCCAGCGCTGATACCGCAAAACTCGAACAAGCCATCAAACACTGGACAATCGTCTCCGACATTGTACTTGCTCTGTTCTTTCGAGTATTGCTCCATATTGTCGGGCGTCACTTTTGATAGAAAGTCGATGTATTCGTCTGTGTGGAATTGGGTCATTTCGTACTTGGAGGCTGGTTTGGCACGCTGCATAAATTAGCGCAACAATGCCCTAAATGACAGCGATACGCAAAAGCGATATTACTCACATAAATCTCCATCTTTTTGTACAGTCCATAGTTCATCACCAGACTGTGGGCCATTCGTATACGATGTGGCTTCATAGGATGCCCTGAGACGTAGGCATAGTTACCGACATCTGAGTCATAGAAGTATGCCACCTTTTTTCCCCGGTCAGCGGCACCATTCAGGTTGATCGGGTCAAGGGGTGCAAGGCCAGCCATGGCTATGCGTCCTCGTTGACTGAACTCGAGGTTGGGGTAGCAGGAAAGAAGACAGTCTAAGTCAAACTGGCGACGAATGAAAAGGATAGCAAAAGACTTCGAAAGTCCAGTCTGGTATAGCAAAAAGCAGAATCAGAATGAAGCTTTGGGAAACAATGAGATACGGAGACTCTCATCAACACTGAAAAAGTGAAGGGCGTAGAATGAGGGAAGTTGAGGGGAAAGAGAAGATGCGCATAGACTGCATAGAAAAGGCTCCCAAGGCGGTAAGGCGGCAGCGGGCGAATGACATCGCGCGCTGGCTGGGTGGATTTTCGGAGCTATGGACGACGGACCGGGCTGCTGATTGATCTTGCCTCATCAACAAACTGCTTAATCAACACCACTACATCCTGTCATCTCAGAACAAACCAACTCATTCTGTATATCTTTGCTCTTTAGCTTCTGGTTTGCATTCTTGACTACTTTCCTTGTCCAGGACCATCTGGTGCTTCCAGCTCGAGCTCTGCATCTTGCATAAAGCTTCCCGCGAAGGGAGCTCTCTGCCCTCGTTACGATCCTCTTATCACCTTAGCTTGATTACGAATCATCCCTCATGGAGCGAATAAATCGCATGCTTCAGACTGCCCATGGCATGGGAATGGGGAGCGGGGCGCCAGGAGCTGTAAGTAGCCCAACTTAAGTGACCACGAGACCAATCTCAGCCAAGCTAACTCATCACCAACAGGACAGCCCCAACCTGATCGATAACTCGGAGACGGTACATATCTCGTCTTTGGCATTGCTGAAGATGCTACGACATGGTCGAGCCGGTGTTCCTATGGAAGTCATGGGTCTGATGCTAGGAGACTTTGTCGATGAATATACCGTGCGGGTTGTGGATGTGTTTGCTATGCCTCAGAGCGGAACGGGTGTGAGTGTCGAAGCTGTGGATCCTGTTTTCCAAACGAAGATGATGGACTTCTTAAAGCAAACGGGCCGGTATGATTATACTTGTTGCATCTTCTTGAAGTATATCACTAATATAAACGTCACAGACCTGAATCAGTTGTCGGCTGGTACCATTCGCATCCCGGTTTTGGATGCTGGCTTTCATCAGTTGATATCAACACTCAACAGTCTTTTGAGCAGCTTACTCCCCGCGCCGTCGCCGTTGTGGTCGACCCCATCCAGTCCGTCAAGGGAAAAGTCGTCATTGATGCCTTCCGACTCATCGCACCGCAAACAGTTGTCATGGGCCAAGAACCTCGCCAAACCACTTCTAACTTGGGTCATCTGAACAAACCCTCTATCCAAGCCCTTATCCACGGCTTGAACCGCCACTATTACAGCCTTGCAATCAACTACCGCAAGACCGGTCTTGAGGAGAATATGTTGATGAATCTACACAAACACGTTTGGACTGAAGCACTGCAGATGAATGACTTCCATGAAGATGGCAAGAAAAATGTGGAGAGTATGCAACGCCTTGTCGAGCTAGCTGAGGGTTACGAGAAGCGAGTAAAGGAAGAATCTACATTGACCAAGGAGCAATTGAAAACTCGATATGTGGGCAAAGTTGATCCAAAGAAACGTAAGGACTTGGCCTCCCAAAGCTAGGATAGATTACTAATATCTTTTATAGACATCGAGGACGTTGGGCAGCAATTAATTGAGGACAACATTGTCGCCGTGTCAAGACAAATGATCAACAAGGAATCGTCAGTTGCGAGGGTGCCGAATGGACATGATGCAGAGAATGAGGCGCAAATGGACGTGGATGATGAGAAGCTTTGAATGCTAAATTACTCCTTTGCTGATAGACGTAGTTTGCATTTTATAAAGACGATTGAGACTTGTAAGAAAGCCTCCATTAATCTATGACATGAATATTGAATATTCCTTATTCTCATTATTTTCCAATCGATATTCAGTGACATTGACTCTGCTCGAACGCGGAGCTCAAGAATCTAAATTAATACAAACCTTTTTGTGTTTCTGTAACGGACTGTGCCTTCATCAAACACACCAAAAGAAAAGGGGGGATTGCTCTAATAGACATCAAAGAAGACAAGAAGACATGAACAAGATGAATGCAAATCAGTGGACCAGATGGCATTGAAAAAGAACCCCGGAGAATGCACTTATAAGGGGAAAGGAAGGGAGAAAAAAACATACAGAAGATGTTGATCAAAAAAGGTAAGAAGACATGATTAGAAGGGTGTAATTACATATAAAGGGGGACGGTGGCGGAAAAGGAGAAAAAACATGGGCAGGCCAGTTGCAAAGTCACTCAACTAGGAGACATTGCTGGACTCGACTATTTCTTCTCACTTTCCGCTCCGGCGGCACCAAAGAAGCCGGTCAAGCTTCCCTTCATATTCTTCATCTGTTCTTGTCGAGCCTTTTCCTCTTCTTCAGCCATCATCTTGAGCCATGTCTCTCCATTCTCACGGATTTCTTGCTCCATCATCTCATAATTCTTCTGACCACGTTCACGGATCTGGTCCCACAGCATCTTCTCTTCCGATGGGCCTTGGCCGTCAATGGTGCTTTGCGGCTTCAAGCCGAGAAGAGCGGCAAGGTTGCCTACACCGCGGCGAGGGCGGCTCTTTTGCTCTTCTTCCAGTTGTTTCTGGAATTTTTCCCGCATCACCTTCTCGCGCGCGGCGAATTCGGCAGGGATGTATGTTCCCTCGAATGATTTGATGACGGGACGGACGTCCTCGACATTCATACCTGCTACGTATTCAAGGAAGGGAATCAAGGCAACAAGGGATTTGTCTTTGGGGTCACCCTTCCATTTGGGTAGAATGATGGCGTTTTCGGGTTGTTCGCGAGCATGACCAGGTACGGTATCGATGAGGATTACCTTAGAAAGATCACGGTTCAAATAAGACAGATCCTGAAATGGAATGAGCATTGCGTTCAAAAATTGAAGAGGTAAGAGCCTACCTTGACATATTCTCCGTCCTTGTACTTGGTGGCTTCACGGAACAAAGGCCATCGAATGATACGGAAAGGATCGAGCTTTCGCAAGACCTGGTCTGCCATCATACTCGGAACACTGGTGAATAAAACGAGCTCATAGTACTGGTTCAAGTAGCGTAAGAAATAGTCGACTCCAGGTCGCTTGGCCACACGCCAACCGTGTTCTCTCGTCCACTCGCTGTGAACTAAAAGGTCTTCTAAACTGAGCACCAAAGTATATGGCTGTCTTAACGAGGGATCCTCGTCAGGCAGCAGCTTTTCAAAAGCAGGGTCGCTGTAATAGCTGGTGAAGCTGTTCATGCGGGCCTTGATACGATTCCAGAAGAGTCCAACACCCCATCCAGACGGAGCGTCTTTGTGAGCTCGAGCCTCTTCCTCCGAATCCCAATTTCGGCCCATATAGACTGTTCCACCCAGAAGACCACCGAGAAGAATACCGTACATCACATTGGCAACACGAGCTCGGCGACGGTCCAAAGACGACTCGTACGCCTCCTTTGATCGACTGCCACCGGCACCTTCGTCTTCGTAGTCATGCTTGGAAGGATCTTCAGTCAGGTTTAGAGAAGTTGTTTTGCGTCCTTTGCGTGCTGCATCGAGTTCGGCTCCTAGTGTAGATGGGATACCCTGTGTCAAATCCGGAAGAGGTTTCTGCGGCTTCTCGGCCTGGGCTACAGTCTCAAATTCGGGCTGCTCGGGCGATACGTCGGGTTCAGAGGAGGGTTTCTCAGGCGAAGTCTTAGAGCCATTAGATGAGGCGCTCGCTGCTGCTTTTGCTCCCGAAGAAGCGCTAGCAGCAGATTGTTTCGGCTTCGGCTGCGTCGCCTGACTCTTGGCTGATGTATTCTTCTGCGATGGAGCAGGCTTCGACTGCGCTGATTTTGCCTTTTGATTGGGAAGGACGTACGGCGTCTTCGGTTTATTATTCTGAGCGTACCATCGTGGATATGGAGATGCCGTGAGGGATGATCGGAGGGTCGAGGGAACTGGGCGAACCCTTGCGAGCGGCAGAACGGAACGGCCAAGCATGATGTAGGAGAATGTATGAAGGAAGGGCAATTGCGATCTCTATATAATCATCTCCTTGTCACCAATCCCAAGCGCCTGATCCAACAGGATGAAAGCCTGGGTCACTTGTTGGTTATGAGAGGAATGGTTGACAAGCTCGACGTTAATTGATTGATGTTGTCTCGTCTCTAAAAAATCAAGTGAGAAGCTCGGAAACCACGAGCGTCATCCACCTGGCTAGGACAGATCTGGACTAGCACCATTACAAACTCCGGCAGAACTGCCGGCCCGTGCCAAGAAATGATGTCCCGCCTTTAAAGTTCGCTTTTCTTTTCTTCTTCTCTTTCTTCTTTTTCTTTCCCATAAATGAAAGTTGAATCCACCCAGATTATCGAAATTTGACCCATCAATCTTCCTCTTCCATGGATGCCGGGTTGTATTAGCTGGGGAGACCCAATGAATCTGATTCAATCTTGCCCCCAAGAGCGGCAGCTAGGCCTCCTGTGAGCTGTGCAGCCCCGTATGCGAGATACATTCTATTGCCACCATGGTTCTATCTATTTATAATATACACTTCTCTCAGTATCTCAATATAAACAGAGTATGAATGAAGTTGCGCTTTGCTTTCGTGATACTATCTCCAGCCTATTTAGACACATGAACCCGGGTCGGTCTGTATAAACGAAAATCGTCGAAATGGCGGCTCTGGAAGCTGGTTTCAGCAAACTCACTCTTGAGAACCTGCCCGAGCAGAAAGAAAAAGAGGGGAAGAACAATGACCGCTACAACACGGATGACGAGAATTCCGACGATGAATCTAGAGAGATATTGCCTTTCAGATTTTTCGACCTACCCTCGGAAATCCGCCTGAAAGTATACGAGTACGTGCTATTCGGAGATACCAAGAAAAGAGGAATGCCACGCACAAATGGCAACGCGGGCTCGTCGCGCAAAAATAAAATCCCAGCACCTTTGTCCCATCGGCTTTCCCTATTTCTGTCGTCGCGACGCATCCATGACGAAGCATCGGTCTTGTTTTACTCTGTGCAAACGTTCCGCGTCTTTCAGATCCAGGATTACTCGAAACAACCAACGTTGATTAGCCTCGCACCTTCCTATCGGCCGCTCATAAAGCAGATTGAACTTATCCTTGGATCGAGTTGGACGGCGCCTCCAAAGTCCTGGAAAGTCACTAAGCACCTTGGTTTAACAGAAATGACCGGTGTGCGGACCTTGAAGATTTTCGTTCAATGCGATCCGTCGCATCCTGTCTTTGAGGGATTCCGGGTTTCTTCCGACTTTTATACTGGATTTGCCGGGGGCTTGGTGCAGAAAATCCTGGAACAGTTGCCGAATCTAGTGCAGGTTGAATTTGACGCTTGGCCCTCGGTTCAAAAGAGTGGCCCTTTGATGAGACGGCTCCTTTCCGAGGTCAGAGCCAAAAATGTAAATATCCACTGGGGACCTGAGCGCGGGTGGAATGATTGGGAAGATGAGGAGTGGAATACTCCTACGAGTAAACCGATCGCCGTCAGCGGACATCGGACTTCGGTGCCCGTTTCCTTTAAACACCATGTATCAGCGACGGGCGCAACGGTCTCTATACATCTTGACAACCTCGTCCCAGGAAAATGACTTGGATAGCTGCGTAAAAATTATATACTCTAAATGCAAATAGCTCATGGAGGCCAAATATCGGTACGGCCTATGACCGTACATATATACATCATCGTCATCATCATCAATCATTACATGTACCCGCCAGTGACTTTATGATTCTCCAACTGCTTTCCAGCCTTCTTATCCTCCATAAGTGTTGTCATCGCATCAACAAGCCGTGATGCAGCCGCAGGAGAGATCTGATGATGGAACACGAGCCGCCCAGTCGGGAAGACGGTTACACCTGCTCGCTTTGCATATTCCACAAAGGCTGCCGGCGGGATACCGGCTTCCTCGAGGTCTAGAACAATCATATTCGTCTGGACGGGGAGGGCTGTTTTATATCCGGCTTCGCGTAGGGAGTCGGCGGTTCGCTTAGTTAGAGCGTGAACCTTGGGTAATAAAGGCATTGTATACTCCAGGGCGCAGAGGGCGGCAGCAGCCATCATTCCAGGCTACGAATGTCAGTAATCTGCCAATCAAGTTTATAATACAGTGTCTAACATACCTGCCGCGTACCACCGCCAAACATCTTCCTGAACAACCGGGCACGATGTATAAACTTCTTTGATCCAACAATAACGCTTCCCATCGGGGCACCAAGACCCTTTGCAAGACAGATACTGATTGAATCGAAATTGGCGCAGTATTCTTTCAGACTGACACCCTCGGCTGCTACAGCGTCAAAGAGACGGGCACCATCGAGGTGCATAGCGATGGGCTTTTCGCCTTCTTCAACAGGGAAGTTTCGGACAAACTCTGAGATTTCCTTGGCATCTTTAAGGGGCAAAATGGTACCGCTTAATGAGTTTTCAAGTGACACCACGCGTGTTGGTGGGAAGTGAACTGAAAAATGTTAACATAAAGGCGACTATACTACCGGCTGGGGCAGAAGAGAAGGGGACATACTGTTCCCATCGGCAATAATATGCTTCTTCACATCCTCTAGCGTCAAATGCAACCCATTCTTAGGATGCACCTGCGTCACAGCAGCCTGCGACATGACTGGCATAGCGCCGGTCTCCCAGCAATGGACGTGAGCCCTATAGTCCAGCAACACCGTGTGTGGTGGTTGCGTCAAATGGGTCCGGAGACAGATCTGGTTTCCCATTGTGCCGGACAGAGCCCACATTGCAGCTTCTTTGCCAGTCAACTCGATCATGCGCTGCTGCAGGCGGTTGACGGACTCGTCGCCTGTGGCGTCGTACATGTCATCTTGGAAGGAGGATTCGATCATGGCCTAGCTGGATTAGCCCTAATTCATTTTATGCATACATATTATTCTGCCGGTATCGGTAGGATTTTAGGATAGATAATGAATAAACTCACCTGCATCATATGCACCGTCGGCACCGTAACCGTATCCGACCGAAAATCATGCTCAACTCGCCGCTGAGCCTCTCTCAGCTTATGAATAGACGGCATCCTAAACACAGGCGTCTCATCCTCTGCAGTATCAGAGTCTGTATTATTCTCCGTAACGGCGGCGGAAGTATCCGACCGACCGTTTATCTGATCTTTTTTTTCCTCGTCCCGTCCCCCATAATTGTGCTCTTTATTCAAAGCCTTGATGGCATCCAACTTTGAGGCCTTTTTGGCTTCAAACCTCTCCTCGTCCATAACCTCTGTGATTCCAGGGGCCATTTCTGCTGTAAATAATGAAAATACGGCCTTTGTATCGCCGTATTATATTTTCTGTAGGCAAAATGATCGATCGTCAAATGTTATATGCCGTTTTCGATGAAGGCTGTCGGGGAAGTGTGTGCGAAGACGAATGAGTGCAGATCGATTCCGCGGGAAAGAAAATTCTTTTATGAGGGGGTGTATGGTATTTTTCGGCAAAATGAGTCATACGTCGTGCGGTAATTTTCCTTAGCCCTCTTCTGGCTGGGAAGGGAATGGCGTGGTGGACCTCCGCGATGGCTGTTAGGGTTTGTGGTTGCACGTGGGGGCTGCCGTGATGTGAGAGTTGTCGATTGAAATTGAAGATCTCAGGTGTATTATTGACCGGAAACTGCTCGCTCATATAAGCCGTTATTCCAAAGCTTACTCAGGTACGTCCCCCGGAAAGCTCGTCCGCCGGACCACCCTGACCTATGTATACGCCACGACGCATCACCGGTCAGTACATAGTATCTGGTGCAGATCAGATTAAGGCAACAGAAATCTTTACCTAGGTAACCTAGTCGATTGATACTGTCTCAGTCCGGAGGATTTCCATAAAGGCCAGAGTTTATCTATAACCTTTTGTGGTATCAATGCTTGCAAAATCAATGCTATATCGGCGTAGTGCACATCCGGTTTACACCCGCCGTAAGGTGTGTTCGGCTCTCAGCTTCTAGATTGAAAGGTTTTCGGCTCTGCGCGAATTTGCTTGTTGATACATGCTATCGTAGGTTTGAGTTTGGAAAGGACAATGTTTTACTCTCTTTTAAGTAGGGTAGACTTTATTCTTCTAATCGTACCCGATGACTGCGCTGTGTTTTGATGCTCTTGCACAGCGGATGTCATAATTCGTGCTTCAAGGAGCGCAATTCGTGCAAGGCATATCGAGCCTATACATTATAACAAGTTTATATTACATTGATATGCAACAAACGCATCCATGAGATCATCAACCTTGTTTCCGCAGCTTAGAAGTTGCAACCGGAGCACAAGAAAAAATCCCGGTTGGATGGATAGACAAGAATATCTTTGTCAGACAAACCCTTGATAGGTGACCGGTCTCTGATGTCCCTGTAGATATAGAAGACACTGGCATTAATACATTATGTCCAGAGTGGACCTCAAGCTACCGCCAGAGATTCCGGGATGCTTCCGGTCCCATAATCTGATACTGTATTATTAACTACCGGCTGAAGCCGGTCCCTGCCGCGAACAAGCGAAATCGTCTGTCAGCAATTTGATCGTTCGTGCATTGTTCGTGCATTTCATAGACGATCTTTTTTCAATCAGCCCCAATTTTATTTGTCAGTGCAACCAACCCCTTGTCTGTCTTGGGCCAGACCGCTGCTTGTGGCAAAGATCTGTGACTTGCGCCCTTTCCACGGGAAACCGAAGAATTGGACAATTTGACAGCGCTGATTGCACGGAGAAATATGTTTTCCATGTATGCAAGAAGCATGTATTTAATCTCTTTCAAAATCAAATTGCGCGTTGCTCTTTCAAGTGAAATTTACGTCTTGAAATCCAGAAACGTCCCAAATACCAGTCATGTCGAACGGGAAGCCGTCCATGGTGCCAAATGTTCCGGATATTGACATCATATCATCGACAATATCATTGTTTGTTGCCGTTTCAGGTAGAATAATAGCTGCAGGATTCATCGCCATTGCTTCCTCGGCAGGACCCCTGTATACCGCTTGCTCTTCTGGCTGGCCACTGGCCGCAGCTGTCATATTGCTGATCTCTGGGTGCTGAGTAATGATTCTCTCACAATGGTCTAGGCACATGTCGGCCACATCAAAGTCTTCTTCGTCGCGGATCCTTCGCAGAAGACTTCGTAAGTTGTCAACGTTTGTCAAACAGGACCGCGCAATCTCTTGGTCTGTAGTCTCGAGCGCACAACGGACAAGCAAGGTAGCTGTTGAAGTGAGATGGAAAGCGCTGTCTGAATAGTTATCAGATATAGGTCGTTGGGCACAAAAGATGTGTTGACTTACAAGGTAACCAAAATTCTCTGAAATTCGCAGGCTGTAATGAGCACATAAAGTGAACGATTTCTTCTGCTGCTTTGCGACACTCAGTTTGAAAGTATCGACGAGCCTCTGGGTTGTCGGTCTCTGTGTTATTCACCTCCTGTAAAAAACATTAGCGCTATGGAGCAGGATTTAGTTTTAAATAACCTACATGTAATTCCACCCGACATACAAGCATCTTTACAGCAAGAAATGCCAGATGCAAGCTGCTTGCTCCACTAGCAGGATTCTCCGATTCAGTAACTGGCGTACGAAGCCATTCTGGCAACGAGTCCTCCCATGTATCCAGGTCGGTTCGAATATGCCTAAGTTTTTTGGAATTCTCCCGGCCAGGTTTAGTCTGCAGCTGATAAACAAGCGGAAGCAGTTCACCTAATATTTCGGTCAACCGACAAAGAGAGATGTGACAATGTGCCGCACGAATGTGTTGGCTTGTGGCTCTGGGCTGTGTCACCAAAACCTCGACGCTGGGCAGGGGAACGTCATATTGGCTTTTGGATATTTGAGGCGGCACGCCGTGTCCAAAGCTCCCCCATCGGTCCTGAATGACAACGCCCCACCACAGTCTGATTCGTTGCTTTTTGTCGCTTAAAGGAACTTTCCAATTGCTGGGGTCTCTATTGAGACCTAAACAATGCGCAAGAGATACTAGCCGCCCACAGCTGATGGCATTGCCTGTCATGGAAAAAATAGGCCGTCCCGTAAGATCGAGTAATGCCGCGCTTACTGTAGACAGTCCAGGGGCCGAATAATCTTCGTGCAATGCTGCTACAGTCAGATTTATCGCATACCGGACGTCAGGCTTGGGATGGCGAGCAAATTTCGGTGTATGTTTCCAGTAGACTAGTGACATGGCATACACATGACATAAAAGGGTAGTTGGTAGATCATCGGCATCGGAGATATATGCGTCCCAGAAGGCTTGACCATCAAATACAGGGAACGCCACGTTGAATCGGTCAATGAAGCTGTCAACCTCTGTTAGAACAATTCGTCTAACGTCAAACAGGTGATACTTACAGTCTGACTAATTCTTGCTTAAATGGTCCAAGTAGATGCTCCAGGATCTCTTTCTGATTTTCACCAGGAGGGCATCCCATGCGCATACCCTGACGCCGCCTTGAAACCGTCGTGTAGAGGATTGGCTTCCGAGGATCATTTGAATAGACATTATACGGCTTGTTTCCATTCTCAATCTTGCTTGACCGTTCCGAAGGCATAAACTTCTCAATGACTTGAGCGTCCTCCGCGGCGACCGGGCCCACGATCAACACTGATTCATTTTGAGGGTCGTCGAGTTTCCGGCGCGAGCTCTCATTGTCTCGTTTCTCACTGGGTATATGGAAAGTCGACGCTCTGTTCACTTGCTCTGATGCTGAATTATCATAGCTGTCAATGTCTTGGTCAACAGCTTCGGACTTCCGCTTGCGCTTGTGACCCGCAAAAGCTGACGATGAAGTGTGCTTGTCGGCTCCGATAGTTGGGGCATCTTCCGGCATTGAGTCCTCCTGGTAATGGCAATCTGCGCCTTGGATTCGGCATAACACACATGACTGACCCGGGATATCGACCGTACATCGCGACTTGCGCTTGCGACACAGGTCGCATGCTCTTACCTTATGAGATCGATAGGGGCGCGAACCCGTATTGACAATGCCGGGATTTATCTTTGAAGGCGGCGCATTCGTAGGAGGCGTGTTTGAAGGCATGGTGGTGAATTCTTGCCGCTAACCGACAGGCATGATCTCGTTGGCCGACAGGTTAATTCAATGCGGCAAACCGATGTCGGCGCATTCAGTGTATGACCTAGCACAATATGTTGTATAGCTTATCGCCGCAGCATCAGTCAGCATAGAGAATCCATCATCGCGCATCCAACGAATTATTTGACAGAGATGAACTAGCTCATGATTGATTAGCAAACTTTCTGGTCGGAGTGTCACCCGAGGCCGCATTTTACTCGGTAGCCGTTGTTAAGCAGCCAATCAGAGCTCCTCAATTGATGAAGGATGACTCAGAACTTAGTCATCTGTGCTGTCTTGGCCGAACATGTTGGAGCCTTGTCAATGAGGCTCGTCTTTTTGATCTGTACTTTGATAGACTAATTAATCGATACAATTCCAGAATCTGCACGCTGATATAACGCCCATACTAACTTAGGTAGTACTACATAGTACGTAAACCACGGTCTCACCGTCGGGCATGCCTCAGGCCTCCCAGATCGCTGTCTCCAGATCTCATCTGCGCTATGCCCTTTCTGGCTGGAATAGATCCTGCAACTATCACGCACAGAGTTAGATCGGAGGTCTATTATTAGGGCCAATGGGCATGGGCCGTGCACATCACCGCTGAATCGGTTACAATCACAGATGACTCCAGATGATGCTCTTGGGCTCAACCACAATGCACTTGCTGTTCGACGAGCTCCGACAAATTAATATTTGTGGTGAGATTCCTCTTTGAAGGTAGCTGCACCTACGTCTCCTTTGTTGCTTCCCCGCATTCGCCGTCGATAACCTTGCTATCCACTCATCGTTTCAGGTGCGAAACACAAAGCTATTATCCAGAGGCTGAATCGTTGAACTGGGAATCTTGGCACATACTTCTTAATTTTGGAAAACCACCAAAATTGTCTGCATGGAATGAGTAATTTGGCTTGCCATGCTACATGATGCATGCCTATGAGCTAGCTTTGGGTTTTCTGTGTTGGATTCACCGACCGTCACATCGGCAGCCCATGTAGACGTCGGGCGATTGCGAGGATGGACTTGGATACGGAGGAGCACAAGAACATTAACGGGACCCCGAATGATGAGAAAAGGGCAGTGCAACCATTGAGTGCATTTGATCGCTTGCCCCTCGACCTCATCCGAAAGTAGGTTTTCTGACACAGCAGCCAGCCGTGTATAATGATAAGAGCTAACCATGGAATCGATATAGGATCCTTTATACAGTTGATGTGAACACGTTCGCGTCACTCGCCGTATTGAACCAACAATGGAGGAAAGCGTCAAATGATGCCCAGCTCTACGCACATCACCTTGTCCGATGCCCCTTGTTCGCAGCATATCATGGTGCCAATACGGAGTCGACGGACGGACATGACTTGGGTGAGTTGAAGCGCAAATTTTCCCGAGAAATACGAAAGAATGCTTTCCAAATATTCTTACGTCCGCGTAAAACCTTGGTGACATTGATTTCGAGCTCGGTTGGATCGTCAGCAGCACTACCCACAGGCGAGGCAGTGAAATTCGAGTTTTCTGCGAACGGCCACATTTTGCTCTGCCTAAGCTCTTCTCGTATATTTGTCCTAGACTTGACAGCACCGGATATCAGAGTTCTATATGAATTGAAGACTTCGCGCATGCCTCTAGCAGCAACGATCCTTGATGATGGCCGGGTACTAGCCGTTGTCTCCCATCACCACCAAGTCAATATTTACCATTTATCTAAACAGGAAGCCAAACATGTTCAGGTGTTAACGCTTAACGACGTCCCACGAGCTCTTGCCCTTGCGCCGAGTGGGAGTGTACTTGGCATTGCATATGATGGAAGCATAGAAGTACACGCTTTGGGCGAAGATGTGATCCCCACTCAATGTCGTGCTGTTCGCTGCGGGAGAATCGATACTCTTTCATTTTCTCCGGATGGGTCTATGCTCCTTGGATCTTCTTTGGACTGCCCTGAAGTTGGCTTTACCACCATCACAGCACCGTTTCCAACCGACTCAATGGTTGACCTGAGTCACCAAGAGGCCCATATGTGGACTACGCAAATATTGTTTCCCGACATAGTACCTGGTTATAGTTATGTGACATTATTACCAAGTCGAATTAGCGGTGATGATGACTGGATAATTGGTTTTGACAATACTCTCAAAACTTTCCGAGCAGTTAGAATGAAAGAGCCCAGAATTGGTTCGACCTATTTTCCAGGGCCGGCTCCCCAAAATGGCACAGAAGAGTTTATGCCTTCTTTGGGCCCTGCTGTTGATTCAAAGGCTGAACTCGTAGCCCTAGCGTTCCGTGCTGGTGGTCTATTCCTTTATGGACTCCCGGACGATCTCAATGCAACGCCAATAGAATCAAAAAAATCCGGTAATTTCACCAATCCGTCTTCTGAAGTCTCTGGAGAGCAGAACGGGACTGTTATCAAGGGGCCCGGGAAAGGGTTTGACCAGCCAGCGCTGTTCGTTGGAGGCCGAAAGGTAGCTGATATTCCAGGATTGACTGCCGCTCGCTGGGTAGGGCAGGGACGGTCTGAGACTGGCGGTATAGCCTCTGGGCAAAGACTGGTTGCTGTCGCGCCAGGTGGTGTCACATCTTCTACGCTCGGAGATGAGACCATACCAGTAGATGGAGGAAGAATATCCATATTTGATTTCCGAACGTCAATAAAAGACGGCGAAACCGTCGAGTTGACGATTGAACTCGGGGTAGAGGCGCCATTGGTGCTCCGAGAGCCTGACGCGAATCTTGAACAAGAAGTGGAGCTCGAGAGACGGAGGACTCAGCTGCGTCGTGGTGTGACCAATCCACGAAGACCTGAGGTAAGGAACTCGCTTACCATTCCTGTTCCTCCAATACCAGACACGTCGAGCGAAAGGAGCCAATCTTCGGTTGCCCCAACCTTGGGTCCCGAAGTTGGCGATGTGACATTGTTCTTGGAAGGGCCGTACAGCAATACCGCTCCTCGTTCTAGGGACACGCTACAGCGTGCAGCAACCGCGGCGGCTAGCAATCGAAGACCTCAACATGTGGTTCGGGAGCCGGACCGACCTAGAGTACCTGTCTTGCAGATCCCTCATGAGAGCGATGCAGACAACTGGGTACCACCCCCACCACCTTATACGCGGAATCCTGATCAACCGCTTCCTGAGCACCTAAGACAATTACTCCTTCCTACAATGACAGCTCCACCAGGTGGCACTATGGACCAGCTACCCCAGCAACCGAGAAGGGCCAGTACGAACGAGGTTGCTCGAGCTGAAGGGTCTGGCTCTGGTGGCGGGTCCAGTATACTTCCGAGACGCTGGAGTACGCGTAGGCGTACTGTAGACGCAAGCGAAGATGCTCCGGGAAGAGCTCGACTGAACGTCAGGCCGTTTTCTTTCCATAGAGCGGTAGCATCTTCGAGTGGAGCCCTGCAACCCGCACCCACGCAGGATCAAATCCATTCACCCGAGCCGTCAAGTCAACCTGCTCCTTCAAGCGGTGGTGAGAGGAACGGACAATATTCCACGACACCACGCCGGTTGGTACGAGAATCAAACGGTAGCGGAAGTCAACCATATACACCAGTGGTTCTCAAGAAACAGCAAAGAAACAGCAGAATATTCGGCACTTTTCGTAAATCAACGAGCCACGGATCGGTCGCTAGCCAAGCAAACACCGAGGAACAAGAGCAATATCTACAAACTCCGGGCTCAAGAAGAAGTAAATCAATAATGCGCAATGGCAGGTTCTCCCGTTCATCACCAAACCTTGCCTTTGGCGGCAATGGGGCAATAAATCGCATGTCTACTATCTACAGTAATGCATCTCGATCTGCAGAACACCAAAATGGCGGCATACAGCGGAGCCGGTCTCGATCTGAGGTCGCACAAATACCCCCAGCACCACTAACGGAGGAAGCTCTACAACACGCCCTTGAGCTACAGCATGCCTCAGAGGGAAGACGTTTACAAACCCAATCCGTACCAATACACACCCAGCCACATCCTGAACATGAACATCGACATGCCTCACAAAACCAGGCAGCAGCTGATGACGCAGACTGGCAACAGCCAAATCCAATTGAATCAGAAGACTGGCGAGCACGAATCGAAGCATGGAATATGAACACAATTAACGAACGAAGGAAAAGCAAAAGCAAGAATGCGCGATGCATTGTCATGTAACAAATAAATCTAGTCGCGTGTGTATATAGATAGTGGTTCCCTCTCTTTTTTGGTGTATCCCCAGCGAGTGTTTCTCGTAGTTTCTTTCTTTTTGTTATGATTCATGTTAGAGCTGTTGCGAATGTTTTATACCCATGCATGAGCCAGATTGATGCCTACCATTTGATGTCTTTGATTTTACTGTAGACTAAACGTGTACTTGTCACTGGTGGCTTCATGATGGTACACTTTTTAGTCTATTTCTACAGTTGTAGTCACATCGTATTGGATATAGATCTGCTCGATTCAACCCCGAACAAAATATGATTGCAACATATGACAAGGGAGTACACAGTATGCAGCAACTACCTAGGTACTAAAAGAAAGGATATATGAAAATCATCAATCATAAACCAAGCAGTATCAGATCAACCACCTCCTCCTCCACCGCAACCACCACCACCACCTCCTCCTCCTCCTCCTCCTCCGCATCCTCCACCTCCACCTCCTCCACAACCACCGCCTCCTCCTCCTCCTCCACCACCACAACCACCACCACAGCCACCACCACATCCACCACCCCCTAAACCAGCACACGCTCCCGACGCAACGCTCGCACCACACGTGCCCGCCGCGCAGTTGCCATATGCGCCGACATCAGTACTCATACATGCCGGGTTACACGGATACGCACCCTCATTAATGCACGGATCCGCCATAAACGGCGCATAGTATGGCATGGCCAACGGATATCCATACACCAGCGGATAGTATGGACCAACAGCTTCATCGTATGAACTCGACCTGTTGGTGGTATTATTGTTATTGTTGCTGCCACCACCACTCTTGGCTTGTTTCTGTTGCCGTTTCAAGTTCCGGCGACGCGCTTTATCCCACATCTGCCGCAGACGCATGGCTTTGAAATTTGCGTTGCGGGTGTATACGGGGTTGGCGGCCGTTATGCGCACGGCGTTGTGGGCAGAGATGTGTGGATTTTTGTCTGGATCGGAGGAGATGTGTGGATCGTCGTGGAGGCTTTCGGCGAGGGTGCGGGCACGAGCACGTCTGGTCGATGATGAGGGCATGGAGAGGGTTGGATACAGGAATGACTCCCGTGTGGCTTCGCAGTACCAGCATGTACATTCACTGTATAGCTCACCGTTGGTCATCTCAAAGTACTTCTTGGAGGTCCATTGGAACGCGTCTGAGAGTTTGGCTTCTTCAACTTTATCGTCGTGGTCGATGAAGGTTGCGGACCCCATTAGGTCGACTTTTGATGTTTTGAAGCAAGAATAGCTGTAGTATCGGCTTGGAGATAGCTGATGCGTATGCCACGCCAGGTCAACGTCTAAGGTAGGAACAGCCATTTTATTGGTATGCGAGATCATGATCTTGAAGAAAATCTCATATTTGCTAATCAATCGTTCCATAGTGGCTGACACGGCAGGCGAATGAATCCAATCGAGGTTATCCATCTTTTGGATGAAGATGCCCTGACGTATGACTGCTCCAACCAGGTCCAGACCGAAGATGGAACTGTTCTCCCAATAGTGAGACATCATGCGTCGAATGGAGATTCTTTGCTCGCGTTTCAACCTACGCGGATAAGGAGAGTTGGCATTGATATATAACCGCAACCCCAAGTCAGACATCTGCGATTCGAGGAGTTCCTTAACCATATTCATATCCCGCGCTTTTCCCTGGGGCTTGGTGGACTCGGAAATCAATTTTCCTCTGGCCTCAATGAGCTTATTTGCAAACATGGCGTCATTGTCGGGTCTCCTGTAGTGTGGCTTACCCTGAAGGTTCAGATAAGTTCCGGGCAAGGGATGGTGGCTCTGCAGTAGTTCTTCGACATCATGATGAAACCGAGCGACCCTCAAGGCTTGATGGTCATGTTTGAACCCGCAGAACGCAGTCTGGCAGTAAGCCACGAAGTTTTTGTCAGCATACCCTGAGCATTTGTCAAAAGGGGTATCTGGGTCGGTTCCGAGATCGCCAGATGTCCAGGCCACTTTGAATGGACGCGAGCAATTTAGACATTTCATTTCTCTCTCGTCGGGGTCGTCTAGATTCTCCCACTGGTGTCCGGTGCGGGTGGTGAAGCACTTTACAGCTTCGTCGCCAGGGTTGTAGTCTAGCGTTTTATTGTCGATGGCATCATCGACTAGTTGCCAGGGAAATTCAGTAGCCCAAAAGCGCATTCTGCCTCCTCGGAGACAATCCTCGAGATAGTTACGAGGATTCAGCATGTGAGCATGCCAGACCATGAGAACGTCTGTATTTGATTAGTATCAGTTCGGGTCTATATTCGGGCATCACTTACCAAGCGGTGGTAGATCCTTTGCGGACCAGGTCGACGGATATGTTCCGTTAGGGGAGTCTGGGTCGAACACGACCAGGTCAATATTAGGATATGCCTCGGACACCGGTACGCACTGCGTCCACCAGTCTGCATAACGGTCTACTGCCCTGGCCGTATACACAGCCCAGCGCTTCTCCCTAATACGGATAAGAGCCTTGGTCCTATTTGTACCCTCCTCAAACTTGAAAGCCTGGGAGTCATGAATGCCAAATAAACCGTCGATAGTACAGATGGCTTCTCGCAAGTCGGCTAGCGATGCAAGCAGCTTAAGATGTAGGATACATCGGTCTTTTTCTACTGTTGTACTCTCTGCATGCCCTGGATCGGGGAAGTGGAGGGGTGGAATGTCGACGACGAACTGTTCATCTCCAAGCTGCTGTTCTTGTTCTTCGTATGTTGGCGGTGCGTCTTCGTCCGAAGAGGTACTCTTAACATCCTTTTCTTTCTCGCTTTTGCGTTCTTTGGAAAGCGTAAGCTTTGAAATGGCTTTTTCAACAGCTGTCATTTTGACAATGTTGAGGGACTATCATCAGTAGTTCAGCATAGGCGATAAGAGCGGTAGAGTAGTGATCATAAACGTATTGTCTATCAGGTGATGCTGGATCCTTGAATTCAAGAAGGAAGTCGCCCGGGTTCATTGTTGACTTAAATAAGCGACACTTTTGATAGTTGGTTGTATGCGGGCGGCCAATAAAAGCACCGATTTAACGAGCGAGCTTCAGGCGTTCTATCTCGTATGGACACTGCCCCCTTTGTCGATAAGATATTGTGGGGGAAATTTAGTTTACGCCGGGCGTTCATGTACAGCCATCGCCATTTCACTGATAAATGAGTGTTGGAAGTATGGCTCTGTTACATTCGACGTCACATTTCTTGATTGGGAATAGAAGGCTAGTCAGCCTCATAACTGTCATATAGTATGTACGTGGCAGTGCCCCCCTCATGAGAAGCATTCTTGGAAACGCCAACATTCCGCGATGGTTTAATATGTAGTATCGGCCAATCACCACAGCGCCCACCAAGCTGAAGCCGATCGCATGGTCATTCGAGGCGCCCAATTGGGAAGGCTTCCAGAATGTTGGCAAACCCCAACATATCCGCCGTTGCTTCATTGGCCTGCTCTATCTGGGCCACTCAGAGCGTGCAGATTTCTCATCTACTAGCTAGTGTGATATCTAGGAACATGTAGCAAAGAAGTGGCGACGATTTATGTTATGATCGTCTGAGATCTGATGGTGCTTTCCTAAACAACATTGTGATAAATAGTTTGTTGGTTTATCACCTCTGATTGTGGTAAGTTAAACTCAATATCAGAGGCTACTGGATTCCGGTTGGGGACATACTTCTGTCTGTCTCCTCCATCTCGGAAACAAGACCTCAAATGTACTTATTAAATTCGCATTAGCAGCCTCACGCTCTGACGACGACATCAGATGACCATGTAATCCCATTGACTGACTGCTACATAGTAGATAGATAGATAGATAGTGCGCTAGCCAATCATGTGTCTCGAATGTCCGTACGAGACAATGCCTCAGAGGCTCAGTGCGTGCACATCACATGATCTCTCCCCGAAACCGGCAACCCCCACTTGCCGATGCTCACGATCCAGCGCTGACTCAAAAATTCAACAGAAGAAGAAACGACAAAACAAGAGCAACGAGCAAAGATAGTGGGGTGATATCGTCTAGCACGAGACTAAGCGCTGCGCGATCATCGTATGACCGCTCAAACAGCTTTTTCTTTTCTTTACCAGAGTCAAACAAAGCTACTACCTGGTCACTAGCCAACTCGATCTCTGCGACATCGGACGTAGCTGCACGCGCTGATCAGACACAAAACACCAACCTATCGGCGACATAGCCTAAACTCCCATATATCCTCTTTCGATCGATAGTCAGCCCTGCGCATAGCCGCGGGTCAGCCAGAGTGGCGGCGCACGGGGTGACGAGCGGCATCGGAGGGGGAGGGCCCAAAGGAGTTGGCCGGATATCTAGCGATTCTCAGAATGCGACGCCATTGACCAGTCCGGTTCGCATTAATGCGAAGATACATTCTGGCACTTCGGGCCTAGTGGGAAGGAAGCGCAATGGTGCTGGTGCTGGATTGGATAGCTCGCCCGGTAGTATTGACGACATTGATGGCGGTGATGACCATGAGGAGAGGAAGCGGCAGCCTGTAAAAAGGGCTTGCAATGAATGCCGTCAACAAAAGGTAGCTCATAGCTGTGCATTTATGATCTTCCTTGCTAATTGTATCGACAGCTCCGCTGCGATGTGATCCAAGAGCCCTTCATGGACTGCTCCCGTTGCCGTCGTCTCAAACTTGAGTGCAAAATCGAATCGAATTTCAAGCGAGTCGGAAAACGCAGTCGCAATGCCGAAATGGAAAGAGAGATCATCGAGCTGAGGAGACAGATCGCAAACGCCAATGCAGCAAATGCTTCGTTGAAAACCCAGGTGACGCCGGCCAAGCAGGATGTGTCTGCCATGTCGACACCACTCAGTGGAGCGATGTATCAGACTCCGACCCCGCTGTCGACAGACCAGTACATGGGCTCACACGAAGCGGTGGCTTCTCTGCTGGACCTGAGATCTGGGTTTGATGGGCAGAATTACATGCGGTCTGGCAGCCATCAGTTCAAGAGAATAGAGGATGTTATGGTGGCAACAGACCGCATTAACGAATTATTTAATCTGTAAGTGCTGAACCACGGAAGTGAAACCTCCATCATGCTAATTGATCCAGATTCTTCACTTTTTATCACCCCTATCTGCCGTTCCTCGACCGTGAGATTACCCCCGATGAATACTACGCAACTTCACCACTCCTCTTCTGGATGGTCATCAGTGTAGGCGCACGCCGATACCAGGCCGATACTCAATTGTTGAATTCATTAGCCGGCCCGGTGACACGTCTTGTCTGGAGCACAATCGCCGACATTCCTCAAAGCTTCCATGCAGTCAAAGCACTTTGCTTGCTCTGCACTTGGCCGTTCCCGACAAGCAGTACTTCGACTGACCCGACATTCATGTTGTCCGGCCTGATGATTCATGTTGCAATGCAATTAGGTCTTCACCGACCTTCTCATACGCAAGATTTTTCCAAATTCCGAGTCGAGCTTATCGAGTCGGAACTTCGAGACAAAGTCCGAACGTGGGCTATTTGCAATGTGGTAGCGCAAAGGTAAGTTTTGCTCTTATTATTTGATACTAGCTGACGCTGACCTGTCAGGGTTGCTACTGGCTACGGACAACCCCCTTCGACGCTGTATGACTGGACGTTGGGTGCTGCTGAACTAATGGATGTCAACTTTCAGCTACCCCGGGAGATCAAAGCTCGGCTACAAATCGAAATCTTTGTTGATAAAGTCACAAAGGCATTGTATAACAACCGAAGGAACCCAGTAGGCTTGGCCGAAGACGCTGAACGAGCGTCTTTGATGTCGTTCTTGGTTCGGGATTTTGAGGAATTGGAGGATCAATTAAGGCCTGAGAACGATGGTAAGGTGGATTCTGTATATGACAGCAACAGGTACTGACTTTACTAGTTATTACGGATCTCTATTTGAAAGCAGCCAATCTCCATCTGCAGTTATGTTCTTTTTTTGATGATCCGTCGTCCCAAGGATACCGAGAGCGATTACTTTTATTGCACTCGGCGACCTGCAGTTTCCTGGAATTGGCGTTGAGCCTAGAAACAAACGTGGGACCCGTGCTTCCTTATACACCATATTACATTTATCAGATTATGCTTGCGGCCGGTTTTACCCTGATGAAACTTTGCAAAAGTTTCTTCTCATCTCATATAGACTTAGAGTACACGAAGAGACTGTTCAATCGAACCATCTGGTCCATCCGGGCAATTTCGGTCTCTCACAATGATCTACCACAACGATTGACTGAAGTTATGACTCAAATGTGGAAGCAAGGGGGCGCTCCCACGCCACGGCCGGCCTCTGCATCATCGGAAATCGACGATCAACTACAGCTTAAAGTGCGATGTCGGATGAGTATGTCACTCGTTTTTGATTCTGTGTGGCGTTGGCGAGAGGACGCTTTGGCCAAGGGTCGGAATATAGAAGGTATGTCAATTTCATTTCTTTTACACATGCAACTGCTAACAGATTGCAATAGCCTCCCTCAAGAACCCAACTGATCCTGATTCCAACGGCGATACAGCGGGCTCGTCCCTCGCCCCACGCGCCTCTTCGGCCACACCAGGAGTAACGGGCGATCCTAGCCTGGCACCTGCTCCACCACTACCACACGGTCTGCAGCTGTCCTCTTCTTCCACCGGGCTTAACAACCTCCCTAGTGGATTCATGGAACCCAACTACGAAGTCTTTGATCCTCTGAACTGGCTTCTTGATGGACTGGTCGACTTCCCGTACACAATGCCCATGCAAGGTATGGAATCACAGGGGATGGTTTGATCAGCCGGCCGCGCCCAGGTTCGGTAAATACCCTTGCTTTCGAGGCTGTTTGAACATAATACTGCTGGGCGGACTTTTCTTTCAAATCAACGGTATGCTTGATGCGGCCATTATTTACGACGTTATGTAGCTATACTAGTCTAGATTTGCCCTTTATCTGTCGTGTGAATACATTTGTTTGCGTATACTCAATCGTCAAATGGTCCGGCCTAGTGGGCCGGTCGACGTAGTAGTGCCATGTGGGGAAACGTCATCCACAATTTAGAAGTACGTTGGATTCGACTGGAGCGACCGTTCTGCTTCAACACAATCTCCAGGTTGCTGATACAGGCTGGAAACATCGGAAGTGCGAGCGATAGCAATATGGAAACCAAAAGAGAGCGTATTATCCCACACAAACGCGGTCTCTTACCTGTATCTGTATCATCTTCGACCTCAGCCTCAGCCTCAGCCTCAAGTTCTCAGTCATCGCCTCTATCAACTAGAACGAAAATACAAAAGAGAATAAATCCCAGCGCCGTTCCAGCAGTTTTGCAGCTCCAGAGACCCGTCTTCTCGTCTCTGAAAGGGGTGACGACAGACAAAGAGCACAGCAAGGATGGAAAATCCGAAGAAACCCGCTATACCACTGGACTGGACGAAGAAGCGGGTAGTAACAAAGTAATCCGCATCGAATTCGATTCTTCGCAAGCTCCTCAGCCGTTTTTAGAGCCTGAATTGCTTCAGAAAATGGTTGAAGGAAGGCGCCATAAGAAGTCAAGTGAAAACGATGAAGACACCACGGAAGGGAGCAGAGATATCCCTGCCGAGCTGAATACAGAAAGAGAGGTACGCAGAAGAGCAGCACAGACTGATTATGGGAGTATGGCGATTCGAGATCGAATGGCCGTTAGTGGAAGGGGGAGAAGAAGGAGGTGAATGATCTATTCGATCGATCTAGATGCATACGTTGTCTGCAAACAGCGGGGAGTCAAGGCTGTGGAGATCGGTTCGCGGGAGCAGAAATACCCAATGACATCAGCGCGTTGTCTGCGACGACAGTGTTGTGATTCTTTTTTCTTACTGTTTCTTCCGTCAAATTATTCTTTGATGATTAGAAGACTAAGGAATGATCATATCGCATCCATTTTGTTTGCCAATCGGTCGCTCACCCGCTCTCTATCTACAAAGGCATCATCAATTTCTACATTTGATATCAACCACTACCAGACCACAAATGGTCGCGCAGAAAAGAAAGGCACCTACGGGTGTTTCCTCAGCTGCTCCAGAAAGGGGCAGTAGCTCTCAATCGAATGGACACAGACACACCAACGACATCAACAGCCCTCACCCTGGTGCCCAACAAGCCGAAGACTTTGGCATCGTTCTTCGCGAATTCTACCCTCCAGAAATGAGTAATGCGCGCTGCGAAGCATACAACAATGGTACTTTGGAACGACCCATCGACGCTCTCAACAGAGCCTGTGCAGATACGGACAAAATTCGAAAAGACATCAAACCACGAAATGCGGTTGTACATTGGTTCAAGGGTGATTTACGTCTAGAGGACAATCGAGCGCTGAAGATGGCGTCTGAGTTGGCTGCGAAGAATGGTGTTCCGTTGATATGCATGTATATCAATTCGCCGCAGGATTTGACGGCTCATTTGTCGAGTCCGGCGAGGGTGGATTTTACGTTTCGAAACTTGAAGGTTCTGCGGCAGAAGCTCGATAAGCTTGATATTCCGCTGTACATGGAGACGCAAGAACGGCGGCGAAATATTCCCGGACGGATTGCGGAACTGTGTGAGCAGTGGGGCGCGAGTCATCTATTCGCCAATATTGAGTATGAAGTTGACGAACTGAGAAGAGAGGCCAAACTTGTGCGGTTGCTGGCTGACAAAGGCATCGCCTTTGAGACTGTGCATGATTCGTGTGTTGTTACGCCAGGTGCATTGCAGAGTCAGCAGGGGAAGCAGTATGCGGTATATTCGCCGTGGTATCGTGCATGGATGGCGTATTTACACCAGCACGATGACCAGGATCTGAAAATTTTGGATGCGCCAGGCCAAAATCACGAAAGTGCGCGTAGGCATTTCAACGATTTGTTTGATACCCCGATTCCTGATGCGCCGGAGAACAAGCGTCTGTCCGACGAGGCGAAGCAGCGGTTTGAGGCGATGTACCCTGAAGGCGAAGGGGAAGCGATGAAGAGATTGGATGCGTTCATCAAGACAAAGGCAACGGAATACAACAAGCTGCGCAGCATGTTAGATGGCCAATACACTGCCGTTCTGAGCCCGTATTTCGCTGCTGGCGTGCTGAGCGCAAGGATGGCCGTTTCTCATGCCAAAGACGCCAATAACGGATACCTCGATGGTAAGAACGCCGGCCTCGCTTCATGGATTAGCGAAGTTGCCTGGCGCGATTTCTACAAACACGTCCTCGTCCACTGGCCATACATCTGGTAAGTCCCGATCTCCTCTCCACACTCTTATTCTATGCTGACTTGCGGTCAAGTATGAACAAATGCTTCAAACCCGAATTCACCAACGTCAACTGGGAATACGACACAGACCTGTTCACGCTCTGGACCGAAGGGCGCACAGGCTTCCCCATCGTCGACGCCGCCATGCGCCAACTCAAGCACGACGCCTGGATGCACAACCGCAACCGCATGATCGTCTCTTCCTTCCTGTCCAAGGATCTGATGATTGACTGGCGGCGCGGCGAGCGGTATTTCATGGAGAACCTTATCGACGGTGATTTTGCGTCCAACCACGGCGGATGGGGGTTTGGATCAAGTACAGGCGTTGATCCGCAGCCCTACTTTAGGATCTTCAACCCGTTACTGCAAAGTGAAAAGTTTGATCCAAACGGGGAATTCATTCGCAAGTGGGTGCCGGAGTTAAGGAACATCAAAGACAGCAAGGCGATCCATGATCCGTACGCGAGAGGCGCCGGACCTGTGGCCCAGAAGGCTGGCTATCCGAGGCCGGTGGTTGAGCACGCGAAGAGTCGGGACCGGGCGTTGAAGAGGTACAAAGAGGGGATTGAACGGGATAAGGCTTGAACGGGATAGCGAGTGTAAACAACTACATAGTATAGACGGATTTCGAATTCTCCTTCCTCTGTCTAATTACAGTAAATCTATGCAGCCTGTTCTAGAGAGTGAGTACATACATGGATCGCCTCAGGAAGAGAACTCAATCGGAGCAGGCCGAGCAATACCCGTTACCAGCTCCATACGCAGGCTAATACAGGAGTGGGCCGCGCCAACCACTGACAAAACAAGTTCGCACTGAAGATGACATCATCCGTTATTACCAGCGTACGGAACAATGTCCCCATGCGGCTGTGTGCCAAGACCTGGGCATGGGTTCATCGCTTTGTGACTTGAGTATGCACAGAATGCTTCGATCCTCGCTTCTCGTTTGCGGCTGATGTACTGTCGCTGTAGCAATTTCGTCCGTACTTATATGCATATATTGTACTCCGTAGTCACATAGTGTACTCTGTACATAGGCAGCATGAATAGCGCGAGGGCAAGATCGAAGGCGTCAGCCACTACCGCTTGCCGCTTGGCGACCCGCTCAGCCGCTTGTCTGATTGGATGGGAGGTCGCATTATGTAAATTGTGTTTCTGTGTAATTTACGAGGACGAGAACAGATTAATCCTCGAGTCCTGTTTCGCTCGTTTCCCAACAATGCATAGATGCAAATATCTCTGCCATAGGCTGGCTGATCATGCACGACCACGAGAGGCTGCGCTGCCTAGGTAGTGCGCTGAGTTGCCAAACCGCCAAGGGTATCCCAATACACAGGTGGGGTTTGTGGACCAGATTGGGGTAACAGCCACCGATCGTTTCCACCGCTCCACCTATCAGACATACCAAAGCCCAGAAAAACTTCAATCGCACGCTTCACATTGGCTGAGATATCTCGGCCATAATATTTTCCATGTTCTGTTTCGTCTGACGTCGTATCCGACGGCTGAAGCGGTCCGCCGATTGATTCGCTCGAGTTTTAGGTCGCGAGAATGGGGTAAAAAACGTCGCCGGCGTTCTGGTAGGGCAGTTGATCAATGGTCGCGTGGGATGGGTTGGAAAAGGGACGAGAAAAGTTTTCACTGGTTGGTATGCTAGTATAAAGAGGTGGTTGTCCAGATGTTCTACCTCGGTCCTTCCCGTACGGCAACCTCACTCCTTCCTTCTATTTCACTCCCACGGTCCTCTACATATTCGAATACACGACGTTTATGTAGAAAGACTGGCTGTGCTTACTCTCTCTCGTGAGACAGTCAATTGTCAACATCCATTGCATTAGCGGTTAGAACATTGACTAGCATCAACGCGATCCTGCGCATACACGTACACTGTACATAGAAGACCTTGCTAGATCTCCTGGCCCTTGCGACAATTCACCCACTGCGCCAATTCGTTTTTTTCAGCCATTAGGGAAAGTCAAGATGAAAGCCTGGGTCAACCCCTTCACGCGCCATGACCAGCGAGAATTCCTCGGCGTCGTGATCCCCCTCTCGCAGGCAACTCGCTTCCAGCACTTGAACACCGTGACCTCGGACTCGGAAACCCCCACTCACAAGGCAGAGGATGTCGAAGATAAAGACAAGCTTGACCGCGTCGGATCCGAGGAAAACGGCGCTGCTTCCAACCCGGAGTATAGCCATCAGACCATCGAAGCGATTCGCGCCGAGGTCGAGACGGAGATCTCGACGTCCGGGCATGATACTACTTATGACCGTAGGTTTTACTCGTTCTGTTTTGTCTCGTAGCTCTTTCCGAGCCGGATGCGACATGCCCTATGCGCTTGATCATGCCGATAGAGTGTCTCGTAGATTGCTGCCCCGGTTATGAGATTACCCAAAAGCGGATCTAATTTTTTACAGGAAAGGCTAAAGTGATCAACTTGGCTATTCAGGATATTGGCATGGGCCGCTATCAGTGGCAGCTGTTCATTCTGTGTGGATTCGGCTGGTTTGCTGACAAGTAGGTCTCCCTGACTCTTCTTGGTGTAATTGATGCTAATCTGACTCTTAAAGTCTCTGGCTCCAGGTAATATACTTCCACGTCGAGGCCAACTCACACGCTGACTAAATAGGGCATCGCATTGACTTTGAACCAAGTGTCTCAAGAATTTGGCATATCCGAAACCCGGGTACGCTTTACGACAGCTGCTCTATTCATCGGTCTGTGCCTCGGTGCATCCTTCTGGGGCATCGCTTCCGACGTGGTCGGACGTCGGTTTGCCTTCAACATGACTCTTCTGATTTGCGGTATTTTTGGTATCTGCATTGCAGCAAGCCCTACCTGGATTGGTGTCTGTGGCTTGGCTGCCGCTATGGGACTTGGTGTTGGTGGAAATCTGCCCGTTGATGGGGCTCTCTTCCTCGAATTCCTACCCTTTGCGTCCGGTAATTTGCTCACTTTGTTGAGCGTTTGGTGGCCTGTGGGACAGTTGGTGGGAAGGTATGTTATCACTTTTCCCCTGACGATAATGGCTATGCTGAACAGATTCCAGTCTCATTGCTTGGGGCTTCATCCCTAACTATAGCTGCGATACCGGCTTGCGTGCCTGTTCGGCCGTGGCCACCGGCGAAGCATGCTGCCGTAAAGAAGACAACATGGGCTGGCGATATTTGTGTCTTACCTTGGGAGCTATAACGTTGGCTATGTTTGCTTGCCGCTTCTTCTTGTTCCACCTGTACGAGTCTCCCAAGTTCTTGCTTTCACGTGGCCGCCAAGAAGAGGCTGTGAGGACGGTACATGCGATCGCATACAAGAACAAGGCTCAGACATGGCTCACTGTCGACATTCTCAACGAGATTGGAGGTCACCCAAGCGAGGGCGGTGACGCAAAGCTCTCGCGTTTTGAGATCATCAAACGTTCTCTCTCGAAGTTTTCCGGCGAGCGTCTGGGTCCCCTCTTCCACACCAAGAGACTAGGGATTACTACTGCACTTCTCTGGTTCTGTTGGGCCACTATCGGAATGGGATATCCTCTGTTCAACGCCTTCTTGCCCCAATATCTTGCTCATGCAGGATCTGACGCGGTGACTCCAATCAACATCACTTACCGAAACTACGCCATTACCTCTGTTGTTGGTGTTCCTGGCTCTATCCTTGGCTGCTACACCGTCAATATCAAATATATTGGCCGCAAAGGCACCATGGCCATCGCAACTATGTTGACCGGCATTATTCTGTTTTGCTTCACCGTCTCCAACGACTCCAACATTCAGCTTGTCTGCAGCTGTCTAGAGTCTTTCTTCCAAAACATCATGTACGGCGTCCTCTATGCATATACGCCTGAAGTCTTCCCCGCGCCAAACCGTGGATCCGGAACCGGAATTGCCAGTTTCTTTAACAGGCTCTGTGGTGTTATGGCTCCGATTGTGGCGATTTATGGCGCGAAGAATAATGCGAGTGCGCCGGTTTATGCTTCGGGTGGGCTGATCTTGGCAGCTTTTTGTGCCATGTTGCTTTTGCCAATTGAGACCAGGGGGAAGCAGACTCTGTAAGGACATGATTTCACACTGTACAAGGCTTTGGTTATGCTCAACAAAGTCTTTATTGTACCAGTACTTGGATAGCTAGGCTAGGAAGTACATGAAATATTTTTTTTGATATCATATCAGCAGTCATCCTTGTGAGTTCAAATCAATAACGAAATCCATCAGTCATGGTGGCAGTCATCACCAGATGCTGTGTAAAAGCAGTAGAACATGGTACTACGAACCCCATTCACTATTCAGTTAGTATATTGCATAATAATGGAAAAAGGTAGTTGGATTTGTATATTTGAGTCCTTGCTATACGTATTTCAAGATGTATGATTCAGGTGCGAATTCAAGAAGGGGGCTTTATTATACCGATATTATGAACGATCTTGACTGATAATCGTATTTTAAGTAGTAAATGCCAGCAGCGCGTCGAATGGGAAACCGACATCTGGACGTTACCCAGGGGTTTGTGCCTTTAGACGCGGATTCCGTATGATGATACCCTCGAAGCATTGAAGACTTCGAACAGCTACATGTCGTATAAATCATCTCTCAAAGAATACATCATCAGTCTAGGCAAAAAGCTTATCTACAAAGGTAGTCTTCTTCCCCTCGTGGTCAATCTCATACATGACCTCATAGTCATCAATCTCCTGTTTCAAACCACCAAGACTCAAATCCGCTGTGCCGGGCAAGACGTATTTGGTTCTAAAGACCAACTTCCAGCCCACAAACAAAACGATGAAAAACCCAATCATGCCATAGTCAAGGAAGAACCATAACACACTCCATCCACCCTTGAGGAAGACATCGTATCCGCCGGCAAGAAGCATGAACAACGTCCCACCCATGGCGAGATAGGAGGTATATGGTTGGAAGCGCCCCTTATAGGCAAGCGTGTCACGAGAGATGCCCTGTTTCTTGAGCGAAGAGTAGAAATGGCGATATGTGAATGCTGTGAATCCGTAGTTGATCATCTGGCAGCATGTAACGAGATCGACGAGGTAGTTCATTACTTCTGCAGAGGAGCTGTTGACCTGCAAGAAGGCGAGGAGACAGAATGAGAGAGATACAGCGAGGGCCCAGATGGGGATGCCTTTATTTGTGCAGTATGATAGTATTCTTGGTGCGTGGCCCGTGATGGACATTCCGTGCAGGGTTCGGGTTGCCGTGAATAGGAGGCCGTTTCCAGCGCTGAAGATGGATGTCATGATAAGTGCGTTTACGATGTGAGGCAGAACGTGGATTTTCAGGCGTTGCATGGCGATGACATATGGCCTAGCCACTTTAATTAGATAGCCTATTCATTCATCCTAAGAGGGAGACTTACGAAGCTGCACCAGTACCAGACCCAGAAACGGTGCCTTCCAGGATACCAAGAAGAGTAGAATCATTGTACGGGATAACAATTCCCATGCAGAGGGCGGACCCAACGAAGAAGACAAGAATACGCCAGACAAATGAGCGGAAAGCCGGAGGTAGAATCTTGCGAGGAGCCTCTGTTTCGGCCGCAACCATTGAAATGTACTCGGGGCCGGTGATCCTGATCAGGTACGTTAGCCGTGAGTCTCTGAGTCTCCAGTGGAGTTACGGGGAAGTCTCACGAGAAACTGGCCTGGTACAGGCATGACAGTACACCCAGGAACCTACCTGTGTTCCCTGAAGAAAGGTGCTCTACAAATGCGCCGGGCTTATCCCAGTACCTGAACCCGTACCGATCGTGAATCGGGTTGCCGCCCAGCATCGTAATAAAAGTAAAGAAAAACAAGCCTATCACCAAAACCACCTTGAAGATTGACAAATAAAACTCCGCAACTCCAAAATACCGCACACTGACGACATTGAGCAGCGTATAACTGACTATCATAGCCACAATGATAGCCTCGACGGGTATCTTGTCCGTCCAGAACGTGATCATGATATTCATTGCGACGATTTCAAAAGGAACGAGAAACGCCATGTTGAGGAAAAAGTTCCATGCCATGGCGAACCCTAGCGCGTCGTCAACCCATTCTTTTCCGAATCGAATGAACGGTGATGGGACGGGCATGTATGTCACCATCTCCGCGAAGCATTCGTTTACAGCCCACATGATGAAGCCCCAGATGAGGAAGGCGATGAAAAGGCCGGCTGGTCCCCCTTTGGGGAGTGCAGAAGCCATTTGCACGTAGAGAGCTGCAGCGTTTGAATTAGCTTGCCGTATCGAACTTGGTATTGGTCTCTGCACGACATGGGAGATGCGACTCACAAGTACCAATTGCACCACCAATGGCGAAAAGCTGTACTTCTCTTCCCCTCAGCTTCCGATGCAAAGCTTGCGATCCAGCGGTGATGTCGGATACCATCCCCGTAGTGGCAGCTGCATCGCCATCGCTAGGTGGGAGGGAAATTTTACTGTTTGTAGCCTTGGATATGGCAAAAGGCCCTTTTTCAGGGTATCCTGCATTGGCCGACATTATATGCGGGTTGTATCTATGGTTAGCATAAGGCAAGATGTATGAGGGACTGTAAATCAACCCCGATAGACTGGAGTCGTGGGTTACACAAGCCAAGGGTATATCTATCTATAATATGGCATTTAGGCAGGGTTCAGCACCTATACAAGAAGCTTCGGGCATAAGATAACAAGTCTTACCCTGGTCATCGTTATCATTGCGTCGGGCCGTCCGCTGTCCAACGATAGCATACCATAGCTTAGCTTGGCCGGCTGTTCTACACTTAAGTTTATCTTAGCTGAATAACCAGAGACCTAGAATTGATAGAAAGGCCGAATATTTCTTGAACATGTCAGAAACCTAATTATATCTCATGAATCGGGTATTATTCTTCAGCCCTAATCGGATACCCAGCTCGCTTAACATTGAAGACACGGAATCTCCAGAAGCTTGGTGGGTAATGCAGGCACGAATGCAAAACAGTCGAATGCACATATGCAATAAAATAGGTTCTATCAATTAACTAGTAAAGGCAGGAAGCGTAATCATAACTAAGTATCGTCTAGAATGATGTTAAACCCTAATCGATATAAGCTATGTCTACAAATATCAATGCTCAGCTAGACCAACAGGATCACTACTGTCATGACCCTTCGACCAAGATGATGCAAAGACGATATCATTGAGTTATCCGGCATTGACATTCACACATTGGAGTAGCAAGAATCCGTGCGATACTATTAACAGATGGTAATGTCCCAAACTAATTCTTAAAATCACCCTTTGACAAAAACTCTTCATATCGGTAGTGTGGCTGGAAATCCACATATAGTGTCTCCTATATTATGTCAGCTGAAACACGCTCTCCAATGCAGACAAGGATAATATACCGGTGTAGAGGCCATTTTATAGTTGTAAGCCGCTTCCTCGTCGCTCACAGTTCTCTTCTCAAGGCCAGTTGCCTCAACTAACAACTGAACCTTGCAACTCCGCTCCATAAGGCAAAAAAGGAAAGCAGCTTCATCTACAGTCTGACCTACGGTCAAAAGACCATGGTTCATCAGAATTGACGCTTTCCCAGATCCTAAACTCTTGGCGATCTTTTCTCCCTCCGATGACTCGTTCGCAATACCACCATAATCCGAATAGACTGAATGAGCCTTGTAGAAATAGCAGACATCCTGATTGATCATGTCAAGAGGCCTTGCAAATGCTGACCAAGCACGGCCGTGGATCGAGTGTGTATGGCAGATGGCATGGACGTCTTTTCGTGATTTGTGTACCGCAGAATGGATCTGAAATCCCGCAGCGTTGATCGAGCCCTCGGTGTTACCGCCGACAACCTCGCCATCCAAGTTCACGCAGATCATGTCACTGGCCTTGAGCATTCCGAAATGTACAGCGAGTGGGTTGATCCAGAATCGGTCTTCGAATTCTGGGTCTCGTACGCTGATGTGTCCTGAGATACCTGGGAAAATTATCAGACTAGAGGACCTTAAAGTCAGTTGTCCGAATACGCCAACATGCCTTCAGCGTACCCCTCGCGAGCAAAGACTCGGAATGCACCGGCCATATGTTCTAGCTGCCACTGACGCTTTTCTGCATGTGAATTGAAGGCTGGAATGCCCGGAAGTGCCTTTCCGTTATGCGCCATGGCAGCCATAACGTCGACATCTTGGCTATGAGGTGGCTTGGCTGGTATAGGTTTGGTAGTCGTTTCAGGGGTTGCGCTGGGTGCCATTTTAATAGAATAGGCGTAGCTGAAAGACGATAGACTAAGATTTCTATGATGCAATACTTTCAGCAGTTTAAAAGTCGAATAAAGTAACCTTGTAAGTCTTGAGAGATGGTTGAGATGGTACTTGAATATGGCTAATGATTGGAATTGTTTATCATATCGGAGGGTCCGATTGATGTTCGGGCTTGCCGACTTCATTGTGGCTACACTTTCGGATAAGACACGCGGGGTATGCATGCAAATTACAGAATATGGTAAAGCAGGCAGGTTACTCTATGAAAAGGCAAGAAAGCTATTACGAAAGTCTGACTCTTCTGACGACAAGGGTAAGCTGCTTGGGCTTCTAAAACTAAGCCATGCCCTAAACAAGTATAAACAGCTGATAGACATCTGACATAAGTTCTGCGAAAATGTTTATGTTGGCAACCGCAGTGGCCTTCTCACTCTTTGTGTTATATCACTTTATATATCGCACACTGTGCACAGATCCCCTGCAGAAAGTTCCCGGTCCCAAATTATACGCGATATCCAAGTGGCGCCTTGCACTTGACGATTACAATGGTGTCAGGACACGATCCATCCACTCTCTACATCAGAAGTACGGCACGGCAGTACGCATCGGCCCAAACGAAGTGTCGTTCTCATCCCTTTTGGCATTGAGAACAATATACGGTGCTGGATCGGGGTTCGAGAGAACGAGCTTCTACCGCATGTTTGACGTCTACGGCAGACAGAACTTGTTCACTTTCGCCGGCGTCAAGCAGCATGCCGATAGGAAGAAATTGTTGGCACACGCTTACTCGAAAAGTGCGATATTATCTCCGACTGCAATCGCAAAACCACTTATTGAGAAGAATGTCAAGAGCTACTTGGAAACACTGGAGCATGAAAAGGGCGTGGCAGAAGAGATATTCCAAAGTCTCCACTGGTTCAGTCTTGATAGTATTACTGGATTTCTCTACGGAGACCAGCACGGAGGAACTCATGCTCTTAAAGGAGACTCAGGAGACAGAGCACTTCTAGATGATATAATTGATCCTAGCCGGAGATTACTGAGTTGGTATGCTGTTCATATGAAGACCTACACCAAATGGCTCTACACGCGGACTGGCTTGATGGAGAAGCTAGTCACCAACCTGGGGTTACTACCTATGAAGAAACCTGCAACGTACACCGGTATCCGAGCACACGCGTTGAAGGCATGGAACAATTTCGAGGCCTCTGTCAGTGAGAAGCCTCCTGCTCGGGACATGTCTGTCATGGAGAAATTATGGCGGCACAGTTTATCCAAGAAAGGTCCTCAACTTGATGGACTTGATATCGCATCAGAAGCAGCAGATCACTTTCTAGCAGGAATCGACACGACCAGTGATACGTTAATGTTCGCAATATGGGCACTCTCACGCCCCGCGAATTGGAAATACCAGGAAAAGCTTATTCAAGAGGTTGATCAAATTTCCGACGCAGATTGCAATGCAGATGGCAACCCTACAGCCGAGGCTGCAGATAAGCTGCCTTATCTCGATGCTATCATCAAGGAGACTCTTCGACTTTATGCACCATTACCAGCTTCAGAGCCGCGGTCATCTCCGATTGATACTAAGATAGATGGGTATGTGATCCCGGCTGGCACGGTGGTGAGCATGTCACCATACACTCTTCACAGAAATCCGGAGGTGTTTCCAGAGCCGTTGAAATTCAATCCAGAGCGATGGCTCGGTGATGACGTTGATTGCGCGGAGATGAAGAAGTGGTTCTGGGCTTTTTCGAGTGGAGGTCGTATGTGTATCGGGCTACAGTATGTTATCTACAAGCAGTCTCACAGTAAGATATGATTAACATACCTTGTCTAGTCTTGCAATGGCGGAGATGACAACACTACTTGCAGCGGTTTACAGAAGATACACTACGAGAGAATACGATCGACAGAAGGGAATAAGTCCAGGGATTACGAGTCGGTTTGAAGTCTTCTACGACGAAACTTTTCCCAAATTTGAAGTGAGTTCATATACAATTCAGCTTATTCCAAAGTTTTAGACGCTCATCGTTTCAATCTAGGAGCACGAATGTTGGGTCCATTTCACAAAACGGGAAAGTAACTAAATTACAATCATGGTCGCATTAATGGGGTTCCCCCATTCTATTGAACATACCCTTTGATTGTGTAGTAGCTTTGGATGGCTCCCAAGTCCTGAATACATACTGTACTGTCGACACATAATTGGAACACAAAGCCACAAAGGAACTAAATTGATCAGGGTATAGTCTTTTTTAACATATAAGAAAGTATCTGAATGCTTGGATCACCTGAGAATAGTGCATGACACAGTTTGAGCGCTCGACTGGCGAAGCGCTTGCCTTTATCATTCATAAATTTCGATATAATTTTTGTGCTCTGAACCGACGACTGTTTCCAACTGCTTGATGCGCATACAGTCAAACACTGTAGGACTGTTGAATACTGTTTAACCCTAACTGTAAACCACCCCACCAATCAATCCACGCCAGTCCAACATTACTCTAGCAACGGGACGAAGCCCGAGATTCTTTCTACATACACCACGCTATGAATTGCGTAATGTAGGGACTGACTGTTCCTGCGCTGTTATTGTGTGGTAGACCGTCTGATAACTGATATTGGCCAGCGACAATACGCCTCGGTCCATCTCTGTACAACTTAATGTCACTACTATACCTGCAATGTCTGACCATTCCATCCCGCCAACACCCGTCCGGGAGCTGCGAGATGCGTTTGGAGATCCAAAGCCGCCAGACATTAGCCGCAAGATCACAGCATGCGTCGCATGTCGCAAACAGAAGATTAAATGCCATATGACGGGATCTGGACCACCATGTTCTCGCTGCAGGAAGCGGGGTCTTTCGTGTACGGTAAACCGCAGTTTGCAGATGCTGCTCGAGAGCGATACCGTGTGAGTGTGCTGGAACTAGATATTGACTGGAGGTTTAGATTACTGATATTTGCTTTACTGGGAAGTTGGAAACATGACATCGAGCAAAAGGTGCAAGCACTTCAGGATGAAGTTAGCAGGATCGCCAGGCATGAGCCTGTACCTTCTCAGCACGAAATTTCTACCACAATATCAAGTAGCATTCAAGCATCGGGATCCACTGGAAGTGCAAATCTCCAGCAAGAGAGTCAATGGAACGTTCACCTGAACCCTAAGTCGGGGCCCGGTGCTGTTCCAGGATCTTACATTGCTCAAACATCAACACCTACATCACCGGCTACGCCCCATCAAGACCTAATATCAAAAGGTATTATCAGTATCGAAAGTGCAATACAGTACTTTGAAAAATACCATCGATGGCTGGACCATTTTGTTTACCGAATCCTTGGTGATCATAGCACAGTGACATTTGAAGGTATACGAGAAGCGTCACCACTTTTGGTCGCGGCTGTATGCACGGTGGGAGCTTTACATTCTCCATCCAGAGAAGGTGACTTCGGTGCATGTCGGAGCGAGTTCATTGGGCTGAGTAAAAATCTCAGTTTCGCGCAAACCGGTGAAATTGCTGATGTTCGAGCACTTTGCATTGGGGCATTCTGGCTTCCAGACTTGTCCTGGTCCCTGGTTGGGGTGGCAGTACGTTTAGCCACTGAGTTACAGCTTCATAGAAGTTTCTTCAGAGCTTTACATGGTGACCAACAACACTATCTACGTAGTCGGCTTTACTATCACGTCTATGCCTGTGATCACCATGCCTCCATACCATTCGGAAGACCTCCCATGACTCGCGAATGCGAGGCTATCCGGGAAGCAAGGAAGTTTCTCGACTGTGAATATGCTACTGAGGATGACTCACGTCTCGTTAGCCAAGTCAGTCGCTGGAGCATCCTCTCAAACATATATGACACGTTTGGTGTCGATGTCGACCGGCCGCTTTCAGATACTGAAGTGCTATCCTTACGGAAATTCAGCCTTGCACTTGATAGCCTTCGGGCTGAGTGGATTGGCAAGTTTATTCCGAATGTCTATGTGGGTAATTATCCTCGTAAGGGGGTCGGTTTACAGTACCACTTTGCGAAGCTATATCTCTGCTCTCACGTTTTTCGAGGAGTGGGATCACAGGTGTTTCAGTCGAGGTCGCACGAAGTGGCCATGGAAGTGGACGAGGTAGCTAATAGTGCAGTATTATCAGCCCTAGCTATACTCCGTTCCGTGCTCGCAGATGCCGAAATTCAATCTTTCCTTAATGGCTTGCCGACGCATTTTCATGTCATGATTACCTTCGCTGCCGTATTTCTTATCAAGGTCTCTTCTAGGCCATCATCCTATGTACGTCTTGATATACAAGAAGTGAAACGTCTTATGGAGGATACTGGCAGGACGTTGAAGCGCGTGACATCAACCATGCACCCACGACATCTACTCGTTAGCACCGCCAAGGGTATCGAGGATCTATTGCATCAGTTCAATCAGATGGAGGGGCTGATTTCTTCTGCTATGGACACCACTGTTCCAGAGACCGCCACGCATGTTCCTGAAATGGATGTTTGGAACGGTAGCTTTGCCTTTGATCCGTACTTTCTAGGCGCATACGATTTCTACACCGACCCATCTATGGACGTTGGTATCGATTTCCCGTTCCTTAATGTAGCACCTTCAGAGTGAACAGAATATAGATTGCCCGAATGAATTATATATGCTTTTATGCACTAGCATAGCTGTAGAACCTACCATCGTTCAGTGAATAAGACGAGAGCAGTTATCATATTTCACCAATTGAGCGCCAAATCAAAAACATCATAATTTCTCCAATTGTGCTTTGCCTTAGCCTCCTCGGCATGTTGCACAGACCGTGATAACAACAATGGTATCTGCTGCTCAGAAAGACCACCATGTGACCTCAATGGATAGTCACCAATCGAGGACAAATCGTGCTCGTCTTTCCGACTCCCAATAACTGCATTTTTCTTTGAAATGACAACAAAATCACCTTCTCTGTCCAGAGGCATTTCATATATTTCAGATGCCGCTTTCCCATCAAGGACCTGCTCAACCTGTGGAAGATGCTTGGTGAAATCAATCATATCAGTTATATGTTTCGGCTCTTTTGCATAGACTCGCACAAAAGAACCAAGGGCCCCATGGTGCTTGACAAATGGGTCGGTGATAGGACAAATGACTCGTGCAGACTTTGAACCCCATTTTTCAGCCAAAGCGTCTTCTAGAAACAGAATGTTGGGTTCTCCATCTTCGCCAGATTTACTGCTCATTCCGTGGTCACCTGTGACAGCAACCACGGCGCCGAGAGCTGCTAACTGACCAATTCGTTGATCAAGCGCAATAAAGAAGTCGTTAGCCTCTAGCGATCCCGGCGCGTGTTTGTGCTGAATATAGTCGGATAGAGTAAGGTAGAATAGATCCGCACGTTTCTCCTCGAGTAACTTGACACCCGCATCAAGCACGTAGAGGGATAAATCGCCTGAATACTGACTAGGCGCCTTGGGACCAATCCAGTCTTCCACGCCTTCAATGCCGTTTTCAGTGAGCGTGCAGCTTGCCACGCGCTCGGAAGAGAAGCAAATATCCCCCTTGCTCGTCTGAAGTCCATGAGCCAGAATACGTCGTAGCTTGTCTTTCGCCGTAATAGCTGCTACTTTTACCCCGCGTAGGGACATTTGTTCCAGTATCGTGGACCCACGGAGCAGAGAATCATCCTGGATCATCTTCTCCTTTCCTGTCTCACGGTCTAGGAAGAAGTTACCTGCGATTCCGTGAACGGCGGGTGGCTGGCCTGTGATTATGGATACGTTGTTGGGGTTAGTGAAGGATGGCATGCATGATTTTGCGGTAGCGTGGAAGCCTTGCTGGACAAATCGTGCGAGGTTTGGTATGATGCCATCAGATATTCCTTGGGTAAGGTATTCCGGGTCGAAGCCATCTACGCAAATAATGACTGTAGGCTGCTTAGGGATGGCGTACGTCCGGCCGTGTAAATTGATGGAATCAGCCATTATTACGTTAACAGTGAGGAGAAATGGGCAAGGACTTGGATATACTGGTCTCCAAAGACGGGGAGAATACTTTGCTCTTCGTTTCTCCAGCACTGAACATACCAAGTGAAAAGGGCGGGACGAAGACCGACCTTAGGGCTAATTTAGGATCAGGGCTAGACATAATGACGGACTTCGTCCCGGCACCTTAGCCTTCTTCCTAGTCGCAATTTACGATCGTTTACATGTCTCGAACTATTGTTTCGTGGTTCTTGAGTAAGAATATTTACTCCGGGTTTCTACGGCAGCCTATTTGTACATAATCATGAGCCATTTGGATGTTGAGATCACTGCTTCATGAGCCACTGACGCGACAGATACCCGCCTTAGCCGAATTAGCAGACAAATGTATGCAAAGATCAAGCTGTCGATATCGAGTCTATCAAGTTCACCTCGAATTTTAAGACTGTACCGGGGGGATCCGGATTTCTACATACTTCTAGATCATTCGTCCAATTAGAGTTGCGGGGGAAGAGATCCACCATCCGGGGTCATCTCGTCTCCTCTTCCTGATCCTGATATATTTCACCTCCAGAAAATTAGTACATATGGATATATACATATTGTAACATTTGGAAAGGCTAAAAGACCGTGCATTGTATATTTTTTCGGGCCCTGTGAATCTAGGGACCATTTTGAGCAGTTATGTTGCCATCTCTTTTCAGCGAAAGTGCTGTCAAGCTACCAAACGAACAAGATAGACGCAGTCCATCTTCCGAAGCAGATGACACTACTGATGGCTCTGTCTCTGACCCTATACAGCGTGAGGGACTCCCGGAAAAACTTCAGACACTGAAGCTGGACACTGGGAGCTCAACATCTGGGATCGTGACGAGTGGCGCGGACGACAATGGATCTGTTCCCTCTCCCGAGGGACCATCGGCAGATCCCAATTACAACAAGAATTTTCTGGAAAATACCGACATGAGAATAAATGGCTTGAACTCAAAGACAAACCAATTCCATCCACAGAATCTGAGAGAGGCGAATGGGCCGATGAGTGGTGCAAGGCTTATCAAGAGGGTATCCGGTTAGGGATCCCCCGTTTCGTCAATGACGGATCTAGGATGGCCATACTTGATTTGGTGGCTGCTGTGAAAATCCAAAATTCTGAGTACTTTGAGATTTCGAGTTTCAACCGATACACGATCAGTGTGGAGCGAAATGATATCTCAGCGGACCTCGACTTTGAAACATTAATCGGCGCTGTCACGAGCCTGTGGCCTGATTTCAAAGATCCCCGTGCAAAGGAAACAAAACGAATCGAAGAAGTGCGACTGTTCCATGATTGGAATGACCTTAAAGCCAGCGACATCCCATTCACGAGGCGTGGTCTCGAGGTTTGGCTTGATAGGTGGATCACGATTTATCACCGCGCTGTCGATATAAACATGCAATATTTTATCAAAAATGACTCTACCAACGCTAAATACGACTTTATTAGTTGTTTCCGTGGCAGATCCGAATGGGCATCATTCTTCGATACTTGTTTCCCCATTGTTCTCACTGGAAGCCCCCAATTATCTTTTGTTGAAGTCGTTGGTGAATGCCAGATTCACTGGATGCTGAAAGAAAAAGCAAGAGAACATTGCGTCTGTGGACTCAGCAACCACCTGACGTGGAAGGAATGTTACTACATCAACGAACTCATTAGACCAGAAGGATGGTTTCCAAGAGCCAAGTTCATGGCACGAGTTGAAGAAGAAGCGAGAAACGATCCGAAACTCAGAAAGTTCATCCGAAACCACAGAGTGAAGAAACTTCCATCGCCACCAAATCAAGAAGAGCCGAAGCAAGAAGAGAAGCCGAAAGAGCAAGAAGATGAGGAGGAGGAGAGTCAACAACCTATCCATGTCTTATTTCCCATTCTTGCAGATCAAGCCTTGGAAGAGAACGAAAAGACCAAAACCAGTTTCTTCCTGCTCAACAATACACCCGTTCACATCTGCAACGACCGCAGCCGCTTCACGGTTTTCAAACAACGCGATCCCACACTATCACAAAACAAAATCTATTCCTTGGATTCGTTCAGTCCTGCGCTCGGCATACATGGAGTTGGCCAAGTGGTCATCAAGGCGAGAGCACCGAATGGTGAAGAAAAAGCTGTTAGGTTCAGGTTGATGAATGTCCAATACTGTCCGCAGGCACCGTGCAACGCGGTCTCGATTCCAAGATTGAAGACCAAAGGAATATACTTTGATGGGCGTACAAATATGCTTTGTGTTGATAGGGAAGGAAAGTGGGTAGATATTGCCCAGGTGGATTTCCGACATAAGCGGTTCATGCTCGAAGATAATACCTTGATTAAACAGAGGTTTGAAGTTTGTATGTAGCAAAGCTCGACTCAATCACCGCTATTCTAGATTTGGGAAAATTACAGATGTTCAGACGCCATGTCGAATAGTATCCAGGTAGGCATATAATGTCATGCTACCTTCAGGGCCACGTTAAGACAAATTCACTGTATAAAAATCATCAAATGAGCATCTAGGTATCGTGTACTAATAGTCATGCCTATGCTTATGCCATGCTGATGTCCATAAAAACTGTACTAATCCATCATAGCACAAACACAAAAAGAAAAGGAAGATGCAAATTCTGTTGACGAGGCAAAGCAAAAACGAAAACGCTAATATTCCCATCCATCCAAAGAGCCCGGATCAGCAAATGATGTAACAACAAACGCCGAGGCCCAAAAGGCGAAACAGAAAATGAGAAAATGTGGGTGTTGCATTCTTGACATAACAGGCGACAGCAGGCTATACCATTTGCTCGGCTGGGCCTTTTCTTCCTCTTCGTTCAAGCAGAGTGGCGTTGGCCATATTGAGTTCGAACGGTTGTCTGGCTGCTCGTGCTGCGTTTTGTCGCGCTGCTGCTGCGACTGTTGCGCTGTGTTGACCATACCCACCAGTTGCTGGTTGTTTCTGCCGCGATGTTGTCGTCGCGCCGCCATATCGATTCGCTGTTCGGGCTTGGGCAGCACTGCTTGGTTGTGTACCCAAGTTGGTTTGGCGCAATTTAGCTTCCATAGCGGCGACATCGTTGGCAGCGCTTTGTGATGATCGTGGGATTTTTGCAGGTGGATCTCCTTTTTGATTGGCTTCTTGTTCGTAATAGGCTGCTTCTTCATCATCGTCGTAATCTTCGTTGAGAGGATTAAGCTGAGAACTAAAGCCTGCTGCTGGGTTGGCTCCGCGATATCCTTGTCGAAAGTTCTTTCTTCGCTTGCCTTCTTCCTCCTGACGATGCACTGCATAGCCGACATCAAAGACCTCACGCAGGTTGACGACGCCGGGCGACCGGAAGTCCATTCGACGTTCAGCGGCTGAAAGCGGAGTTTGCTCGACTTCGAGCATGTTAGGTGCATGTTCCTTTTGGCGAGGAATTTGAGGTGTGGCTAGAGGAGGTGCGTCAGCAGCAGCGTGCGTGGTTTCATTGGTGTTCTTGATCCATGGGTGATCTAGGAATTGGCGGATGGTGTAGCGTTTGTCGGGGTCAACCGTAAGTAGATGAGAAACGAGATCTTGGGCAGGCTTTGAGATGTCATCCCACCATGGCGACAAGAAAGTGTATTGCCCTCGGGCTACCTTTTCCGTGAGCACCTGAATGCTTTCATCGTAAAAGGGTGGGAAACCGCAAAGAAGAGTATAAAGCACACAGCCAAGTGCCCACATGTCGACACTCTTCGAGTATCGTTCATCTTTAACAATCTCTGGTGCAGTATAACCGACGGTACCGCAGGGCGTCATGGTTTGGCTGTCCCAGATGACCTTGGAAAGACCGAAATCGGCAATCTTGATCTTGCCAATACCACCGGCACCTACGCCTGGCATGAATTCGCCTTCGTCTACTTTGTCTTCATCACCGGGCTGGCGTGGCTTTGGATGTTTGCTGGGTACGAATTCGGTGGGGTAGAACAAAAGATTTTCGGGTTTGATATCACTATCGAGAGTACGTTAGCGCCTGCCCAACTATCTCCCTGTCATGGAACCTTACCGGTGGACGACACCCGATACTTCGTGGAGGTATTCAATAGCTTCTGCAACTTGTGTAATGACGTGACGGCTGAGATCCTCACTAAAGTATGTCAATCGTACGATTTGGTGGAAGAGCTCACCACCAGGGCAAAGCTCGAGGACGATATAGTAGAATTGAGGTGACTCGGAAAAGTCAACTAATTTGACGATGTTGGGGTGATCGAGTTGGCGCATAATCTGGACTTCTTTCAGGATATTCGCTCGCTAGAATGACGAATGGCACGTTAGCAACTGGCCGTCAATAGAGAAGCAAATCACGCAAGATGTAGAAGAGAAAGGAAGATAGAGATATATGGTCAAGGAAATGGTGCGGATATAGAGTAAAAGAGTTATCTCGCACCTCCACGGTTTTGTGTTTCTTCTTATACGGCTGAGGGTGTTGATCGTCCTAGAACCCCGTCGACAGACGTTGGCGATGGATGTTACGGCAATACGGCAATCGACGCATGAAAAGACAGACAATAACGACGAGAAATCAAAAAAGGAAGCAACAAGAAAAAGATTCAAACAACAGCGGAACATGACGAACGCACAACATGGTAGACAGAAGGAAAGAAGACGGGAAGTACTTCCTGATCCATACCTGATTACTGTTCATTTCGAATTTTCGCACGACCTTTATGGCCACCTCCTCCATTTGCGAGAGTGTATCCTTGGCTCTGTAGACATTACTAAAGGCTCCGTCGCCCATCTTCTCGACCAGGATATATCGATCTAGACCAGGATATTTGGGCATCTTCGACTTGCTATGTCGCTCCTCGGCGACTAGTTTCTCGATATCGGCCCGTGAAATCTTGTTGTGACTGGTATCTTTCTGTTGGGACGGCGCTTGGCCGTTTCCATTTCCCTGTTGAATCGCATCGAGGTTATTGGCGTATTGTCCTTGAGGCTGCCTTTGTTGTTGGGCGTGGACAGGTGTGACATCGGTGGTTGGTTCGGCGTGAGGCGTCACCAGGCGGGCTTGTTTGCCGTGGCGGATGAAGTTCTTCAGGTTCTGTATTGTGCTCATGGTGGCGGTAGGAGGAATGTGAGGTGAGAAAAGGGAGGGAAAAGAAGAGAGGCTCGGAATATGCTCAACTGCGAAGTGGAGTACTCGTGAGGAAGAAATGTTTGAGGAAAGTTAAAAATTATGAGGAGAAGGTCAAAGGAAATAAAAAAAAGAGAAGAGGTTGGGGATGACGAATGAGGTAGTTATGCGAAGATAAAGGTTCAGTAGGGCATGGCAGTTCGCTTCAGCGATGACGGAAGAAGAAAGTGCAGGGACCAGATTAGACCACTGTGGCTTGACTCTGGAGGGCTCCTGACCGGCCGTTGTACCAATGACGATGCCAGAACACCCTTTTACTCCTTTTTTTCTTCTGTATTTGTGCGTGTGTCTATTGTTCTTTTCGTCTTTCAGCTCTATCAATTTCAATTGGGAAATAGCAGCAACCAGTTCAGACCCCGAAATAAAGTGACAGGCAACGGGAGAGGTGACTTCAAAAACCGCGGGAAGTGACGAGGGGCAACTCTCTCTATCTCTCTGTCTACCTTTGGGAGCCCCAGATGACGACGGCAGAAGCAGAAGCGGCTTAATTGAATGGCAATTCTGGCGAACAGAAAAGTAAGGACAAAGCAAGCACGCAGCAGCATCCAGGGGGTAGATGGTAGAGGCAGCAGAATAAGTGGGAGAGGGAGCGCGCGGAAGGTGGGATGAGGTCAGAGGGAAAGCGGCGGCCATACATTAGTAATTAGCGGCTAACTGCATGCGGCTAGCGGCTGGGTCGTCTGTGGCTGACTCAGGCATGATAAAGTGGTGGGGCCAATGACATCAGGCTGGCAGGTGCGTCATTTCTCCCTGTGCCATCTCTCGCTGGTCTCGCTGCTATCTCACATAGCTTTTGAGGGGCTCGCTATATTAGGTTCATGCTATTGACGGGGATTACCGTTCTGAGCAACGCTTTTACGAGAATCCCCCGTTGAACCCGTGCTTCGTATGTTGGAACTTGTTGAAACAATTAGGCACAACTCGGGTATTAACCACTTTTATGCCTTATGGAGAGCACAAGACGCTGGTTGAGCGTTGAAACGAACGCACTTTGAGCATCGAGGACAGACGGAAGTCACCTGATTGCATCATCAAAAGTACACAAGCTTCAGATGTGAAATCACACAGAGCAGTCCACAAATCGACGTCATCTATGAGTGTCCAGTAGGTACGGAGGATAACATTCCTCAATCAAATACCTTGATGGTCTCCCGTTTCCTGTACCTCTCGAAGACCCTCTTCCTTGCCGTGACGCCGCGATCCATGGATCAAGGTTTAGCTACCTTTAGTGGCTTGTTTCACAGCTATGACATCGAAATCCAGTTGAGGCGCGCTCTTCACTGGTCCAGATGAGGTCGATTTGACGACATGGCGGTTTCAAGGGCCTGGATTTGAACGGGGCATTTCAGATTCAAACTCCCCGCCAATGGATGAACATCTTTCAGGGTATATTGTTTATATTTAAGTCTGCCAAATCCAAATTTGATGTGTCTGCACGTTGAAATTGACTCCCAAATGGGGGTGGCACAGTTATATACAAGTGGCATTGTCGCACTATCGAAGCCTTTTTATAAGACATCTCGTAGTGTGCGTATGCGAAGTGACAATATGATCAGTCTGGCAAGTACCTATCACGGCATCGTAGCAACCAGGGGCAAGTTGAATCCCCAAGGATCTCACCTTTGTGTGCTGGTGGTACATGTCACACACATCCCATGACTGTGCAATGTTTCATTATCTGGCTGTTGTATTGGGCGATGCACTCGTAATGCTACACCAAACACCGTCGTCGTATGTACTACCCGCGCAGCCGTATCATAATTAAACGCAAGCCCAGAGTTTCGAGGAAGTCGAAAGCAAACTAGCGACAGAGACTAAAGTGTAGATCGACCTGTCAGACGGCTTGCCCACATCTAGGGTTTACCGATCAGACATCGATAGTGGACTGAGAGATCCAGATTACACTTATGCACGTATGATAAATAAGAAATACTGCCAGCGACGCAGGAGTCACACTGCGAGACTTAATCCCGTTGGCTCAGCAGAATAGGAGACCTGCATAAGTAGTTGAGGGAGCACAGGCTGTGAGCGTGCTGATTCGATGGTTACTGTTGCAGCCAGATTGTCCGTTCCGTGACTCGCTGTCTTGGCCCCCTCTCGAATCTCATCGCTCTCTTCTTCTCGCCAACCATACTTACACTATCCGTACCTCACTGCGATACTTCCCCATAGTAATTGATGGCGGATGAGTCGGTCCCAGAGTCGTGGTAGCTGAAGGATTCCGACCCAAGAAGCAGTTTCTCTCCAAGTCCGCTCGCCGCGCGCGTTCCTCACTTGAGACGACGGCTGTCACCATTTCCGCCCGAGTATCCCAGGAGAAATTCGTCGACTTGTTCTCTCTACCAAATAATACGCGATCGCTCTTTCGAATCAGCACTCTCATTTCTATACAAGTCTTTGGGCCGACGCAATCAGTTCAGCTCGTCGCTCGTTATTGCCGATACGACATATACAGTGTCAAAAGTGTCATATCAAGTCTCACGTCACCCGACCACCACTACGCTAGTCATCGCGAATACCACCTCGCAAAAACCACCGTGTTCATATTTCAAGCGTTGAATTATCGACTCATATTTTAACCATATTATTGCGATCGGATATCCTGGCTGGGGGGCTTATGCTACATACTTTATAGACTCGTATCCTCGAGAATGCAGCATACAGCCACATCGCTGTTGTTGATATAGCGTTTTAAACGACACTTGGTTGTTATTCTCCGTGAACTGAGTCGCCACTGAACTAAACACTACTCCGAAAAAGCACGATTATTTGGGTACAGTAACGCAGAATATTTATAGTCTATCGCGATGCCAGATCTTGAACTCGTCGGCGCGATGAACGGCCTTTCACATCTAGACCATCCTCTGCTCAAGGGTCACAAATCGCTTCCTCGACGCCAGCAACCCCGACCTACTATTAACATGACCGATAACATCTCGCCCATTGATGCCAAGGACCAAATTGTAAACGGAGGTGACGTGCCTATCACACCCACACTACCGCTTACACCTCCGAACCAGGTTCAAGAGGACGCCCAGCAGGACAGCCCACCGCGCCTCAATGGTCAGCCTTCAGTTCCATTGAGTCTTCGTAGCATGGCAACACCCGCGAATGGCTCTCACCAGTTCAGTCCTCCCACACCTGATACTACTCCACCACGCGCGAAAGATTCAACGCCAAAGGCCCGTCCTGTGTTCCCTTCTCTGCAGTCCTCGACAACGTCGCGAGCCGATTCTTTCCAGACAGCAAGGGAAAATATGTCTGACGATGACACTATAGACAGCGTGTATCCGTCAGCCCATTCATTGAGTGTACAGAAACGGCAGAGATCCTTCCCAGAACCATCACCTCTTGCAAACGGCTTCGAGAGTACTTCGAGCTCTACCGAGGATGAACATGATATGGCAAGAGATGATACCACAACAATTGGCCGCGTGTCAGAGAGCTCGGACGTGACTGAGAGGAACCAAGATGTCAAGCGTACAATAAGGCTAGCCTCGTCACCGCTCCCCAGATCCCAACTCAGGAAGAGATCGCATCGAGGGCGTCAAGCAACAACGACCTTGGAAAAAGAGAAATCAGAAGTGGTTCCCCTGGAGTCGAAGAAGGTGGCTCATACAACGCCCAACACTCACCAGTCGCCCGAGCCCTCGGATCTTGACAATGTAGATGGGAAACCCGCGTCTAACTTGCCAGACACTGAACAACAGCTTGTGGACCGGGTGAACACGTGGAGACATTCTGGTGCATCGTTCACATCGACCATCGAAGCCGTGGTAATTGAAACGCCACCTCCGAAGCAGCGTACATTGAGACACACCGAGAAAAGGACATCACTGCGATCAGCGAGCTCTCCACAACCACGATCGGCACGGACGTCTACGGCGTCTAATGTAGATTCGTCCCATCGCCTAGTGCACAAATCCGGCCGCATATCGAATGAAAATCGCAACAGTGTCGCATCCGATATGTCAATTCCAGCCAGCATTACGTCTACCAATAAAGAGGTGCACGAGATTATTCCCGTGGTCGTTGTTCCCCAGAGACGTTCTTCGCTCAAATCCTCCGCACCCAGTACTAGAAATCAATCCGTCGTGCCATCCATCAGCTCTAGTCGTCGGAAGACTAGCGTTTCTCGCAGCAGAGCCGGCGATCAATACCCTCAAAGAAGCCGTGCCGTGTCTGATGCTGCAAGTTCAGCAGGACGAAGCGAACGGGAAAGCCGTGGTCGCGGTGTCAGCCGCCCGCCTATTCCAGCGCGCAGTTCATCTCTATCGGCTCCGACGAGCCGCAACAACTCGCGCACAACCTCCCTCACTTCTGATAGCTTGCGCCGACACACCGAACAAATGCAACTGGCTTTCGAGGTGCCGCCACATGATAAGCCATCTGATGTGCTGCCGTCTCCGAGGATAGTACTCGACGAAGGTTCCGATCCTGCGAACGGTGATACTTCTGTGTCTGCATTTCCACAGCGCAGTTTAGACGATATGGAGCGACTTCACGCGCCATCTCTACATTTCACGCAGTCATCCGTTGTGTCATACTCACCGGGACCCATTGAGGTTAACGAAGCTACGATGGTTACTTATTTCCCACACAATAATGATTCGCTCTTGGTAATCAATTCTTACATGCAACCTGAGTCAAGGGCTGTCAAAGCTTTGCGTGGTCAAGACCTCAGCGAACCTGTTCTACGCACCCCAGAGCAATCCACCGTGGCATTGGACGTTGAATCGCCCCTTCGCAACCCTCGTACGCCACCAAAGCCACCGACGCAGAAGGCTATACTTCCGGACCCGGTGGACAACAGCCAAGCAAGAACGGAACTCAGTCGACAAGGCAGCAACCGCCTGAGTCGAGGCTTTGGTTCTGTGAAGCGGGCACTAAGCGCCCGTCGAAACTCGGATGGTGTACGTCCTCAACCACTGACCCGGTCCTTATCGACTAGGTCTGTCAAGAGCAGGAGAGCGGTGAAAGCAAAAGATAGTCAGCTGTATTCTTTCTGGCGTCCACGCGGATTTTGGGATGATTTCGACAGTTCTCCGAGCGGTGAGCACAGCCCAGGGACCTCGAACGAGCCAAATGAGTATTCAACAACGACGGATCGAGAAGACACATATGTGAGCAATTCTTTGGGATTGCCACAGAAAAGAGTGATATTCAGCGGCCCTCTTGTACTTGCTCGTCGCATCTCAAAGTCAAGAAAGGCGCGTCGCCAGCAAGTTCGGCGTCAGCAACTCAGTCACAGTGATTTAAACCTTGCCATGGGTATTGTCCGTCCTCATTCACCATACCAACGCCAGACAGTCAAATACAGGCTACAGAGAGGAGTTCTCTTCCCAGTGAGATCCCTCCGCAATATTAGGCGGCGAGTCAAGGAGGCCAGACAGCAGCGAGCTCGTGCAGCACTAGAGGCACGACGAGAGAGGTTGAAGCAAAGCATTGGACCCAAGAAAATCACCGATCCGTACGCAGTTGGACCATTCAATCACGGCGTCCCGTACGAAGACAGCTCCCGAAATTATTAGTGATACGGGGCGGATACAATCGGATACATCCGGTTCTTATGACTTTACGACAAAAACTCTTCAGTTATGAATTACGAACACGCGGAGAAAGCAAAACAACTACAGGCTTCCTCCGAATGAACGACGAATGAAATGTGACCTACAGTTTACGATGTTATTACGACACGATTGAATGAAGCGGCATGTTTGTTTCAAGGCGCGATTTGATGTTTATGTTAATGCTTGATGTTGATGATTTGTTGTCCTGATTTGCCAATGTATACTACCATCGTCTAGTTGTCGACTCGAATATTGACTTGTTTTTTACTACAGTATGATGTATGGATTCAGTTTTCGATAAACAACTCGAAAGATCGCGTCTCTGTACACTGTGTCGTTAATCGAATACAAGATCTGTAAATTCAGAAAACGTAGGACTGGGTAAACGCGATTGGCTGGGTCGGCCCTAATTCTCCGCAAAATCTGGCAAAACCCACAAATTTCCTAGAACGGTAAATAAGGTGAGAAACCTTTCCCTGACTAAACTGACTAGTTTAGGCTAACTAACAGCTAGGGAAAGGACTGTTCCGGAAAACTTTCGCTTGCAGTGTTGATTCTGTTTATACCAAATAAGGTAGTTGATTCCATTGTCAGCAAAACCTGAGCAGATGAATGATCCTAACAACGCCCACCATGGCGAGGGCAATGAGATTGAACCTCCCGTAGTTGCTCAATCAGGCGCAGAAGAGCAACTACAATTGAAAATGCCAATGGAGAAAAGCGGGACGACCGTACAAGATGAAAATGGAAATGGAAATACGAATGAAGACACAATAATGCCCAGCCTAACCCGCATCTCAACCGACCCTTACGGCAACACCTACCCCGAAGGCGGCTTGGAAGCCTGGCTTGTCGTACTGGGCAGCTTTCTGGGACTCTTCGGAGCAATGGGCCTAATCAACACCATCGGCACATTCCAAACGTACATCTCAACGCACCAACTCCGAGACTACTCTTCCGGAACCATTGGGTGGATATTCGGAATCTATGCCTGTCTCACTTTTTTCTGTGGGCTGCAGATTGGACCTGTCTTTGATGCCAAGGGCCCACGGCTGTTGGTTCTGGCGGGGTCGGTGTTGATTATGGTCTCGATGATTATCCTTGGGTTTTGCACAAAGTATTGGGAGTTTATGCTTGTGTTGGGGGTGCTTATGGGCATTGGCACGTCGTTGATTTTTACGCCGGCAATTGCGGCGGTGGGGCATTTCTTTTACGAGAGACGAGGTGAGGCGACGGGTATAGCTGCTATGGGTGGTTCAGTTGGTGGTGTTGTTTTTCCTCTCGTGCTTGAAGCGTTGTTCCCTAAGATTGGGTGGGCGTGGGCTACAAGGGTGATTGCATTGTTTTGTTTGATATCGCTGGGTGCAGCATGTATATTGATTCGATCACGGTTACCGCCCAAACCAGCCTCGAAGGAGAATATTCTGCCTGATTTCAGAATCTTCCGCGATCCCATCTTTACACTCACGACCGCAGGCATTTTTTTGATCGAGTGGGGACTGTTCGTGCCCCTGACCTACATCTCCTCCTACGCATTGGCGGAAGGCTTCTCGTCGACATTCTCATATCAAATTCTGGCAATCCTGAACGCCGGCTCCGCATTCGGAAGATGGCTACCAGGCTACATAGCAGATTACCTTGGTCGCTTCAACACCATGATCCTAGCTGCGCTGGGCTGTTTGGTGACCACTGCCTGTCTTTGGTTACCTGCCGGTAGCAGTCTGGCGCTACTGGTTGTGTATTCGGTGTTCTTTGGCTTCCTTAGCGGAAGTAATATTAGCTTGACGCCGGTTTGTGTGGGTCAACTGTGTAAGACGGAGCATTATGGGAGGTATTATGCTACTGCTTATACGATAGTTAGTATGGGGTATGCTTCTGATTTTCTTTCCTCTTTGTTTCTGTAAATTACTGACATTTTTAGGACATTGACTGGTGTACCTATTGCAGGTGAGATATTATCGAGATGCGGTGGTCATTACTGGGGTCTCATTGCATTTGTGGCGTGTTGCTATTTCAGCGGAGCGCTTGCATTCACATTTGCGAAGTTGCTCAAGGTTGGATGGAGACATCCGTGGGTTGTGTTCTAATACCTAGGTACATATACACAACGTACATTTCGGCATATACGTTTCGGCAGATATTGTCTCATCCATACTTTCCTGAATTTACCTTTAGAATATATATTCTAGTTTAATCAAAAGTTGCAAATTCATTCATACTAATGCACCTGCTGTGTTTGCCTCGTCTTACATCACTTCATACAACTTCCTTCATCAATCTAGCTCGGCTGGAGGTGAGTTCCGAGACCAGTGGCAAGTCTTGTAATCAGCATTCTGATACACAACAGTAAAACACAAATAAACAGTACGTAGATGCATAAGAGCAGCAATCTTCATACAGATCCCAAATATACGTCCATTAGTATATACACTTATAGCTAGCGTTAAAGTTTTCAAGTAGTGTATGCATGGTATTGACTTTCGACGACCAGACTTCCTATAACTATCTTTAGAGCAAAACCTGCGTCACTGGATCATCAAATCCATGGCACGGCGGGAGGGAATCTCACAAAGCCGTTCGTCGACTTACCCTAAAAACCTAAGACTGATTGGATATCATGTTTCCCTAGAACGGCGAACTTGATGAACATATGATATCAATTGAGGCGTTCTTGTAAAATGGTAGCTAGATGACTGTATAATATTAATTTCCATCATTTCCCTCCTCTCTTTCCTTTTCTCTCAAAAGTGCTAGGCTCTTCATCAGGATTTTATTCCAAGTCAGCGAAAATAATCAATAACGGCAGATAAACCAAGATGAGGGTTCTAGCTCTTCTGTTGGCGCTTTTCGCGTCCGATGTCATTGCAATTCCGCAAGGGAACAATGGACATGTTGGCCCGGTGGACATTTCAATCTCATCGAGACCTGTCACGCCGGCTTCTTCGTCAAGGCCATCTATCCCCAGAATCTCGCCAACGCCTCCAAGGACACGTCCAATTATTCCATCTGTGAGGACGTCTTCTATTATTCGGTCTTCGCCATTAGTGCCACGACCATTGTCATCCTCACCGTCTTCACCTACTGTTTGTTTATCAACTGTGACGATCACTACGTCGATTGCTTTCTGTCCCCCGCCATCCACGCCGTCCTCGCCGTCACCGACTACTGTCACGGTGACTGTATCAGCTACAATACCAGAAGTTCCACCACCCCCGGCCTCAGCTAGAGTTTCATCTGCACCCCCAGCTCCTCCAGTCCCTCCGCCAGAGGTAACACCGCCCCGTACATCTGCATCTTTTCCGCCGCTTCCCCGGCCACCGCCAGTGACGCCCTCGCGCCCGTCTTCGTCTGTTCCCGTAGTACCGCCACCTGCCGCGTCGTCAAGCCGCCTCTTTGGCCTTCCTTCAGAAGTATTCTCGTCTGCATCTGTGGTCATCCCGCCCAGTTCACTAACAGCGGTCCCGACTTCTGAAATCTTCAATCCTATCGGTGGTCCCAGTAGCAGTCTTGCTTTCGGTCCGGCTTCAACACTCACAAGTACGAATTCAGCGCCAAATGCGCCACCACCTTCAGGACCGCCGACGACAATTGTGGGCGGACCACTCGCCACATCTGTGCAGTCTGTGGCTGCTTCTGTGGCTGCTCCACCAGCACCAGCGGTATCACAACCCGTTGCTGGCCCTCCTGCTGGCCCCCTTCCTGGTCCACCAGCATTCACCTCTGCACCTCTGCGCATGATACGCCGGAAATTCGATCACAGCAGTCTGAGCTTACAACCAACAGGATCATTGAGGACATCAACGTGCACGCCGTCATCGACAGCGACGAAGAGCCAGACTCATCGGTGGTACTATTGGGATTATTGGCATTAAATATACCATTAGTAGGGACTCAAGCGAAGAAAGAGACTGGATTATATGGAGAGATAGTTCTTGAATTTGTAATCAACGGAGTCGAAGAAAAGTTTGGGATCGGAGGTAGTACTTATTTGCTCTATTAAAACCGATGTTCAGATAGTTATCAAACGACTTCTACAGGGGCTTTATTGGCATGTCAGATCTAGTAAGCGATACTCAGCATATTTATGTCAAGAAACTCACGACCTGAGAAATATATTTGACAAGATTTATATTACCACTAAATTAGGCCACCCTTTAATGGAGCCTCGTTTTGAGGCAAGTGGTGATGTTTTTAGCTTTTGAATACTACAATCACTATATCTGGAATAGCTATAAAGTAATCTATCGCCTTCCTACTGAACCAGCCATTGTGAGATTACGTACGGATAATACTAGATTGATAATGAATTATCCTATCAGTGAGAAGCTCACCCCCTAGATATCTACGTATATCGGCCTGTCCATGGCCTATTCGGGTATCAACTTCCTGTTTAGGACAACTTCGTTTCAGACAAGCCAAGCAGCTACTATTCAAAATAATAACAAATTCTAAACTATATCTATAAGTGATTAAATGGCCTGACGTATATACCCCCTTTGCAAAAAGTATGACTCCTCAATCCTTCCTTTCAGAAACTCATAAACAGTAAATGTTACAGCCTGGCCTGGTGCAACCCGCATAACACGAGGTGTAATACCCTTGTAAAAGGATCGGATTCCTTCCTTGCGTACCATATCCGTCGTAATTGTTATGATATGTGATAGACTGCTCTTTCCCGGGATGGCTGCGGTTTGCTGTATCCTGGTCTTGATAGTATCGATCGGCGCATTGAAGAACGGACCAACAGCACCGGATATGAGGCCGATGACTGTGGTTTGATATGATGGTAACTCTATATCTTGAGCCTTATTGTGTGGGTTGTGGTCATGCCGTTGTTGCCACTTTTGCAGCCGTGTCTTTAGCTCCGTGTATACCGTGAAATTGGCAGCTTGATTAGTCCCCTGACGCAGAGCCGTTAGAGTGACCCCGCGCCATAAAAAACCAATGCCCTCTGTACGGATTAATGTCGATACTGCATCTGATGTATTCTTGTATCGTGGGACTAGAGTGCCATTGGGAGCTTGGTGTACGTCTTGAAGGCGGATTTTGATCACTTCGACGGCGTTCACAACGGTGACTGCTTCTGTAATACCTGCCGCTAAACCAGCTGTGAGAAGATGTCAGTCATTAGCTTTTGATCTGATTACAATGTGTGGAACTGGCCATAAAGAATGAAACTCACCAAGGAATGTTCCATTCCGTGATATTTTCATCGTCTCCTTATCGGTAAGGAGTCGCTTGTAATACTCATAGGATGTAAATCGGATGGCCATCTTGGGAACTATGCCTCCGAGAACTGCACCCAAGCCTCTGTACAGACTCAAAAAGCCCTCATTTTTGACAATTCCGACTGCAGTGCCCACGACTCCTTGTGGCCGTGGCTTAACAACAAAAGTTAGATGACGGATTAGGTTGAGAAGCATTGACGAAGCTGACTTACCCCGAAGTTATTGGCTCGCCGCGACAGTTGCATGCGTACTTTGATGGTGTCTGGAACATGTTAGCTTTGTAGATTACGGATGAATAAGTATCAGGAAATTGAGTGATAGATAGCATACCTAAAGGATGACAAACGAACACTTCGCTCATTCCTGCTCCTCCTCCAGCTATAGTAAGATATCTTAGCAAAATGTAGATTGACTGCTGCTGCAGGAATGAGGTTACCGATCAATGTAGTCGCTGTCGACGTTGAGCGTGCGCTCTCTGAGCTTCTTCGAGACATTTCGGCGAGTTTGAACCTTTGAATCCACTGATTCAAACTGTGATTGTAGAATAGACGGCTAATGAGGCAAGATAAATTGTCAAGAAGCTTATCGTGTTGTGTTTTCTGAGGTTTGCGAGATAGTGGTTTGGTTCAAGTTAGGGCAAATACGATCGAGGTTTACGCCGAGGGAGCAATTAATCAAGGCCATACACTGAGGAGCCATCAATATCAGAATAGGGCACATCCCTTGTCTCTGCCTTAGCCGCCAAGGATAACATATCACTAATACTTTAAGCGAGACAAGAATTAGATGCTAAAGCTTCTACACTGCCTCATCCGTATCTCTTGGCTCATGGCATTTCATGCTATCTTCACGATGTTCCGTATGATTTTCCAACAGCTGACGTGTACAATCGCATTTTCGAGGCAATGTTACCATCCTTGTGGATAATGTCTACTCTGAAAATCAGTAACCGTGCGTAGAAAACATGATGGATCTTCCATGCGTACCTCTAACATTCAACGTACGCATAAGAAGCGAAAAACCGGCCTTTCAACGCTGTATCAGCGCTTTTCTTGGGATGCTCAGGGCGTTACTTGGCTTGCATTTCTTGATCCGATACGATAAGCAAAAAGCCACTCCTGTCGCAGTCCCTGCTGGTACAGGTGATTCATCATCGCTATATCATTTGTTGATATTCAATCTCCGTTCCGATCCTCATTTCTCGATGGGGAACTATCAAATACGACAGTTTTAGAGGCTTGGCTGGTCCTTGGCTATTTATGTTCTGGCAATGTACTAGTAAACACATGTGATAGTGAGACATGCAAACCCTTAATGACAACGAGCATTCAGAAAATAGCCCGGCTAACGCAATTGTTCCCAATGCTCAACAGGTCTAAAGACCCAATGGACGCGCCGACAAGATAGCGGTATATCTGCCGAGACGTTACTACGGCTGCATTATTGGGATCACGGACTTGGCAGGCCTCGGCTCGCCGAATGTTTGGGCTTTTCCGACTTTTATTGGCACTGTAGAATGCACTTGGCGCATGATATTAACTGGAGATGGACGTAAATCTCTGCCCAAGCCAGATATCTACTCCTCCGACTCATGTGTTGGTTTGGTTGTAATGCTAGTTTCCGCCCTCATCCTTCTGGCTTCACTTTTCGGCTCCGTTCGGATTCTTCAACGCCAAGACTATTTTCTTTTAGGTTTCGGCCCTTCTCCTCTCGGGTACGTAGATCCTGCGAGCCTGGAGGGTCCTCAGTCTCGGCTTCTCCTCCAGACCTCCAGAGTCAGGTCTGAGGATCAGCGCCAAGGTTATTCTATTGTCAATCTTCTACAGAACAGAAAGTCAATACGTACTACGTACTTGTCAGTCGTTCCTAAGCCGATCACCTACAAGTTGCATAACTATGCAGGGCCTCGGTGTCAATATTATGGGGCGCCCAGATCGACGCTACCACGGTAAACTTTCCTCAGCAATAAAGCAGTGAGGTTACAACGGTCAGAGTGTCCTTGCCTCGACTAAGTTAGTGTAAGGTAAAGCTCCAATGTGATGACCCAAATGTGGCGCATCGTTCCTTCGCAAAGGGTCTTCGCCGGCTCTAGGAGTTATTAAATACGAGATATGATACGAAGATGCAGAACACAATGGCGGATGGCGTCATATAGCATTCTATTTAATTGTCTAATACCTGCCAAAAGTTTATCCTTGAAGAGATACGTTACATACGTACATAAAAGCCTCTACATAGTAGGGCTAGACCTCAAACCGAAAATCCCAGCCTAATCTATACACCAACAGTCTCTGCTAGCAAGACTTGGCTCCCACACTGCTTGGCAAATAGGTTCAGATTCTTCAGCTCCACAGCAGTGAACGGAATGCCTTCGAGGCGCCTCCGAGTCTCCATCTCGGTAGCGTTCTCACCCGGAATACGGATCCTATCCACTCCTTCCGCTTTCTCGCAAGACCTGACCCTCCCCAAAAGAGTATCCATTCTGTCGTTCAGTTTATCCCTGGAACCCAAAAATATCTCCGGCTTAAACACCATGAACCAGTGCCCCACCCCCTGAGGATCCTTGGTATTATTGTACTGGTCATTCACATCACCAGCAAAGGAGGACGCCGTGAGCAAGCCACCAAATATATCCATCATCATTGCCAATCCTGAGCCCTTGGCGCCCCCAATCGGCAACATGACCCCTTTGAGAGCTGCCTCGGCGTTGGTGGTAGGCCGTCCTTCAGAGTCAAGCGCATATCCTTCCGGTATGGGTTCGCCCCGTCTGGCAGCTTTTCGAATCTTGCCCCTCGCCGCAACTGTAGGGCTCATGTCAAGGACAAAGTCTCCTTCTTTACCGCCGGGAACCCCAACTGCTAGAGGGCTCGTTCCCAATAATGCCTCTTTCCCGCCCCATGGAGGCATTGCTCGGGATGCATTGGTAAAGGCAAAAGCGCCATACCCTTGTTTTATAGCGCGTAAAACATAAGTGGCACCCATACCATAGTGATTGCTATTCTTGACACCGATTATAGCGAAGCCGTAAGTGCGAGCAATCTCAATACCTTTGTCAATTGACAAGCAGCCAGCGACAAAGCCAAAGGTATTACGAGCGTCTAGGTGAGCAATAACAGGAGTTTTCATAACAAACTCCAGCTCTGGGTTTGGATCGAGCACTTTGCATTTTATGCGCTCAATGTAGCCACTCAATCGGTTGATGCCGTGCGTGTCGACTCCTCGGAGGTCAGCGAGTACCAGAGACTCGGCTACCATAGCAGCGCGATCTGCTGGTACATCGTATCTTTGAAGTATAGAAAATACAAAATCGTAAGCTTGAGAGGCTGTAATGTGGACTTGCTGATCTACTTTGATTCCCATTTTGAACGAAAGATTGGATAAACGTAGAGTAGATAATGTTAGAGAAGAAATCTTGACGTTGATGCAAGAAAATATGTGCTATACTGTCCAGCAGGTATTTATTGGGTGTTGTAGATTTTATCTTCGATTTCAATACACGTGCCCCCTACCCGGCATTCTGCTTTGAGATACACATATGCACACAATGGTTTACGGGCTACCTGAAGACTAAATTTGGACCCATCGAGATCCGTCAGTCTTTCAATCAGGCATTACAGTTATCTACGTGGATAGCGGCTTTTACGGAGAAATTCGGACACTTTGGTACATCTTTTGAGACCTCATCCGACTTATGCATCCCCTGTTCACAGATCATTACTCATCGTGTAGATATTGAGGCACCAACTGCAGCTTTCTCACTTGGCACAGATAAGAAAGGTCTCGGCGAGTGGCAACCGGTAAGTTTTTCTCTTCCTTGGCTCATACGCAGCCACGGCTTGCTTGAATACGAGCTCAGGGATCATCGGTGTGGTGGAGATTATTCAATGCCTATCATTCGAGGACAGGGGCCTGTCAGCGAGAAGAGAGAAACTGTCCGTGTCGACACGTTCAATTGTTCGTTGTCGACAATATGCACTTATCAAGTTGGGTCTTTACTTGGCATTAGCTGAAGCGATTGCCATAAACAGCATAAGACCATCGGGTATTGTCCTCGGGTGGATGTCCCAAAAATACGTGAAGACAGGTCGAGACAAGATATATCAAGAAAAGAGAGCAGTCCCCCCTCCACAATCTAACATCCAAATTCTCAAAGAAAAAAATAACATTTCTGCTGTCGTGAATACTCGAATCTAGTCTACAGTCAAGATGGGCTCTATTCAGCAGTTCAAGATCTATGTTTTAGACCCCTTTCATCAGGATGCTATCGACCTTGTTCAAAGCCTTCCTCATGTTCAAGTCATTCTTCCCAATGACCCTCGCAAAGCACATTGGCACGCAGATGCAGACGGAATCATGATCCGCTCAGATTCTCGTCTCACCAAGGAAGACTTCGCAAAAGCCGCTTGTCTCCGCGCTGTGGTCAAGCAAGGCGTAGGTGTCGACAACATCGACCTCGCTGGGGCAAAGAAACATGGAATTGCCATCCATAACACCCCCGCACTGAATAGCGAGAGTGTGGCGGAACTCTCTATGGCTTTGACTCTTACTTTGAGCCGACGTGTCAGTGAAATTGACCGCGCAGTACGCAGCGGGAAAAAAGTCATTCGTTCGACGATGTTGAGTACAAGCATGTTCCGCAAACGAGTGGGCGTCATTGGAATGGGAAATATAGGCAAGATTATTGCTCAAAAGTGGGTTGGAGCTTTTGAATGTGAGATAGTAGCATATGATCCATATGCACCGAAAGATGCGTGGAAGGGTCTCAGCCATACTCGAGTCCATGCTTTAGATGAGCTCTTGAAGGATGCCGATGTTGTTACCCTTCACGTGCCACTGCTCGACTCGACTAGGGGCTTGATTAGCGACCACGAACTTAGTATCATGAAGGATAATGCTATCCTAGTGAACTGTGCTCGAGGCGGGGTGGTGGATGAGAAAGCTCTACTTCGGGCTTTAGACGAGAAGAAAATAGGCGGCGCTGCGCTTGATGTTATGGAGATTGAGCCTCCCACTTTGGACGTCTATGGGGAGTTCTTAAAGCATGAGAATGTCATTATGACTCCTCATATTGGAGGGAGCACGCAGGAGAACCAGAGCCGGAATGGACGGGCTGTGGTTGAGACGTTGATGAATGTGTTAGAGGGACGTGAGGCTACTGGAAAATTGGTTTAGAAGACTAGACTCAGGGCAGGCTTACATGACATTTCTCAAATATCAGCTTCTAATATTCTATGATGCTTTCCGCTTGCATTTTCTATCTATCCGTAACCAGGGACCAATCTACTTAGCCCTAACTTGCAACTTCCCAATTTAGTATACCACAAACAGTGACAATCAACACGTCCAAACAGACAATATACAAGCCTTACCAGTTTATAATTAATTGCAGTAGCTATAATAAAAACAGGAAGTATATCGACAACAACAATAACCCGAGAGCTGACAGCATTGCCAACATAGGCAGCTAGAACTGTTGTCCTGCCAAGTGCAGCCAAGGCCCGCTTGTCGTAGATCTTTTCGCAAATTCTAGGAACCCATGTACATACGATGGATCCACCCATTTATGCCCACGGTACTTTCGGAGGAATAGAACCATGTTTACGCACACCGCAGCTGAGGGTAACATTCATCTAGGCACTGATTCACAGCCCCACCACACATCAGTCAAGCCTTTTGTGGACTTCTCAATATTGGGTTATCCGCAATGAAGGCGTCACGACTTGGCGCCGAAGACGAGTTTCCACACTCTTGAAATTCCGGCTGTCGATAAGGCGTGCTTATGGATGATGAAACCTCAGTCTGCATCCCATTCTTGGCAATGCCGTATACCTCAGATACGAAAGTGATAAGAAATTTTTCAGAATCGGATTGACACGGGTGTGAAATAATGAATATCAATATCCAGTTGGGGTCCCGTATGGGTCTCGTTGGTGACTCGCTTCACTCTAGCTATACTTCGTCAAAACTGGCCGCATTTCTCTCTTCTGATCATTTTGACCTCTCGTGATATATGGTTATACACAAGTAGTCCTCCTACTTGCAAACCGCAGCGATATCAGCCAAGATGTCCTCTTCTCAAGCTACACAATATGGCAAAAAGGCGGTTTTCAGAACCCTCTTCCGCAAGGAGAACCGCTCCTCAATCAGCGAAACAACAACCGACACCGACGAACCATCACCGTCATCAACAACCCTAGAAACCTTCAAAGACCAACAGTCCAATATCCTCCCCCACAACAAACTCATGATCGTATTCCCAACCATCGCTTTAGCCCAAATGATTTCCTATCTAGACCAGACTTCCGTCTCAACTGCCGTGCCGGCAATCGGGGCAGCCCTCAACATGGGACCATCCATCTCATGGGTTGCGACCAGTTTCTTGCTCGCAAGTACCAGTGTCCAACTCATAAATGGGCGATTGAGTGACATCGTAGGCCGGAAGCCATTATTGCTGACGTGCATGGGTATTCTGGCGTGTGCGAATCTGTGTGCTGGGTTTGCGCAGAATGCGGCCATGTTGTTTGCCTTTCGGTCTATTGCTGGTTTAGGTGGAGGCGCCATGTAAACCCTTCTCCATTCTTACTTCTCCACAGAAAGAAATTCTAATTGATAACGGTGTAGAACCGCCCTTGTCATGATAATAGCAAGTGACATCACAACCCTTGAACAACGCGGGAAATACAACGGCTTCATCGGCGCCATGGTCGGGTTGGGCAATGGCATCGGACCCCTGATAGGCGGCGCATTGACGCAGCGCGCTTCGTGGAGATGGTGCTTTTGGTTCGATGTTCCTGTCATAGTGGCTGTAATGGCCATAATCGCGATTGTTATTCCACCATCTCCGGTTAAGGGTAAGGCGTGGACGAAGGTAAAGATGGTTGATTGGTTGGGTTTGGTGGTGAATCTGGCTGCTGTTGTGTTGGTTTTGGTCAGTACCATTCCTGTGCTTTGGGGTTCATGTCTAACGTATAAGATAGATTCCCATCTCACAAGGAGGCTCGATATATGCATGGGACAGCGCCCTGGTGATCGCCATGCTCACCATCGGCGGTCTACTGATCATAGCCTTTGTAATCGTAGAATGGAAATTCGCAAAATTGCCCCTGATGCCTAGTAAGCCATCTTTCTCTCGTCTTTTATCAAAAGGAGATGCTGACTGAGGGAAAGTCCGCCTGTTCCAAAGCGACAAATCTGCGAATCTAGTGCTCCTCCAAGGCACCCTGCACGGCGTTGTCTACTGGGCAAACCTCTTCTACATACCCATGTACCTGCAAACCGTCCGCGAATACAGCCCCATCATGTCCGGTGTAATCATCCTGCCCATGGTAGCATCCCACGGCATCGGCTCGCTGGTATCGGGACAGATCATTTCAAGGACAGGCCATTATGGCCCCACGATCATATTCTCGAATTGTGTTTGGTTGATTGGCGTGTCGTTGCAGACGATTTATACGAGAACGAGTCCTGTGTGGGCGATCTGTTTGATTGGGCTTTTGCAGGGAATAGGAATCGGAGGTGCTTTTCAGCGTGTGTCCCCGCTTTCTCCATTATCAAAAAAAAGCATGACAATACTGATGTTTAAGAATAGCTGGCCTGGTAGCCCTACTAGCACACTCCCGAAAAGCAGATAGAGCAGTCGCAAACTCTCTGCGGAACTTTCTACGTATCCTCGGTGGCTCAATTGGGTTAACGAGTATGTCAAACCCTAAACCAAACCATTATATTCACTTCTGACAATTGTAACAGTCTCCGGCACCATCCTAAACAACACCCTCAAAACTCACCTCCAAAGCATCCTTTCCCTAGACACAATCAACACCATCACGTCATCCGCCTACGCTTTATCATCCATAAATCTGTCCCACGATCAATACGAGAAGGTCATGGATGCGTATATGGCTGGTATGCATACTATATTCATCATGTATGCGCCTATCATTGGGATATGTTTTATATGCGCGGTCTTGATTAGGGATGAGGGTGTGGCAGAGAAGGATTCTAAGTCTTCAGCTGGGCCCCTTTCTGAGAAGAAAGCTGGGGTTGAAAGTGGAGCTGTTACGCCTAACGGTCCACCTGTGGGAAGACAGGCGCAGGTGTGAAAGTCAAGGATCTCATATCTTGACAGCAAAGATCGTGTATAGGCCTGGACTACGGGAAGTCTTGATATTCGACACCTAGTACACAATCCATGGCTTCGGTAAGGGTGATTACTAAATCGAACGATGATAAGAATGTATTCCTAAACTGAGACTGATTTCAGGCTCAAGGCTTGTAGAATTGGCCTTGGGGTATGATAGAAAAAACAAAGATCAAATGCAACCGACGAACACGCTAACGCCCAAGAAAGGTTACACATAACCTTTCATCCTAACTTATAACAATAGGATTGAAATAGTTAGGTAAAAACCCATCCTCGTTTGGACCGGGTTGTAAAGAAATAAAGCTCTTTAGTATAAAGACAACGACAGGAATGAGAGAACAACCGATATCACAAATGGAGAGACATGCAAAATGGCTTAGGTTGAGGTGGGAAGTGCAGGTACTGCCGAAAAGAGAAGACAGTGAACTTCTTCATGAAAACAAATCGCTACCAAATGATGAAGGAAAATCATAATATAGTCAAAGAGAGATTATTAGCTGCTATGAGACCGTAACAACAGTTTCTGCTAAGACATACATTAGTAATCAATCAATGGATAAATGCGATGTGTAACTTACTCGGTCAACTTCAGGTTCCCCCGCTTCAGTGTCTGGACTATCGGTCTCTGTAGTGATCGGCCCTGCCGTCGTGATCGCCCGACCCTCCAGTCCAGGGCGCTGTTGATGTGTAGTAACAGGCGCAAGATGTCCATCGGGTCCTGCAAGCCGTGACTCCTTGCTCTTTTCCATGAAGTTTCCACCAAGTGTTGCGCATTTCAGAATGGTCTGAATCATTTGGTTTTGTTTCAGAGGCTTGGAAAGATATTCGTCCATCTGAGCCTGGATACACTTCTCCCTGTCACCCAACATAGCGTGCGCAGTAAGCGCGATGATTGGAGTACGAGACAGGTTGTTTTCACGTTCATATTCACGGATCTTAGCCGTGGCTTCAAATCCTCCCATGATAGGCATTTGGACGTCCATGAGGATGATGTCGAACCGCCGATTCTTGACAGCATCCAAGGCCTCCTGACCGTTGCCCACGACTGTAACTCCATGGTTGCATTTTTCCAGGATCTTCACGGCCAGCTTTTGATTGACCTCATTATCTTCGGCAAGTAAGATATCGAATGACCGTGAGTGGTCTGTTGTGATCGGTGTTGAACGACCTTCCAAGGCAGGTAACATTCCATTACCCAAATCAATCGGTTGACAAGGAGTCGTCATATATGAGGTGATACCAAGGTCAAGGGCAGATTTCAAGCTCACAGACACCACTGGACATAACAACACAATCGGTATGTACTTGAATTCGTCATATGTTCGCAACGTACGAGCAGTGTCGACGGTGTCCACGATGATGACGTCGTAAGCATGACCGGACTCTTTTCCTGACGGATCGTGGATTTCCGGTGGCGGTACTTCGTCTTCATCCTTAACAACCAGAGGCTCTAGGTCAAGTTGTTGCAGCATCAATGTGATCTGTTCCGCATGTCCACCGGTGTGTCCCTTATCGATGAATAGAACACGGTGATTTTTGTAAGGAATGAGCTGTGAGCTAATGACATTCAATGATTGATCCGCAAGCTTGACGACACAGGTGAAGTGGAAGGTACTGCCATGTCCGTATTCTGAAGTGACCCAGACGTCACCACCCATAAGGTTGACAAGACGTTTGGAGATGGACAGACCAAGACCAGTACCACCGAATCGACGAGTTGTTGATCCATCGGCTTGTTGGAAGGTGTCGAAAATGAGATCGAGTTTGTCTTCCTCAATACCGATACCAGTATCGGACACAGAAAACTCAAAGGCATACTCGTCTCTGGCACACTGCTCCCTCTCGGACTTGCTGATGGTCAATTTGACTTCACCATGTTCAGTAAACTTGATAGCGTTTCCGACCAGATTGAGAATAATCTGACGCAAACGGAATGGGTCACCAATAACGTAGTCAGGAACGGAGCTGTCCACTTGATATGCAAGATTGAGGAACTTTTCATTAGCCTTGACCGCCAGAGTCTTGAGCGCATTGAATACAGTTCCCCTGACTGTGAATGGGATACTTTCAATGACCATTCTGTTGGCCTCGATCTTGGAAATATCAAGGATGTCGTCAATAATGGTCAGCAGACTGTTGGCTAGGTTGTGGACCACATTCAACATCTCACGGGGATACGGTTTCAGGTCGTCGGTGTCTAACGTGAGCTGAGTCATACCGATGATACCGTTCATGGGCGTTCGGATTTCGTGTGACATATTGGCCAGGAACTCTGATTTGGTGCGATTGGCCTGTTCTGCAGCCTCCCTAGCGGCCGTGTTACGTTGGATACTGTCACGCAAGTTGGAAACCATCTTGTTGATCTTGCGCTTCAACTCGTCCATTTCACCGGAGGCATTGACGGTAATCAGCTTCGTAAAGTCACCATCAGTGGCAGCATCGGTAATCTCGCCAAAAGCTCGGACTTGGGACGTAAGGTTTTCGGCCATAGTATTAACATCCTCTGTGATTTCTTTCCATCGCCCGGCGATGCCCTCAACGTTAGCCTGCCCACCCATCTTTCCGTCGACACCGACGTCGCGGGCAACCCTCTTCAACTCTGTGGCGAATTTGGCCAAACGATCCACCATGTTATTGATCGTGACCTTGAGAGTAAGAATTTCTCCCTGTGCGTGAACTTCGATCTTCTTGCTGAGGTCACCCTTGGCAATAGCTTGAGTAACGTCAGAAATACCTCGCACTTGCGAAGTAAGATTCTGGGCCATGGTATTGACATTGTCGGTGAGATCTTTCCATTTACCCTCCACGTTATCGACTTTAGCTTGACCACCTAGAGTTCCATCTGTACCGACCTCTCTGGCGACCTTGCTGACTTCGAATGCAAACTTGTTCAAACGATCCACCATGTCATTGATGGTGTTCTTCAAATCTAAAATCTCACCCTGCACATTGGCGGTAACTTTCCGGGTAAGGTCACCTTTGGCGACCGCAGTTGTAACCTCCGCAATCTCACGCACGTGAGTGGTGAGGTTGTTGGCCATTCGGTTGACGTTTTCGGTGAGGTCTTTCCAAGTACCTTCCACATCGTGAACTGTAGCTTGGCCACCAAGTACACCATCTGTTCCGACTTCCTTGGCAATCTTTGTGACTTCCTGAGCGAACTGTCTGAGCTGGTCCACCATGGAATTGATAATATTCTTAAGCTCTGCAATTTCTCCTTTGCAATTGGCCTGCACTTTTTGAGTCAAGTCACCTTTGGCGACTGCTTTGGTGACGTTGGCAATATCACGCACTTGGGTGGTTAAATTGTTGGCCATGGCGTTCACATTAACCGTCAATTCGTTCCACATGCCTTGCACCCCTTCGATCTGTGCCTGTCCGCCTAGAACACCTTCAGTACCGACATCACGAGCGACACGCGTGACTTCTGTAGCAAAGGTCCGAAGTTGGTCCACCATGGTATTGATAGTCTGTTGGAGTTCAAAGATTTCACCATGGGCTCGACTTTCAATCTTCTGACTAAGATCCCCGTGTGCGACAGCGGTGGTCACAGTTGCGATTTCACGCACTTGATCAGTAAGATTCTTGGCCATGATGTTGACGTTCTCCGTCAATTCCTTCCAGATACCGTGCACGCCAGTAATTTGGGCCTGTCCGCCTAGTATTCCTTCGGTACCGACTTCACGAGCCACCCTAGACACCTCACTACCAAATACTTGCAATTGGTCCATCATAGTGTTGATTGTACGTTTGAAGGTTGCAATTTCTGGGTCCATCTCTAGCGGGTGTATCTGCACCTTCATCGAAAGATCACCATTGGCGACTTGTGTGATGATACCGCCGATTTCCCGTAACGCCTTCTGGAAAGCTTCGTTGGCTTGCTGATGTTTACGCAATTCACGTTGCAAAACTCCGACATCCTCATGCTCTACTTTGACAAGCGTTCTCCGCGTACGTTCTTCTTGCATATCAAGTTCTTCTCGGACGCGGGCGATGATATCCTTCTGTATGCTGATTTCATGAGCCTGTTTCTCAACATGATTTTGAAGCGAGCGGAGGGTTTCGGCTCCGCCGCGCAGCGTCCGACGGCGGGTGACAAGAACTCCATTGGCAGCATGGTCATCATCTTCACTGTCATCATTGTCTTCGTCGCTCCCTTCGGAATCATCCTCATCCTCGTCGTCGTCCACAGTATCGTCATCATCGTATTTGCGCTTGAGTTTTCGCGATCTGCGGGGTCTCTTGTACTGCTAGAACAAAAGCCTGAATTAGCTGACAGGTCGAAGACGAAATGGAGAAGATACAATGAAATGCAAGACAAAGACGGAAAGCAAAACAAACAGTAGGATGACTGACTAATTCTGTCTCTAACTCATGCACTCGACGCATCAAGCACTCTAATTCAGTAGTGAAAGCCTTCTTCCCCGGGGTATTCGCTCCCGGGAGTTGGACGCGCTTCTTGTCAAAGCCGTTTATCACTCGTTTGACAGGAATCTCCGCATCATCGTCGGTCGGAGGAGGTTCGACAGCGAGCGTTTTCAAGATCGCCGCGGCGGCGAAGAATGATTCGTCGTCACTCCCCATGTTGACGTGTTTGCGTTTATTGTTACACCGAAATGGCAACAATGTCGAAGAATATATCGATCAAAAATCAGTCCGGCCTGCCGCACAAAACAGGACGCGGAGAGAAAAGTACTTTCCGTGTATGTACCGGGCAAAAAAGGGCGAAATCGATTATGGAAAAGACATGAGGATCACTGTTTCGAGAAAATAGCTGGGTGATTTTGGGGGGTGAGGTGGATGACTCGTAGCGAATAATGAAAGTATAGATAGCGCAATCTGATTGAATGAGTCGTTCGATTGTCGAGATTTGAAAGCGATTCGCGGGATCGAATCAGAAATGATCAGAGCGACGATATTTGACGATAAAACGCGTTGATAGCGTGTTCAGGTGATTGAGGTCAATAGTAAAGACCTCTCTATACTGCAGTACAGCGGTGGTGGAGTCCGTCGAAGACACCTCGCTGGGGTAAATAATGGGAAAAGAGCAGAAGCACAGACAAATGTGACAAGTCGAGGCTGGTCGCGGCTTCTTTGGGCGAAACCTGATTTGAAAGCAAGAGCGATGAAGGAAAGAAGGAACAGGGAAGGAGGGGGAAGAAAGGGGATTAGCCTACTTCCCGTCTTGGTACCTTAACTTGCTGTCAGACGTACGTCCATGCACGTACTCGCATTCGCAGAATACTGTACACACTTGGGAAAAGGAGGAGGATCAATGAGGGAAAATAGGCAAAGAAACAAAGAAATCAACCCAACACACAGAGTTCGTATTGGCGGTTGGACAAGATGCCTTCGCCCTCGGAAGAAGAAAGGGAGAAAAAAAGCGCACGGCGGAGCGATAACACTACGGGCAGCACTTCTTGACTTTAACAGCCTCTTTTCTGGCATATGACCGCCGGAAGTGCCGCACGCCTCATTCGGATGGGCTCCTTACGACTTCGAATAATGGTTTATTTTACCGTCTACTGTACTGTATACACTTCTTGTACGGAGCTTGACTGTACCTGGCTGCTTCAGTGAAAAAAGAGCAACCCGGGGGAAATTTAATTAGAAAGAAACATGCGGATAACGGAGTGTGGATAGGATGGTCCCTCGTTGGGGTTAGCGCATGGCCAGGGATTGGGTGGCCAATTGGAAGTGTGCAGACGGGTCTATCTTGCAGTTTTGGCTGTCTATCACTGGCCAAGACTCAGATCAGCTGGTGTCTATGGGGAGTGCTAAGGCCCGCTCAACTTGTGGGCCAGCCAATGGTTCCTGTAGACCCGTTCATCCTTACCGTGACAGACTGTGTCTGCGCTGCATTCTGTATACCGAAGAAGTTGATTCGGAGTCGGAGTCACGGCTCTACATACTACAAGGTTCTTCCGGCTGTCACGACTGAGTGTATGTGTGCCTGTGTGTGTGTGTGCCGGAAAAGACAACCACGCACCGTAGACTGGGGCCACGAATTTTCCGATGGAGCACTGAGACTAGCATTCCACTCATTTAGTGCCTTAGTACGGAGTAGCTCCGCACGAAAGCTCAGGTCCAAAGCTTTCGATTTGTTGGACGACGACCCGACTGGTGATTGGTCGGTATGCATTATCCGAACCGCTAAAAGTGTAGAGAATCATCGTTGTAGTACGTACTACTAGTCAACTTCTATGCGATTGGTGTAGTCTCTTATCTTGTTTTATGGGAGGAATAATAATGACCTCGTCTATTATCCATTCGTCTCTTTCGAACAGGCACCAGGGTGTAAATATTTGCAAGCATTCGGCAGATTGTCTCGCTTCATAGATGGCGCAGACAGCTTTGAGATGTCCCGCCAAGACAGTAGAAAATACAATACGACGAACTGTGTCCGTACCTATTATGTTATATCCATCACCAAAGGAGACTTTCGGTATCATGTATAAGCATGATTAGATAGGGGCTCATTCTTTCCCCTCTAATGCTCACCAATAGCAGTCGAGAGAGCAAATTAAATCATAAAAATGTTTAAGAAAAAAATATTCTCCAGTGCCTCGGCTCACGAATCACAGGTTGAGTTTCATGGAGCAGACCACTAAATCAATCCACTTGGTATCAGAATTGAATGTCCAATTTGTTAGTCTATCAGAACAACGATGATCTTGCAGAACTCTGACATCCGTGATACTGTCTGAGCATTGAGCAGCGCTTATAATAAAAGTCATATGGTTTTTGAGGCACCTAAGATGCAAATCTCACGGTTTGATTCCGTAATCAACGTTATAGTTGAAACGTATGTTGGCGGGCATATTCCATACACGCTGTAGATAACTCTAATAATCCAAAAAGAAAGATACTCTACTTCGTACGAAAACGTCAAACGCGTCCGACGAGTCGGCATAGTTCTCAGACCATGGCAAGGCTTTAAAGACAATGTCATCAATCCAATTTTCAGGATTGGGCGGTCGTACTATATCAGCAATCATATAGTCATCTGCTGTTATTGTATGCGTGCACTTGGCTGGTTTCTGCAGATAACAGGCCGGCCGCGTGTCAAGAGACGTTTTAGTTGGTTCAACCGGTTGAAACATGCTAATGTTGTATCCGCACTGAACTCCGTACTAGGGTCTCTTACCATGTGCTATGAAAGTATGAGTCGATCCGCTTTTCGGGACATTGTGACTTGGATAGATCATCGTCACTAGTGAAACTACTACGTAGTAGCTCGTGGATAAGATATGGAGAAGAGAACGATCTGCTGGTTTCAGGAGTGCGGCCGACCTCGTCAGTTCGAAATCAACCAAAGGATTAAAATCGGAGAGAGTTGATTGATATGACTGGGGGCTTTGTTTTCGGGAAGATCCGTATGCAAAGTATTGAGATTGTCATGATCGCCCCTGATCTGGGGAGCAGCGTTACCAACCAAGCGCCTAGTTACAACTTAACACAGATGAAGGTCACATGACATCATGTGACTCAGGCAAACCCGCGGGGCAGGAACTGCATAGGCAGATCAAATGGCTTACCGTATCGAATTTTGACTAATTTTGTCCGAAAGAGTCATACACACAGCGTCAACCGATCCATTTAATTCAGGCAAGTCGATCGACTCTTTGTCAGTCATTAAAATACGAAAATTAATTGATCGCATACAAAATGGCCTCTGACTTGACAGCGGCCATTTTGGACGCTTTGTCGTCGACCGATCAACCTCTCCTATCCAACGAAACCTTCCCCTCCGTCCCATTTTTGAACATAAAAGCTGCATTGGACCGTCTAGCGTCCCGGTCCATGGTCGAATATGAGGCGATCGACAGAGAAGTTCTCGTTTTGACGGAGGAAGGCGAGTCCATTGCTGCCAGTGGCTCGCACGAAGCCAAGGTCTTCGAGGCCGTTGTTGCAGCCCTCGACGGATTGAAAATCGCAGATCTCCCCGGCATCGTAGGAAAGGATATCGCCAAGGTTGGACAGGGCAATGCATTCAAGCGAGGCTGGATCAAGAAAGACAAGGACTTGCTACGGGCAAACACAGACAAGATTGAAGACGAGACGAGATTGTTACTGCAGACCATCAAGGAATCACAGACCTACCCTGACGCCAAGGTTATCGCAGACTTGAAGAAGAGGAAACTCATCACGGTACAAAAAGTAGTCACCTACAAAATAAAGAAGGGGCCTAAATATGCACGAGAGTTCGTCCAGGAAGAAACAGACCTGACAGCTGAGATGCTTGCGAGCGGAGCCTGGAAAACTGCTCGTATGAAACCGTACAACTTCAGAGCAAAGGGAGCCCCGACCCCCAGTGGCGCATTGCACCCTCTGAACAAGGTCCGACAAGAATTCAGAAACATCTTCTTCGAGATGGGTTTCGAAGAAATGCCCACCAACCGCTTTGTCGAAACCGGATTCTGGAACTTCGACGCCTTGTACGTACCGCAGCAACATCCCGCTCGTGACTTACAAGATACCTTCTACATTTCCGATCCTCTGAAAGCGGATCCTCCCCGTGAAGATCCCCCCAATAACCCGCATTTAAACAAGGCATCGACTATGCCATCTTCTGTCAAGACGCAAGAAGACAAGCCCCTCGACTACCAAGCATACTGGGACAATGTTCGCGCAGTCCATGAACAGGGTAAATTTGGCTCAATTGGATACCGGTATTCCTGGAACCCTGACGAGGCTCTCCGCCTCGTTCTCCGAACACACACAACCTCAGTATCTACTTACATGCTCCACAAACTTGCCGCCAACCCTCGACCAGCCCGCTACTTCAGTATCGACCGTGTCTTTCGAAATGAGGCCGTTGACGCCACTCACTTAGCTGAATTCCACCAAGTCGAAGGTGTCATTGCCGATTTCGGTCTCGCTCTCGGCGGTCTGATCGGGTTCATGGAAGTCTTTTTTGCGAAAATGGGTATTCATCGTCTTCGTTTCAAGCCCGCCTACAACCCTTACACCGAGCCCAGTATGGAGATTTTCGGATATCATGATGGATTGGGTAAATGGGTTGAGATTGGAAACAGTGGTATGTTCCGGCCGGAGATGTTGGAGTCTATGGGATTGCCAAAGGATATGCGTGTATATGGTTGGGGGTTGAGTCTTGAGAGACCTACTATGATCAAGTAAGTATTCCTCGGTCTTTGTCTGAATATCTGCCAACTGATACAAAAAAGGTACGGGGTGAGCAATATCCGTGAGCTTCTCGGCCACAAAGTCGATTTGAATTTCATCGAGTCGAATCCGGCCGTCCGGCTCGACAGGGAATAAACAAGCCAAATTTTGCAAAATGAGGAAAGAGATGAGACTCAGCCGAAATGTGTAATGATCACGCTATGAAAAAGAAGAATTTCATTCATATAGATATTCCCTAGCTGTTTTTCTTTCAAATGATCTACGAGAAATGTCCCGCCCGTATCTGTGCCTCGGTTCGTAATCTCAGAATCACCGTGGCTCTTCAATAGGCGAGTTTACACACTATGATATTCGGCGTATGGATGTTTCATTGTGTTCTACCTCCTCTCTCATGGAAGATCCTCTTCTGGAGAGAAACGAGTGAGGAGGCCTTGATGTGCCGGTTGCAAACAATCTAGAAATGAAAGAAATATATGATGCTTTTTTTTCTTTTTTTTTATTGGTTGGTTTGATTGATGATTTTTGAATTAGGAATTTTGACTCTATTCTCGGGTTTGATTTCTGGTTTTTTCTTTTCGAATTTCTGTTCTTTCATTGAATAGGTTGAGGTTGATTGGGAACGGATAGGATTAGATATACAAGTGTCATCTGGTAACGAATTAGCACTGTAGTTCACTATCCTCATAGAATGAAGACTCACCGTCAGGCACATAACCCTAGCCGACATCTCATCCCCCACTCCAGCACACGTAAAAAAAAAGAACACGAAGAAGAAAAAAAATGTAAGAAAGCATCAATCATATCATCGATCCCGATTCGATATCTGAACCGAAAACCCGAGTCCGTCAGCCCATTTTTTTGAACCCCAAACAAAACCCCCTCGGCGAGAAATTTGAGGATTTATCGCTGAGCACTCCAGACATTCTTCAAGTATCCATCGCGTTGCGCAAGGCGGTTAAGCGAGTCGTCAGCCTCGCCGCGAGCGCGCACAAATCCGCTGAGCGCATAGACGCCGTTCTCGCCGGTGTAGCGGCCGTTCTCGTCAACGTTGCCGATGGAGATTTGCACAGAGGCGTGGTCATTGGCCTTGATGATGCGGTTGGTAGCGCTGCATTTGCGGGGGACGTAGCTTCATCTATTGTTAGTCTTCTTTTTTTCTCAAAATTTCAAAGAGGTATTTCAACGAGGGGGGACCGACAGATCGACAATCTCTCCCTTTTCGTTCTCCATTTTGGCTGATTTGTGTGGTTTTGAAAGGTGTTGACTTCGAGACGGTGGTTGATTGAAGACTGACGGTGCGAAAATTTCAATGTGCAACTATCTCGGCGCTTCCAAGCGAATTTGGTCTATTTGGTTTGCCCGGGTGAATTCGAGGAATTGGGTGGAGAATCGTTGTGTGGGTCATGTGACTTTGCCGGGTGTGCGTGGTTTTACAGAGAGTGCGTGTGGGGAAGATCTCGCGATGGCTATCTATGAGTGCCGACTACTATCATCTATAAAGAACTCTTTTCTTCTCTCAAAACATCCCTCTTCCATCGCACATCGACATTCCTAGGTCCATCTTTCCCAAAATTTACCAGAATCACTCTCTCATCATCCCCCTTCTTTCCTGAATTATGCAACTCCGGCCCTGGATGGTCCAGTGCCAGAACAGCTCTATCATCATCCAGCATTTGCAGCCCTCGCGGACATACGTATTTATCTGTCCACGGCGGGTTGCCAGTGTGTATAAAGTCGAGCAACTCTTTCCGTCGTGCTTCCTTTTCCGTTGTAGTAAATGTGGATGGACTCTGATCCAGGAATTGGGCGACGATGGAAAGTAACAAGAACTGAGGCGGATAGAGAATAATCTCGCCCGCTTGAGCCTGTTGTAGCCAATTCGATGCTGGTAAAAATCTGGCTTCATTGATTTCCACGCCACCATCTGAAGTAGGGACTTGCACCTCCTGCCTCCCTCCTTCGGGCAATCCCTGTGCTCTACTCTCCTCACTTGCCGCTGGTAAGTCCGGAATGGGCAGGAAGTAGAGATACATCTGCGTCGAGAACCGCTTTGGCAGATTTGGCGGTGTTATCCAATGTGTAAATGGGATCAAATTGTCTTTAACATTGTCAGCTCACTCCATACTCTTGATGATAGAGGAGATTCCATACCAGTATCACTCTCAGCCACCGCATTCTGTTTCTTCAACCACTCCCTAAACCCAATCTTATTATTATGAATATCATGCCTCGCCCTTTCCCTCTCTGCCTCATCTACATGCACCAGTCTCTTGGGGTTAGTAGCGTCCCTCGCAAGTAAAATCCCGCTCTCCTCAAACAATTCCCGGATAGCTGCCCGCCGGTAATTGATGGCATCATAATGTCGCCGCGGGTCTTCTGGGCTGACGGTAAATTCTCCGTCATGTCGGGCGGAAACGTTGCCGCCTGGAAAGACGTGCGCTGATGCGAACGAGGTGGATGTTTTTACGCGGTGGAGGAGGAGCACTTCGTTTTCTGGGGAGATGAGGACCACACTGGCCGGCCATGCCATTTAGGAATGTGGCGTTTAACAGTTGTGTTAGATGGAGGGGGCTTACCTCGAACTTGGGCGAGGGGCTGCTGGTTCCTTCTTTTTTGACTTTGTGGACATTGCTGATTCGAATGGACTACGTGAAGAACTCTGGTGATTTGCTATGGCTGAGAATGATCGATGGTTGTAGTTGTACCTGTAATGCTTCGCAGGATAGCGTCTAGTTGAGATCCCTGCATGAGAAATCGAGCCCAAGAATATAACAGATGTCGCGATACCAGTGTAATTATAGGCGACTGCTCTCTGACATTTAGTGGTCGATTGCATTTTATCATGAATTCGGTAACATATCCAAGAAGAAAGCAAAGACAAGCCTCGGTTGCATACTATGCATAGAGCTTTAGCACTACTGCACGACGGAGCTAGCAAATGCGGGGAGGAGAGCAGGGGCCGAGGCTAGCCGACTTAGAATTTACTGTACAAAAAAGCAAATAGCAAATCCATACTGAACGAAACCAATCATAATACATTATCAATTTTTCTATCTTCATTCATACAATCATTGCTTATATCAGTCGCCAGAACTAAGAGTAGAGTTTCTTGTCGAAGCTGTGAAGGCCGTGGACATTACCCTCTGCCTGAGCACTACCACTGCGCAGTTCGAAGCGAACAGTCTTATTGTTGACTGATTCGTGCAAATCCCGAATGCTGCGCACACCAATGTCTTGCAACGAGTGTTGGATACCAGCAATAAGGTATGGGACGAATTTGGTCACGGAACCACGGTCAAGGACAGATCCAGACACACCTTGGGCAACAAGGACTCGATCTTTCTCTGAGAAGTATCTGGCAGTGCCAGCATTGCTGGCCTTGTTGTCCTTTCCACCCTTGCCAGCCTTCTTATCTTCCATAGCGTCAATGCTACCCATTCCACGGTAGGCCTTGACAAGCTGACCCTCGCTGCTGACGAAATATTCACCAGGAGATTCGGTGGTACCGGCAAGCAAACCACCCATCATAATAGTGGAAGCACCCATGGCAAGGCCCTTGACAATGTGTCCAACATTCTGGATACCACCGTCGGCAATGCAAGGAACACCGAAACGTGCAGCAAACGAGGCGACACTGTGGACAGATAAGGCTTGGGGACGACCAACAGCCATGACCTCCTGGGTAATGCATGCACTACCGCTACCCATGCCAATTCTCAGGCCATCGGCACCGGCGGCAATCAAGTTTGCGGCCTGTTCTCGTGTGACCACGTTGCCGGCAATAACATCAATCTGAGGGAAGGTCTTCTTGACCCACTTGATCATATCAAGCTGGTACATACTGTTTCCCTGACTGCTGTCAAGGATAACAATATCAAGACCCGCATCAACAAGCATCTGTAACCGCTCCTTATCGCTTTCGCGAGTACCGATAGCAGCAGCAGCAATGAGCTGCTTCGAGTGGGGAAGCTTGGATGCAAGAGGGTAGTGGAGGTTCTTCCTCAAATCGGAACGGGAGAGCAAAGAAACGAGATTGCCGTCCTTGTCAACGATAGGAAGCTTGCCCTTCTTGGAGTTCCGCAAGACCTCGTTGGCCTCGGCCAAGGTGGTGCCAGCAGGGGCGGTGACGAGATCGGTAGACATGACTTCAGTGACGGGGTCTTCGTCGGAAGTGTGGAACTGAATGTCACGGCTGGTGACAATACCGACCAGCTTGGATCGGAGAGTACCATTTTCTTTAAGAAGTCAGTAATTGATCGCAACAAAGCAGGCGAACATAAAAAATGTAGCATATAAAGCTAAAATCAGATAGAAATCTTTTCTCCACACAGCTTGCGCTGACTACGGTGGAACGAAAGTTATTTATTAAAGATGTTGGAACATCATTGAAGCGACAAAACAACGTAAAAACAAAGTTGGAAAAAAAAAAAAAAGAAACCTACCAGTGACAGGGAAACCACCGAAGCCCCAAGTAGCCTTGAGCTCCTTGGCCTCCGCAACAGTAGTCTTAGGGGAGATAACGACAGGGTCGAGAATGAAGCCATTCTCGTATCTCTTGACCTTACGAACCATCTCGGCCTGGTCTTCGGCAGAACAGTTATGATGGATAACACCGAGACCTCCGAGAAGCGCCATATGGATGGCCATATTGTGTTCAGTGACAGTGTCCATAGGAGATGACAGAAGAGGCGCTTTCAAAGAAATGCGCTTAGTGACGGGGGTATCAAGAGTGACATCGGAAGCAGGGAATCCTGATGGCAAGGTTAGTAAAATTCGCCTTTTGGATAGTAGAATACGCTGTGCCATACCAATGTAACCGGGCAAGATGAGGAAATCATTATAGGTCAAGGCACCGTGCTTGTCAGAGTCAAGTAAGGTATCGACATCCAAACCATCTCTGGTAGGATAGTCCCTTTCGAGGATCTCCAAGGCCTTGGTATAGTCCTGGATCTCTCCCTTTGCATGGAAGAAGCCCTGGGTGTCGCCGTTGGTGATAGTCATGGTGATATATTGGTAAAGAAAAAATACAAAAATAAGAATTGAGGGGTATCAAAGAGTAAAATGAAGAAGAATGGATGAGAAAACAGTCAACAGACAACTATGATAGGTTCCTGCTGACGGGGAAGAGTTTCCTTTCCCAAAGAAAAGAAAGAAAGAAAAAAAGAGAAGGGCGAGTTCTGGATTGACGCAAATAACTTTTTTTTCGGTTGTGGGGTTCGAAGTCACGCTAGTCTCTGATTGGATACAACATGAGGGCGGTGAACAGTGACATTCGAACGACTGCTTATCGATAACAGTGTTGGTCATCCAGTATTGGCCACTACTTGGGCACCTTTGACTATCATACTCGGATGGTCTTGGTACATACGACTCATCCTGGGACTAGAGTGTGGTGCTGTTGACATATAAGTCCGCCGGGTATGGCTCATGTCTGTTTGCTGAACCAAATGTATTATGGGTCCTATCTAAACAAGATGATGCCGCTGCTACATATTTATTGCTGCATTGCGGATAAGAGGATCTCACATGCACGGGCAATAGACAAGACATTTCGTCTTTGACTTTTTGTACAACCAATCAAAGCCTTCATCCTGTTTAAGCTTCAATCATTATCAATAGCCATATACTAAGCTTGGGGTCGGATTGCCTCGCGGTAAAATGACGACAACATGACTACCACTAAAGTTAGATGAGTGAGCTATATAAGCTCATTGAAAGCCACGAGACAAAGGACTGACTGGCTACGATACATAGCTACTTGCTATTGACTCAAATATTTAACGTTGTTCAAGATGGCATCCCAAGAGATGAAACAACATGGCACCTTCCAGCCTCCTCGTGTTCCTCAAAGTCAAGCAAAGCCCGGGTAATGAATATGCATACAATGTCGTGTCCATATGAGCCCTAACTCTGATGTTATCGCTACAGTCTCGAGAAAAATATGCAGCCGGCTAGTGAGCCAACACACCTTGAAGGCGATGGTTTCGTTGAATATGTTGGGAGTAACAAACTGAAAGACAAGAACGTGCTGATTACCGGAGGCGAGTGAGTATATCTCTGGTGCTGTGCCCACTATATGAGGATTGACAATCTATCAGCTCCGGCATTGGCCGAGCTGTTGCAGTTCTTATGGCAAGGGAGGGCGCCGATGTCACCATCGCCCATCTTCCCGAGGAGGAAGAAGACGCGCAAGACACCAAGAAAATGGTAGAAGCTGAAAACAGGTCTTGCTTCCTGTTTGCTGGTGATTTGACCAATTATGAAAATTGTCGTCGAGTTGTTGACGAGCACCACCGAAGGTACAAAAACACCTTCCAGGACTTACTGAGGCGTGAATAAACATACTCTGACTGAGATTGGATAGCTACGGAAGTCTTAACATCCTTGTGAACAACGCATCCCAACAATTTATGTGCAAGACCTTTACAGACATTGATCTCAATACAGTCGAACATGTCTTTCGAAGTAACGTCCTGCAGATGTTTGCAATGACCAAGTATGCGCTTACATACATGAAGAAAGGAGACACGTAAGTATTGGCGATGTTCCAGTATGTATCTTAATGCGGTATACTAATTACGCTACTTTCAGCATCATAAACACAACTTCTGTTGTTACCTTTCGTGGTTCTCCTAGCATGGTCGATTATGCAGCGACCAAAGGAGCTATTGTAGGGTTTACGCGCTCTCTAGCAACCCAATTGATTCCCAAGGGAATCAGGGTCAATGCGGTGGCGTAAGTCAATTCTGATTCTACTAGAAGACAAATTACTGAAAATTTGTTGCTCTAGACCTGGTGCCGTTTATACCCCTATTCAGCCTGATACGCGACCAGCGAAGCAAATGGAAGGTTTCCATGCAAATAGCCCACTTGGACGCCCCGGACAGCCAAGCGAGGTTGCTCCTACTTTTGTGTTCCTAGCTAGCTCTGAAGCTTCCCTATACTGTGAGTTTGCCAGTCGTCTTCTTGCTTAAAGTGGACTGACGTTCGGTCATAGATGGCCAAATCCTGCATTGTTATCCTATCGGGGACTGAGTAGTCGCTTCAATTCTCCGCATGGGACGTCGCCTGCATGAAATGATTTGAATTGTTCTATTTTACTCCGAAACTCAAATGAGCCATGAGACAGCTTTCTCCAAGGCATTATCCCAGCCATCCTCATTCTTCCAAATGGCCATACTTTCAATTTCATCCTTTCCTAGTTTGAGACCATTGTAGAGATGCTTAATGAAGCTGTTAGTTAGACTTCATCTGATATAGTGTACCCGTACCGGATATGATCGTGCTCACCGGAAACATGCCCTCCCCCTCCCGTGGCCCGCAAATCTTCGCATCAGGACTTTCCCATCGTATATTACCTTGGACCTTGGCATAGTCGAGCCGGAGTATATATACCAGAGGTTCGTCCTTGAAGAAGAATTTTAAAGTGTTTGGTACCTGACGGGCTGAAGAGAGATGGATGAAGCCCGACTGAAGGTCCAGATCACTGACAGGCAGCCGGTCCGGTAATGGCTGGGTAATGGGCGCACTCGAGGGGACGAGTTTGTAGACGTATTTTAGACTGTCTGATGAAGCCATCTCCACGCCGAGAGATATCGGGTGAAGCCCAGCCGGACAATACTTATGATGGTCTGAGCTTGAGTTGCGTTTTGCAAAGCTTGGAATAATGTTGTGTACGGTGGGGCGGCCTCAATTCTTCATGATCGTCATTACGCAGGGCCGGAAACATCTCAATACGAACTTTACACAGTTTTGTGGGTACTTCAAGGATAAAATACCGTATATGTAATGAAAGGTGGCTGCTTTGGCGTTGGGAAAGTCACATGACTTATCACGCAAAGGAAAGCCTCAGCAACCGGCAACGCGCGGCTATGCCCGATCGGGACAAATGTAAACAAGGCAGACGGGCAACCCCTCCCGAAAGACCACAAACTTCTGGGAAACTGCGACCGAAACCAGGCACTTGTCCCGTTTCTGCTAGTTTTGTTGTTTTCATCGTCCATCATCAAGGGTCAGCCTTATTTGGCGGATCTGCTCGCCGAGTCACTCATCTCTCACTTGACGCTTCCAACATCACGACCTCGGACACACTCCTTGCTCGCCCATTGTTTGTGACGCCCCTTGATTGCGACATCTACGCCGCTGTCAATTGAATCTTTCAACACTTTTGCGCTGCCGACGCAGGCATGTGTTCCTTGGTGCCGAATTGTTCGCTTAACTCTCATCTTCGAACCTTCCGCCTTTCGCCTCACACTGCGTAATGTCACATCCGTCAACTTTCAGACGATCACAAACCGACATCGGCACATCTGCCTCAAGTCCGTTGCGGCATGATTCCGTTGCTTCAACGACAAGTTCATCAGCCTACTCTGTCTTCTCGAATAATGCGGCCCCGAGTCGAAGCAGTACCATTTCATCGAATGCTTCTTCTGTGAATAATTTTGGCCACAAACGTGGCATGAGCGAAGTTGGTGTCTCGGCTTCAAATACGTCCACAATGTATGATAGACGCCCTTCCGCGGCCGAAACTTATGGCAATATTCGACGCTCTTTGCGCCCATTACCTCAAGCGCCCAACGCTTCTCCAAAAAGCTCGCTAAAGGAGGGCACAACTCGCCATTCCAGGAGCTATACCATCGATGATGCGGTATATCGAAAGTCTGTTTCTCCCGCAGGAACACCTGAGCGCAAGATCAGATGGCAGGATGAGGACCAATCCCCTCAGCTTAATACAGAGTTCCCTTTCCCAGCCTCAACGCCTCCACGACCGCGCTCACAGCACTCTTACGGCCAGAACAGCCCTCTCGCACCCAACTTGACTGCGTCTTTTACAGCCCCAGACCTCGAGACCTTTCAAAAATCATCCACAGGCCACCTTCGAACTCTGTCAAAGTTTGCAAAATCTGGAGAGACCGAAGACTTCGCAATCGACTCAGCTCTGCCTTCTGTGGTCGGCCTGCAGAATAGAAGGCGCTTGAAACGATCAGATTCCATTCGAGAGACCACTGTCACCAAAACCAAGAATGTATCGTCATCATGGGCAGCTGGTAACTGGATGGACAAACAGAGGCAGTTCCTTCAGGCCTACGAATATCTTTGCCATATCGGAGAAGCGAAAGAGTGGATAGAAGATGTTATTCAAAAAGAAATCCCGCCCATCGTTCAGCTTGAAGAAGCTCTTCGAGATGGTGTTACCTTGGCTGAGATTGTACAGGCTCTATATCCCAATAGAGTGCTGCGAATTTTTAGAAACCCACGTTTGCAATATCGACACTCAGATAACATCGCATTGTTTTTCCGTTTCCTCGACGAAGTTTCATTACCTGACATTTTCCGTTTTGAACTGATTGATCTGTACGAGAAGAAGAATATTCCAAAGGTCATTCACTGTATCCATGCTCTTTCATGGCTGCTTTATAAAAATGGAATCGTCGCTTTCCGGATAGGGAACCTGGTCGGCCAGCTACAATTTGAACATCATGAGCTGGAACAGACGCAAAAGGGACTGGACAAAGCAGGTGTCAGCATGCCTAGTTTTTCTGGAATGGGCGCGTCTTTTGGTGCAGAACCAGAGCCTGAACCTGAACCAGAGCCGGTCGAAACCGAAGAAGAACGTATTGAACGCGAACTACATGAAAACGAGGACTCTATTAGTGACCTCCAAACACAGATCCGAGGTGCTCTGCTACGGGTCCAATTAGGCAAAGTCATGAACGAGCTTTGGGACAACGAACATCTGATTGTCGAGCTACAGTCCATGATACGAGGTGATTGGGCACGGCAGATCTCTGGCTATCGTTTACAAATGCGCCAATTTGCAATTAATCTCCAGGCTATCTCCAGGGGTTTCATGGTACGAGCACGCAGACAAAGTGAAGAGCAATGGTGGCAGCTCAAGGAACCGGAAATTCTGAAGATACAAAACCTTGTGAGAGGCCGTAAAGCCAGGGACCAGATATCGCAACTGAAGACGAGGATGCGACGTGAAGAGTCGGGAATAAAATCTATTCAAGCAGCAATCAGGGGCGTGCTACAACGAAAACATGCCTTTGACCGAGTCCAGCAGACCAAAGGTGCGGAAAATGAGGTAAAAAGCCTCCAGGCAGCTATTCGAGGTATGCAAGCACGTCAGTCAGTAGGCCACACGCTGGCTCGGCTGGAACATGAAATTCGATCAGTTTTATTCCTTCAATCCGCTATTAGAGCCTCAGCTCAAAGGGCTCGTGTAGCGGGTTTGAAGATGGAGCTGGCGCAGGATGAAGATCAAATATGCTCACTGCAGTCGTCTATTCGCGCTGCAGCAGTCCGTCAGCAACTCAAATCTTTCCGCGATCAACTCAGGGGACATCAAGAAGCGGTTATCGACATGCAGAGCATTATTCGCGCTAACGTATTGAGGTCCAAACTTGAAGAGCAAAGGTCCTTATTAGCCAAAACAGAACCAAAGGTTCTGCTTCTTCAATCTATGTCTCGTGGATTGTTTTTAAGGAAGAGAGTAACGTCTGATCTTCAAGATCTTGAACAGAACTCGTCGCTATTCACAACGTTGCAGTCTCTCTCCCGGGCTGCTCTAGTACGAAGAGACATTGGACAAATCCTCTCGCAACTCGAAGAGAACGAAGATGAAGTTGTACAGCTTCAAGGACTCATTCGAGCAATGCTCGTTCGTATCGACGTAGGCAATATCTTGTCGGACCTAGAGGCCGAAGAAGACGTCGTCACGGACTTTCAAGCACGCATTAGAGGCTATCTCATTCGACTACGATTTGCTGAAAAGCAACGCTACTTCCGAGAAAACATGGAAAAGGTCATCAAAGTCCAAAGTTTTGTCCGAGGTAAAATTCAAGGCCAGGCATACAAGAGCCTCACTAGTGGAAAGAATCCTCCTGTGGGCACCATTAAGGGTTTTGTCCATTTACTCAACGATAGTGATTTTGATTTCGACGAAGAAATTGAGTTTGAGAGACTCCGAAAAAATGTTGTGCAGCAGGTTCGTCAAAATGAGATGGCAGATCAGTACGTCTCACAATTGGACATCAAGATCGCACTGCTAGTCAAGAACAAGATTACCCTGGATGAAGTGGTCAAGCATCAGAAACATTTCGGTGGACACGTCGGATCTCTCCTGTCGAATAATAATATTTTGTCGAAGGATCCCTTTGATCTCAAAGCGTTGAACAAAACCTCACGGAAGAAACTCGAGCAATATCAGGTTTTGTTTTTCTTGCTCCAAACCCAGCCACAGTACCTCGCCAGGCTGTTCCGCAAACTACGAGAGCAGAATACTAGCGACAAGGATTATGACAAGACAAAGCATGTTATCATGGGTCTTTTCGGTTATGCACAGAAGAGACGAGAAGAGTACTATCTGATCAAATTGATTACACGCTCCATTAAAGAAGAGATACAGAGCTGCCCGTCGCTGCAAGACTGGGTTCGATGTAACTCATTCTGGCTCAAGCTGTTTGTGGCATACGTCAAGTCACCAAGAGACCGGAAGTTCCTGCGAGAAATTCTCAATCCTATTGTCAAAGAATGGATCCTTGAGAATCCAGATATAGACCTTGAGAGCGATCCCATGCAGATTTATCGCACTGCCGTTATCAATGAAGAACTCCGGACTGGACAGAAAAGTCGACGCCCCCTTGATATACCGAAAGAGGCAGCCATTCGGGATCCCGAGACACGAGCTATTTTCATCCAACACCTTGAAAACCTTCGCGACATTTCAGAGCAATTCCTTGGCAAGCTGCATGAAATGCTCCCAAGAATGCCTTTTGGCATACGCTACATTGCTAAGGAGTTATATGAAATGCTCGTCGCTCAGTACAGTAACGAAGATCCTGGCCTCGTACTACAGGTCGCCGGTCAATGTATCTGGAAGAATTATCTTCAGTCTGCCGTCTTGGAACCCGAGAAGCATGGTGTAGTCGATCATAGCTTAGATCCTAAGCACAAGAAGAACTTAAGCGAGATCGCCAAGGTTCTGTCCCAAGTGGCATCAGGGCGTCTATTCGGTGACGAGGGTGTCTTCCTACAGCCGTTGAATCCTCATATCGGTAATTTCATTCTGCGCCTAGGCGATATCTGGGGTGATAGTAAGTTCTCTTTTCAGACTTATGTTTGAAATATATCTAACTTGTCTCTAGTGATTTCTGTGCAAGATGCAGAGTCGTATTTCGACATCGACGAGTTCAACGATCTGTATGCTAAAACCAAACCAACTTTGTACATCAAAATGTCCGACATCTTCTCCATTCACCAACTTGTTGCTTCCGAGATTGACTTTCTATGCACACGTCCGGATGACACTCTCAAGGAGATTATACGTGATCTGGGCAATGTCAAATCCAATCAACATGAGCTTATGGCTGTCAGATCTTCTGAAATCAGTCTGACACTCCATCCTAAGCTTACCAATATGGAAGGTAAGCAATGGTGTCCTCTTCGAGCTACATTCTGCGTGCTAACGTGACGGACAGATCCAGAAGCCGGCATCAAAGCCCTGTTTATGGAGACCAAGAGATGCATTCTTTACATCATTAGAGTTCAATCAGGAGCAAACCTCATGGAGATCATGCTCAAACCTCCGACGGAAGAAGATGAACAACGATGGTTGTCTCTTGTCCACGACGAACTTTCCGCCAACAACAAGAGGAAAGGCGCTTACTCGGAAGTCAACACAGCATTAGATCTGAGCACCATGAGTTATGCGAACTTGAAGAGTGTTGCTCTCGAAAATATACTTCAACTGGAGCAATTTGGAAAGATTAGCCGACATAATCAATACCAAGATATATTGAATGCGATTGCAGTCGACATTAGAACTAAGCACCGCCGAAGGATCCAACGGGAACGCGAGCTAGAAAGCGTTCGTTTAACATTGTCCAGACTGAATGATCAAGCCGAATTCCTCGAACAACAGCTCAAGACTTACAACGACTACATTGAGCATTCGATGACCACTCTTCAGAACAAAAAGGGCAAGAAACGATTTCTATTGCCTTTCACGAAGCAATGGGACCACGAACGTGAACTTCAGAAAACAGGCCGAGTTTTCAAGCTCGGTTCCTACAAATATTCAGCACGCACTCTTGCTGAAAAAGGGGTATTGGTGCACTGGAAGGGCTATACTGAGCGTCAATGGGACCGAGTTGACCTCAGTATTTCCAGCAATGAAGTGGGAGTGTTCATTCTCGATGGAAGTAGTGGCAATATGATGATACCGGGTGCCAATGCACAGGTACCACTTGACGATCTCTTGCAAGCACAATACAACAATACACAATTCCTCGATTTCTTCGAAGGCACTTTACGAGTGAATGTTGATTACTTCTTGCATTTGATTATGAAGAAGTTCTACAACGAGTGATAACTTCTTCTTTTGCTACTTCCACTACTTTTGATCCTGACACATGGCATCCATGGCTTAACTTTATGGCTTTAATGATCTCTCAATTATGTTCAATGATATCCTTAGAGGTAGGGTTTCGGAGTGTCGACTATTTTTATGATTTTCTAGGCAAGCGAATTGACTTTTTGTTTCATTCCGATCATCATGCATATTGGATTCACGTTTGTTCTTTTTTTGTTCTTTTATTACCGCATATATTTATATCCCTGACCTGTTTATTGTACAACCTCTTCACTCTTGCGGTGAATGATTGACCTCGATCACTGGCTACTGATATCCTGATGTTTATACGATTCGATTCGTCATGTATGTAACGTATTTTAGGCGGTAGTAGCTATTTATTATACCATGCGATACCACAATAAATTGCTTCCACGATCAAGCTTTTGCAATAGAAGAATCCGTCATACTAGATGAGTGGCTTTAATCCTACAAGGGGATTATTGATGAAGTTCACGTGACCGATTTCGGAGTTGCCGCGGAATTACCGTTGCCTCAGGCTGCCAACTCCTGAAGCCATATGGCATCAGGGTGGTTGGCATCAGGCACATTTGTTGCCCGAGTCAATCCAACGAACGACGCGCGTAATCTCCTGTCGAGTCTATCTTGAACCGGCCCAGCAAATTTGGCAATATCGATACTCGATATATCCGACAGATATCTCCTTTTCTTTCACGGTCATTTCATTCGAAGGAGGATACGATGGATTTCAGCAGCCTCAAAGAGCAGGTTAGCAACCTGACCTTGTACGATATCAAGGCAGGTGTTCGCAAGGTTCAAAATGGTGCGTTCAACGGCAATTGTTTGCGTCAAGTCAGTATTACTCATCTTTGGTGTTCTGTAGCTGTCATGAATTATACCGAAATGGAGGCGAAGGTCAGAGAAGCCACCAACAATGAACCGTGGGGCGCATCGTCAACATTGATGCAAGAGATTGCGAGTGGAACACACAACTAGTCAGTTAGCCTGCAATTCGATATTCAGATTCGGTTATTAATGAGCTCGTTATGAACAGTCATCTCCTCAACGAAATTATGCCTATGATTTACAAACGATTCACAGAGAAGACAGCTGAGGAGTGGAGGCAAATATACAAGGTCGGGCAGACATCTTCTATCTCTAAGGCGCACTTTTATTGGGAAATCGTGAATTAACAATTGAGTCAGGCACTGCAACTTCTTGAATTCCTCATCAAGCATGGCTCCGAACGCGTTGTCGACGATGCCCGATCCCACTTGTCCCTTATTCGCATGCTCCGTCAATTTCACTACATCGATCCCAATGGCAAGGATCAGGGTATCAACGTCCGTAACCGATCTCAGGAACTCGTCAAACTGCTCGGCGACGTAGATGCCATTCGCGCCGAACGGAAGAAAGCTCGCGCCAACCGCAACAAGTTCGGCGGCATGGAAGGAACTGGCGGTGCGTTTTCGAGTGGCGGCGGCGGCGGTGGTAGATATGGCGGCTTTGGCAGCGATTCATATGGTGGTTATAGCGGCGGCGTTTTTGGAGACGGAGGCGGATTCGGTGGTGCAAGTGACCCCAGCGATTTCAGGGATACGGCTAGACGGTCCAGTCGATTTGAGGAATACGATGAAGATGATGATGAACCTTCCGCGGCACGTGCTTCTCGACGACCTGCAGAATCTAGAGCGCAGACAAAAGCACCCCCGCCACCACCAAAGGCACAAGAGGTTGATTTATTCGATTTTGGCGATGACGATGTCGTTCCTTCCTCAACAGCAGTATCTTCTTCCACAGCGGCTGGGAAAAAGCCTGCTACTGGTATAGATATGCTCGACAACACGACTGGCGGAGCTGACGATGATGAATTTGATGATTTCCAGTCTGCGTCACCACCAGCTGCTACGCCAACAGCAGTCACCACAACCGCGAGCACCCAATTCGTAGCGCCGAAACCGGTATCAGCAGCTCAAGGCGCTGATTTGACAGGTCTCGTGGGGTTTACATCTAACACAACTACACCAACGGGCTCAACGACAATGTCTCCGCCCCCTCTATCTGGAGGCTCGGCATTCACTGCACCAGCACCAGCAGCACCACTTCAACAACAGAAACCCTCAGGCTACCAAGCCCCCACACCAAACTACTACACCTCCGTCAACGCAGGCTTCAATAACCAGCCCTCAGTACTATCGCCCATTTCAACTCTCAGCGGTAGTGGCGCAAGACCTGGCATGGCTGGCAGCACTTCCTCCTTCTCCTCACTTACCTCCCCAACTAGCACTACAGCATCATCTCCATCCCTCGCAGCAGCAGGTAAAAAACCCGCCGCTAAAGCCTCCGGAGACGCCTTCGGTTCACTGTGGAGCAGTGCAAGCGCCAGTGCCGGAATCCAGAAAACCACAACGCAAAAGGGACCTAATTTGGCGAGTATGGCAAAGGAGAAGTCTAGTGCCGGTATTTGGGGCACCACTGGAACCACTTCGAATAATAATGGTGGATTCTCGTCTAACAGGCCGGCTAATGGGGGTGGTGATTTGCTTGGTTAGGATAAAAGTACAGATTGAGTTCATTAGCATGGCCTTTTTTAGTAGATAGAGAGAACTTTCCCTTTTTATTTTGTTATATGTGTGTGTGTGTATTCATTACACCTAGTTGACGATTGACTTGTTAGTTAGTTATATAGCCTCTGGTCGGTTTTTCTCTGCTGTTGCTGTTATCTCTTCTTTGTTTCAATTCAATCATATATTTATAACGCCAATTGAAAGTTTAATAGCCCGTACGTTGATTCAAAACCTCGGCTTTGAAGGACACCTTGCCAATGATGTTTTACTTTTCTTCTAAGCTCGAAAGTAAATCTATTCGCGATAAGTAATGAGGGAGAAACTAGGTAGCACACTTGAGGTGTCGACCACGCAGAAAGACTTAGTGTTACAGATCTCAATAGAGCAAAACTGATATTGAAGGCAGCGTCGTAAACTATAATACAAGCGGCTATGCAACGCTTTGGATCATCCTCACGTAAAGCAGTCAAGTCCCAGCATAATAATGGGATTTCCATGCCACTGTCATTGCCATAAGAAGAAAGATATCTATAAAAATAATAAATATGCAGTGGACCACTGATCCCGCATCAAAAAGAAGATTCAAAAGGGTATGGTGAAAATTATGTAACATGTGGTGGATGTTGTGTCGACATGGACAGCGAATATTCACACAAAGTTGCAAAACGATAAAAAATGTCCCCGACATAGAATTATTTCAAACAAGAATTAAAATGTGGGTGCAATAGAATCAAGGAATCGATCATTGAGTCATTCATCTCATGAACATGTATCTCCTGCTCCTGTCCAGTTTCCAGTTTACCTTGGAAAAGGATAAGAAGAAGAACATCGAGAAGGAAATCGCTTATCGAAAGTCGTCGCTGTTGCCTTCATCAACTTCAAGCTGATCGATGCGTTGGACGAGTTCCTTCGTTTCACGAGCAATCTCAAATGCAATAGGAGGCAGCTTGGCGGTCAAGTCGCGTAGTTGTTCGGGACTCTTGATCTCCTCTCCTTCAGCGGCTGTGTGAGATAGACGGTCTGAGCAGTCGGCTAAGTTTCGAACAACAGGGCCTAATCGTTCGCGTACAGCAGGGCTAATTTCGGCTTTGTCCATGGCATGGTCTGTCGATGCAACAACGTTGCCTACTACAATCGATATTCCACTGATGTGGTTACGAATGGCTGAGATGGGTTCTGCAGCACGAATGCTGGCCACAAGCGCTTGAATAGTCTGGACAAGACCTTCGGTTTGATCCTCAAGATATAGCTGTCATAAGGTTAGCAACCAGGTTTAGCTTAGATGATCAGGGGGAATTACCTTCAACTCCTCTAATTCATGGTCTTGAGGGCGTACGGCTCCGTATCCTGCTTTTCCAACAGCAAGACCCTGAATAGGAATTCCACTGCGGGACAGTGTTCGTCGCGAATGAGCTATGCTTCTAGTTCTGGCTGACGGACTGCTTATCGCGCTATATACTGACTCATTGTTGCTCAGCCGGCTTTGACTAGCGGCTATACTGAAGTACCCGGGGGATTGCATGGGAGCGATATTGTCCTCGTTCTCATCTTCGAAGTCTTCAGCAGGACTGGCTTGAACTTTGACCAAGCGTAGGAGCTCAATGACCGCAGTGCTTAGGTGAGAGGCAGCCGCATCAAGCAAAGACACAGGCGATAGGCCGTTGGAGCCGGCAAAGTTCTTGGATGCCGTGATAAGATTATTGGCAGTGGCAGAGACTTTTGACTTTGCTCGTTTCTGTATAGGAGACAGTTCACCTCCGGTCTCAGTGTCATTAATCATATGGCGCACTGCTACAACGACCACTTTCATCTGCTCGAGGACAAGACTGGGCTCACCAGAACGAGCTGAGCGCAATAGCTCATCAATCGATATTTGAAACTTGGTGACGTGTGCATCTTTGACCAGTCCATGCTCATGAATGAGCTCGTTCTCTCTCGCGGACACACTAACGTCGGTATGTAGATTAGGAATGCCAACAGTCGATGTACGCAAGTGTCGTAGCTGAGTCTTCGCCCTAATATACCGATTTTTCCACTCCTTGACCTCTTCCTCGAGCCGATTGACATCGCGAGAAAGCTTTTCTTCTTGTTCCCAAGTGGCATTACTGCGTTCCGACATTGCCCTCATTTCTTTCAAGAAGTTACTGGCGTCGCGGCGCACTTCTTCTGTAGTCTTCTGTTGCTCTAGTAACTCGGACTGTAGAGATTTGTTTCGCATCTCAAGATCGCTGCATCGTTGCTGAAGGTCAGCATCAACACCAGCACCCTGCGCAGCCTCGATTTGTTCCCGCAATTCACGTTCTTTCCGGGCGTGTTCTTCCTGCATTTGTTCCATCTTATTCTGCAGGTACGTGTTCGCATTCTCGACGTCGGTGAGTTTGTTTTCCAGCTCAGACTTGACGCCTTCCCATTCATCGCGTTCACTGCTACTGATCTACAGATTGTCAGCATTTATCCCTCATATTATAGATTATACACACCTGTGATTTCTCCTGCTCGTCCTGCAAGCGCGAAATTTCCTCATCTTTGCTCTTCATCAAAGCTTGAAGTTCATCAACACGTTCTTGTAACGTTGCCACTTGAGCCTGACTCTCTGCCAAAATCTTCTTTTCTCCTAAAGTGGCCGTGGTCCCTCTTCGGCTCTGTAAAGCGTCCAATCCAAAAGCATCGCTGCGTCCATCATAATCGTCGTCTACTCCACCATCGTCATCATCCTCCACGAGAGTACTCTTATTCGGCACGATCGTATTGCTTTGGAACGACTTGGGCAACGGCTCCTCTCCATTGGGGCTTATTCCACCGCTAAGAGATTGCTGCCGTGGAGGAAACCGCCCACCGGGAGGACCACCGGGTCCAGGGGGATACCCTCTACCACCAGGGCCACGCGAAGATGGTCGAGGGCCACCAGGGTATCCGTTTGGTGGGGGACCATTTGAGCCTGGTCGGAAACCATTCATCGGCCCACTTCCACGAGGAGGACCACCGCGCATACTACCCGCAGGGCTTCCAACACGGGGCACGTCTGGACCGGCAAATTGGGGGAATCGTCGTTCCAATTCACAAAAGACGTCCGTAGCCAAATCACGAAATCGTGGATGCTGTAAAGACGCCAGTTTCTGGCGAGCCTGGTTTCGCTTCTCATGAAAATCTGGCCGAGGAGGTAGTGAAGGTGGGATATCTGTCCGCGGAGGCCGTCCGGGTCCTCCGGCAGCTTGCTGACGGCGGACAAGTTCATCAAAAACATCGGTACTCAATTCGTGGAATTGTGTTGGCGATAGTCTCAAAAGCTTATCACGGGCTTTGTTCGTTTTCATAGCAGCTCGATCACTCGCATGCGGGTTTCCCAAGAATCGGCGAACCGCATTATAATGTTGAGCCAGCGAATCCTCCATCCTGCGGTATCGGCCGCCTTGCTGTTCCGGTAATGTTCCTACACTTGATCTCGCAGCGACCGAACTTGGAGGCGATGGGTTACCGGGATCGCCCGGTCGTCGAGGCATTGGATTGCTGCCATTAGGGCCTAGAGAGCCGGTCGGGGTGGGAGCACCAGAGCTGGGAGGGGTCGCTAGGTTTCCGCGATTCTGTACTGACGGAGAGAGGGGAGGGAGTCCGAGTTGATATTGGCCGATACCAGACCATTCGCTGTCATCAGCGGAGACGGGGGACATTGTACCGTTGCGGCCATTCATATCGGTCGGCAGTTATAGTATAAATGCAATGGCAAGGATACAGAATCAGCAAAGGGTATACAGTCCGGTCACTCCATGTATTATTCAAAGAGACGAATTCTCGGCCAGAGTTTCGTAAATAGTCGATCTGACGGAGCGAAGATTGTCGATAACAAACCGCGAATTGTTTTCCCCTCTCAATCGCCAGCCTCGCTGTGTGAGGTTGGGCGCCGGCAAGGTTCTCGATACTGCAGGTAGCGTTTTAGAAGAGCGTCTCAGGAGTATACTCGTCACACCGGGCCAGGACGCAAGGAGCAAGAGAAGAAGCGCAGGCGCAAAAAGAACCGTGATAAATAGCAATTAGGGATATATGTACGGCGCCGAGATTATAGGATGGCTGAAGAATAAAATGGAGAAACTGTACATACAAGAAGTGAAGCGTTGAAGAAAGAAATCGGGCTGGTCTGGCTGAAGTGGAGATTTTTGCGACGGACATGCTCCTTCCTCCAGACGAGTGGGAAAGGGCAGGTGCCAGGCACGACCGGCTTGTGGCTAGACCTCCGACCCGCCCGGTCCCCATTTACACAGTACATAATACAGAGTACGTACCTGAACACAGCCACAGTTCTCCTGACTCTTTATTAGTTTAATTTCTTTGCGCTTCTTCTATTCATATCTGGTTTACGCCAGACAAACATCGTCCCACGATACGGTACGTTTATACGACGCCCACGAGGATAGAAGAGACATCACTGGTCACTCTACCCTGAAGCCAAGGATCCAGGCACAACTCGTCTACCAATCATCACGCCAAGTTGACTTTGCTATACAACCCTATAATAATAATAGACGCCATTTCGGTCGCATGATACACAAACATCACCTGGGTAATGGATGAGCCGTCTCTAGTCCGCCCTAGCCTTATCAATCGAATGCAATTTCCTCCAGGTGAGTAATTGACTGGGATAGCTTGCAAGGAATAACTTAATTCCGGTGGGCAAAATACTAAAATTGCTGACTCGATTTTGATGCCCTCCCGCTTCAAGACTTGTATTGTAATAAGCGGTCTTTCTCTTCGAATAGTTACCTGTGTAGCATTGTCATTCACTATGATCCGGCATTCAAATATCCTCTTCCCAAGCCAAGCTACGGACAAAGTTAAGCTTTAGACTTACTATGCAGAGGTACGTAGACGGTGACTACTAAACAAACGCCACCACGCACCTGTATTAACCACAGTTCGCGCCATCACCCTCGCAATCCCCATATTACGTGGTGGTGGTGTTTGGACACCAATGATACACGTATCATTCGTTACCCGATCAGGGACATGAAGGATCATGGCGTTGTACCACGCCTCTTAGGGCTAGCAAGGATGGTTTATATTGGTCATCACTAGTGTTAGTAAGGAATAGTCGGTACACTAGTGGATTAGCAGTACGGTAAGCGTACCGCTATGGTAACCTTGTAATTCCACGTCTCGGGGTCAACCAATGTGATCTTGATAAAATGTATAACAAAAGGGTATCTCTAAACAAATCAAAGCAGGAAGAATCAAAGCAAAACGTGCCCCCAGCTTTCAGTCAATCTGTGCTCCCTCTTCAGTTTTCATCCCCTCCTCAGACTCGACCTCAACCACTCTCTCCTGCTTTAACAGCATCTCCCTCCTATCCCTATACCAGGTCTCAAGACAAGCCCGTCTCTGCGCCTGCGTCATCCCTTCAACCACAAGTGCAAACTCGGTCGCATTCGGAAACCCGAATTTCTGCGCCATGCTGCAAAACTGACGTTTGCGTACGTCCGGTGGAGGATGGAATTTGAATTTGATCGTTTTGCTGCCGTCTTTGGTGCGTATTTTGAAGTTTTCGTAGTTACTCAAATTGCTGGTGCTTTTGTTGAGTCGCGTGCTGGGTTGCGAGGATGAGTCGAAGACTTGCATGTCGCCTTGTAATGGGTCGTTGTGTTGTTCTGCGCGGCGGCTGAGACGTTCTTCCACTTTGGAAGAGCCGATGACTTCGTTGTTGAGATGGCTGTACTCCACTCCGGCGCCGGCGAGGATGGCGTGTATTGGGTCGCGTTTTTTGTTGCTTTGCAGTGACGAGGGTGTTGGAGCCGATGTTGATGGTGTATCGCCACGTATCAAAGCTGCTATTTGGCTAATGGTCTCGTTATCGTCATCATCACTAGCACTACCAGGTTTGACCGTGGTATTGTCGGGAATATCCGCATCCTCATCCTGTTCTAATTCAACGCCGATGACTTGCACACCGGCTTTGCTTTCGGCAATATTGGTCTTGTTCACAATCTCTCTCAGGACAATATTGTTATTCTGGTACTCGAAAAGATTGGAAAGACCGAAGATTTCGCCCTTTTGATCCTTCTTCTCCTGCACTCCTTTAAAGTACCTTCGCTCAGTGCTAGCATTGTATCCAATATTAGCCTGTTGCTGCTTATAGATTTGACGAGCATAGACAATCTCTTCGATCGTGCCCGCAGAAATAAGTCGAAAGACTTCAACGTCTCTATGCTGACCGATTCGATATGCCCGGTCCTGTGCCTGTAGGTCATGAGAGGGGTTCCAGTTGGGGTCGACCACAACCACTTTATTCGCAGACACAATATTCAACCCTACGCCTCCTGCACGCGTCGAAATCAGAAACACGAACTGCTGAGGATCCGAGTTGAATTCATCAACAGCTTTCGCTCTGTCTTCGTAAGACATAGCACCATCCAGGTAGCTGACATTGTAACTAGTATGGTTGAAAAGCATTTGAAGCATTTTCAAGAGTCGAACACTGTGCGAAAACACCAGGACTTTATCGCCATTGGCATGCCACCATTTGAGAAGCTTTCGAAGGACTTTCCATTTCCCACAAAACTCCGGGTTGGCGTAGTTGATGATTGAGTCCCGCGTTTGATAGAGCTCGCGCCATTGATCTGGGACTGCAAGCTGTAGCATTTCGAGGTCTTTCTCCTGCTTTTCGCGCGGGTCTTGTCCCTGCGGTATCAGGATGGCAAGGTGATTGCTGAGTTTCTGCAGATTTTGTATAGCTGGAAAGACGTAGCTTTGCCATTTCTGACCTGAAGGTAGAAATCTGTGGCAGCACCAACCCGATTTCTTCCCCGAGCCGCAATCACATATTTCTGACGCGTTCTTGATATATATTAGTGCATCGCTATTGAGGAAGTTCTCGTATGCATCTGCTTGTGTATCTGTCAAAGGACAGAAAACTACCCTATCGCTCTTTTTGGGCAATTGATCCGCAATCAACGTCTTCATACGTCTTAGGAAGAATTCTGGAAGCAGGTTCTGCACGAGCTTCTTTGCTGTTTTGCGCGCTTTGCTTAGTTGATACAAAGTAGCATCATGAGACTGGCCGATCTTCAAAGGTTCCGCCACAGCTCTCTTCCACGCAGTCACCGGGCCCAGCTTTCCAGGATTCGTCCAGTTCAAAAGTGTCCACAGCTCCTCGTATTTGTTCTGAATGGCTGTGCCCGTAAGGCCAATCCGACAGAGAGCATTGATCTCGTTCATCGCTATGGTCGTCTCAGACTTGCGCTCCTTGATCTGATGGCACTCATCGGCGACTACACAGTCCCATTCCACCATATTGATCGCATCCTTATTCATACGATATGTCACATACGTCGTAATCAAAATCTCCAATCTGCCAGCCTTGGAAGCCTGCAGCGCTTCCTCCTTTCTATCTCCATGAAACACCCCCACAGCCCACCAGCCCCAACGCTGTAACTCGGACTTCCAATTCTCAATCAACGTACCAGGACAGATTATCAGTGTGCGAGGGTACCAAACATCATCGCCACTGCGCCTCAACTTCCTCATCCGCTTCATGTCTCGCTCGTCTGCCGTTTTGCCGTATGCAGCCGTGAGAAAGGCAATCACCTGCACCGTTTTGCCCAGACCCATATCATCACCTAAAACTCCGCCTTTTTGATAGACAAACAATTCATGCATAAAGGCAGCTCCTTCAACCTGATAATCCCTTAACCACTGCGCAATAGGCGCGGGTATCAGACCCAACGAGAATGGCAACGGAATATCTTCGTACGGTTTGGGTGGCGTAATATTTCTGAATGAAGGCTTCTCCTTTAGAAATTCTAGGTTTTCGTCATCCGAGAACTCGACATCGTCAAAAGTTGGCGGTAAGCGTAACCCAGCTTCTTTAAGACGCTTCATACGTGCATCAAATTGGGATCGGCGTCGTTGTAGAAAGTCTGGTAGGGTATGTTCCATCAAATCGTCTTCGGACGATACGAGGTCTTCCGTATAATCTCTCGTCGGCCATTTGGATTTTCGTAATGCTGATGCTGACTCTGCGGGGAGTCGGCCGACTAGCGAGTCTCGAGAGGGCGCTGATCTCCTTTTCCTTCCATTGATATCGCCTTCTCTATGAACTTCTTTACTTTTGCCTTTTCGTGCTCGTCGGGCGTTCAGGGAGGTGCGCTTGCGTTGGATACTTTTCCGGTTCTTAAATTGTTGGTATGCGGCTTCACCATCGTTGAATTCATCGTCGAGGACGTTGTCGGACGAGGAGTAGGAAGGGTCAGGAGATTCATCTCCTTCGTGAACGCGCTGTTTCTTATGTTTGTTTGCAGTGGGTTTTTGCTCGTCTCGTCGCGATCGCTTGTGTGATTCTGTTATCTGTCAGACTTGCCTCAAATCAGTTTCTAGGCGGCTATTACTTACCAGCAGATAACTTTGGTCGGACAGAAACAATCTCCAAATCATCATCATCATCATTTGAATCAGACACAGTGACAACTGAATCTACATCCGAAGCCATGTTGCATACTGCTCTTAAATTGACGAGTGATAAGTAGTTGATGTAGCCTTATCAGTCGTGGGGCACTTCCTTGTCGGCCCAAGCACTCCGCATCGGGAAAGGAGCTTTTAACTTTAAATTTTGCGGCTCGAGATTTCTTCACTTCAGCATCAATTTCGCATTACGGTACCACCACTCGCTAGAACAACTTACTACGCAATCGCCATCACCCTCAATTGGAGCAGTCAGTCCGAGTCAAAATATTCGCATACACAATTCCACTTCACGCACCTACGTCTCTGCGCAAGACATCCATTAATATCCACCGCAAGAAAGGAACTCTCAACAACTACATAACAGGCATTCCGTGCCTCTCACCAACAACATGCCCCTCGACACCTCAACAACCTACCCTCTAACCAAACTTCGCCTCGACGGCCGACGATGGAACGAACTCCGTCTTCTGCAAGCACAAATATCCACCAACCCCGCCAGTTCAGGCTCCTCATATCTCTCCATGGGCAACACATCGATAATGTGTACCGTCCACGGTCCCCACGAGACCAGTGGCGCAGGCAATGCGACCGAAGCGGTGGTTGACGTCGATGTGAATATCGCAGGATTTGCGGGCGTGGACCGCAAGAGGAGGGCTGGGGGCAGTGATCGGTCCGTTTCCCATTCTCCTCCAGTTCTACATACAAGGAATATGGAAGTAGAAATACTGACTTACCCTTGATAGACAATCAACCCAACTCTCAACAGCACTCAAATCCGCCTTTCAGTCCCACCTACATACCTTCCTCTACCCACACAGCACAATCACAGTCCAAGTTTCCGTCCTTTCGTCCGACGGCTCCCTCTTCGCCGCAGCCATAAACGCATGCACACTCGCTCTCGTGGATGCCGGTATTCCCATGCCCGGCCTTCTTTGTGGCTGCACAGCAGGTATGAGCGGTAGCGCATCTACGCCTCGCGATCCATCATCGGAAGACTCGCTAGATCCCTTACTTGATCTGTCGCTACCCGAAGAGCAGGAATTGCCGTTTATAACGGTTGGCACTACGACTGCGTTACCGGCGGCATCGGCCGCGGCGGCGGAGGATGATGTGGATGATATGAAGGTTTCAGTGTTGCATATGGAGACTAGAGCGCATACGTCGTATTTGGATGCTATGCTTGCGGTGGGGATTGATGGATGTAAACAGATTAGGGAGATATTGGAAGGGGTGATTAAGGGTTCCAATGGGGGTGTTTTGCCAGGATCGTATGTGGGTGATGATGAGAGTGATGAGATAGATATATGATTATGATACTCAAATGAAAACCACCTACTTACGCTGGAGTCTACGTTCATAAGGAGGTAAATGCCAAAGGCCAAGATCTCGCTCGAAGCAAGAATCTCAGAAATACATGATTGCATTTCCTCAAAGGACTGACTTATAAGCTAATGGCAAGAAAAAATAGACACAATTCCACCATTTGCTTGAAGGTATGGCAGAACGAATCCATCGCAGCAACACAATTTATGAAGTTATAGAAACATTTTAAGGGGAAGCGCCAGAGTCAACAATCTTGGCGGTTCCACGGACATTTCCGCTGGAGCTACCGAGTTTCTCAATGGCCTCGACGACGTCGTAACCCTTGGTGACCTCGCCGAACACGACGTGCTTGCCATCTAGCCAGGTGGTCTTGACGGTGGTGATGAAGAATTGGGAGCCGTTACTATGGAGAGACCGTTAGTGTGTGCCCAGCTATGTGGGAGAAAAAATGCTTACGTGTTGGGACCAGCGTTGGCCATGGAGAGAAGACCAGGGCGCTCGTGGCGGATCTTGAAGTTCTCATCGGCGAACTTCTCACCGTAGATGGACTTTCCACCGGTACCCTGGACAAAGGTTAGCATCTCGTTGTACGCTTGGGACAGGTGGGGATGACATACGTTGCCGCGGGTGAAGTCACCACCCTGGAGCATGAACTGGGGAATGACACGGTGGAAGGAAGAGCCCTTGTAGGTCAAGACCTTGCCAGTCTCGTCAGTGAAGCCCTTGCAGAGCTCAGCAAAGTTCTTGGCAGTCTTGGGGACGACGTCGTCGTAGAGCTTGAATTCGACACGACCTGTCTGGGCTGGAAAGAGTTAGCATTGATTCGAAGTGGGCGGTGATGAATTGACCAAGTACAGGAGGAGTCATAGACAAGAGCTTGAGCTGACGTGAACAGAGAGGGAGGGGTAAGAATGAGGGAAACTTACTGTTGCCAGCAGGGCCGTACTCAATGTCAAAGAAAGCAGTAGACATGATTGCGGATGATTGAGAGAATGCACGAGAAGAGCAATTGAAACCTGGAGAGAAGGAAGTAGGACGACGGATGGAGGAAGCAAAAGCTGAAGTGGCAGGAGAAGAGGTAATGAAGGAGGAGACCGAGCGAAAAGTAGAAGGTGGGGTGGACAGTGATGCTCTAAGGCTTCGGGAGAACATTGTTGCCATTTTTTGCCTTGGAGTGCTAATAAAAGCTCCTTGTTCCGGAGGGGCAGCGCAAGTCACGGGCGAGGGGCAGAAGGAGGGGTTCTTCCTTTTGGGTTAGTCCAGACAACTATTGGTACTTTTGGCATACAAGGTATTGGTATTACCTGTACGAAAGATTGGATGTCGTATTATTGACGAGACTACTACCAACATCTGCGTCAGCCGCCATGACCTTTTAAACATAAAACATACAGGTCAAGGAAAAGTAAAAGGTAAACGATTGTCATGGATTTCGTTAGCTAACTCAATAAATGACTCAAACGTACCAATCAGAGCCAATTGAACAGATCGATCAGTGCCGAATAGACAATAGTCGAGAGAAATTCTATCTCAGGGTTGGTGATGAAAGCAGCACCACAGGCGTCACGCAGAACAAGCAAATAAGGGAATAAAGAGTAGATAGAGAGTAATACACTTCAGAAGCAAAAAAATGAAATAGTATTACAGATGGTGGCCTCGATTGAAAGAGTAGCAAGATGATGAATAGCAACAAACAAGAGTGGAAGACCACGAGACGAAAAGGAGACGTGAAAAGTTTTGCTTACTAAGGCGACAGCTCAGGCTAAACTAGGTAAGCTATGTAAGGAGTAGTTGCCGGGGCGGAAGGCAGAATCCTGCAACTAAGCGGAACAACCTTGTTTCTGGAATACTCGCTGGTCATTTATCACGGATTGTACTGTGTATTACAATAATCCGATACGTATAAAGTGATTGATCTGTTGACAACCTAGATTCATGTCCTGATCACGGAATATTCAGGAAACAAGATGTCTGGCTTCAATTGGCTCCTGGCACAAAAAAGAAATATATCTGGATCACATACACTTGAAATTGAGACAAGTCTCGCCCGTTCCATTGGGATGTGGTATGTTGCTTATGCCTCCCGGCAGCTTGAGCCAGCTATTTTCGATGGTGTACATTACTAAGTAATAATAATGGATATTACAGCCCTCCAAAGTAAAATTCATCAATCATATTCTCATTCTCATTTGCATCCCTATCTGATCAAGAGCTCTTTTCCTCTGCTCTTTCCGCCGTTTCTCTCTGATTATTCCCATTTGTTGGTGTTGCCGTTCCAGCTTGCTCTAACGATTGGGTGCTCGGTTCCTCACCAGTCGTAGTAGCTGTACTATCTGGCTGTGGCTGATCGTTTGTACCAGCCAACTCTTCATTCAAAGAGCTAAGACCGCCCTCGATATCACGTACCAATCGCACGAATTCCTCAGGCACCAGCCCAGATTCACCCGTTCTTGGATCTTCTGCAACAAGCCAACCCTGACCGTGCCTATAAGAGACCAAGATCACTTGCCCTTCTTTCAAGGGAAGTTCATTCTCATGCTCGCGCGTGAAGTCAAACAGCGCAACCGCTTTCCCATGCATTTCCTCATCAGGTGACCCAATAGAGAAGTGATAATCGCGTGAATATCGGTCTGAGTAGTCGTCTTCATATACGTAGTCTCCTTCATGTGCTGATTCCTGTGTATTTGCTGCATCTCCGGGCCCCCCGTTCCCGCCATAGGCATATTGGGGATATCCGTTTTGGCCGGCTGGGTATGTAACGTATTCACCACCAGGTCCATCACTTGCGTCCTGATCGCCTTGAACATAGTATGTCTCACTTCCATCTCCATTGACAGCCACCAGGGTGCCACGATCAGTTGGATTATTCGTACGACCACGCCCACTATCGCCAAAGACTTTTCCTGTATCGCCAAAAGTATGCACAGATTTATGCTTGCGATAGCGTGAGGTTATAATAGGACTGTGCAGATCTTCATCTTCACTATACGGTGGTCCATCACCAAACGATACGGCAGGCAATTGTTGTCCAAATGATTCGGATGCTCCGCTATTCGAGGACCATGAATGGCGTGACGGTTCCCACGATCCGATCTGCGGATCAGATAGGCGCCTGCTTTCACTCGCAGGAGTAGACGCTCGTGACGAGATTGGCAACGGACCGTAGTGCAGAGGGTGTATGGGTGGGTAGGCAAAGTCGCGCACTAGAGCATATGGCAAGCTCGAATGGAAAAGCGGAAAGACATGCGAAACTGGTCGCGACCGATGCTGAGATGTCTGTGAGACAGTAGAGTATACCGATAGACGCTCTCTGGCGCTGGATGATATGCGTCGCATCGGCGGGAGTCTGGAAGGCGTATCTGTGGTAATGGGAGGAAGCGCGGGGTTCACGGCGCGACTGGTTGCAGCGTTGGGCTGGGGTGAGGTTGTCGTTGTTGTTGCCATGGTGGTAGTTCTGCTTGCAACTCGAATCGCACGATATATCTGGAAGAGAAAAGTAGAAGACGACGACGCTAATACGGATCTTCTAGTTCAACCAAGAATTGCATATCGAATGGTCCATAAGCCGACAGCATGCAGTGAAAGATCAGTCGCAAAGTAGACACTCGACGTTGTTCAGCGCTGTCCGGCCTGTGGTGTTGCGCGGGGGTATCAAATCTCGAACTCGGCACGCTTTCGAGTTCCCACCTTTTCCCCAATATGACTAGACAGAAACGTAATGTGATGTACACGAAGAAATCGAAAAGCTGACACGACCAGCGCAGTCGTAGCCTTGAGAGCGAGAAACACAAACAGCACACACTCCGTCTTCGCAGAGCATTAATCGGAATCAAATAAACAACTAAAAGACAAGATTAAAACACAAAACAAATAGGTATGTAAAGAAGAAGAAGAAAATGAAACACTATGCTCGATATGTTTTTAGGAGAGAAGGAGACACAAGAAGGAGCGTAAGTCGAAAAGTGATTATTATGATGATAATTGGATGGTTGTCAGTGTTGTGTCCGCCCACAAGGATTGTCGAATGGGGATGGGGTCGGCTTGGATTTAGTGTATTAGGCGCATGAGTTTGGACTGCAAGACGTCTGCTGCTAATTATAGCAGAGCGGTCAGTTGCACTAAAGGAGGGGTTTCGCCTGATTGTCCTGGGGACGGTAGAGATCAGTGTGGAATGGAGAAAGACAAGGAACCAGAGGAGAAGGGACAGAGGAAGAGAAAAAATCTTGTAAAAAAGAAAAAAGAGGTTCTTCGGAGGTTCGAAGGCCAGAGAAAGAAGATGGACTGGGTTGTTCGCGATCGGAAAGAGCGGCTGTCATTGGATGCACGGGGAGAAAGAGGCTACCGGGAGACAGCCAATCAGACTGCATAGTGCCGATATGGGTAGTACGCAGTCTCGGTACGGTTTTCGATCTACACTTGTTTAACCGCCTATTTCTCGTATTCCAGGATATGGCAGCTTTTGTGCTCCTGATATTCATCTCAAATTCCACTATCTCAGGAGCATATTCAGACACCTGCCTGTAAATATCCGGTGAAAGACATACTGTCACGTGACCTACAGACTATTTTGGCGCGTTTCAGGTTTGCTGCCAAGCTGCACTGCATAGCCGCGGCAGCACTCCTTACTGGCTCTCGATATCAGGGTCTGGAATCTTCAACTCCTCCTTTCGCCCACGCAGCCATTCTACCGCTTTCTCTTTCAGTTCTTCTGTATCCTTATAATCTACCCCATGATCCAATTGCCAGTCCAGCACCGCTTTCATAATGCCGTTCATGAACGGCCCGCTTCTTCGTAGCTGGAAGATGGTCTTGATATCGCTTCCGTTCAGAACTTGAGGTGTCGCGTGTGCATCTTGCAGGTTTTGGTCAAGGACAAATTGCAAGAAAGTCGAATAGCGGCCCAGTAAGCCCTCTGTCCCTGACTTGGCTGAGAGGATGTCCGTCAAGAGCGTGAATAGGACTTGGAGTCTCCAAGTCTTGCCCCACGATCGTATGGGTTTTCCGACTGTGCTTCGTTTCAGACTCGCTCTGTCGTTACAATCGACAACATGATCGATCGTTGCTCTGATCTCCTTCATGTTTTTCAATGAACTCTCCAGTAATTTTGTCATTTCATTTGTAGATCGTATCGCCTTGATTGCCGGCTTAACCACTGGGAAAGGGGAAGTGTCCTCGGACCGACAAAGCAGCGCAAGTGGACACCATAATGCCATGTGCCAAATCATCTCGACATCTTGTGACTGCACAATTTCGGTGGCTACGAGGTTCTTGCTGTCCGCTGACAGTAACTCTGATACCGTCTTGCAAGCATCCGGCCAGGCCAATGGCCACACATATTCACCCTTCTCTGAACCCCGAATCTGCGCCTCGGATGCTTCACACTCCTTTAACCTATGCAAAACTCCATCCTGCTGCTCACCCAAGAAAACGTGCTTATAAAGCTTCAACCTGTGGATCCAAAGCAATGCAGTGACCGGATCCGGCCCAGTAACCATCTTCTTCAACTCCAAGCCAATCCGCTCCGGGCTGATCCTCTTACTTATCAAGGCTTGGATCTCCGGGTTTTTCATTGCCTGCTGCGTGTTCGCATCATCAATCGTAAAACAAAGCGTACTCGCAAGTCGGGCGAACCGCAATATCCGCAACGGATCATCCGTAAACGTAACATGCGCATCAAGCGGTGTCCTCAGCACTCGCGCTTCCAGATCTCGAAGCCCCCTCTGCGTATGATCCTCAACTCGTTGGCTGTCAATGTTATAGAAAATTGCATTGACAGTCGCATCCCTTCGATACGCATCCTCTTCCGCCAATGATCCAAACTGTCTCCCTACTTGCTTGGAGAAATTTTCCGTCTGAAGATCCTTTTCCGTCCTTAAGTTCACAAAATCAATATCCAAGCCAAAAATCTTCGCACTAGTCGTCTGCAGATGTTTCCCCTTTTTCGGGTTTCGGTCAATTTCATAAAACCCTCTGATCTCGGCTGGAATACCGATTTTGGTTGCTTGGGCTTTGTAGGTGTCGCCTTTCGACCTGACTCCACCTTCATTTGATGCCAATGCCGATGACTCGGCTGGGGATGGTTCAGACGAAAGAAATTCTCTCAAATGACGCGCAAACTCCGAGCCAGTCATGGTACTCATGGCCACGTCAATATCGCAGCTCTGGTTTCCGAGGAGTTTGTCGCGTACCCAGCCGCCGACGAACCACATGTCGCCTGCTGCATTGTGCTTGTTCTCTGTAGATGAGGCGATATGCTCCCGGGTGTCGAGGAGAAGAGTTCGCAGGAGTTTTTCTGCGGGTGAGAGGTCAATCTGAGTTGGGATTGAGATTGTCATTTTGACTTTATCTTGATCTATATCTAAGATTCGTAAGCCATTCATTCAATAGCCAACAACATCGATAGAAGTGAGCAGCTAGGTACCTTGATCCGCCAGTTTGATCTTTTTATTCGGTGGCTCCGGAATGTTGATCTCCTTTGTTGAGCTCATGATAATACAAGTGTTAGAGGTTAGGTCTCTTTATATAGTTAACGTGTCAATTGATTTGCCCCTCTATGACTCGAAAAAAAAGTTGCGGCAAGGATGGTTGTGGCGTCTTCCATTGACTCGAATGAAGAAATAGTCATACAAAGACTGACGCATTTCAAGGATGAATTGTCATCTATACAATTTGGGTGTGGAGTGATCTCTGTAAGATGCAAAAAAGGCTGAGGTTGAAAGCAAAAATGTGGGTGTGGAGAACAATTTGAAAGGGTGTTTTACCACTTGACGTATCAACGTAGACAACCACTAGCCTTTAACCTGGGCACAACAGAAATCATATTACTAGAAGCTTTTCATTTCAATATAAAGAATATAGGAATTCCACAAGAAGGAAAGATTCTATTAATGCAACCAGGGGGGTATAAAATAGTAAGAAATCAGCCAGACTCCGTTAATGCAAGCTAAGCCATCCCCAAGACAGCTCAGCAGAAATGCCACAGTGCGAATGGGCAAAAAAATAAATGACGGAAAGAAGATAATTTAAACCCAGGCAAGAAGACAATTTTTAAGAATTGATTTCATCCTCGTCGCCATCCAAAGCAAAAATTCTCCGCCGAGCCAACGATCCAGTTGACCGAGCTTGTGGTTGAGGCGGAATGGTCGAAGTTACAGTTACGGTCACTGTCTCAACGCGACATTCACCACCGCTTCCAGGACTATTCAAGTGTGGGTCATTTAGGGGTGGCAAGTTAGGTGCGCTGGTAGCAGCCGGGGCATTAGGGCCGACGGTGGCAGCGGCACTCGCAACGACGCCAGGAGTAGTACCAGCAACAGGAGTACTCAGGGCCAAGGTAGCCAGTACCGAAGGTATAGCAGCTACACCCTGAGCAGCGGCAACGGGAGAACTTACCCCTTTGGCGAGAAGTGAAGCAGCAACACTATAAGAGATAGAAGCAGTAATATTGACTGGCATTGTGGCCGTCATCGTGGGCACGGTCGGTGCAACAGAGAGACTCTCAAAGATAGCCTGAATAGCGGCCTCGCCGTAATTTCTGATTTCCACGAAAGGGACGCTTGTGCTGTCGCCATCAGCCAAGACAACAGCGCCTGTATTTCCGACGTTTTTAGCCTCTGCAATCGTCACATCCATGCATGTCGTGTAAAGTTCTGGTAAAGTGACAGTACCGGTGCCATCCATTGTAGGCCAATCCCAGACCCAGTACAAGGTATAATCTTTGCCGACTTCCAAGTCGTTCGGTAGGAGGACGTCTGTTTGGCACCATAGATTCGCGCCTTGAAAAGAACCAGGCTCTGCTACACGATGGAATTGTGTTTGTCGCTGCTCAGATATGTAACCGATGTTAATCTGGTAGCATTGTCCGTCATCAAAGTACTGACTGGTCAATAAGCGGCCTCGTCCGTCACCGCCTTTACCATCGAGCGTCCATTGACCGTGGATACCGAGCAGAGTGTCGTCCTCTTTCGGCTGAGATGTGCCGTATACATATACTACACCACTATTCATAGGTTTCCCGCCCTTAGTCCAAGGTGTTGTGATATGTCCGTTCTCTTGATACCGTAAAGCGATGTTTGCACCAGGATAGGCTTGTAGTTTTGGGAGACTGCTGTCGGTATAGTTGGAAGTTTGTTGTGATGGTCTGCACATGGGCATGCTGGCGTCGAGTGCGCTCATTGTGTCTTCAGGTAGTTGCCACTGCATATTCGTGTCATTGAATCCTGGGTCGGTGCGGAGAATCATGCCTCGTGGATAGCCGGTGATCCCTGTAAAGCTGCCGTTGGGAGAGAGAAGAGATAAAGCTTCGACCCAGCTGTGGGCGTGAGCCAAGGAGGCGAGCAGAACGGTGGCCAGCACGTGGGAAGTTTTGATGACCTGCATCTTGTTTTTTGGTCGTGTAGGTGTGTCGTCAAAGCAAATATTCAATAAAGAATGAGTGTAGGTATCCTGACCAGCAGATACCTCGACGTGTAGTTGCAAAAGGAAGGAGATAAAGACAGTAAGAAAATGAAAGAATCAAGATGCAAGTGTCTGAGAATATAAAGAAACACTAAAGTAGGTAAGAAAGTAGGCGCCTCGCAGAAATTTCTACCAGACGAGGTGCGCAAGGATGGGAAAGCGCAGTCGGAACATTGAAATATCACATATCTTGGTGGGTCATGGTCTATGAGTCTTATTGTCGAGACATGAATAGAGCGAATAGGGGCTGAATATGATACATTTTCCATGATTGTTATTCTTGTCATTATTTAGGGTGTCCTCAGAATAGACCTGATTGACGCGGCCTGGCCTGGACCTTGACGTGAAAGTAGCATGTCCAATCTCCGTTCTTGACATGATTGGATATGGCACAAGCGCCAGGAATATGGAGGCCTTCATTTGAAGAGAAAATAAAGCTTAGCCCTTGGTTTTAGTAAAACGACATCCTATCAATCGAGAGTTAAAGGTTGAAGTGGAGATAAAAAACGTGGAAAGTGCAGGGCAGGCGTATCAAACAATCTGATAGCCAATCGACGCTAGTAGCCGCTCGTTTCACATCTGGCACAGGCCATGTTTCGCTCTCCAGAGACAAGGACATGGGTATACAGACGTTTGATTTGTTCCTTAGATACTTGGTGGAATTTTTTGCATTCTCGTTGATGGGTCATTGTTCAGCGCTAAACTTCGTGGCAGATACAGAAATGAATCACCGGAACTCCCGAAGAGTCACCATTGCAGTCATGCTTACTCACATCAACCCGCAAGCAAATATCAATGAATATCAATGACTCTGCATGATATTCTTGACAATGGTTGGTTTTTTTTTTTTTTTTTTTTTTATATTGTTCTTTCAATCGTGACGTTCCATTCATGTCAAATTAAGAAGATTCGGGATCCTGGCTTCTGATTGGCCGATTTGTGGATTTCACCGAAAGACCATAAATATGCACTCTCAGCCAATCAAGTGTCCGAGTCTCGATGAGTCCGACACAATTCTATCTTGTAAGAGGTGTAAGAGGTGTAAGAGGTGTAAAAGGTATAAGAGGTGCGATTTCAATTGGGAGTGCGTACTCTGTTAGACCAACCTCCACTTAAACAGCAAAATTGCAATAGGCGACTGCCCATCCTCAGGATAGATGTCCTATAGAAAGACTACTCTTCAGACTTTGGACCTTGCTGTGACGTGAAATATTACGTCCTAGGATGCCCAAGTCACGACAGACCAATAGCACTGTTTTCCCAGAAATGACTACTGGAACAGGTCAGCAATAATGAAATGGAAGATATGTATTCCAACTTCCAAAGGGCAGGCGGGGGACCGTCAAGCTTTAATCCGTGGTAGATTATCAAGGTAGTACCTCCTCAGCCCTCTCAATCAGGCCGGATAAGCCTGTCCGTCTTTTTAGTCCTTGGTGTTAGTTATGCAATAAGCATACGATGTTTCTCATCCTTGAAGTACCTTGGCGTAGTGCACCGAGTTCGTGTGAGAATTGTTTTCAGACATCTTTCACTGCTCCAAGCTTCCAGTCAATCTTCTCCGACGCACCATTGGACTCTTGGATCCAGCTGAACAAGAGAGTCTCGAGAACCCGGTGGATTTTCCACCTGGATGGTCTCGTGTCCGCATTTGTACGCAAGCAAGACACTTGAGACGCGTATTATTAGTCAGAGAGACTGAGAAAGATTCGGAAAGCGAGGGGAACAACAATAGGAGGAGTCTTTGTTCTGTTAGCTTTGTAAGAAGGTTCGATCGGTCCTTCCTTGTATAGCTTAGTGTCAACAGTAGACTATGCCCAAACAGGACTAAACTGCATCGGGTACAAAAATCTCTTTGACCGCTTTCCATCCAAGTTTAGATCGTGGCTCAACCAGGAAATAGAATCACGTTTGTTTGGGATGACAGGATGATCTCGATTCATGAATAACAATTGATTGAAATGTACCAGTAACAACAGGTGATATCATCACGCAGCTTCAACCTCCGCTGAATAAACTCTATCAGCTAAACATCCAGACTCGAATGGCCCCCACTGCATGCTAAGGCTAATCGCTGTGATCTGATGCAACTAAGGACCACCCGAGATGCTCATAGGCCAGCCCCGAGGAGTAAGCTTATCCGGATCATTTTGTTGATAGATGACCGAAGCCCGATATTGACTAAATTGGATATTCCGATTGAGTCAGTCATGATGAGTGCGTACTATGTAAAATCAGTGTATGGCTGTCTGATAGAATTGCTCACACCACCATGAGAAAATACTGGCAAGCCCAATGACATAGTGATCGACTCACTTCTCGATCAAGCGAGGCGAGACATAAGAATACACCAGTCAGTATACCCGTCTTGCGCACTGATCCTCGACTGTGTGTCAACTATGTAGTATGATAGATGCAATCGTGCAGAGATCTTCTGTCTGGAGATAGACGCACTACTACGTACGTGGAGTTGAAGTGGTGGGTTCCACCGGAGTCCGAGCTAAGCTAAGCCATCCGCGCTTACCCCAATCAGGAACCACGAGAAAAAAGAGTTCGAGCGAGGGTAGGCCCCCGAGAATAATTAAGTGATCCATCCCCAGGCCACCTTTTTTCCTCACGCTCCCCGTCACCACGTGCGATCTGTTGTTGCTTTGTTCTGCTTTTGCTTCAACATATCCTGAGTCTATACAACTCCCGGTGCTTTTCATCAAAGTGCCCTTGCCTGTTGTTGTGAAGGCGTGGTAATTAAAGAGTGAGTTCTTTCCATCTCTCGACGTTCCCCCCTATCTCTATGTACTGGTGGTACCTCCCACCACCCTGTTCGCACGACCTGGAAAGAGCATGTTGCCTGACCGACGTGTACAACAAATGGTGCCTGTACTTTTAAGGATCATATGTTTCGATAATTTGGCTACTAAAATCTAGTGGCAATGGCACATGGCATTCCTTCAATTGAGCTTTCTGGCTATCATGGCGGTGTACCGAAACTGACGTGCTTTGACCTAGTTCCTCGATCTATCTACAAGAACCCTTGGCCCATACACACCAACGTTTGCTCCATGTCGAAGCAGTAATCCATCATTACCATTCCATTCGAATATCTCCCTCCGACTTATAATTCTTCGCACATCGTTGTGACCGGACGTTCAAGGGGTAATTTGCCACTTGGGCGGAATTCACCCCGGGTACAGCAATGGCTTCTCTGATTCCCCGTCAATTTCGCGCAAGCTCGCAGGATGAAGCACCCGAACCCAGTTGGTTGAGAAACAAGATAACAGGTGCTATACAATCTGTGGCTCGTCGTGCCTGCGCCCATCCCATACATACAATTGGTGCTATTGCTCTGCTTGCCAGCACAACCTATGTCGGTCTTCTCGAAGGAAGTATTTTTGATACCAAAGGCGGATCAGGACAACTCGACCCTGCCTCTTTGTTGCACGGTAGCCGCAACTTGCGTCTTGGAGAACAGACTGTCTGGAGATGGCAGTTGGAGGATAAGGTGACCTCAGATTCCAGCGAGGTATGTTGATGTCCGAATATTGGTCTGTATGCGCTGACAGGTTGCGTAGGTTGCGCAGCACTTGGCCCTGACCACTTTCGTCTTCTCTGATTCGACCTCGTCCAACACTCCCGTCATTGACGACATTATCATCCCGGAGAATGTCTCTGCCATCCACGTTCCACAAACCCCCAACCTCTTTTCTTCTTTTTTGCGTGACTCTTCCCTCGCTTTCGCAGTCCCATACAACGAACTTCCCGACTTTTTGCGTGCGATGCAGGAGATTGACGACCCATCAACCGAGGATGATGGACAGGAGGCTCGTAAGTGGATCATGAAGGCTGCTCGAGGAGAGGGATCTCGCCGTGCTCTGAAGCTCTACATCTCTGACGCTTGGAGCTCACTGGTTGATTTGGTCAAGGTACGTCCACTTTTAGGCACCTGGGTTATCAAGCTAAGTGGGTTATAGCATGCCGAAACAATTGACGTTGTCATTATGACCCTGGGTTACATCTCCATGCATCTCACCTTTGTCTCGCTTTTCCTCTCCATGAGACGACTTGGCTCGCAGTTCTGGCTTGCATTTTCCGTTCTCCTCTCCAGCGTCTTTGCTTTCTTGTTCGGGCTTTTGGTCACCACAAAGTTGGGTGTTTCAATCAACATGTTGCTACTTTCCGAAGGTCTCCCCTTCCTGGTCGTTACAGTTGGCTTTGAAAAGCCCACTCTCCTCACCAAAGCAGTTTTGTCAGCATCTTTGAAGAAAAAGGCTGTCGCCAATGGTGACAGTCGCTCTTCCAGGTCTATTCAGGACTCCATTGAGACGGCTATCAAGGAAGAAGGCTTCAATATCGTTCGGGACTATCTCATCGAAATCACTGCCTTGGTAATTGGTGCTGTCTCTGGAGTGCATGGCGGTCTTCGCCAATTCTGCTTCCTGGCCGCCTGGATCTTGTTCTTCGACTGCATTCTATTGTTCACTTTCTATACCTCAATCCTTCTTATCAAACAAGAAGTCAATCGTATTAAGCGACATGTTTCCATCCGAAAGGCCCTTGAAGAAGATGGTGTCTCTCGGCAAGTCGCTGAAAATGTGGCAGCAAGCAACGACTGGCCACGAGCTGATACACGCAACGGTAAGGATGGAATGACAGGCAAACTCTTTGGCAAAAAAGACCAGGCTGGCAGCGTTTCCAAATTCAAGCTTTTCATGGTCGGTGGCTTTGCACTCGTGAACGTCATCAATCTCGTGTCGATTGGATTCAGACAACCCGATCAGGAGAACTCTTTTCCCGTCTTGTCCAGATTCTCTAACGTTCTCGCTTCAGCCCCTATCGACCCCTTCAAGGTTGCGGATAACGGCTTGGACTCTATCTACGTGACTGCAAAGAGCAACAAAATGGAAACTTTGGTTACCGTTGTGCCGCCCATCAAGTACAAGCTCGAGTACCCCTCAGTTCATTACGCAGATTCCAAGTATGCTGGTAAATTTGATATTGAATACTCGGAACAGATTCTTGACGCCGTTGGTGGAAGAGTTCTGGAAAGTCTCCTGAGAAGCGTCGAAGACCCGGTAATCAGCAAATGGATCATTGCAGCATTGACTCTCAGTATCGTCCTCAACGGTTACCTGTTCAATGCCGCCCGATGGGGTATCAAAGAACCTGAAGCTGAAGCCCCGAAAGCCCCTCCTGTTATCGAAACTCCTAGAGTTTTGGTTGAGTACAAGGATGATGGCAAGAAGCGAACCAAGGAAGAAGCCGAGGCCATGGTGAAGGAGAAGAAGGCTTCATTGTTGAATGATGAAGAACTGATTGAATTGTCATTGCGTGGTAAAGTCCCCGGTTACGCTCTTGAAAAGACGATGACCGACCAACCTATCATGTCTCGCGAGGATGCTTTCGTCCGAGCCGTTAAAATTCGCCGCGCCGTTGTCTCCCGGACTCCTGCTACCGCAGCTGTTGCCAGCACTTTGGAAACATCCCTCGTACCTTACAAGGACTACAACTATACTCTCGTTCATGGAGCTTGCTGTGAAAACGTCATTGGATATCTTCCTCTTCCTCTTGGTGTTGCTGGACCGATGGTTATTGACGGACAAAATTATTTCATCCCTATGGCTACTACTGAAGGTGTCTTGGTTGCCAGTACCAGTCGGGGTGCCAAAGCAATCAATGCCGGCGGTGGTGCGGTTACTGTGGTACATGGCGATGGTATGACTCGCGGTCCTGGTGTTAGCTTCCCTACACTTGCTCGTGCTGCTGAAGCCAAGACTTGGCTGGATTCTGAAGAAGGAGCAAACGTTATGAGAACTGCTTTCAATTCGACAAGTCGTTTTGCTCGTCTCCAGCACCTCAAGACAGCTTTGGCCGGTACCAATCTTTACATCCGATTCAAGACCACGACTGGTGACGCTATGGGTATGAACATGATTTCCAAGGGTGTTGAAAAGGCACTCGAAGTGATGGCTACCGAGTGTGGATTTGACGATATGAATGTCATTTCTTTGTCCGCCAACTATTGTACCGATAAGAAAGCCGCTGCTATCAACTGGATTGATGGTCGTGGTAAGTCCGTTGTTGCCGAGGCTATCGTTCCCGGCCATATTGTCAAGTCTGTTCTGAAGAGCAGCGTGGAGGCCATGGTGGAACTCAACATCAGCAAGAACTTGATTGGAAGTGCTATGGCCGGTAGTCTTGGAGGCTTCAACGCTCACGCATCCAACATTGTCACTGCTATCTTCCTGGCTACAGGACAGGATCCCGCCCAGAACGTAGAAAGCAGTAACTGTATCACACTGATGAAGAAGTATGCCTCTCCACCTTCCTCGCTACATATTGATCATATACTAACTTGTTATGTCTAGTCTTGATGGAAACCTTCATATCTCCGTGTCCATGCCTTCTATTGAAGTCGGCACTATTGGAGGCGGTACTATACTCGAGGCTCAGTCTGCCATGCTCGAGATGCTCGGTGTCCGGGGACCCCATCCAACCAATCCCGGTGAAAACGCACGTCAACTGGCTCGCATTGTTGCTGCTGGTGTCTTGGCCGGTGAGCTCAGTCTGTGCGCTGCTCTCGCAGCTGGACATCTTGTTAAAGCACACATGGCGCATAACCGCAGCGCAGCACCCAGTGCGGCGCCAACACGTTCCCCTACCCCTGTATCGGCTGCGGTCGGTGCTGCAGCTGCACGATCCAAAACAGGATTGAGTATGACTACGACTGGTAGATAAGCGCCGATGAGAGGCATGCAGTACATATTTTATAAAGGAACGAAGTAGGGTTTGAAGCTATTGATTGTCATCGGAAAAGGAGGACGATCGTCACATGGAATGGCGTTTTCTTGTTGATTTGCTTTCTTTTATGTGGCTTGTTGTCTAGTTATTGACAGCCATAGTGATACTGATGCGCTATTACATTATAGAAAATGACTACTTAATTCAGATTTGACGGTACACTGCCGGTTAGACTCACAATTTAGCCGACGGATTCTCGTCCCCAAATACAATCTTTCGGTCCCAGATACTTTCCTGCCTCCAATTTTGTGACGAACTTCCTTTAGTATGAATCCACCTCAGCATAACCTCTCTCGCAATCGCATCCCCATCCCTGACCGCATCATGGATTAATAGATTCCCACAAACCAACCAATCAATATCCCTGAGATAATCCCTCCCTCGCCATGCCAATTCTTCTTTATCCTTTGACCGCAAGTCTATTAGTATGTGTTCTGCCACCGTCCTCAACTTGCTAGCTTCTGCCTGGAAACCAGCCGATTCCGCGACACGAAACGAGTTACCAAGCCACTTCTCAAAAATGCCGAGCACTTTGGCTCCATCTCTCCCCCTCTTGACAACACGCACAAAATCATCAGCCATTATATCCGTCGTTCCTTCCCAGATCGCAAGCACATTTGCATCCCTAAACATGCGTGCAACGTTCAACTCCGGATCTTCATTCTCAAGATACCCGACTCCTCCCAAAGATTCCATGCATGCCCTGAGCCCGTTTATGGCGCTCAGAGCGGTTTGCGCTTTGGCGATTGGTGTGAGGAGGCGGTAGAGTGCGTTTACGTGAACGATATCTTGAGGTAAGATACTCGATGCTGCCGGTGCGGACATGTCATTTGATCCTTCCGACCGACCCAATAGCGCAGCAATGAAAAAAGACAAATGCATATGCGCCGTATACTTGACATGTTCCTGCGCCAAACCCCGGACGTGCGCGGGAACATCGCAGAGCAGCTTCCGGCCGACACTTCTGACTCTAGCAAATGCGCGACTTATTGCCAGTCCCCGACCCCAGGCGCCTACAGAGGAGACTATGTTTTGCATGCGGGTTATGTTCAGTATGTGTGAAATCTCCTTGACGCCCTGCCCTTGTTTTCCGATTAAGTAGCCGCGCATACCTTTTATCTCGAGTTCGGCGGTGGGAAGACCCTTGGTGCCAAGTTTGTTCTTTAGGCGTTGGATTCTGATGCCGTTCAGCTCGGTCTTGTCGTTTGTATTAGGAGCTTTTCGTCGCAATGGAGCGTAGAAAGCGCTTATTTGATTGTCACCTGTCTTGGCGAGGAGTATGGTCATGTTGGCATCCGTTGCGGAGGAGAACCATTTAAATCCATCGATACGCCAGGGCCCAAGGGGCTGGCCGTCTGCATCTAGTCCGCCATCACTGGCTTGGTCAGGCGATAATCGGACGGCGATGGTCTCTGTGCCTCGAACGTCACTTCCCCCCTTTCGTTCCGTCATCCACTGTCCACTCGTCCATGCGAAGCCATTCTCACGACTGATTAGCCTTTCCCTCGCATGCCTGAACACTTCGTTTGTCTCGATATCATCATTGAGGTGATTGCCCAGCAACTTCGCAGCTCCATCAGTCATAGCACTGGGACAAGTCACAATCCCTGAGCTGCCGCTCCAAATATGGTATTTGACAAATTGATGAATCCTTGGATTCCATTCTCCATCAGCCTTCTCATATGCAAGCGCAACGATTCCTTCCTGGATGCCGATCTCTTGTAACCGCCTCCAACCCTCGCTTGTAACTAAGGGGTCATCCCTGTTCTCTGCTCCGAAAGATGTTAATGGTTTCAAGTAGGGTAGGTTTTTCTCTGTGTCAGCGAGATATCCTAAAATTCGTCTGGAGAGGACCAGTTGCGAAAACCGCGAAAAATCGTCTGAGATTGCGGAGGGTGTTGGCGTAGGGAGATGGAAGGTAATGATGCGGTTGAGCGCGCGGTCTTCAAGATATTGAGGCGGTATGGAGGGTTGGGCTTGGAAGAAGCCTGTTGTTGCGCTTGATGGTTCCATCCTTTCAGTAAATTACGTTGGTAGTGATCATTCTACTTCCAGGGCTGGCTATGTAATTATTTGGGTAGTTTAGAATCTTAAGTATAAGACATGACTCGGAGGCTCTGATACAGTAACCGTAATCGCAGGATAACCTCGGCATGTGATGTGATACCTGGAGCTGACCCCAGCTTCTCCCCGCAAATTCAGCAACCATTGACCCAATTGAACGTTTACTTGTTATGCTAAAGGTTACTACGTAGTAGGTAGGTGACGCGGTCAGACATCTTGCGCATGTCCGTTGCAGCAGTGGCCTGACTATCTTCAAAGCGAAGGTTGTGATAGAAGGATGTTTTGATACAACCCTCCGTGTCAATTCGAAAGGGTTGAAGCTGAGAAACCTCCCAGCGGCCACGACGATGATATAACCCTAACCCTATATACTATGCCAAACTAGGCATAGCGCTAAATCTGACAAGCGGAACCTGTCGAATTTTGTAGCACAACAAACCTTCCTTTCTTCCAGGCTCTCCTTGTCCCATCATCCTCAACGCCCTCCCAGCTTCTGCCGACACCATTTGTGCGCGGCATTCTGGCTTTGAGGTAATGGTCTGAGAAATGCAAATTCCTTGCATGGTATGTACTGTTCATTTATCACTGTCTTGTGTTACCGACTCAATGATGAATCTCATTTATTGGAGCTGTCTTAGCTTTTGCGATGCCGATAGCTTTTATTATTACGCAACTTTTAACTGATCTTTTTGTCTATTATTATTTTATTAAAATTCTTTCCGTGTTTGATTTGCACTGCGCTAATATTTTTCTACAAGAGCTAGGGCTCTGCAAGTGCCAATTTTCAAACCTCTCATCCACCTTGATAGCAGGTCTTGGGCCGTGAGAACTAAAGATCAAATAACCAAGAAATCGGACTAAATGGCCACCAACCCTCAATCCCAGCTCGAGACGGTAGCCGTGCCTACGCCCGAGATCTTGTCTACAACAGAAGCAGAATCCACCAGCACGTCGCAGATGACTGTTTCGGAACAGCAGCGTGATGATATCTCTTCACTTGCAGAAGCAAAGGGAGAAGGGGAACCATCATACAAACTTAAATTCTGCACTGTCTGTGCATCAAACAATAACCGATCCATGGAAGCGCATTTACAGTTGTCGCGTTCATATCCCGTCATCTCATTCGGAACCGGATCATTAGTGCGTTTACCGGGTCCTTCGATCACGCAGCCTAATGTCTTCAACTTTGATTCTACATCATATAATCATATGTACGAGGATCTTTATAATAAGGATCAACGTCTGTATCGCAACAATGGGATATTGAACATGCTTGACCGGAACCGAAACTTGAAATGGGGCCCTGAGCGATTCCAAAATTGGGTGCCGGGTCAACCGCGTCTGGACCATATTGCCAAAGGCGATAAAGGTAGTTTGGGCACTGAAGCGGGTGTTGTCGATGTTATTATCACATGTGAGGAGCGATGTTGGGATGCAGTTGTCGATGATTTACTCAATAGAGGGTCACCATTGAATCGTCCTGTGCATGTTTTTAACGTTGACATTCGCGATAATCATGAAGAGGCCTTGACGGGCGGGAAAGCTATACGTGATTTGGCTGACAGATTGAATACGGCAGCTAATGAAGAGCGTCGACTATATGATGATCCCTCTGCTTGGGACAGAGGTGCTAGTGAAGCGAGACATAGCTTTGATGAAAGAGTGCCTGAGATTCTTGGAGCGTGGCAGGAGCAGCATCCGAATCTACCAGCGCTGTGGACATTATCGTGGTTTTAGGCTGTCTGGCAGTTTCGCGCCTTTATTGAGATATACCAAATATGGATGTTCTTTTCGCATATTCCTTTTCTATATCCTTAGTAGCTAGAATACGCGGTTAATGTTTGCATGATCATAGCTCGAATATATTGCGTTTGAGTTATCTGACGGAGCTGCCTGATCCCCACCTCTGTATCGATAACAACATAGCTACTCGGTTTCCCCTCAATCTTTTTTCTCCTCTCCCAAGACCTTGTAATAGCTATCTTGTCCACTCTGCCACTTCTATCTTGTGTATTAATAGCAATATATTCGACAGAGTTAAAACTACTATGGCTCCACATAATGAAACCGCATTCGTCCCCGCATTGATCGTGGTGGACATGCAAGAAGACTTTTGTCCACCGGTACGTCTTCGTGCACCAGCTCTTGCAAGTTACCTGCCCAACTAATACACGCATGATAGAACGGCTCCCTCGCCGTCGAAGGCGGCCGCGCAATCGCGCCGATAATCAACGATCTCCTCAACCTCCCGGCCTTCGCAATCCGCATCGGAACCCAAGACTGGCATCCAGCAGACCACATCTCCTTTGCATCAAACCATCCGCCCCCAAACAACAAACCTTTCGTATCATTTATTGACATGAACAACCCGGCCCCTGGGAAAGAGCATGAAACGAAACCACAACGACTCTGGCCTGTGCACTGCGTTTCCTCTACAAAGGGCGCAGAAATCATTCCCGAAATTTCACAAACCAAGAAGCTGGATATACTTGCAAAAAAAGGGATGGATACGAGAGTCGAAATGTACTCGGTCTTCAGCGACGCTTTTCACAATATGGATCCTGCACTCCACCACAAATCGGTTGATGTAGATGTCGCCGCTACCTTGAAAGAAAAGAATGTCACGGATGTCTTTGTCGTTGGTCTCGCGGGCGATTATTGTGTCAAGTATACCGCGATCGATGCAGCGAGGGCGGGCTTTAGGAGTTATGTGGTTGAGGATGCGGTCAGGTCAGTGGATCCGGGGGAAGGGTGGAAGCAGGCACTCACAGAGTTTGAGGAGGCTGGGGTCAAGGTTGTGAGGAGTGATGGGCCGGAGGTTGGGAGAGTGAGATCTTAGGATGTTCGACGATGCGTTTCGTTTGGTCTACCTATTGTAGCGAATGTATAGCTTGCTCGTATTTCTCACGTTACGTGTAAGACATTTCACGATATAACACTATGAACTCATTTACAGCCAATGGTCAGTGGGGTATCCGAGACATTGCCATTGAAGACTGAGTATCTAGTCCCTTTATGTCCTTTGGTGGTTCGTATAAAATTGACTCACATATCGCCGATAGGGCGCAACATACCCCACCGCATCACCTACAACATGTTTATTTGTCTACCATTGGAAACATCAGCACACTCCTTCTCATTCCTTCTTTTCAACCCATTCCGTTCATAGAAAGTCGCATACACTATAGAATCTGTTGATACCACACCGCCATCGTACAAGGAAAGAATATGTCCGCCGAAACATTCACAGCCATCGACGAAAAACTCTCTGACTTAGATCCAGTCACAACCACCAACACAGAATCAGTTTTACCATCTACTATTGACAATGAACCATTGCCGTACTGGCTCATGAATGTCCCGCGCGACCAATGGCCATCGTCATGTCCCGAATTTCTCAAGGAGCAATCCGATAAGAACATACGGATACTAGCTACACCGGACGAGGAGCATGAATGGATTAGCTGGGAGAGGGTCAAGGAGTTAGTCCGTTCGTACTATTCTTCCTCTCAGGTGTGGTATCTCTCAGAAGGGCAAGCTGATAAAAAGTATTCTAGGTACGAATGATATCGGAAAGTTTCAACGTCTACCATCCGATTTAAGGAGGTATTTAGAATACATGTTCTATTTGAAGCAAAAGTATGGCTCAATCATGGATTTTGTGGTTTCTGAGAGACTGCATTGGGATCAAGAAGGCGGCTTGCAGCCGAAAGGGAAGCCTTTTGAATGTGATGGTATGCCTTTACATCATCCTTGACGCGAAATATCCTGCTGACCGTCTTCCGTAAGAGGACCTCAAAATATTGTTTAATGATTGGCCATACGGCCTTGAAAAGGGCATTGTCCATCTGGTTATCTGGACCAAGTTTGAGCTTGAAGAAGATCCTGCTACTGGTCTGTTGACGGAGTCTATGTGGAAGAAGATTGATGATTACGTTGGGAGGGTCTTTCGCTCCCGTATGCCCGCTGACCAGGTTAGTCAGCTCGGTGACACTGGGTTTAAACTGCCAATGCTGATATTCGCAGGTTGTTTGGTTCAAGAATTGGAAGTCTCTCAAGTCGATACATGCGATTGAGCATTTCCATGTGATGCTAAATCATCCGGATCCAGAGTTTATCAAGGAGATCACGAACGGAGATGTTCCTTTGGTTGAAAAGGTGACACAAGGAAGGACTCTATGAGATATGATCTTGTCTGATTTTCACATACCCTAAACCACTTTGAGATATAGAGGTCTTGGTAGCCCATTGGCTATCAATTTTGTTGCTATCCCAAGATCAGCATATAGACGGAATAGAATGGGGGATTTCATCCTCGGCTAGAGAAGGACAGATTGGAAAACAAGAACAGCCAACCCACTTGCATAGTGAGGATCAAAGAATGTTGGATATCCATGAGCGTCGCCGATGAGCTTAAGTTGTATCTATAGTACAACCTAAATCGAAACGTGAAACGTGAAACGCGGAGAGTGGAGTACGTATGCGTCAATATGTCTAGACCACTTGGCGCGTGGACAGTCGTTCCTCAACGAATGATTCAGTAATATAGTCGCACGCGGTCTTGACTGAGACTTGGCTAATGTACCTAGGGATTAGTCAATTTAGATCAGATAAATAATGGTAGGGTAGCTCAGAGAGGCGCAATAGAGTGGGGGACCGGATGGTCGGGGAGATGGTACATAGCTAGTAGTTAGCCACGAATGCTAGCTTAGTCTGGAATCAGCAAGCAGTCGGTAGTGTTTGGGATTTTAACATGGCTGCCTGACATCGTCACGAGAAGGAGGCTGATGATGATGATAAGGGGGAAAAAAAGAAAAGAAATGATGAAGAAGCAGAGAAAAGGTCACGGGCGCCGTCGTCATAGGCTTTAGTCGGCGCGGGCGGGCAGGAAGGAGGAGCAAGACCAAATGTTTCCCCCAACGTCATTCCGTTCCTTAACTCTTACTTTACTCTCAACGTGTTCTATATACCTCCTATAATCACTCTATGACTGGGGTCTGTATATCCCTTTGACTCATTCTTCCAGGCACTCGACTAGTCAACTACATTGAGTGCATTCCCACTGAAAGCGCACGATTAAGCCTCGGATCTGTCTCCTCTTTTTTCTAAGGAGGGGCTGTGTGTTTTGACCCAACCGCATCCCGCATATCTCGTTGACAAACATAATTTTGGCGACGACTTGGCTAGATCATATCGGGACGAATCCAGGATCTATTACACAACTTGAGAACACCGATCCGATTACGCCGTGAAGTTTGAGCGATTAGTTGAGGCAGGGGCAGTCAGCGTCGACCATCACCATGCCACTTCCCCACGTTCACGCACACCGCCGATCGTCTTTGAGTAAGCATATACAATTTCATCGCTACTATGCACCGGAATAGTGCCATCAATGTTCCCAAGCTGGACTGTTGCTAATTGCGTTCCCCGACAGGCAACAAGTCCTCCGACAATGAAGCCGAAGACGAAACCATCGTCGAACCCGAACAGGGCAATGGTAGGACGGATCACCAAGCAAGTACCATAAAGCATAGCTGATGGAACAATACTATACAGTCCTCTCTCATATCATTTCTCAGCTTCGGCCCGGAGCCGATCTGAGCCGTGTCACTCTACCCACGTTTATTCTCGAGCCAAGATCCATGTTGGAACGAATCACAAAGTGTGTTTATAGTCCGAAGCAAAGACTGTTCGCGTACTGACTATGGGGTCTACAGCTTTATGGCGCACCCGGAGACACTCCTTCCTATGCCTACCATCGACGACCCTTTAGAGCGCTTTGTAGCCGTGGTCAAATTCTACCTAAGTGGCTGGCACATCAAACCCCCGTACGACCCCGTTGTACACCGACACACATGATTGAGCACTAATCTTTTTTGCAGAGGAGTGAAGAAACCTTTGAACCCTATTCTCGGAGAGATATTTACCTGCTACTGGGACTATAGCGATGGGACTCGAGGATATTACATTTCAGAGCAGACTTCTCACCACCCGCCCAAGTCTAGCTATTTCTTTATGGCTCCTGAGCACCATATCAGAATAGACGGTACTCTCAAACCGCGCAGTAAGTTTCTCGGAAACTCGGCTGCCAGTCTTATGGAAGGCACTGCAGTTTTGCGGTTTTTGAATCGGGGCAAGGACCCCGCCAAGGGCGAGCGATAGTACGTGGATCATTTATCTTCGCAGAGTCTAGACTAACGAGAATTAGCCATTTGACACAGCCTAACATGTATGCGCGCGGTATTCTCTTCGGAAAGATGAAATATGAACTCGGCGATCACAGCTTCATCAAATGCCCCGAGAACCACCTTGTGTGCGACGTCGAATTCAAAACAAAGGGGTACTTCTCTGGCACGTACAATGCTATTTCCGGGACCATCAAAAATGATCAAACGGGTGAGATATACTATGAACTTTCGGGTCTCTGGAATGGCGAGATGTTTCTGAAGAATCACGCCGTATGTTTCCTCTTCATGATTGTGGCAGAAGTATATTGACGTATTCCAGACCGGGAAAAAAGAGCTTCTCTTCGATGCGACTCACGCGAAACACACCCCTCCTTTAGTCCGACCTCTTGAAGAACAGTCCGAACGAGAGTCTCAGAAATTATGGTACAGCACAGTTCAAGGATTGAATGCCAGAAATCATGAAGTAGCGACGGCAGAAAAGACCAAAATCGAAGATCAACAACGTGAAGAAGCAGCAAAACGAGCCGAAGGAAATGTAGAGTGGCGCCCGAAACTCTTCCGTCCTGTTCGAGGTGGACCTGGCGGATCGGAGGAGGGTGAAGAAGACCTTGACTGGATAATCAATGCTGAAGTGTATGTCCTCCGCGGACCAGGTTGGAATGTAACTGACAAGAGCTAGTGACCCCAAAGATATTGAAAAAGCACACAAACAGATCCTCGCCATCGCACCCGTCATTCCCGGCCAAAAGGCGTCCACTGAACTTCAGGACTCCAACAACCAACCAAACACATCATCCAAATCCTCAAAGTCCCACGGCCAATCTCAAGGCAACGACCTGATCGATTTCGGCGACGAGATGAATAATAGCTCGTCAGGTGCGCCAGCCGCAAAACCAGCCCAGGCCTCATCAAACGATTTACTTGGCAATGATACTTCGTCTGGATTGATGGCTCCATTGCAACCTGGGTCGCAAGCAAATCATGACCCGCACCCTGTGAAGAGGGTGGATTCGACAACAGATGATGTAGATGTATTTGTTGATGCGGAGGAAAAATAAATAGTCAATTCTGGTGATATTAGTGGTTAGTTCTGATTAATGAAACGCCTATTTTCAAGCTTTGAACCTAGGGTGAGACAACACTCTGTACAGCTCCCAGTACTTTCTAATCGCCTGTCTCACGATGTGAGTATAATACAAATGGCGTACCGTGTCAAACCCAAAACGCCTCCTAACCCGGCCTTTTCTATAAAACAACAAAACCATAGCGCCATATCGTTAAAATATGCCATTCTAAACATTCATGGAAGGAGATTAATCAAGCGGATAATTCCCCCCTTGTCCCCAATCCCCTCTCTAGATCTCTTCTCGACGTCCTCGAAGTCGAATCCGCTGGTGACAACGACGCGGCTGCCCCCGCAGAAGACCTAATTCCTTGATCTCTTTCTTCTCTCTCCTCTTCCATATAGCCCTTCTCCTCTTCAAGATCTTTTTCCACGTCCTCTCTCAGACCTAGAATATCGGGCGGTATATGACTCATTTGTACACTTGGAGCGCCCTGCATATATCGAAGCTGTTCACGAATCGTGGTCACTAAATGAGCCAGATACTGTTTCGAATTCTTATTCTCGATCTTCCGCATCTCGGATAGAGGCGGGAAAAGGCTAAAATCAGGTCCAAAGTGGTTTCGGAATGTGACAGTATCCGGAATATTGGGGTCGATTTTATCGACCGCATCGATGAGTATGGACGTTTCATGGGCCCAGGCGCGACTCACATTTCGAGGCGTGTATCCGCCACCGCCGACGACGAGCATGGGTACTCCCAGAGTTTTCGTATATGCGACGCAGGCGCCGTGGCCCGTGACGTTTAAATTGAAACAACCCAGTCGATCGCATCCCAGACTATCGGCGCCGCACTGCAGGACGATTGCGCCTGGTTTATAAGTTTCGACGCAGGCACTTATTACATCTTTGTAAAGTTGAAGGTAATCGTCGTCTTCGATGCCGTCGTTCAAGGGCACATTGACCGCGTGTCGTGAACCCGGGTTCAGTGGGTGAGAAGGTCCGGTGCTGTCTAGCGCTCCTGTGCCGGGGAAGAAATTGTCCTTGTCATATTTGTGAAATGAGACCGTGAGGACGCGATCGGTCGACCAAAACGCTTGCTCCACGCCATCGCCATGGTGCACATCGATATCGATATACATGACACGCGGATGAAAACGCAAGAGTTGCAATATGCCCAACACAATATCATTTACATAACAAAACCCGCTCGCCTCCGTCTTTTTCGCGTGATGCAACCCGCCCGACCAATTAATCGCGATATCCGCCTGATTATTGACCAATTTCCTTGCCGCGTCGACCGTCGCACCGGAATAAAGCGAACAATAATCAAACAGTCCATCAAAGATCGGACAATCGTCCCCAAAGTTATAGCTTGCGATTCGATCCGATTGTTCCGCGGCTTCCATGTCGGCAGGGATAACCTGTCTCAAGAAATCTAGATAGTCTGCTGTATGAAACTCTGCCATTTCCTCGAATGTCGCCGCGCGCGACAAGTACAAATCCATAGCATGATGCATGCCATATGCGAGGACCAGCTCTTTTGTCAGAACCAGACGCCATGGCTTCATGGGATGCGATTGACCGAAGTGGTGCGCCTCGACAGCTGGGTTGGCGTGATACGAGACTGTATAGCCCTGCGGGCGAGTGATGCCATTGTGTAGGCGCTCGTGGTTGATTTTTTGGTCGACGCTGAAGGTTACGGAGCGCGTGGTGGGGGGAGTATCGTACTCTTGCACGATGGCAGATCGCGCCATGGGTATTAGCTTTGCGAAATGAAGTCAGCGTTGACCAAAAGTGAATGCGACGAGAGCACTGTATGTTGCGATCGAGATCATGGAGCTGTTATCTCAAGTCAAGGCTAAACCTAGAGTTGACCTAGACGCTGGGTGGCGGCACGGCAGTGAGCCGGTGGGGAGACCGGCTAACCCGTTTTGGGTATATCTTGGTGCCTTGCTTTTCAGGCTACAACGATCTTTAATCTTTGATCGCATAACTACATGTAGAAGAGTCGATGTACATCCGGCCCACAAGGCAGACTTCGATCTTACGAGATAGAATCAAATCTGTCGCCACAACGGAGCACCTCATTAAAAATTTGAAAATTCTGAAATGAAGCCAAGACTGTTACGCTTCCCGGTATACAGGGCTTATCCACATTGAAGTTCTAGAATCGTGGACTTGATCGCGCCGAAGTCGGTAGTGGTCATGATTCAATGCGGATATGCAATGAGTACGTAGTAGTGCGTCTCTGGAGATCGATCATCTCAAACGATATCTTTGAGCAGTGAGTGGTTTGAGGGATGTACCGAGCGCGCAAGACTACGTTTAAAGAGAGCTACGGGAATTAGGGCTAGGGCTTGTGCATCACATGCCGAACCAACCATGGATTGTCGTGGTCCCGGTTCGGGGCGGACCATTACGGAGACTTTGTTAGTCATCAGTACAGCTACCAAGACGGTAAATCATCAATAAACAAAGACCCTGTGTTGAATGTCAACCCAAAGAAGGTGTGTGCGGTGTGCATAGGTTAGTCACAAGTACATATGTGATGTGTTGTGATTCGTGACATGGCATATGCCGATCTGGTACCTGCATATAAGGGCGCAAAGCGGTCTATGGGTGCCAACAAAGCACTTCGCTTTCGAGTCCACAAGATCACATCGACGATAGTGTGGTCAGAGCTTGAAGATCAAGATCAATAGTATGAGAACGAGTGATCGTGGCGAGGATGTCGAAGTGTTGCTGATATTCGCTCTCAATCAAGCTTAATGAGGCTACCAGAATGTCACAGCAGATTTGGACTGACTCCCGACTCCGTAGGTCAATACTGTTTGCTTGCCGCAGTTTCGAGGTGTAACTTTGCACGCTCATTATTTCACTTGACGAAGATACAGCTCTTCGAACGACGAATATCAATCTTGGTGGCGTCATGTGACCATGCTTGTATCGTTCGACATGGCACGAGCAATACTAATCGCAAGATGTGTTTGTGACGAGTCATCAACTAATTCTTAGAAAGAGTGACCTGGCCAGTATACGAGTGTCAGGGAGTCTGTTGAGAGTCGACACGTCACGAGTATCTTGTCAAGATCTCTGGATCACGTGGGGGAGCTAACAACAAAGTTCGGGATATCTAGATGCTGATGTCAGAAGGAATGAGAACATCCGGGTCGGGCATAATTGTTACCATGTGGCAAACCAAGAGTGGCTCAATCCTGATTCAAGCCATGTACGTGGCGCCCCGCTGTGTTCCGTTCTGGAGAAAACACTCTGTAGTAGTTGTCGGTAAATTATTGTAATACTTCATAAGAGAAACTCTCGATGGCTCTCATTTTGTGTTCTGCGATGCATCCAACACACTCACCGTTTTGTGGAGCAGGCTGGCTCCTCATTGGGTCCAGCACTCCAGGTACCATCCACCCCAATAACTTAAATGAGTAACACGGTGCTATTCGTACAATTCACAAAAAGTATAGTAACCTATTTTGGATTGCTGGACATGCTGGACCCCATTGCGTGGCAGTGGTAAAGATCGCGTAATGCGATGGCGACTGCCGACCGGAGAGCTCGACCCGGTCAACAGGCTGTTTCACACCGACAAAGACCGTCATCATTATCAAAGGAAACTCATTGACGAACTTCACTTTCTGGAAACATCAGACGAAACAGCGTCAATGGAGAACTGGCCCGTGGAGAGGAGAATTGTTACGAGACTCGCATGGCCACCACCGAGTCACTGATCCGAACCAATCGTCCGCTTAAGGCAACCCTACACGGCTAGTGCAGTCTAGATTCAGGTACCGAGAAAAGCAGCCAATGGAAAAGAGCCCCTCACAGCCACGGCAGGGCGATCGTACCGCGCTAGTCCGATAGAGTCGGCGCTGCACACGTAGGCCTGTCCCTGTTGGGCCAGTCCAGAGGATGAAACAGCGAGAGGGAAGTCACAGGAAGGGAAGGCATCGACAGCCAGTGGAACCGAAACGGAAGGAGCGACCGTCTCTCAGGAAGTCTCGACTTGACGCTGGTCCACTGCCCCACAAGCATCGGCGCAGGTCTATGCCCGCCAATCACAGCGCGGTGCCTGACCTGGGCGGTTGCTGGGAAATGAAGTCCCTCATTAGCGTCGTGTTAGTCACTGCTCCATCTGTCTTAGTGCCTCTTTCTTGCAGTCTCGCTCCTTCCACAGTGTGTGCCCACCCTTTATTAACCCACCCCCGTTCCTTCTGAAAATTCTCTTTTCCCTTCTGCCCCCTTCATATATCATCCCGCTGCACTCCCACTCTCGCTTTCTCCCTTCAGGGATCCTTTTCATTCAGTCTATTTATGAGCCTGCTGTTGCTCTCTGTCACTCCTTGAAAACACCCACACGCTCTTTATATTGCTTTCTGCGCCGCCTCGGTTTACGATTCCTCGAACTCACCACTACAAACATAAACAACCCAAGATCAAAACCATCACAATGCAGTTGAAGAACTCTATCCTCTTGTTGACGGCTCTCACTGCCGGTAGTGCTGTCGCCCGTGTCCACGGTCACGAACGCCGCCATCAACACCATGAGCGCGCTGTCGGTGACTGGGTCACTGCCGTGATTGACGGCAAGACCGTCTCCTGGCAAAACACCTACGCCGGCCCTACTGGCGCCGCCGCCGCCGCGGACCCTGCCCCTGCTGCTGCTACCGCCCCAGCTGCCGCCCCTCTCAAGGATGTCGCCCAAGCTGCTAACGCTGTTGTTAATGCTGCTACCAGCACCTCTCCTTCCAAGACCGCCGCTGCTACCGGCTTCGGTGCCACCACCGCCCCCAAGGGCTCTGGTGCCACCTACTGTGGAAACGTTGGAATGCCCTATGGCTCCAACTTCATTGAGATCCCTGAGAGCGACTTGAGCAAGTACGACTACACCATCACTCTCGACGGATCTCAGATTCCCGAGGACTACGATGTTGTCTTCTGGAACAAGTGCGGTGCCGACGGTACTCTCACTGGTTTCTTCGCCAACTCCTTCCCCTTGACTGTCACCGTCTCCCCCAACTCAAAGTCCTACGTCGCCGTTGACGTCGACACCCAGGGTGGTTTCGTCGGTTACCCTTCTGGCTCCCCCACTCCTCGCAACGCTGTTGACGGAATCGTCCTTGGTTTCTGGGGTGAATTCGACTTCGCCGACAAGGCCAACAACGGCTGGTCTGGTTTCGATGTCTCTTCCATTGAGGCTGACATTGCTGGTATCACCAACTTCCCCGGTCTCCACATCAGCGGTGCCGGCCAGTCTTCTGCCATCGCCACCGGTCTCTCTGCTCTCACCAACGCTTACACCAAGGCTGAGACTGACATCGGCGGTATCGGCGGTAACGTTGCCCCTGGTCCTCTTGCTTTGACTGCTATCCTCAACTACAGCGGTCCAAACTGAGGTCTAAAATCTTGGATGTCCTTTTGAACCTTCTTCCTTCTTCACTACATATTCTCCTTGAATTTTTGTTTCTATGTCTATAACAAGTAACATAACAGAGTCTGCCTGTTTTCTCCCGCGGGGGCACATGCCGTCGCTTTGGACTAGGTCGGCACGTTATTTACTTTTGATATGTTGTATACCTACCTGTAACAATTGATTTGGAAACAAAGACTTTTTTGATACCTTCTTGTACATATATATGGGACATGACAATTTTGATTAAACTGTTTTACTACCAATTCTGTGGATTAGCGGATTCAATTCTTTGCGAGGAGCTGAAGCCTGAAAATACCCACTAAGCGTAAATATAGAAACCTTTCGAAGGAACAAACAGAAGAAGGACTCTGAGCCAATCAAGCCTTAAGCGCTTTGCGAGTTGACTCTTTGACCAACAGTGATTGTCTGACCCTGAAACATGCTTTCGCAGCCATTGATGCCAGCTTCCGGGATACTAACCGCTCAGACATCTAAAACAGACTCAGCCACGATGAGAGCTACTCCTTTTCGGCATTCACTATTCAGATTAGTATCTAGACTATGTACGTACGTGCCACGGGGCTCTGAAGAAGGCTAAGTTATCGCCTAGCTTCGAAGTGTACTAACAGTTATTTGGTAGTAGTTACCTTTTTATGGCATGCATTAAGCGCCGAAGTCTCCAGACTTAGGATCAGGGGTCACCCGACGGGATAACCACTAAGAGACGGAATACCCCTGGGCTATCACTAGCCATTGCTGATCTCTGGAAAGTAAAATCAAAGCTACTCCGTACATATGGAATTGGATTGTACTGGAGAACAAAGGGGTATGGGCTTGTAGGAGAGCATTCGATTGCTTTGTCGAAGTTGGCCAGCAGAGAATCACTCCAAGGTCTACATCCATCTTGCAAAGTAGATGCGTCCTATTTGTTGTACCCTGAGCGGACCGTGGACCTTGCAAAAATAAGGAGTTATCCCGTGAGAGTATCCCGAATTCGACCTATTCAGTTTTGGGCCCTGAGCTAGTCCCTGTACAGGGATTGGCGTGGGGATAGGGGTGTAGGGTCTCTCCGTTTCCTGCCTTCACCTAGACTGTCGATGTCCCCAAATCAGGATAGAGTCATGGCGTTGTGCATCACCAATCCTTTGCAGGAGAAAGAATACACCACAAAGTACGTACGCTATTTGAGGAGATCTGGAGAGACGCAGTTTAACTTTCCAATACATTGTAGAAAAAAACAATCAAGCGATAGACAACTACACTAGTCCCAATTAAACGAAATTCAGTTGCGCAGTCACATGACCCCGCGTCGCAACGATCTTGCGTTATATCAAAAGCTATCACCTAGAAGTACATACTATGTAGAATAACTATCCACACCTCTCTTGCGCTGCTCCTCTCAATATCTCGGAGAATCAATTACCATGGCGCCAATAAGACGCTATCTCCGGATCAGCAAATACTCAGTCCTCGAGTGCCGCATCTTCCTCGAAAACCCATCTGATACGCGATGGCTTTTAGACACAAGTTCTCGTGACCCCGTCCTTCCGCGAATATTTAATACTATCAAACCGCTCGTATTACCGAAACTGCGAGAAGAGAATGAGCGCGCGTTGGCGAAGAAGAAAAGCAATCCAGTGAAGGACGTTTTAGTCGAAGGTATTCCCTCTTTTCTGACCATCAGAGAACCAATTATGATGAAGCGTTTCTAATGGTGTCATTGCTATGTAGATGATTTCGAAGTTTCTATGTTCTTACGTGAATCTGGGACTAGGCATTCCTTGCTTACGAAACAGAAGAGTTTTGGAAGCAAGCAGAAGCTGAAAAGTAATTCGAATAAACTCACGGGATCGACGGCGGAGATTCTTGTGGAAAGTGATGATGAAGGCGACAATGACCGAACAGGCATTAATATGAGCGATATCCCTGAGGTGGCGGATTCAGAGGAAGAAACACCAGACTTAGAGAAGCGTGCCGAGAAAACTGCTGCAGAAGCAACGGATAAGCTCGATGACAAAAAGCTCCAACTGACGACGAGTTATGAGGGATTTGGTATCTGGGGATGGGTATTGTGTTTACTTGTTACAAGGAAGGGTCATAAGAGTCGCAAAGGAGTGGAAAGTAGCTCTGGGGCTGCTTCTGGGCAGGCTTTGATGGAGGAATGGATCGGGACGCAGATGCAGCCCGTTCTCGATGAGGATTAGGCCGTTCCTATATTCAACTGCCTCTTCAATCACAGTAGAACAACATGTGCTGTATGAAGTCATCCATTGCAACGATCACCTATCTTTGAGGCAACGGATAGTAAGTCGAAGGACCTATCACGAACTGCCTTATCAAGTCGCCCTTGTCTGGGTCCATATCACTGTTGAAAGAGTCGTAACAAATTTGGTCAGCTGTCCCCTCACCCCAACGCGAGCGAAAACAGCACGGCGCATGATTTTTGTGAGACCCCCAAATTCTTCAACAAGATGTGATATTCTTTCGTCAAACAAGAGTTGAAGTTTCCTCGTTCATAGCAAGATGACTTCACGAAGGCGTCAGAGTCAGCAGTTCCGCTATTATGTGGACAAAGAGTCTCCAAAACGCTGAGCACACTAAGCTAAGAGTGGAACTGAGTAAGCCAAGCTTACAGTCACTCGCAGCCTTTCATCTACGGACAAAGGCGGTGCCTTACTGGGCGATCGGGCGACCGCAGTTATGTCTTGGACAAGTCATTTTTGGGAATTATCAAGTGCCCGCGGCCGCAGGACCCAGAAACTTTAGCCTAGTATGAGCCCAGTAGCCACTGATCGCAAAGATCTTTGATATAAAAGGGCCTTCTCTCCCCTCCTAATCCTCTGTACACTCTTGCAAGAAATATATCTGTCTGCCCATATATACCCAGGTTTTCCTACTATTCTGGCTTGACTTTCGTATAAGTCTTCTTTCAGAGTCTAGGGCCTTTTCTGGAGATAGGAATCAAGGAACTCAGTCCCTGTCAGAAAGCAGCTGGCAAAATTTTCATGCATCGAGGGTACGTGGACGCTCATTTTTTTTTTTTTTTTTTTTCCATTCCGGCAACCCTGCTTCTGACTACCAGCTCTAGGTTCGCTTAACATATATAGACGTTGCATATGCCTCAAAATATATCAACAACTCGCTAGACTGAAGCCAACCAGTGCCTGTCAAAGGGGGAGCAATAGCCAGACAAATTTCTCTACTGGCAAGGGCATAGAGCACGATGCCGAAGCAGTTTGAGACAGATAGAGCTCGTATCTCCGTGCATGCGTCCGACCTTGAGAAGAGCGCCTTGCGAGTAGTTGAAAACTAGCTGACATAGTGTTCACCAATCGATGAGACATTGAAACTGCCGTTCTCGACCTCGTGGGTATCGACTTCATCCATGCCGACATGAACCCAACCGAACGATATAAGCAAATCAACGCCTTCATCATCCCGGCCAGGGTGCACAATTTCTTGTCCTCCAGTATGTGGTCAGCACAGAAGGCACCAACCTTCAGAAAGACTCCCGCAACATCTATCTCTTCAGCTACCCCGAAGCTTGACCACGCTCTACTAAGCCATCTTTAGACCCAAATGACGATTTCACCAACCTCAAGTCGCCCTATGAGTCCAAGAACAGAAGTTCCAACATCGACGGCAAAATTATTTCTGATCGAGACAGCAAGTTCCTCTCCAATATATGGAAAAGTATCTTCAACAGGCTTGGAACAAAACTACTTTTCTCGTCTTGGTACCATCCACAAACTGATGGACAGTCGAAACGGACTAATCAATCTACCAAGATCTGCCTCTGGTATTTGATTGGCGCACTAGACGACCCCAAACGCTGGCCATCCACGCTCCCATTTCTACAACATATTATAAACTCTTCGCCCAGCACACCTACCTGCAAATCTGCTCATGAAATCATGTACGGCATGAAGCTGAATGACGATGCGGTACTTATAAATCTCATCGCTTACTGCAAGACTCCTCATCTCGCATTGACGCAAGGAAATCCATACGCCTAGCAGTTATGAACATGAGACGCGCTTACGATAAGTCACACACTTGAGTCTTCGGGCCAGGTGATCAAGTGCTTATTCGCTTAGGTCACGGTTACAATATACCAGCTGACAGTCGAAAATATGAACTCCGTTCTTCCTTGTCAGTCGCACACACCTTTTCAAGCAGAAACACCCGATTATAGTCTTCGATATCACTTCATCGACTCGTTTTCACTGGTATTCTTCATACGGAGCATTATCAGTTCGCGCCAACCTGATGAACAGTATGAAATCATATCCTACAAGGAGCATGATATGTTGAAAACCAGATTCAAATCGGATTTGATCTCGAGAAATACGTAGCATTCGGATTTGATACAACGACAACGATGAATTATGAAACAGAAGATTTTCAGTGCACCTTTACCATACAGCAACCACGACGTGTTCGTTCCTTTGGCTATGCCGAAGACCTATTAGCAGAAGGACGCAAAATTTGGCAGAAAAAGAACGAGCCATGTCCTATACTTAGCGACGACTAAGGAACGTCCTCATTAGCTAGCCAGCCTTTGACGAAAGCACATCGACCATTCTTACAATGAATTCTCTAGCCCGTACCTATACCTCGATAGGAGGACTTAAGACTTGGCAATACGGAGCTAGTTTCAACAGTCTGGAAAATGGACAGCAATACACGGTGCATAGGAAACGACGGTACGAATAGATCCCGGCACGTTGAAGAATATGGTTTCACAAGATACACAACGATGCGTCACGTTACCAGGGGTTTCCTTGTCTATCTCAGGACAGGAGACAAGATTCAACTCGTTCTCTCCATCCACCGCTAAGACATCCTTACAGAAGAAGGCATAGGCATCCGGCGTATTATGCGCATTGCTTCTGGGGCATGATGTTAGTTCGCCGAGGAATAACACAACCGAATGAGCTCTCGAAGATGTCCTTCGAGGTGAAGACACAGTGCACGACATAGCACTGAAGAAACCTAGACGGACTCCAGAAAGCATCCATTACGAAGGCATATGACACCGGATTCCCCCGTGACACTACATGATGAATCCGAATCCTTCCAAAGAAAGCGACTTCTCGAAAATGCCCGTATATATGAAGACAGAGTGCATGTGGTACTACTGAAAAAGGCTGGATGGGCTGCGAAAATAAGGAGGCTTTCCCCTAGTTTTGAATGCCCTGAAATACCCGCCCCTGGTCGAGCAAGAAGCTTCTTCACCAGAAGAGGTACGTGAAGGAGCCCTACCAATCCCTAATTAAGGTTCTTAATTCTAATGGCTCTTAAGATATTACGTATCCGACACCTAAGTTCAAGTTCCGTACCTGCAATCTTCGTCACCGAGTGATCTGGCGTACCTCTTCTATTGAGAAGCCGATCACTCGGAACCCGGAGTCGAAGTCAACACTGCACATGAATCAATTGAATCGGTCGAGGGGCTGAACGCTATGCAGAAAAGTGCAGAGGTCCTAGTCCCCAGAGTTGGCTGTATACTTTGTCTCCTCCCACGGGCAGGTTCGAAACGTCCTCCTGATCCCGCTTCTGATCCCAATCGCACTCCGAAACGTATCGAAGTTGTCGGAACCAAGCTTCGCTTTCCTCTTGACAACACGATTGCCGAATCGTCCGCTCAAGCACAGGAAGCCGCCGATACCCCCGAATCGCCCTCGAAACGCAAGGCCAAGGGTAAGGGTAAGAACAAGGGTAAGAAACAGAAACGCAAGTCTCGTCGCTCCGAATCGGAAGAATCAGAGTCGGTGGAGGAGCCGGAAGATCCATTTAACGAATCGGACTACTATTGGGACGTCTCGAAATCCCGCGCTGGTGCCACTGCGCCTGTTGACGACGATTCGGTTGTGGATTCGTTTCTTGAGTATGAACCGCACTAAGGGGGAATGACTCCAGTCTTTGTTGATTATTTCGTTACATTTATTGCTTTGGCCTGGGAGCAAGTTCTTCGTAGACATGAACACGGGCTTCCTCCCCTAGCTCGATTTAGCTTTCCAGCTCACATTATGTTAGCTTTCTATACCGTACGTTTGATCCTTTTTCCTCTCTCCGTTACACGCCTGTATCAAAACAGCCCACTATAAGCTTTGAAACAATTACTACGACATCCTGGACGCCTTCCGCCCTACGCCCTATGCATCCCTTTCCTGGGATCCAGCGACACCTGAAACTTGGGTGCCTCCGCCTGTAATGAGGCTGTGGTCTGAATATTTCCGAACGGCAGAATTATTGGTGAAGTTTGACAGCATCTAATAGGTGTTATAGAGACTCTTAGGTCAATCAATGCTAGTCGTCTTTCTAAGATAAGTAGACTAGCTGCTTGGAATGAATTGACCGTGGGACAAAATGAGAATATCCAAACACAAACGTCTCAAGATCGATATTTCACACAGAAACCTTAAAAGAGAAGGATGCCATTTTGAAATATCACGAGTTCACTCTGTCCAATCAAAAAAGCAACATGATTCAAGTAACTACGTTTACACACGTGTATTCAAGTAGACTCTTGCACTGTATCAAGTCCATGAATGCATGAATTTGGGCTAATGAAGATATTTCACCAGTAAATACTGATCATCTTAATGATGTCTGTCTTTTCATCCTCGGCTTCTAGAACAATTCATGCATTCTGTTTTACATCCCAGGACTATTAATCGCAAAAAGTAGGTATGCTTTGGAGCGGGACGAAAATTACCGAATATAGTAATATTAGCAGAACCATCGAAAAGACAAAAGTCGATGACGACAGCAGTGGACGAATTATGTCTTGCATGCTTACCACGTAGCCGGGTTTAGAATCAACCCATGGATTGCAAGCCATGTGGTTACGCCAGGCTTAGAGATAATAACATATGATATCAGTGTAATCTTTTGGTAAGTCTGTCAGAATGCGGTCAAAACTAAATAACAATAGTGTACATGCTCTTCTTTTATCCGGTTTCACTACGCTCGGACAATGGACAATAGTGCCCGCGGGTCTGAGCCCCTGTCGGAAATCGGGTCCGGTGACTATATACCATGGTATCCAGCAGCTGGTGAATCATAGATGTACGAAACACCGAGTGCTACAATGGGTGCCTGGCTCGGTGAACTGGATTGTATGAGAGACATGAATGGTAGGAGATTGATGATATGATATCATCATCTACTTGATCGAGTGTGCTGCAGGCACTTTTCAAGGCGCTCTAACCGATTTGTTTTTTTTTAATAGGCTAGTGAGACAGTGGGTGATCAAATAGATTAGAATAATGTATTGAAGACTATAAATCAAAAGCAAGTCGGAATTAACTACCGACGGGTATTCTCGGACGCCACAACCAGAAAGCAGACAACATAATAGCGTGTAAAAGTAGCTATGATCATGGAAAAATCTAATTAAAACAGAAATAAGACATGACAGAATGATAAGAGAAGAATGGAAGGTCTTTTGAGTTCAGGTCTGACTTGGCGGCACCGGAACGCAGCGAATGTGGACACGACATCGACGAGTCAACAACCTTGTTTTCTTGGTGCTTGTTGAACCCCGTTGAGCTTATTGGAAATCCGGTTTTCTGTCACTGTCACTGTAACTATCACTGTGCACCCCGCTGATCGAGTTTCATATCCTTGATCCATCGCGCACGGGTAAAGTCACATGGTTGTGTATGGTTGGTTGCCCTGACCCCTCCCGTGCCCTGACTACTAGCCTGTTGGTCTAGCAGTAACGCAGCCAACGGGGACTATCACCGTGAAAGGAGGCGATCGGATGTCGATGACACGAATTTTGCGTGCTCTTGCCGTCTTGAACCGTTATTCCCCACACTAACTGGTGTCAAGTTGGGTTGGTGTCTCTGCGACAATGGATGACGACAGGGAGGTAAACCGAGTTGATCTTCTTCGAGGAAAAGAGCAGATTGATAGAAAAAATCCACCCGATGATTAAACAGATGTAGGAATATGCATGTGGAATGTTGCACGTTGTATGATTGTTGAAAACTCCAAAACCGACCCGAAACCCCAGATGATTGAACGAAACCCTAAGCCGAACCGAGACCAGCACCCAATGCAGTAAATCTGAGTAGATTATCACTTTCTATGCGAATTGCGTTGTTGTTGGTCGGTTTGAGGGCAGACAGAACCCGCTGTACCCTCGCCTCACGAACCGTGTTGTTGTTGACCGTTAATCGTATACCGTTGGACGTGTATGTAGGTAGTCGAATGCATCGAACAGAGGGTCGTTTACTTCGGAGTCGGAGGAAGAGGGCCGGTTGGAGGGGGACCGGGGCAGGGAGGGAAAGAAGCTTGTGTGTAGGAAGGCATGTTGAGTGTTGAGAGTACTGAGTAGTACAGAGGAGTTGTGGTTGTAGTTGTAGTGGCACTTGACAGTCAGCTCTGAATGGAAGATGGATTGTTGTAACAGGTCAAGAAACTTTTTTGGAACTCTCTAGGAGAAACTCCAGGGTATTTATAACCATGCCAGGCGAGATTACAGCAAAAATAATTTCATCCATCGTTACGGTTTACCTTGTCACGGCTTACTCCGTATCCGTACTTAGTCTCCCACCAAGTTACCGGCCGTCAGCCTTGTTCCATGTGTGAGGCTAAGCTCCACTCAGCCCACTCAGCTGGTGCGTAACCAACCCAATCCCTCAGGCTGGCTCGTTGAGTCACCGGACGTACGTAGTGCGAGGATTCTGGGAAGGACAAGAAACTAAAACAGGTCATGACGCACTGGTGGATCTGTGCGAGTCGTATGTTGAGTACACACGTAGTAACATCTAAGGTACGGAGCAAGGGGATGAGAGATACCTTGGTAACATCACCATGATTCAGGCCGAAAGAAAGTCGATTTAACTCGCGGGTTTTCCGTATCAAATGTAAGTCGGATAGTAGATACTAGTGTATTAAGTGTGCCGCTCCAATGGTGTAAGTTACCTGTGCCCACTGCCTTGAAACATGCCTGAGTAAGCGAGCACAATCCTCCTTTCATGCTTAATCTTTCTCAATCTTCCTCAACCTGTATCTAGGCAGCAGGCAGCATGCACCCCTGATATGTCATCGACGATATACCTCAAAATGTCTGTGTGTCTGCATAAGCCTGCGAGATAAGACCTCACTACGCCGTAAAGAGAATAGATACTCCTTATCGACCTATTTTGCGCACTTTGTAGTTTATCTAGTCGGAGTTAAATACGCGTTTCATGCCTACCTCAGGGATATGTACGTACTTGTTTTCTTGACGGTGGGCAAAGAAAAAAGGTGAAAGGCGCCGGCATACAATGAAAGCGGAAGAGGAAAGCGAGCCGATATACCCTGTCCACGGCTCCGTCAAAGAACGCGGAGTATATCCAATGTAGAAATTGCCTATTCCATGATCAATTCTTTCAAGTAATCTAAACATGGCTTTCCTGTCCATCCTAAGGGGAGCAATCCCGAGAGCTCCGCAAACAGTGCGTACACATACCTAGTCAGTGTCCGGCCTGATCCGCACCCCACATGGCCCGAGTAACTAGCAAATTTTAACACAAGGTTGCCCGTTGAGCACCAAACTCTTCGTCCCGTACTGCCACAAGTCACACAATTCTGTACGCCAGACAGACAAGTTTTCATCTTGTAATACATAGTAAAATTCAATACTCTAGTATGCTGTATCCACTGTTAAATGATCCATTAAAGGGGTAACATAGCATCTTTTATGGGTTAGGGTTGCCCCTTTTATGGAGCCTTCTTTGATCGTTCTTTGAGTCTTCTCCCGTGTAGCCTCATTGGGTTAGGTGTGTATAACACCTTATTACTTACATTAATTACAGAATGTAATCATATATTATTAGACCATTCAATTCAGCGTAAGGAGCACGACTGCAAACAGATATTTTAGCTTCGACACTAGTCTTGTGCCTATCAACTTCTGGGAGATGACTAGCAGGGTGTGTAGGTGGAAGATGTTGACTGACTGCCCAATCACGGAGGCCGAGGGTCACACGATTTACTAAGCTCGTGTACGAAGGAGATTACTATGTACTACGTAGGTGTATATCAGCTTCCTTACTAAGATGTAACTATCAACTGGTGAAGGATGAATCAGCAAGGCAACGCACTCGGTTACTTGGCTTAGACTAACATCCGCAGCATATGCGGAGCGCACACACCAGCTGAAACAGGGAACATCTGACAGGCCAATATGCACATGTTGGATACAAGGATCCCCGCGATCGCTGCATGACATGGCCCTAGCATTGAAAAAAATGCAAAGTGGATGTAACTGCGCAAGTAGCTTGCAGATTGCCTCAAAAAAGAGACTTTTGAAATGAGATGAGACTTCGGATTCCCAGTATTGCATAGCACATAAATTAACTACTAATTACAGGGCCCATCACAGCGGGTCTTGTGGGAGTTTGTCTCATTCTCCGATTCTCGTCTTGCACGAAGGTCACGGGATTTCCAGCAGAAGTTGTATTAACCCTCAACAACCCTTGACGCACGTATGGAGTACAAAGGGGCTCTATGCTCGACCGAATGATTGAAAATGTCTTGAAAGCTGAAACGTGGCGCATCCCTATCGTAGGGTATGCAAATCATACCACGAGGAATAGACTGCAAATGACGATATCGCCGAGGGATCCGTATCGACAGCACAGCCACGGCCACCAGGCTGACAGCAATCCCGTAGGTATGGATTTGATCCGTGGCTACGAACTCTGTACTCCATTTCTCCGTAGAATGTCTTCCACGGGAGAAGAAAAACGTGTCTTTGCTTTTTCGGTTCCCGTGTTTCACATGGGTCTCCACGGTTCGTACTGTCTTAATCCGTATTGGTTCTAGTATCCACCGAACCTGCAGTACGTGTTGACTCATCGTCTTTTCTGCATAAATCACTAATCACTTCGTAGTTGATAGTTAATTCGGTGTTCTTAACTCTATCGCAGACTCATATTTCGCTGTTGGTTGCTTGGTATGTCTGTTCTTGCCCTTGACGAAGTAAGTAGTAAATGTCAAGACCTTGTACCGAGCAAAGTCCGACCTTGTTGGGGCTCAAAACCCACTCGATACCCCGACTAACGAACACACCAATCGATTCGCACGATCTACAAAAATCTCCTCTCCAACGGTCCAACCAAGGTTTTCAACAGAACGAGAAGAAAAATTTCCTTGCGCAAAGGCTAACCCAATCAAGAAAAAGAAGATTTCACCGCTTGTCTGTCCCATAGACCTGGATACGCAATGGAGCGGCAAAAGAAAAGCCACTTCTCCAGCCATTTACGTAGTTCGTTAATAGTCCGAGTATTCAGCAACGGAGACATGTTGTCTGACTGGCTGTCACAAAACCGATCAGCCGGGGGCGTCACCACGCAGCGAATCACTCGGACACTTAGAATATGACTTATGCCAAACAGAGCCGATCGAAATATTCGTTATCGTCACCCGACTCGGCCATAGAAAAGACGGAGCGTGAATCCCGAGCAAGAGAATTTTCGATAATCGCTTTCTTGAACCTCGGCTGTACGGAGTACTCCGTGCTCCATAGACAACCTCCTTTTATGGAGTACGTTTCCTGTTCCTTTTGGATTCGCCACCAGCCAATTTCTTTTGAGTTCTCTAGCCACAGCACTTATGCAGGTACAAAGACCAATCTGAGATACACTTTACATTACGTACCGCGTGGTTACGGGTATTTTACCACGTACCACGGGGTTGGGTGGTTATCACGTGAAGGGCCGTACCCTAGAACTACGTCTTACTGGCGAGTTTGTGTAAGAAAGCATGAATATGCCATTGCTTATTCTGTTAGACCTTGATAATATAGTTCAAGTGTGATGGCCATAAAGGACATGGCGAGAGCGATAGATCGACCACCGGTTCATCCCAGGAGCTGCGAGCATATCATATTCATATCCACAACTTGATAAGGATACAAATGCGCGGTATCCTTGAACTCGTTGCTCAAATGATACAAATTTCAGAGAATTATCTTGTATTTCAGTCACGCGCAGGACACTGGCCACTGCGGCAGTACAGCATTGGCATCAGCTTACCGGTGATCCTCATATTAGATTTGCACTGCGACGCGCGCTTCAGTCTCGGCAAAGATACTACCGGACTCCCTGCAGATGGTGCGGCTAATGCAATGGCGCTCTCTCGCGTGTTGGTAGAAGGCGTGCTAGTTGGCAGTGGTTGGTATATCGTCTCACTCGTAGAGTAGTATCATTGTTCACGCATGCGTACACTTTATTAACCCATTTGCGCCACGCAGATATTCTCTTTTCTTTTCAACTTAGCTGCCGCGATGTATGTGGATATCATAAAAGCGGTTGGTCGAGGGCTCGAGATGCGGCTTCGTTCGGGTTCTAGTAGCCACTCTGATTTTCAGAGGCATGAATTGTAAGGAGTTCGAAAGTTCCTTCCAGCGGTGCTCACTCATCAGGATTTCTTAGGCTGGTGATGTGGACTCACGTGAATGATGATTATACGTTCAACGATATGACGCCAATGACTCACTGCATGTTATTCTTCCTCCGCCAGTTGACACAACTCTACTCGATGGCATACCGATCTGTACCGAATATTCTGGTCTACGAATTAGGTCATCTATGGCACGTAATATTTACAGAGCTAATCGACATATAAGCCTATTTCCTCAGAAATGTCAACGCTGCAATACAAAGAGCATCCACACCGGCTTTCATCGTCGGCTGTATAACAGGCGCAAACAAGGCTGAATGATTCGTGGGTATTTCTTCCGTCGGGTTCTCTTCTTTTGCTACTCTATCCCAAAGTCCTGGATCAATTCCTCCAAGGAACCAAAAGCAGGCCGGAATCCCCTTGCTGTTTGCCAGCGTAGAGAAATCCTCAGCAACATTTGACCGTGGTATGTCTCCATCAAAAGAGTCTCCGAAGTGTGTTTCAAAGGAGGCGGCTAATTGAGACGCAACGTCAATGTCATTGTCGGTAGGCGGAAAACGACGTGTTGGCGTAAACACTGGTGGTTTTGGCGAGCCACTGGCCATACATTCTGCCTCGACAATACGTCGAATCGCAGATAGAATTTTATTGCGAGTCTCCAGCTTGACAGTCCTGAAATCTAGCCCGATTTCAGCCCGATCCGCAATGATATTCTCCGTCTGTCCCGCTTGCAGACTTCCGACGGTTACAACACCCAAATCGGTTGGGTCAATCTCTCTGCTCACGATACTCTGCAATCTAACAACAATATGTGCAGCGAGAAGAGCCGGATCCACCGTCTGGTGAGGCAATGATCCATGACCACCACGCCCGAAAACGGTCACCTTCATACTATCAGCCGCCGCCATAATTGTCCCAGGACGGGACCCGATAGTTCCCGCACGCATGCGCATCACATGCTGTCCAAAGCAATAATCCGGGACAGGAATCTTTGAGTAAAGCCCATCGTCAACCATAGCCTGTGCACCACCGCCTCGTTCCTCATCCGGCTGGAAGAGCACAATCAGCGTTCCACTCCATGCATGTTGAGTTTTTGCGAGAAGTTCGGCCGCTGCAAGAAGACATGTTATGTGCATATCATGTCCGCATGCATGCATCACTGGTTTTTCAACACCTTCAGCGTCGCTCATGGTGACCGAGCTTGCATATGGCAGGCCAGTCAGTTCCTTGACGGGGAGCGCATCCATATCCGCGCGGAGAAGAATGGTCTTTCCAGAGCCATTTCTGAGTACTCCTACGAGACCATAGCCGCCGATGTTTGTGTGTATTTCATATGCTTTGAGCGCAGACAAATGCGCTGCGATCTTTTCTGATGTTGACTTTTCCTGCCGCGAAAGTTCGGGATGTGCGTGGAAATACTTGTAGAGATCTTCGTACGGAGTCAAGTCCAAGGAAGACCCCTTCAAGATATCAGACATGTCGTGTACCTGTGCCATCTCAATTGGTCGTTCAACCATTTCAAATGGTTGAATAATGTTGATGTGGTGAAATATAGATGACTCAGAAACGGCAAGCGGGCCTCTCCGCAAGCAGAACCAACCAGTTGACGAGACTTGAGCGGGGTGACGGGGTTGATTTTCACTACTACATCAACAAGGATTGACGATGCGAGAAGCGCGGCGTCTCCATACTTGATAGATTCTATTAATCTAACAGGTAAATTGACGTTCGTCACTCCAAAATCTACCTTTGTGCTTCTAGGTGGTTGATTGCGCCCAGTTTAGTAAACAATTGTGACAAGCTCGCCACTTGGATCTCTTGATGCATTAAATTCATTATATTGCTCACATATATGCCTACTATAACACATCGAGCCCTTTACCGGTGTATCGATTGCAGCAGAGGTGGCTGACTGGTCAGTTAACTTAGGGCTTTGTTACGGAACTACAAACGAGCCCTTGGTATAAAAATTGTAATCGGCCAGCTCGGGCCTCTTTTGGACAAAGGATCTCTATCCATTGGTTATACATTTGTGTTCGATCGTACGATATTTGTCTGTTCATGGTCAGGTATAGAGCTACTTGCACCCTAGCTTGATTCTTGGTCTCCTTCCACCTCCTCAGTTTCAATGCCATTGATTGAAATATCACTGAGCATAACGCCGATTTGGCTTTCGTTTTGCCCAAGTCTAGCCTTTGATGTCACTAAGAACCGCCGACATGGACAGATCCCCGAGTCCGTGTCTGCAATGCTTGGGGCAGTACATACTAGACCTTACAAGTCATCGTTGACGATGATAAAAGCAAGACTGTTAGAGAAATTTTGAGATGCACTTTCTCCCTAATTATCAATTAAAGCATTTTAGTCGAGGTTACTATCTATCTGATTGGAATGACTTGATGTGCCCCATGATGATTTTTTTAAATCTTTCTACAGATGGCTGAATTACTTAGATCCTACCATTCATCCTCATTCACGACGCGAGGATACGTCGTTCAGGGTGGCGCGGACCTACGATACAGATACTTTGCAGAACGTCAATTCATTTGCCGGCTTAGGCATACGATAGTAGTTTTGTATCACTCTAGTTCTAAAGCTGGTAATAAAATACATAGTCGACCCACAGTAGGCTTTTGCGTGAATCATGAGATATAGACATCATATCTCGTGTTAACTTCAACTAGCTAACTTCACCTTCACCAACGCACCAGGAGAATCAGCCGCCTGCGCACCTAGAATAAAGTCACGACTGAAATCGATATCCCTGCTCCTCACAACCTCCGAAATATCAAACTCGAACTGTCTAAAGACAGAAGCCAGGATGATGAAGAGCTCAGCACGAGCTAAGACAATGCCCAAACATGCCCGAGGACCGCGACTGAACGAGATGAGATAGCGCTGGAGCCTGGCAGCGTCGGGTCCAAGCCACCTTTCCGGCTTGAAAACTTGTGGCTCGGGGAATTTGTCTTCGCTGAAAAGGACCAGATTGGGTGACATGGCGATGGTAGTGTTGGGAGGGAGTAGGTGTCCTTGGTAATCAAATGCCTTGTCTGGAAATTGGCGTACGAGACGGTGAGTGACTGGGTTGGCGAGACGGAGGCCTTCGTGGACAACTGCTGACAGATACGGTAGCTTTTCGAGCTCGGGCAAGCTCGGAAGGTTACCGGGGTCTGGGATCGCGACCTTAAGCTCGTGAAAAAGTTGCTGACGGATCGTAGGGTTTGCAGAAACGTGATATGTGGTTCCGCGGAGAACATGCGCCCTATCCTTTTATCAATTTCCGATTTCCCCTCAAGGCTGGCTGGCGGTACTTACGTTGTATCGGAGCCGGCAGTCACCAAACTGAACGCCTCATCTCCAAGTCTCGCTGGCTGCAATTCGTCTGCCGGTAGCTTGCTGTCTAGTAGCTGATGAAACACAGTCCTGTGGGAAGCGGTTAGATGCGCGGTATCTTTGCCATTGCGGATTGCTTCGACTCGGAGAGAAAGTTCCTAGAATAAATTAGCAGGGCAGTGTGAAGAAGTCACCATGAACAGGGCGTACCTTGCGGAACTCGAGTATTTTTGCCACTGCAGGTGTGAGTGCCTTGCTCACCCGATCCTGAGAAGGGAAGGTCAGTATCCGCCTTGTGTCATGGGAATTATGAGAGGTACGCAGCATACCGGTAGAGAATAGGTAAAACGCATCAGCCAGGGAATATGAGTATTCTACTCTCACAGTCAGCAACCCCGCCGTGCAAAGAGTATCCACTAACATACCAGCAGGCTAACTTTCAAGAAATATACTACATTGTCGGTCTCTTTCTTGCCAAATTCCGGTTCCAAGACTGTAGTAGGCTCTCTCGCAAAGCAGCAAGCGTTGATGATATCCAGAGTCACCGCGGGGAAGACATATTTCAGATTCAACGTCTCGCCATTCAAACTCGCTTGTCTGAACCGTTTGCACAACATATCTGTAATGCGCTGGATCGTTGGGACCAAATCGAGCACGGACTTTCTCGAAAAGAAGGGATTGAGTGCACTTCTCCTTAGGCGATGAAGTTCATGAGATGCTGTGCCGATTAACTACACAGCGTGGTCAGTATCCCGATGATGACATACGGTATAGGGGCAGTTCAAAAGACATACCGCAGGATAAGGGCCAAACATCTCCGCGGCATGAGGGGGCTTCACATGCCTGCCGTTTTTCTGGTTGTGGAGGGCCTCAAAGTAGTCTGGGTCATCGATATGGACAGTGTCTGGATCAATTCTGATAATCGGGCCTGGGTCAGGAGTTAGTGGATAAGACATGAACTTCTTATTAGGTGAATTTGAAGTGGATATACCATAAATTTGGTGAAGCTCTTTGATTTTGAAAGCATACTGGCCTCCAAGATAGAGATCATAGTACCATCCGTACAAGAAGGTCAGCTTTGCCAGAAGTGGGCCTGGGATGTGAGCAGCATGGTGGAATTTGAGGCGATAGATGATGAGAGTTGTGGTGTAGAGCAGAATGCAGCTCAACAACCACTGCACCAAGTCGACCATCGTGTGATTGTGGAATGGGTTGATGCTCCATGCTTCAGATGGTCGAGCCATTGCGAAGGATGTCACGACGTTGAAGCTTTTGAAGAAAGATGAGGTTATAACTGCGAGCTTTGTGCACATATGAGAAATATTCTCTGATCACGCTGGCAGAGTATGGCCTGTGTAAACATTCAATCTCTTTGTCTACGACTGCCTTCCACATAGAGTTAGCGCAGTTGGGCGTTCCTTCTCAGTGGGGGGCTCCTTCACATACAAACACTTCCACTACGCCCAGTTAGTGAGTAGTATGTAAGACAAACGAAGACTTTCCTTCTCGGAGTATGGAAGCTTCGTTAAGGCTTTACTCGACATGAATCGAATGTCGGCTTAACATGGCAAGATAGCGGATTTCGACCTCGTACAAGCAATATATAAATTCCAGGAGGCGACTGTGGACTGCTCTATCAAAGACTGCATATAGTCGCTTGCAGGATTCCCCAAACTCCGGGAATTATCGTTGGGTATGCTTGAAGATCGTAGATTGATTCATTCTTTTCTCAGATGGTGTAGATTATCCATACATGTCATCCGCGCAGATCTCAAAGAATATTGACCGAGCCTTTGTCAACTCACCCGCCTCGTGAGTTTGACTGAGTCATTGATTGACTCGACAGTTACTCAACTGGGATTACTTTTTAGGAATCAGCAACGTGATCCAGTAGCACTTCAAGTAGCATCACTCACCTCAAGTGATTACCTGATTGAGACATCACCCAGGGTTTTGAGGTGCTCGGAGTGGTTATCTCAAGAGGTCTACAAATTCAATCCTGGAGTACTCAATCCGCGACTAATAAAAGACCCCTTCTTACCTCCGAGTGAGTCGGTTCATCCATTCAGAAATCATCCTTAGATGCATTGATTCTTGGGATATGATAGAAATCTCGGAGATTCGTCTCAGCCGCGATTCTTTGAAGGACTCGATCCCACTCAAGGGGTACATAAACAAGATCAAGATCCGGCATTCATTTTGGGGATAGACAGAATCCCTGCCCAAAAGAACGCGATAACGTGGTTTCATACTCATTGGTACTGGAAGTCTATTTTCCATGTGTTCAAAATACCTAGATACAGAAGATTCAATCGGCAGCTTGCGCTTATCTTTGGTAGGGTTAGTTAGGGCTAACAACGCGTTTGCGGGGAAGTGAATCTAGAACTCGTCGACCAGGCGCGAACCATACTTTTTCACTGTTTACTTAATTTAATCTGCTTGAAACCTAATTACCTTGAGTATTGTATATACTTGTAATTACATACCTCTTTACACCGCGTATAATAGGAGAGATTACGAGGTGACATTGAGTCCTTGTTCTGTGCATGGATCAGACGACATTATAACTTTTCATATCAGCCGAAGGTGTGTGCCGCAACTGGCATGATACCGAATTAAACCTACAGATTAAACTTCTTAATCATCTCGTCAACATTCTCATCTCCAATCGAATCAATATGCTGTTTCGCGACCCTCTCAACGGCCTCGTCGATTAACTCATCGCCATTTAACAAGTCATACCACCCAGCTGTATCATCCCTCGCCAACAACCGGTCCGCAACAATAGCCACATCCTCTCTCGTCACCGAACCCTGTATCGTAGCAACGTGTCCCAAATCAACTTTGCCCGTTGCGGGATCATCGGTCAAAGCACCCGGCCGAAGACTGATACTCTGGAATTTGCGGGTTGGTTCTCGCTGTTTTGTCACGGCTGCAAGCGCAGTTTGGTACTGGTCTGCTTCGTATTTGGCCTTGCAGTAGTCCGGCAGACCGTCGGACCAGATCCACTGTGTGCGTTCCCAGGCCTCTTCGGGTAACCAGGCAGGTTTCACTTTGCGACTGCCCAGGTGGCTGATGAGCAGGAGTTTGGTGACAGAGGGGGTTGCGAAGGAGCTGCCGATGAAGAATTTGGCGGCGTCTTGGTCGATTGCGTAGGTGCGCTGGGGAGCGCCTTTTCCGCCGGCCCCTATACAGAGTTCTGTATCGGTATCCGGTAAAAGGGGACCATCAGACGTTAAACTTACCAGCAGCCCAAACCACGTAATCCGGGTTGACCTTATCCAACACTGCCTGTGCATCCGCCTGGCTCTTGACATCATCTAGGCTAGATAACAAAACTGAAACTTTGCCTGGTTTGCCGTTTCCCAACGCCAAAATCTCAGCCTCGTGTTCAGCATTGCGGATCACGCTGGTGACATTCCAGGACCGCGCGAGAAGGAGGGGTGTCAAGAGGAGGGCGATTTTGCCATGGCCACCTAGAAGAAGGACTTGCGGCATGATGTATATAAATTTGTGGTTATGAAATAAGTTCAAGATTTTTCGAATAATAGATGCTTAGAATGTTTATAGTTTGAAGTGAGGAGAAGTCAGATTGTATAAGGATAAGCGGGGTAAGCTGATCGGAATGGCGTCATGGGAGATCATCGATGTCGTGAACTATGAACGTTCCAGCCTCGCGAATCTCAAAATAGATATAATCACATACGAATGCTTTGAGAATTACCATAGTCATTGGTTTGTGTTAAGAACGTCGTATTACACATAAAAGGGATCTCGATTGGTGATAACCTGACTGTAGACGAGATACTCTCATTAGGATCCTGGATCTAGCAATCCATGGCAAGATCGCCTGGCACATCTGTCGATAGTCTTTGTCAGTTTTCTCAATACCATGATCTGGATTTTCCCTACCAGGACACTACTGGATCAGCTCAAGTATGCAATTGCCTGCACCATAAGCTTATGCTTTTGGCAGATCACAGAAGTCTAGATTCGTACATATGTCCACTTGATACCTAGGTAGATCGATATGTCACGCGAGAGTCTAGGTAGAAAAGGAGCTTGTCATCCCGAGCAGTCGCCTCCCCCTTTCAAAGTGTAATGACTATCGAGACTGGTACGTATGGAGGGGGCTGGTTGTGTCACGAGCAATACTCCGTTGCTATTCAGAACGTACCTATTCGAATAGGGGTCATCGGCACATTGTACTACAGAGTATTTGCCCATTGTACTTGGACCATAACACTGCATAACTCCACACCATCTAAAGAAGATTGGGGCTGCGCATACCAATCAGGTTAATGCACCTGTAGCCCTACGACCGAGTTGACAATCCACTCGAAAGAGACTGACTCGACGGAACGCTTCATCCGACATGGACTACACAAACCACACTAGTGCTCTAGTCACAAAGCCCGGTTGGCGAATTACTGGGACAAGATCTGGGAAAGATTGACGCCTTTGACTTCGAAATCGCGTGGAGGACGGGTGGGACGCGTTTGCGTGTCTCCCACATGGCTGCATTGATGTTACGGTTTACTTGCTCGACTAGTACCGGATGTATCTGATTGACGCGTACCGAGATCATATTGATCATACACGTCGATTTCAATCAACATCCCCAGTCTTGCATATATGTGTAAGTTTGGACGAGTCAGTGTAGCATTCAAAATGCATTGCATTGGGTGTAAGCATAGAATGCCCAGAGATGAATCACATCTAAGTATCACTCAGGCATACTACGTAATATGTATTGTATACCACTCCTTATGACACTCGTCAAATGCGGGCTACGGCCATTATTGCAGTCTTCGTCCTACACTCACTTACTCTGTCCCGTAAGCCGGGCCAAGCGGTTGTTGCTACTACGTATATATTCGCCCCCAACTCGGAGTCCGTACCACACAAATTTCGATTCAATCATCAACGTTTCGGTATCGGTGGATTTCTCGAATGAGGCTAGATAGTAGAAGGTAGAAATTTTGAGGTCGAGTGGATTGAAAAGTGTTGAGATGAGGAATTGATCTGGTGTTTAATTAATTGTTACATGTACTTGGTCAGGAGAGTTGCTGAGAAGAAGCAACATGTCAATAGATTGGTGGGGCAGTATTTCCCAGTCTGCACCGGCTCGGGTTCTGACTGACCACATGACTTGATCAGTCATTCCATAATCATGCTCAATATATGACCGGTAGATGCAACTTGTCGACTGCTGATGTACGATAACCGGATGGACTCCAGTTTGTTAGAAATTCGGATCTAATGAGGGGATGCGATAGATGCCGTTGGTCGAATTGATTTAGCTCGACGCCTCACTCGGTGCAGTTGTGTGTCGTGATTCGTTGGGTTGCACTGGATCTCGAAGTAGCACGGAATCGGAATTAGATTTAACGGGTAGCCCTGAAGTTGATTCAGACTGTTCAGAGGCACAATTTCCAGACTTTACTCAAAACTTCCCAGCAAAAATATTCACCGCCGTCAACCAATCACACCCGCCAAGACTCGTATCCTGACCATAAACAGGCTAGTCAGGGGCACCTGCCATATGAGTACTAGTGTATACTGTCGCCTGTTACGACTTGATGTATTGAAAATTACATAGCATTAAGCGATGAAAAATTGAACAAATCAGTGGACTTTGGACGGACTGATTGCTTCCCATAGCCACAACAAGAGTGGGCTGAGTGAGCCGCACGGCATTGCAGTGGAGGCGCAGTGAACATTCCAGTGGTCACCATGTCGACAGACGTGCCTATCGACATGCAGCTGCATCTGATATGTGTACGCATGTATATACTCGCAAGGACAGGGCCCATACCGAAATGAAATTAAAGGCATGGTCGAGGTTTTCTGCAAGGGATGCCACGCGACATGATCGTATGAGCAACCCAACCGAGTAGCGACACTCCACGACAACAACAAATAAACACCCACACAATGGTTCTCTCTAGCCAGGATTATCGTACCCAACTGCCCTGAAAACCTGAAAGGAATCCACACAAACAAAGTCTGCGGAGACCCGGAAATGAATCTGATATCATCATTACGTTCCTCGCCAAAACAGAGTTCAGTCGTTGAACTTAGCTATTCCGTACATATCATCCTCAGATTAGGCGTCTATCCCGCCCCGGATGATGCATGCGTAGTGCGTTCTAGTAGTCGTTGCGCAAGGGATGCTCATGAGGACCGTCGGAAACGACATCCGATCGAGTTCATGTTTCAGAACGCAGACAGCGGGAGGATGTATAGACTTGAGGAAACGATTCGTGATCTGGATCTCGGATCGTATATCACCATTCAAGATGTGTCTCTGCAGAAAAGAGGACCTGGATGGTTCTACGTACTAGGCACCATTAGGCAGAATCTGGTTCCTGTCTGTATGCTGCATGGAGGAATAATTATAGAGTTATGTAGGTAGAAGTTATTAAGGACTGTGCCTAACTTAGACAGTCCGTAGGTCCGTACGCTAGCGAGTAAATATCATCGACCCGGTACAGCACGCGACGGACCCACGCTGTAGATTGGATTGTTTCAAATACCGAGAACCAATCAGCCACAGATACCCTACACCTGGAATCATATGAATTCTTCACAATCCTGATAACGAAACTAACACCCAAATGTCAATATGGATTTCCTGTTCCTTCCGCACACTGCCTGTAGTTTCAGTCCTAGAGGAGTCTTAACTTTCCAGGGGTAGGGCTTTTCCGTCAACCACTCACAGCTCTCGGCTGGGGTGTGCCAAACGCTAAGTAAGGGGCAAGAAAAACTAGTAACGCCAAGCCCGCCGGCTGACCCTGGTTTTCGGAGCCTCTAATGCGTCTAGTCTGCATCTTTTCCTTCAAGCCGTTGTGATTGCAATGTATCTGCAAGAAAGCAATAGCTACACGGCCAATGGTGGTTGTCGAGGTCTGATGGCAGACACCATTGGCACAGTATTCCGTACACTGTACCACGACAGAGTGCGCAAACGACCGAAGTCCGTATCTTGTCTGGTACGGATTGCGCGCACCGTTTCCGCCGTCTCCACCCCCCACTGCTCCGTACTTCTAATTAAACTAGTTAGCAACCAGCTTCATCTCTCTCTCATAAACAAACCTACGTCAAGCCTCGCTCGCTCTGGCCCCGTTTTGCCAGAATTCCCACTGATCGTCCGCGTTCTCGACCTTTTCGATTTCATAATTTCTGTCATTCAGATTTTCTCGTTCTTCTTCGTACCAAAGTTACGGCTAATCAGATTGTTCCGTGGTGTAACGGCTAGCCTGTACAGTCTTTACGGGAACACCACGGAAAGAAACGCGTTGGGCTGATTGCTTATCCCTGCGATGGTCCCTGCTCTGGATATCGACCACAGTCACCCAAACAGCTGGGAACTGGTTGTCCAATTAGCCCCAAAGAGTACACCGTGATTCAATGAAAGTCGTCCAATCCGCTTAACCTTTTCCATTGGCTACTTCATCAGGTTAACCCCCGAATATGTGGTGCTGTTATTAGCAAATTCCTGCGGTGCTAATTCCATGACCAACTCTCCCCGTATCCTGCCATATGGATACCAGGCTAACTTTCCCGTACTATTGATTGAGATTCATCACTCACGCTCCTTCTCCATCTTTTTTCTTCTCCTCTCCCACCCCTGACTCGTTCCTTTTTACTTGTGCGATTTGGTCTTCTTCAATTTTTATTATTCTTATTTGTTTTATCTCTGTCAAATTCAATTCAGTCGCCCATTGCTATCGACCAACGGCAATTATTCTTTGTTCGTCTTGTGTACTGCCGGTTACCGTTACCGTACGGCAATCGATTCTATCCAACCCACATTCTTCGCATCGATCTTTGTTTCGAATTCCTATACGCGGCAGACAAACAACATCACAGGTTACGAGAAAGTCGTGTTCGAGATCTCTTCGACCTGAGTTCCAATTTTGTGAAGCGACAGATCTCCATACCAAACGCCTTGCCGGAGCATGAAATTTTGATCTGTTCCGTCCGTCCACACTCATTTGAGACACGACATTGAACGTAACAGATCAACAACGAAGCTTAGAGGGAAAAAAGAAAAGAATTCCGAGTTGTCGGATTGTTCACATGAATTCAGAAGGTCCGCGCTTTCCTAGTACCCCTATATGGCATTAATTAATCCGAGCTATAGTTACACAAGATTCATTCTAATCCCCACGCCTAAGGAGTCTCTCCTGCCACTGTCGCCGGTCGAATACTCTTCATCTCGTTCAGTATACACCCGAATACGACGTCGCAATGAATAGATTCAGAAAAGGCAAAAAGAGCAAGGATGTCGAAGAGACGGAGGCTGTGCCTCCGTCCTCGTTCATGGGAATACCAAAATCAAAGAAGGGAAACAAAGATGTAGTCAAGCCGGAGCTTGACCTTTCCACCGCCTTACCGTCTACCGACAACTTTCGCACCAGTCTTCTGATGCCTAACCTCTCGGCTCGATTTAGTATGCTGCGTGAACAGGACGATCCCACAACAAAAGTGGGAAAGGCCAACGATGATAGCGTTCTGTTTCCCAAGCGAGCCTCTCGCCTCAACTTGTTCGGCCATAATCCCAACCCATTAACCGATATCGCCGAAGTTTCGTCCATTGCTGGCCGATCATCGTTTGCAACACAGAGAGTCAACTCATACGCATCAGCCGAAGACGGAACCGATGACGACTGGCAGAACGGCAACGTGATGAACCGGAAAAGGCCTGGAGAGGGTAACAACCTCTTCGGAGGACGACAGAAAGTTTATAAAATTCCTGTCAGCGGTTCCGGTAAGGATCAAGGGGGTATGAGAGGCAGGACCGTCTATGAAGATGATATCAACTTGTCAATGTTTCAGAAGCTAAGACTAAAGGAGAAAGAGGAGAGACGCGCCATGCAAGCGGCAGAGGAAGTGCAAGATGGGTTGACCCCCGAGTCGGAGGAGGGTATTCCAGGGGTTTTGTCTAAGAGGATGACTGCATCATCGACGACGTCCGGACAATCGAATCCGCGCACCTCGACTGCGGCTACTTCTATCGATGAGCAACCCGTTGGCGTAACTCAGACTACGTCCACATCGAACAATATAAGCAAACCTGCCGGAGTTCTGAATGGCCACGTCAGCAAAACACGCCGACTCTATGGACAGGGTCTAGCGCAAACAGCGCAAGAACAACAATCATCAGCTTTAACGCGACTTGAGAGCCTCAGCCGACAGCGCGCAGGTGGACCTCCCGATCTTCCTCGACTCAACCGTGCATTCTCCAGGAGTGCAACCAATCTCCATGACAGACGCCAGGGTATATCTCCTATCCTACCTACGCCGCCATCCGCGAATCGCAATTACAGCCCAGTAAACCCGACAGGCTCGCCCCTGTCTGAAGCCCTAGATGCCGTCCCACGGCCAGACCGAACCTCGGACAGCAGCAGTATTTCTCCTGCTTATGGAGCAATCCCGCCTCTGAGTCCACCCATTAGTGACAACGAGGAGATTGGCACCCTTGCAGCCGCATTACATCCCGAGGACCGCGGTAAAGCCACCGCTATGGGTCTGTTCAACAAGCCTAGCGGTCCATATGATGAGCAACAATTCATGCGACGTCAGCTTCAGATGCATGAAAGCCGTACTGGAACTCCCACCACCCGTCGATCTCCAGCTAACAGCTTTTCTCGAGGAGAGGCCAACGATAACCGGCCACGAGGTATGTCCAACACAAGCTATCGCTCCAAAGCCGAGTCTGCCTCGTCTTACTACAGCGGGGACGGCACCGGGTCGAGAGCCCACAGCATCAGAGACGTTTCTCCTCCAAGACCTGCCGGTAGCAATGGTACCTTTTTCTTGAATTTGGACAACAGTGACAGCGAAAGCCAAAGCGCCGGTGACGATTTCCAACCCCTAAGGAAAGTGTCTTCGGTCAAGTCTCAGGCTTTTGATGGCATTCATCCCGCATTCCGCTCGCGACCGGCTTCCAGAGATTCTGACATTGTGCCATCGACTCGTGAATCATTCGAAGTCCCCGAAATCAAAGGAAATGACCTCAACCCGATCCAAGAAACTAACACCGCTCCTCCATCGCCAATTGAAGAAGAAACCGCTGAGAAAACTATTGACTCGCCAACACTTGGACCAGCTGGGTTAGGACTCAGCAGCATGATCCGTACGCATTTGCGACAAGATAGTGCGCAGTCTCTCTTGCCTCTGCCTTCTCCTCGACTACCCACTCATCAAGACCTTTCGCCGCCAGCGGAGCCACCCTCTGGTCCACCTCCACCGCCACCAACTTCCGCACCACCTGCACCACCGACCTCGGGTTTTTCAAGTGTAGCATTGAGAGCGAAGCAGCTCCGCGAGCAAGCTGCTGCCCTGCGAGAGCAACAACAAGCTGAAAAAGCTGAAGAGACTCACCATCCTACACAAGAAGATAAACAACGATTAGGACATTATCGTGATAGCAGTTTCGAAACACAAAAGGAACGTGAAGAGTTTGCCCACGAGCTGGCAGAAAGACGACGGCGAGTTCAGGAGAATCTACACAAGATTGATAGCAGATCCAACAGCCCAGGACCTGGACGGGGCACTCCCGAGGCTGGTGGCCGGATAGGAAATGGTTTCTCGCTCCTCAAGAACCGCACAGCCAAGAATGGTGCCCCAGACGGTTTTGCAACGCCGCCATCCTCCAAAGCATTGAAGAAACTTGGTATCGGGGGCCCAATGATGAATGTGTCAACTCCTTCTCTTGACTCGTGGAGGGATGACGAGGTGGCCCCCGGATTTAGCGGCTTGGGCAAACATTCCAATTCGAGCTCGCCACAAATTGCATCTGGCCGCAGTGCATCCGGCCGAGTAGCCTACTCTCGCAGTACCAGCCATGGCAGTGAAGATCCAGACTCTGGATCCAGTCGGGCTGCTTCGCCAGTGACCTATCGAAGGGACCGGTCAACTTCTGCATCAGCACGATCTAAAAGTCGCCCACCGCATCGCGAGGACCTCGATATGGTAGCAGAACACTCTGTGAGTCGATATGGCGATAACAATGGGGTCGGACGATCTCCCCCTTCCATGCGCCCATCGGTAGACAACGAGTACGAACGGTCCGTTTCCGATGGTTCTGGACGCATGTCTGGAAAACGAGCTGCTGCGCCTTCCCAATTAGAGCTCATCCCACCAAGCGATGCCAGTAGCATTGGCACGTCCCCGCGTTCTTCACCACCATACTCGGCTAATGCCACACCTCCTCTTGAAGAAGACGGAAGAGACTCGCCCATGCTCCTCAACCGCTCAGATTCGTCAAATACCGTATCTGGTCTCCCCCAACGAGCTGCTGGCAGCAACGGCCTACCAAAGAGGCAAGTATCCAAGTCGCAAATCTCAGAGCCCACATTTGTGTCGAGCACATCCAACGTGCCGATGGTCTCACTACCTCCTGGGGCAAGTCTTAGCAACGGCATGTCCAACACGCCTCCCATTCCGCCAATGAATCCGCGCCGTAGACGAACAACTACCACACAAACAATCCTTGGTGCAATCAAAGGTGACCGAGCACAGACACCCCCAGCAGTCCGATCCAGCCACGAGGAGGAACGACGAGGCAACTATCTTCCTAATATCAATAATATGAATAATAACTTTAATATCAACCAGGCAAACGGGCCAAGCTTGCGCAAAATGCAGAGCGAAGGTGGGCCCATGAACTCGCGTGCTCGACAACAGGCCATGATGGCCGCGACTCCGACGATGCCTAATTATCCTTCTGAGATCCAGGGAGGCATGATCTAATTTGATCCCATTCTGTGTTACTATTTTATTGTATTCCGTTCTTTGTGTCATGTAACAGACTTTGTTCATTTGGTACTCTTTCTTCTACGTATTCATTGAGCATACCTGTCTATCATTAGCGATATCCATGGCGCGGGAAATCTCGTTGTTGTTGTTGTTGTTGTTATTGTTATTTTTGTTGTACATCAGGTGTTGGTAAGAAATACACTCATCCAGGAATTATCAGTTGTTGCAAACATTTAAGCACTGTACACTTTCTATCTACTGTTGTAGTCCACCCGATATGGAGCTATCCAGATAGGTGTTCAGTGTTCTGCCCACTATCTAGGGCTTGGTCCTCATCAATGGGATGATAGTGGGTGGTCTCCAGTCATCAATGTCAGGATATTGATGTTGGCCAAGTACAGCATCATCATCTGTACTACATGATTGTATCTGCACAGGTGTATTTTCTATCCAACCACTTCTATCACAAAGGCATTGTTGTGACAAAAACAAAAAGAGAAGACCAAAGGCAAACAGGTGGTTCACCCCTCCTTCCTGATTTGGACAGCTGTTGTTGTGACAGCAACTTCCTCTGTTGTCTTCTTTCTGCTCCTCTCTTTCTCTCTTCATCCACCTATCTGATAATACGCATACATATCCCATTACGGCTTTGTTGCCTGTTGTCTCTCACATTGCACCTCTTTCAAAACCACGCCATCATCTTCACTCAGCCAGCAGATCGCCAGCTGAGAAGATGTCTAGACGTGGTCATTTCTATCTCAGCGCCCCTTTTAAAGTAAGTCCTCTTTTTCTTCCTCTCTTCTCTTCCTCTCTTCACTTCTCATGAACCAAGTCATTTGATATGCCTTTTGCTTCACTTTGAATACGCTCATCTGGTTTAGATTTTGCTTTTCTTTCCTTTTCTTGACCTTAGCCTTGCTTGCCGTGAGTTTGTTTTTTACTTGCTTTTGAAAATGGTTCTTGAGACGATCCCAGAAGAACCAGAGGACGAGCATGTCGACCTGTTCAACCTGCACGATGGGGAAGGCGCGCCTTCCCGGGGAGCCATTTGGCGCTCAGTTTCAGCTCCATCCCGTTTTCGCTTTGATAGTGATGCTGCCGCTGAGCAGCGGCGAGAGCATGTAATAATCCCCTCAAATCTGAAAACAAGACACAAACAAGGAGATGATACCCAAGGGGAAGCAAGCAAGCTCAGAATACACGAATCATGTTGGACCACGAAGACACCCACGAAGGCTGATAATCAGCCTCTTTATTCTTCGAATCGAAATACTAACTTAACCATGAACGCAGATAACCACGATCATAGACCGCCCCATGGTAGTCCATGGCAGCGGTGTGTCGAGAGCATATCATGCCGAAATAACCACCGTCGAATCGGACGAAAGAATCCGCCGCCATCATGGCCATCGCTATCAGATCCTCAGAATGGCAGATGGCTCAGAGTTTGCTTTTCCTGCTCCACCATGTGAGATAACCTTCATTCCTGGCTCATCCTTTCAATCACTACATTCTTACTGACCGTATCTAGCTGTTTATGGTCGCGAAGATCCCCCACCACCGGACCGTGCAGCAGATGTTTCCCTGCCGCTTCCTCTTCACAGCCCCTCCCACCTAGATGATTCCTCTTGGATACATCAACCGCTAGGCCAGCCGACAGAGAATCCATCATACGGATCTGAGGCCTACGGAGGTAGATCTGGGATACAAGATATGCCCATATATTCTCATGACCCGTATGCAGTAGCCACGCCCATGAATCAGCACTTTCGTGAGTACTCGGCGTCAGATCCGGGGGTTCAAGACTATGGAGAATGGCATTCTGTTCCTAGGTCGCGAGAGCGTTCTGGGTCTTGGCATGAGTGTATGTCAGTATCTTTATTTGATTTTGAGCTTGACTAACCTTACTTTAGCTGGTTCAAGCTTGGAAGCAGCTTCCTCTGCCGTTCTGGCGGATGCCATGTCTCAGACTCAGTCTTCATACCATGCTACAACGAACGACGCACCGACTCTATCCTCAGCTCGGCCTCAGTCGGTCAGGGTCGGTACTGGAAATGATGAGTCATCTCTTGACCCGACTTCTACGCCCACGAGCACCACTCTCGGTCGAAACACATCAGCTCCGACTCATTTACTTGACATGGTATCCTCTGGCAAATACTCTGATCTCAAGATTGTACTCGACTCCGCAAACGATACATTTTCATCCCGTACATTCAATGTCCATCGAGTCATCATTTCACAGAGCCCAGTCCTCAACGAAATTTTGGAACGTAAAACGCAGCCAAAGGGGACGGTCCATCTTGTGGCACCAAACAGGTTCTGTCTACCTCGCGGTTTCGAGTTTGCTCTACAGCGTTATTACGGCTTGGAGTTGATTACCAAGGATAATGTCTACGATTTTGCTCGGGCTTCTCTAGGGGAAGCCAGCGGTTATGATCTGACGTCCAACATGCTGAAAAAAGCGGCCATGGACCTGGCATTGTGTTATGGCGTCGCAGGGGCATTCTTTGGCCAGCCTGATGTTGTCGATGCCGCATTCAATCTTGTCTTGAACCTGTTTGATTGGAGCAATTTTGAGACCGCACTACAGTTCGGGCTTTATCCTGGAGAATTTTTGTTGACTTACGACAAGAGCAGCAGCAGCAGCAGCAGCAGCAAGAAGAGGAAGGGAAGGAGAAATCGCCGCATTAAGCGGTTATCAAAGGAAAACAAGAGATTTGTTCTCAACAGTCTGAACGGCGAAATGGTTGAGAAATGGGCTCCCAAAATCGCTTCGACTGCAATCAAGGTTTTAGTGCAGAACTTGCCGTCCGACTACCACTTTGACCGCACCGGTCTGTCAAAAGACTTGCAAGACCGTATTCCGTCCCATTTGCGCGAAGAGTACAGCATCGCGAACCGCAACCCCATGCTAGCAGGCCTGGCTTTTGGGGAGCATCCTGTGCCTACCCCTGAGGCAAATCGCGCATCGGCTATCCTCCTTGCTTTACCATTTCTACGCTTCCGCGAATGTATTGAAGAGATGCGTACTTGTGGTCGTTTGACCGGGGAACTAATCAAGGGTATTTTGCAGGAACGTGAAGTGCGCCGAGTGAGTGCTCTGCAAACCCACGCAAAGCACGCTGGTGATGGGCAAGGCCATTTGGACGCTATGAAGGAGCTAGGTTACCGCGAGTTTGCGGTCCACATACAGACTGTTGAGTATCCGCTTGGCACTGATATGGAGGTGGTTCGCCACGAGTACACTTTGCACCGCGAATGGCGTGGCTACCAGCCAGAAAGCAGCTTACAGTCTGTTATCCGGGAGTTTTGGGAGTAAATTATGGCTCCAGTGGTGGCATAGTTGGCATGTATGATATGACGATACCAGATTTTTTGTGTGACAGTTCTTTGCTTTTTGTTGATACTTTGTCTTTGTCTGATCACTTAACCGGCGTTGGTTTGTTTTGAGTAACTTTGATGAAGCGAGCATTGGTCATTTCGGTCATGTAAAGTATGCTATCAATTAATCTTCTATATCGACAAAACCCAAAAATCACCAGTTGATAATCTTTTCCGGAAAAAACTCATCAATCAACTCCTCATAATAAGGCCTCAACTCGTCCACCTTGGGTAGTTCATCACTCTTACTATACAAATCATACGGATTAAACGCCTTGACTGCCCTGAGCATCTGCTTATCCTTCTCATTCATCAATTCCTCGTAGGCGCCAGCATGGTGCCAGGGGTAGAACGAGTGATACCGAATCATCGCCAAGGCTTCATCAGGTAAGGTGGACTGATCCTTGACGACATGATACAAATACTCATCATGGCCCCAAGAAATCATAACATTATCCAGTCCAATGCCTGGGAAGTAAATGCCCAGCCCATTATCGAAAACCTCATGGCCGTAGTCAGGGTTGGACTTGAAACTCTCCCGCCCATAAATGATGCGATCATCGAATGCGCATCCCACAGGAAATGTGTCGCCGACCACATCCCACTGGCCTTTCGCATCGAAAAAGTACAGCAACTTCCCGAGATCATGTATGAGGCCCGTGAGCTGCATCCACCTCGGCTTGCCGTCTCGTCTAATCGCCTCCGCAGACTGCAGTAAATGCTCAATCTGACTCAGCGACGTGTCCGGGTCCGACTCATCGATTAACGTGTTGAGTTTCTCCATTGCCTGCCACACGCTCATCCGCGCCCGAGTCGTAGCATGGAATTTGTTGCGTGCCTGCAGGTTGTACGCGACGGTTTGCTTGGTGTGTTGCTCAAGGTAGAAATTTTTGACGCGGTCGCAGGCCGTTGTGTATTGCCTGAATTGGGTTTTGTCCTTTGATTTGTCGAATTCGGATTCTTCATACAGACCCTTTTCTTCTTTGTGAGTACTGTTTTTCGTGTGGTTGGTGATGGTCGGTTTGAGGATGTTGACGGCGTCGATGTTGTCTGATAGTGCTTCTAGGGCTTTGCCGTCACGCTTTGTGTTGAAGATACCTTCACTCTCCACCACGGGGGAGTCGACAAAGGTTGCGCCTGGTGCCATTTTTCCTTTATCTTTACTTATAAATATTTTATTTCTTGAAATGTATCCGAAAAGAGTATGCTTCCACCATGGGAACGGATCTATGCTTATATACCATCATCCCAGCCCTATCCCAAATCTCCAACCCGGAAGTCAAATTCCATATTTTACATCTCTGCGGAACTGTCAATTCCCGACGATCAGAACATGGCATCTGTTGATCATGACTGTGGAACCTAAGCCATCAGCAAAGACATGCATAGGACCGTCATTGACAACCCCCTGCTTGCCAGAACCTAGCGAATTACATGGTCTCGATGGGGATGTGAGTCTCCATGTCTGGACGACAGAGATTCATCAGTCCGGAGTGGCAACCGATAATCCCTTCTAGAAAGCGTTCAGAACAGAGAAATGGTTTCCGAGAGACGAATCATTTCGCCGCAGAGCGTGGGGGCACAGCGGGGTGCCGTGTTACCCTAACCCTGTAGCCGCCGCCCGGGGAGAAAATGGTTTCCGACTTTCTTCAGGACGGCAATCGATGTCATTTTGAAAGTCCAACTCAGTTCGCTCCGGTTCGTTATTGGTGGAAACCAACTACTTGCTAGACTGTATATGGACAAGAATACACAATTCTGAATTCGGGGCAAAGATGCCCGAGTGACACGCAGTATAGTAGATAATCGAGGGACTGAAGATACCGATGTTAAACCAGATGCTCTACATACAATCGAGTCAACTTGGCTATATCAAATGGTTTGAAGCTCATCGGCGACTCGCCGGACCTCTACTCAATATCGCCGGAATAGTTAATTGAATGGGGGTTTGTGGAAAATTCTGGATATTTGGGGGTCTGGTGGAGTGGGATGAGAGGTTAATTACCGGGCAGCGTACTTACTGCCTGCGGGGTAGATGGAATAAATACCATATCCCTTGAACTGCGTAGTTTGTTAAAGCTTCACAGTCCTTCAGGTATATTCGTACGTAGTATATGCAATTGAAAAAAATCATGGCTCCCCTCGCAGAAAAACGCTACAAGCTGAACACTGGCGCTGAGATTCCCGCCTTGGGCTTCGGTATTGACCACTACCACCACCACCCCGCTCTAGACGCATCAACTAACAGACGTGGAAGGAACATGGCAATCTAGCCCCGAAGAAACTCAACGCGCAGTTTACCACGCCATCAAGGTCGGCTACCGCCACATCGACACCGCACTCGTCTACGGCAACGAAGTCGATGTCGGCAAGGGCATCAAGGCCGCCATTGACGATGGCCTCGTGAAAAGAGAAGACCTCTTCGTGACCACGAAGCTTTGGAACTCTTATGCCAACAGGGTCGAGGAGGGTCTCGAGACCAGCTTGAAAAATTTGGGGCTGAGTTATGTGGATTTGTATCTTATACATTGGCCTGTAAGGATGAATGATAAAGGTATTCCTCCTCCGCTCTCTTTTCAATTATTTTTAAAATGTTCGAACTGACAGACAACGAGGAAACCACCCCCTCTTCCCCAAACTTCCCGACGGCTCCCGCGACATTATCCACAGCCACAACCACGTCGACACCTGGAAGGCCATGGAAAAGCTCCCTGCGACAGGGAAAACCCGAGCCGTTGGTGTCTCAAACTACAGCGTGCCTTACCTGGAGAAGCTCCTGGCCGAAGCAACCATTGTCCCCGCTACAAACCAGATTGAGAATCACCCGCAGCTGCCACAGCAGGAGATTGTCGATTTTTGTAAGAATAAGGGAATACTGATTGAGGCATATAGTCCTCTGGGGTCGACGGGTAGTCCGTTGTTTGCTGCTGAGCCTGTGGTCGAAATCGCGAAAAAGAGGGATGTGAGCCCTGCGACAGTCTTGTTGAGCTGGCACTGTGTGTTTTACCCTAACTTACTTTCTTTGGACCTTGATGCTGATGGTAATTGCAGTGGCGCGTGGCTCCGTCGTCCTCGCAAAATCTATCAACCCAGACCGCATCGCCGCAAACCGGGAATTGGTTGAACTGGACGCCGATGACCTTGCCCTTCTCCAGAAATATGCGGATGATCTCAAGGCGAGTGGACAGCAGAAGAGGTATGTTGCGCCGCCGTTTGGCGTTGACATGGGGTTCCCGGATCAGTGGTAGATTTTTGAGTTGTGGATGTATATATTTACTTTTAGATATAAGAACACGTATATAGATAAATGCCACCATAGAACCGGAATTTGAAATGAGGAGAAAAAGAGGAAAAATGTGTGCTCGCATTGAATAGAGCAAAAATAAACATTGTATAGTTTCGAGAGGAAAAAGAGAAAAAAATAAACGTCCCTAGGTGGGATCGAACCACCGATCTTCCGGTGTGCGGTCATCACCTTCGCAGGTGCTGATAACAGCCGGACTCCTTAACCACTGGGACATAGAGACTTGTTGAAAAGGATGGCTAATCTATGGCCTATATACCAAGGCTATCAGGTTTGATCCTTGCTTCCCCTGATTATCATGCCCCGTACTGCCCATAGTAAAAACCCGGATGTTTTGTGGCCAGGACATTTCATCAAGGGTACAGTCTGGATGTAGGTTTCTTATTCTACCATGGGGATTCTCCGTCGTTCATAGCTGCAAACGAGATTGACTTGAATGGTAAGCGCTGGATGGGCTCGATGGGTACGATTTTGGCGAGATATATATCAAGCGCATTTTCAGCCAGCGGTCTGGAAGATAAGAACGGCACCAATTAACACATATTCCACAACATCTAGAGGATAAGTTAATATCAGTTACGTATAATTTGAAAAGAATCAAGGTACCATCGCAGTTTCTAAAGCCATAAACAAACCGTCGGCAATGCCGACTATCAATCAATGGCACCACAACATGAGACAGGATCGGTAGGATACTACTTGTCATACACCGAGAAAGATCCAGAGGACAGACACAGATCAAAAATGAGAGGTAGTGATAAAGCCAGATGGAGAATCGGAAGCTCCTAAAAAAAGACAGAGCCGAATTAAATGGGCCAGGCCTAGGGCTAAAATTTATACTGGGCAGCCGAAACGCAGCGTCCGCCAGTCACACGCCATTCAAACACAAGACTTCTTCCAACAGATATCCCAATTCCTGCTTCTACCCCAGGCATGTGCCTTCAGCAAACTGAAAGACGCAAGACACCTGTCGGAAAAACACCGCGAATATCAAGCTTGCCCTACGTAGGACTGATTGACACTGACATCTCCTTTCAGCATATCGCGAATTCCCCCGGAAGATGCGCTTACTGAGCTGAAACCATCATCCGAAAAGGAGGGGGAATATTGTTACCAGGCGTAAACATTGCGTCGACAATTCAATGCGATCTTGGCGTTCGGATATAAATCCATAAGTTCTTCTACAAAGATGACCTCCATATGCTTACCGACTGGAGGGGGTTTCGGCGCCGTGTAGGGCTCATAGCTGGCACAGATCCTGCCTATGGCTAAAACAGTCCTCCCTGTATCGCTATCGCAAGGTACAGTAATGAACGATTGCAGAACATCACACCGGCGAGCCGCGGAGAGTAAAGACATACGTCATAGCTGGTAGCCCATACCATTCAGGCATCACATATACATGGCCCCAGGTCACTAAAAAGCTCTTTACCAAAATGCTTATACTTAGGCTGGTCGGTAGCAGTCGGGATTCCGTAATAACGGAATTGGCTCCTGTAATTTACGAATTACAGCATATTCACTGCGTCCCTTCTGCCGGGTTAGCCCTAACACGGATGTGCCTCCGCAGCGTTCACATGCACATTCTAGCAATAGCCATGAGTCAATCACATCCAAATGAATTCCATTTTGTTTTCTTTCGATCCGATTATCCAGTAGGAGTAATCATTGAACACAAATTCTGCTCCGGATATGCGGTGAGCTATGCATATTCTCCTTAGGAAACCCATTTCCGAACTGGGCCTGTAAAGGCTGCCTTGGTAGAAAAGAGCTCCACAATAGCATCCAGAAATACGAATGATGAGGGTGATCCGTTCTATTATTTACGGAATCTGTGCTAGTATGTACTCCCCATGGGGATGCTCAATAATTCAGGTTGACAGGTTAAATATCCCCGGTCCTCTCTCCCTTCCAAGTTCAACTCTTTACTCCTAAAACGAGGAGAGGCAAAACCGGCCTAGATATATCAATTCTACTTGAAATTCTTTGCACCTCAAGAAGAAAGAGAATGGCCCGTCTACGTGTCGCTTGCGCCGGCCTAGGTCGCATGGGAAAACGGCATGCCGTACACTTCGCCGAACAAACTCCTCGCGCCCATTTGGTGGCCGTCAGTTCCCCGGACGAAACTGAACTCGAATGGGCACGCGAACGCCTTGGCCCATTAGGCGTAACAGTGTACAAAAGCTACGACGACATGCTCAAACACGAGGGTCTGCAGGCAGTGGTCATTGCGTCGGCGACGGCTGTACATGCCGAGCAAGCCATCAAGGCTATGGACGCTGATTTGCACGTTCTGTGCGAGAAGCCATTGTCTACCAGCGTTGAAATTGTACCTACTCCTCTTCCCATGCTTCCCTCCATTACGCCTCTAATGATATGTAAGGGGAGGAGCTGACAGCTTGAAACAGTCACAAAGTGTCCTCGACGCGGCAAAACGCAAACCCCATCTCAAAGTCCTTTGCGGCTTCAGTAGACGCTTCGACGCATCCTACCGCGATGCGCACTCCAAAATGCTTGCAGGCACAATCGGGCGTCCTAGCGTGATCCGTTCCCAGACATGCGACAAGCTCGACCCTTCCGGATTCTTCGTTGCCTATGCACAATTCTCCGGTGGCATATTCGTTGATTGTTCCATACATGATATTGACCTCGCGCTGTGGTTTTATAGTGAGGATGGGGAAACAGGACCGATGGTGAAATCGGTCTCAGCTGTGGGGATCACGGCCGTAGAGCCAGATCTGAGAAAATATAATGATCGAGATAATGCCGTCGGACTCGTGGAATTTCACGACGGCCGGATCGCTTATTTTTATGCTTCGCGCATGATGGCGGCCGGACAGGAGGATTCCACTGAGATAATCGGCACAAAGGGTAAGCTCACCGTCAACACGCAGCCGCAAATAAATCTTGTCAATGTCTACGAAGCCAATGGTGTGCGAAGGGAGTTGCCGCAGCATTACTTTGATAGGTTTCGAGAGGCATTTGTGACCGAAGCCAGAGAGTTTACGGATTGCTGTCTCGATCATAAGCCTGTGCCGTTGAGGTTGGAGGGAGCGGTGCAGGCGGTTAGGATTGGGTATGCATTGCAAGAGGCGTTGATTAGTGGGAAGAAAATCTTTTTTGATGAGAAAGGGGAGAGGGTTGAGAGACCTGCGTTGTAGCTTGAAGTTGGAGGTCGGAAGTAGTGCAAGGAAGGGCATGTGACTGTTCCAATAACTGTCATCGATGTCTGATTAAAAGTCTTTAAAAGGAATTTCAACATCATGAATATTATTTATACAAATTATATCAGTGATAGGAAAGTGAATCCACTAACATGTGATTTGTTTACAACCTTCGTACGGCGTCGATTGAAAAAAAGAAAGAAAAAGAAGACATTACCGACCACCGGAGAGATACTCAAGCAGACTTCTCTCCCTCATCCTTCTGCGTCACCGTCGCCTTCCTCTTCCTCTTCAGTGCAGCCTCCATTGGATCCGTAAAGCCATCACCCCTCAACCATGCAAGTCCCTTTCTCACCCCAGCACCCTCAACAGCTTCGGGCGAGCACTCAAGGACAGCACCAAGAAGTGCCCATGACACGACTATAAGCGCTAACTCGCCTGTCTTTGATTCCCGCCAGTATCTGCGTTTCACGCCCGTAGCCCAAGCTGAATAGATTGCCGAGCGGAATATATAAGTAAATGCCCCCCGTCCCTGCTCGAGAAATGCGAATGGTAAACCTCCCATTGCGCCACTGAGGAAGAATCGTTTTGTGGGAAGGGTTGAGCGAGGGAGCAGGGCGTTTAGTAGACAAATACTTCCCCAGAATGAACCAGTTGATGCAGATAGTATAGCTGTCAAGCTGAGTATTCGCTTGGAGATTATGTTGATTGACGAGAGGGGGTTGGAGAGGGCTCTTTTGTAGCTGACTGCTGACATGGCCAGAGCGGTAACAGTTATAAACCGAACCAACGCAGGAGCAGAGTTCAGGATATGGCGCATAAAGGCGGTGCTACAGCTTGGTGTACTGGGGTGAAGCACGGCACATGACAACGAGGCAATGTTTGGATGAGCGGGCGAAGTCAATGGCGAGATTGACTTGATTTGCTTGGGAAGAGGATTGGGGTTATTAGGATGTAGAATGGGCGAGATGAAAATCCTAGACGGGTCAGCTTGTATTCCTTTTCAGAGGTTGATTGAACATACGGCCATTTCAAATCGGCAATTGAGCCGAGGGAGTCGACTAGATTATGCTGACTCGGCCATGATACAGCAGCCGGAAAGTGCTCAGGGCGCTTTGGAATGTAGCTCCCAGAAAATCTCAGGAGCAGATCGCCCATCCACTATCCCACGAATTAGCTCTTGTTTTCATACAGCATACGAATAGACATACCTTAGGCATCGTCTCCCGATCGAACACAAACGCATGAAACAACTGCGCACACGAAATAGGCATCAACAACCAACTGCCAAACCACCACGGCTTATACTTCAAATACCCCTTCGCATTTAAAGCATTATACAAAAACTCCAGACTGCGAGTAGCCATATAAATTGCAACTGTTACGCGGAGTTTGCTTTGCGGGCAAACACCCAATGCGGCACCGGCAAGACTGGCGCCTACGACGGGAGCATATTTTGATGTCAGGGCTTGTGAGAAGCGAGGGTTCCGTTCGCGAAAGGGCTTTGCGTCGTCCGTCCGTAGGTTTGCACGGAGGCGGACGAAGAAGCGATATAAGATGCGGTGGATGAGAAGTACTAAGGAGAGGGAGAGTGCGAGTCGGAACTTGGGGGAGCGGATAAAAGGTTCGCGAGGTGCTTTCTTGGTACTATAATCCCAGTCAGAATTAATTAATTGGCTCAATTTAGAACAGTAAGGAAATAATACCTAGTATCGCCCTTCCCAAGTCTAGCAATCAAAGCTTCAGTCAACGAAATTCCACCACTAACACCGAGAAACACTCTCAATGAAGCTCGAATAGCAGCTACATTATACTTGTTCGATGTGCGCACAATGCTCTCGTATCTAGACGGCGTTGGAAGCTGATGGCTCCAGGCCAAGGATCGTTTGAGTATGCGATCGTAGAGGACTTTGTACTCTTGTGCGCTCAGGGATACGCGCAACGCATTTCGTATGACTGGGTGAACGGCTGGCGCCGTGGCATCGTCTGGCGGTGGGTTTCTTTGCGGAGGCATTCCAGTAATTTTGACGTTCAATCACTGTATGAACGTACCGTTTGATGAGGCAACCATTGATGGAGGTACCTCCAGGTATGGATAGGATGTCGACGTTGAATGAGGAGGGAATTGGAAGGAGAGGGAGGTCATGAGGTCTTGAGGTGATTGACCTGGAGAACCTCGGCTCATTGGTTGCTTCCCCGCTAACCCCGGATGGAATAAGAAGGTGTCATAGCGTCATTTTACTGCTATCACTTTGTATGCAAGTTATAATAAAAATTATAGGAAGATGAATGAATGATTATTCGCTCTTAAAATGACTATACATAAGTCGATGGCATAAAGGCAGATTCAAATAAGTATCACTCCGTGCGCCTGACTGAACAAGATTAAAACAAGAACAGTAAATCCCAATGCCACCGTACCATCTATCATCTTACATATACCCATTAGACACAATACTCTACCAGAAACTGCACCATCCGATCCAATGCTGACAGATATTCTCAACGCTAGTCGCCTGGGCAAGAAGTTTGTCGACCTGATCGCTCACATTAAGTTCTTCGTTTGGTTTAAAGTCTCGTCCGGTGAGCTTCTCCTTGACACGGGCAAGGACTTGCAGAGCACGTTGATTCTGTGCTTCGCGAGCTTCGTTTGCAACGCCCTGTGGTGCATCGAGTATGCCACCGCCTTCTAGAATCGATGCTCGGCGATGACGGGTGAAGTTGCTTGGTTGAATGCCGTGTTCGAGGTTGACATCATCCACGATCGATTGACGGCGGTCAACGGTTGAGAATGATGGTCTTTCAGGCGACTCGCGAGTTCCCAGACGCCAGTTGATTAGAGGGTCGTGGATAAACTGGATGGGGTTAGTGCGAATTAAAGTTGAATAATTGCAGAAGGAAACTTACAGCTTCAAGCACAGCCATTAACGAGTCCTTGTTCTCCCGAATGACGCGCATAACAGCTTCACATGTAATGCGATAGCTTCCCTCAATGTTGCTGACTTCCATAGCAAACGTCAACATACGCGTAAGGCGGAACGGAACTCTTTCCGGATATTTCTCCCGATGCATTGCAATTTCGAAACAGTCACCGAAATCAACATGCACGACTGTTCCTGTGAGCCGATCAAGCAAAAGGTTGGATGGATGCCTGTCCCCAAGACCGAGGATATATCCGACCATTGATGTAACACCTAAAGAACGTGTATAGTTGGTTCGTCGCTCGAGCCAGGATTCCGAGCTCTTGCTCTTCAACCAAAGAACACGATAGAGATCTTTACCCGTTGTATTGTCCATAGCGTAGCCAAAGACCTCGACCTTTTGCATCAACGTAAGATTGTCATAATCTGGTGCCATCTGCAGCATGATACGATGCTCAATGTTGAGTAGGATGCGGCGGCTTTCACGGTATTCCTTGATGAGCGCGTGCAGTGTGTCGCTGTTGGTAACCCAGCCGATCAAACCCGAGTTCTGAGATAGAGGTATAGCTGGGAATACTTGAACAGACAAATGTCTCTTGAAGCTTTCGCTGTCGTTGTCGAGAAGTGTGTTGACAAGACCAAACAGCTGCATGACACGTTCATCTTGTCGGATGTCTTCGTGTCCCTTGAGCGCGTACATGTAGGAGTTGCCGTCGCTTCCCTTGAGTGTCATCCTTCGTGGGCGCTTTTTGGTCTGGAGAACGTGTAAGACAGGGTCAAAGCTCATAATTCTGATAATCGGCCTGCCAGGGCGGAATGTTCCAGGTACTGCCAAATCAAGATCGGATAACTCCTTTAGTCGTGGCGAAACGTATTTCAGGTCAAGCGTCAATAGTTGAGGCAACTGACGAGCGATCTTGCGGAAGACATTGTAGTAGAGTTCCCAAGCCTGGTTAAGATCACCAAGCTCTTCAGTTTCACGATACAAGAGGCAATATTGTCTAGCCTCTGCAAGATCACGACCAAATGCTTGCGTGAACGAGACTTCCCTCAACGTCTGAGCGCCTCTGTCAAGCAAGTCATGAAGAGGAGCCAACGTGGCAAACATTCCTTCCACGTTATGGTCGCCGAAGTACAATCGTGACGCTTCCTCTAGACCTTCATGCCATAATTCATGCCACAGAACAGCAACACGGATCAGTTCATTGCTGACAATATCGGCTTGTTCAACCAGTTTCGCACTATGCTGTCTCATACTCTCCATAATATAAGTGGCTGATTGAGATCGTCGAGTGACATTTGACTTGATAGCCACGGTCACAGGGTACACGAGTGCTTGAGGATGAGCCTTGCCAACCTCAGCCAAGAGGCGATGAACTGCCGTGCGGACTTTTGCGTTAGGCTGGTTGATACGGGCAATCAGTTGTGGTGTGACTGCAAGCCAGGTGTCGATATTCACAGAAGTGAAGCCCTCAGTTACAACACTGTTGACATCAGTGTCTCCTCCATAGGTGAACCACAGTGTGAGCAATCTCAAGGTATCTTGTAGCGATGATGTAGAAGACAATGAGATGGAGCGGAAGAAGCCGCGAATCGCTGGAAGAACATGCTCGTTGATAATATGGCCGGGCACCGAGGAGCCGTCACGACTCTGCTGAGCAGCTAGAGTAGTGACAACCTCAAAGTTGGCCAGAGCCCAAGCATGCCAGGCTTTGTAAGAGTCGCGATTGAATTGTGTTGCTGCCGAGTACGCATTCAGCACTTCCCGAACATGTTCTGGTCGCCAGTCTCCGCTCTGAAGAGCTGTCTGCCATTCTCCCTGTTTCAAGTAGCTCTTGGCGAGGAGTTTCTTCAATTTTGTGACGTCTCCGATTCTCGACCGTAGGTGGTTGACATCGGGGTTGTTATCAAGCATGCCATTGAGACCATTTGTACCGTCATGGTCGGTATGATTCGCAAGCAAGGCATTGTATCTCGTGAGATCATCTGCAAGTGCAGAGGTGAATTCCTTGAGTGACTGCAAAGCGTCGACTTGATGACCTTGAGCCCATGCGAACTTGAATCGTGCATATTTGACTTCTGGTGGTACCACGATTTCAATACCATTTGGTCCTGACACCTCGGTTTCCAGAGATGCCAAAGTACGTTCAGCGATACCCATGCGGTTTGATTTACGGCACAAGTTGGCGTATTTGATCAACATATCCATGTTTTCATGCGGCGGAATAACAAGTTGTCGTACCTTGAGCATTCGTTGCCACACCTCTGCGTTCTGCTGGCAGCCGAGAAGTCGCTTGTTCCATGTCTCGCGCATCGCTTGCTGTTTCTCGGGATCGCCAACGTTCTGCTTGAAGACGATGATCTCTTCCAGCTCCGCAAGCATTTGGACTCGCACGACAACGTCATATGCTCGATTGTATGATTCTCCCAGAAGAGCTGACAGTTCAGTATCCAACCCGTTGCGCACCTTCTCGATATAAAGCGCCGCTTCCTCGAATTGATTGCGATTGATGGCAAGAATAGCTCCAAAGAAAGAACGATCAGGGGTATGTTCTTTCATAACACCAAGATAAGAGTCCATAAGGTCCCATTGACCACGACCCCAGGCAGCGGCGGCAGCCAGTGGCGCAATTGCTCGTCTGTGTTCCACCGATGCTTGATTCCACTTCTCCTGGGCTAGGTCAGACAGAAGTTTCCACTCTCCAAGAGCGTGTAGACAACGCATCTTGCCCATTGTAATACCGAAGGAGTCAGGGTCTTGTTTCTCACGCCGCTTGTAAGCTGCAAGTGCCTCTTCCCAACGCTGGAGCTTCTCAAACCAGGTTTCTTTGAGCTCAACATCGCGATATGCTTGAGCCTTGCGCAGAATACCAATGGCTGCATCAGACTGCTGGAGTTGATTGTTAATAGTAATTAATGCCTCCACAGCGCTAGAGTTCTGATCTTGCTCGAATTCCAACTCCTTGTAGTGAAGCGCTTTGGCGAATGCGTGACACTTGCCTGCATACCTGCCTAAAGTTCGAATGTCAATTGGCAGAGCCTTGTCATCGTGCTCCATGTACTCTGCGAGGTTGAGCAAAATCTGAAGAATTTCTGGAGGAATGTTTGGAGATGTCAGAGCCTTCTCAATAGAACGTACGAGTTCCTCTTGGTACTGGTCGTAAAGTTCTGTCCAGCATGAAACAAAGGCAGCGTTGAACAAGTCCTTAGCTAGGGGTTGATAGATACCAGCCAAACTAGCGCATGCCCTCAAAGCGGGCGAAGGCGACTCTTTCAAAAGTTCCACGCTGAAGCGCCTAATCCATTCCTGCCAGTCCTCGCGTGTGGACTTCTGCGAGGCATCCCAAGCGTTCTTGAGATGCTGCTGGTTTACTTGCATCTTCTTCTGCCCTATTTCTGCATAATTCGTATCATCTGCCAGAGTTCGGTAATTCTCGTGAAGAGTCAGATCTTGAGGGAGAGATTCGCCCTTTTGCAATTTCACGACATATGATTCGTACGAAGAATTAGTTACTTGGTGTTGTTTCATAGTCTGTTTCGCGTTAGTTGACGATAGTTGAGAAATTGCTGATACAGCCTACCTTGTTAACGAGCTGGATGTAATGAGTAAAGTCTTGTCCTAGTTGGAAAATCAGAGCACAGATGCAGTCCATAGCGGCTTTTTGAAGTGTGCGGTCATTGCTTGCAATAACTCGAGATAAAGAATGAATCATGAGCGAGGCAAAGTCAGACACATTGACTTCGCGTGATAACTTGCCCAAGGTCTCAATGGCGGATTTCCGAATATTAGGAGGATTCTGAACCTTATCAAAGAGGCGCACAATAGACGGAACAATCAGGTGCATGTACTCCTCGCCGCTGGAGCCGAAAATGAGGAAGCTATGTAAGATGCGTTCGGATGGCTGTCGCCGTGGAGAGATATCATTTTCAAGAGTGTCCAACATCAAGGGGATCAACCCAGCTAGGTACTTCTTGAATTCCCCTTCGAGTGCTGTAGAAATCGCTTCGACCAAAGAGAGAATGGTGGCTTGTACTTGATGATTGGAGTCCCAATAATCACGAATGGTGTCGATAATTTCGGGAAGAAAAGCACGAATATGTTGGCGGACAATGTTGACAAGAATGGCAAGCTGATTGAAATATGACTCTAGCCGGCTAACAGGGGAGCTTCTTATCACCCCCAGAAAGCCTGGAATGATCTGCCCAAGGAACGACACACATTTCAATCCAAGGGTTTTGAATATCGTGACAATAGCGTCAATCACAGCTGAGTGGTATTGCGCTAAAGAGTTCTCCCGTAGTATGTTCTGCAGCAAAGTATTGATGACCACTGTAGGATAGTATTCTTCGCTGGACGGTGTCAGGCCTTGCATTATGAGGGCGACATCTGAAATTGGCTGCACTTCGTTGATATATCGAACATCGGGTGAACTCTCGCTGATTTGTTGATATTTGTAAGGGTCTAAAGCTCCTAGGATACCCAGTAATTTGATGGTCTCTTTGCGAAGTGAGCCCGTCTGCTCGGTCTTGATGATGTTAATCAAGACCGCAAGTAGTTGGGGATACTCCATGTATGGTTCAATAACAAAACCGGAGTTACTGGCTAGTTGACCCAGTGTTCGTAAGGCTGCTTCTCGTTTCGAATGTGATGACAGATCCTGCAAAGAATCTAGGATGATTGGCATTAGCTGCGGTAGGTAGTTTTCATTTCTGGTCCACCGATATTTGCGAGTTCTCCGATGGCTCTTAGAGTCGTTGAGGCCACATTTGCACTCGGGTCGGTCGTCTTGGGCAGTAAGGAAGTGATCATGGGGTCTACGTATGATCTTATAAGCTTGGTCGCATTAGCAACGAAGAGGCTAATGAGCTGCGCGCTCTCTTCTTTCTGCCGAGCTGTGCTAGCAAATCCAAGCCCTGTCAAAAGATTGACGAGAAGTTTTCTGAGCGGAGGAAAGACATATGCCGGATTGACACTGGAAAGACGTCCGATAATACTGATGGCCGCTTCACGCACAGCAAAAACTTCGTCGTTAACCGCCAAGAATAAGCATCGAATATTCTCCGGTTTAGCCAGATGACGGTCAAACTTTCGGTCTAGCGACAATAGAACTGTACGGCGGATCTCAGGATCAGGATCGCCGACGCCTACAGTGAGCAATTTATCAATGACCTCGCCAACAACTTGGATAGAGTGGCTGCTCGTTTGGTTGATAATAGGGTCGTGCACGAACAGTTGACAGCAAGTCAAGGCAGAGGCTTTTCGGATCTCTGGATTATCGCTTTCGACGTATTTTATGGCGACGTCGCGAACGAATTCATTAAGTATATGGCCAGAAAAATCAAAACTGCCCAATGTGTGCAAAGCCAGGGCGACTTCTGTATCGGAATGAAGTTCTTGTGGTGTGAAATCTTTGGCAAATGAGGGAAGAGGCGGCGGTCGGTTCTCCGGGCATCCTAAAGGTCGGAACGGGGTGCCGCACAGGATGATACTCAACATGTCAAGCAATTTCTCCTGTATCGTGGCTTTGATAGGAGGAATGTAGTGCGCCATATCTACCAAAGCTTGGGTAAGGGATTCGCTGAGACCGCAGGCGAAGATCGGATCAAGCAAAGCTTCCATATACTTGCTGAGGGCTTGGCCGACAGCTAGCGACAACATACTGATACATTCGAACATAGGCCCTTCGTCTACTCCTGCACGGTTTCTCGCTTTCAACGCCAGGCCTTCTCGAATGTACACTATTATGGCGTCCAGGTATTGTCCAATCGCAACACCGACCGCATTTGCAATCTTTCCGATCGCAATGAAAGCGGCGTTTCGTTCCTTCTCCCTCTTGAGTTGCGCTTGGAGGTACACCATGAATCTGTGCAAGTAGTTGTTTGTAAAGTCCATAGGAGCGTAGGAGGCAAGGATCGGGATCGTGCGAACAACCTGGGTCCGAATCTTGGGGTCCCGATGATCTTTCAGACGGAGTACGATCTCACAGGCGTTCCTGTAGTGCTCATTCATAAACATAGCGCCTTTCAATAGAAGTTCTCTCAGTATCAACAGGGCGCCGTGAATCCAGTCTACATTGCTGGATCTGAGATTCTGTAAACACTCCTCGTAGATGCGCGCAAACCACTGTTGTTTCACGACGACATCTCGGGCGGCGATAATTTCGAAGCATTCACTTACAGCCTCGGCAGCAGTCTCTCTGATAAGGACTTTGGGATCCTTGAGGGCAACCCAGATAAGGTCAAACACTTGTGACACGAATCCATATAGCAAAGTAGGCGATCCTTTGGCGAGCTCTCGTATTATCAACACCGCCGCGAAGCGTCTGCTTTCTTGTCTTTCTGATTGGAGCCATTCTAATGCCGATTGTATTTCGCTTTCCACCAACTCGGCCGTTAATGCACCACCGGGTTTCGCGAGTCGGCCGAGCGATCGAGCAGCATAGACGAGTACTGCATTATCGTTACTTCGTAGTGCGCTTCGTAAATAACTGGCAAATCGTGTTGTCTTTTGTGCCGCATCTACCCCGTCGAAATCAATGAGTCGGTCGAGAGCTAGAAGGCCGCCGATTTTTTCGTTGGCATCGCTGCCCGTGACGACTAGTTGGGCGATGCGCTGGCTGACGGCGTTGTAGAATTCGAGGAATTTCTCGGGGGCCCAGTCTGCGTAGAGCTATCAGTTACTATGAAATCTTACCAGACAACCGGCCTTGATGAAGCTCACCTCGAGAAACAGTGAGAACATTTTCATAGAGCTCAAAGGAAGCTCTGACGCGCACTTCTTCGTTTTTGGACTTCAGCTCAGTGAAGAGCCTCTGTACAACGTCCGTCACCGGACCTGCTTGCGCCATGATGGATAGCGACACGGCGCACACATCTGACTATGCGTAATTTCAGAGCTTCAAGCCAGTTATATTTTGTACTCAGCGAAACGGAAAATCTAGTCTGTCACCAACGGCAACATGACTGTGATTGAGGATCAGATTTAGGTCGAGACTATTAGTTTAGTGGTAGCCTCCAGCGGGAGCTGTGCAACCGCACGGACCACCCAGCATATCATGTGCGGTGCTGCCTTTTTCTGAAAGGTTTATACTATATATTATTCAGTATAACGTATAATACTACAGAGTACATTGTTGCAGATTCTCACTGTTCGGCTGCTTTGGATGTAATGTATCTTGGGAGATACTGGCCAGTGCTGGATTGGACTCTGACTTAATGTCAACTATATCCACCCTTGACCACAGGACAAGCACCAAGGGTTTTCTTTTCATGGGCGCCTGGATCTGTTTTCTCAGTTCTGAAATTCATCACAAGTCGGAAGATGCTTTGCACGTTTCTCGAAAAGGTGCTCAGACTTTCCGACACAATATCCAACGCAAGCCTATCTGTGTGACTTATCCTTCATTTAGATATAGACCTCCTGTGAGAGCCATTAATTGATTGTAAACGGTGATTGGCGAACCAGGCACTCCTTGCGCCATCGAGAAACGGCCTGCTACGCACTATCAAATGCCGTTATCCGGTCCAGTCTCCATAATGTGGCGGGCATATAAAGGAGTGAGGGGTACCCCATGAAGCATCATACGTCAAATACATATTCTTGCATTCCGCATATAGATGCTTTTGACCTGTAGCAATTGCCCATTCCTCAACCAGCAGTTATCAAGATGGTCAAAGTATTTCTGACTGGTAAGACATTGGCCCTATATGACCTTGTTGACGCAATACTGATATGATTGTTGTCGCGATTAGGTGGCAGCGGCTTCATTGCGGCCCACGTTCTGAACATTCTGCTTGAACATGGGTAACTTCAATCTCAGAATCGATTTCGACAACATCCGCTTATCTCACCGGCAGGTTCGAGGTTGTAACCACTGTCCGATCTGCGCAGAAGGGCGACAAGATTCTCGAGGCATACCCCAATCTCCCAAGGGACAAATTGTCCTACGTCATCGTCGAGGACATTGCTAAGGAAGGGGCTTTCGACGAGGTACGGCCGGATACACCACTTTCTATCAGGCCAGAGCACCGTTAACAGATAGACAGGTCCTCAAATCCGGACCAGCTTACGACTATGTCATTCATACGGCCTCCCCTTTCCACTATAACTTCACCGACCCCGTCAAGGAGATCCTGAATCCGGCCATCAACGGCACAAAGGGAATTCTTAACGCTATCAAGTCTTATGTTCCTTCCGTGAGACGAGTGGTAATTACGTCCTCATTTGCTGCCATTACCAATGCCCCCAACCATGTCAAACGCTATGACGAGTCCGTGTGGAACCCCGTCACCTACGAGCAGGCAACCAAAGACGACAAATTCACCACATACCGAGGTAGCAAGGTATGTTATCTGTTAATCCAACATAAGTAGGAGTACTTACTTACATGGAAATGGCAGACCTTCGCCGAGAGGGCAGCCTGGGAATTTGTAGAGAAGGAGAAACCAAACTTTGACATAGCAACGATCAATCCTCCATTCGTCTTTGGTCCTGTTATCAGCTACCTTAATAGCCTCGAGAGCCTCAATACTTCCAACCAATTCATCACAAATTTCGCCTTGGGCAAGAAGAAGCAAGGCACTTCACCAAAAGACCATGTGCTATGGGTTGATGTACGTGATGTGGCTCTGGCTCACGTCAAGGCCATTGAGGTTGCAGAAGCGGGCGGCAAGCGATTCTTCACAACGGCAGGATTCCTTAGCAACAAGGACCTTGTGGGAGCCATTCGTGAGACACAGCCGAAGTATGCATCCAATTTGCCAGATTACGGTGAAGTTGGAGAAGTATCTTACGAGTACGAGATTGACAACTCGAGGGTTCGCAATGTCTTGGGTATCCAATTCAAGTCGATCAAGGAGTCAGTCGGTGATACTCTTTCTTCGCTCGCGAAAGTGGGTTTGTGAAAAATTCATCCTCGGAGGCGATCACACGAGACAAAACTTATAGAGTCGTAGAGACTTAGGAGAATAAGATAGAAAACAGAATATTCGTCCTTAATTCTCAAAGCAAGAAAGCGTAAGGGTTAGTCGTGCGCATGAACAAATATTTGCGCTAAAGGTTATTACCACCCGCCGTAGCGGATCCGGTCAACTTTTCGGAGAGATACTTTTCTTCAAAGGAGCATCAGACAGGAGATCGTATCAACAGTCATAACCATACAGCCATGGCGGCTCCAAAACTCTCGCCAACGGCTAATTTGCTGAGAAACTCTCGTCTATTTGCGTTACCTACGCCATTGACAACCGCGCCACGACCCGTTACTTCCAAATCTGTCAATGAGTCGTCTTCCGCAACGCTTCCACATCCGACTAGAGCTGCCATTGAAACACCGCCATCGGCTCTCTATCAAGGAGACTGGGGCTTGAAAAGGGCACTACCTGCAAAATCTACGATTGAAAGATCCAGCAAGCCTGTGATTCGCGTCAATGCGCTCGACACATTCGAACATGTCACTGACTTCGATTCCGCCGGTGATCACACCATGACCCTGACGAAATTTCAAGAGCTCCATCTTCCCGTCTCTTTACCTCAGACTGCCCGAAAGAACCAAACGAGCAGTTATGGCAAGGGACATGAAAGTCCATTCGAACTCCGACACGATAACGTCTCTACTAGCGAGGGCGCCAAAGATCGTGGTGCTAAATTATATCGGCAATCCGGGCCGTGGCTGGGCGGTCAGTCTGAGATCCAATTTCAAGCCTATTTGCAAACCTTACGGCGTCGAAGACCGGAGTTGTTGAAGCAGTTGCGAGAACAATACGAGAACAAATTGACTGTGGAGCGTAGATCGAAAGCGCAGGATGAGGGTGGTTTGGACGCCGACCAAACCATTGAGCCGGTCAAAGTCACAGATGAAGAGTTCCAGACGTATCTGAAGAGGCTGCGGACGAACAAGAGGCTGGCTGGGCCCGAGCTCAGTCGTCTCTTGGATCTTCATACCTTGTCATCCGATCTGCCTCAATGGGCAGTGGGCACCAGTTATTACGAGGCGACTGCGGCAAATTTAGCCTCCCTTGCCTATGCTAGCCAAGGACCACCACGAACTCACCCCTCCGCCGGTCTTGCTTACACTCGATCAGGCGCAATGATCTACAACCATCCCTCGTACGGCCCTCAACAAGCCATGCGCCCTGTGCAGGCTCGTGTCTTAACTGCCAAGACAAGGAAACGACGATATAAGCGCCGTCCTGTCCTCGGTGTCGCCGGTATCGCATATGAGGATGAGGCTGAGACCATGGAAGACAGTACTAAAGGTGTCGAGTACCTCGACCCTTCGATCCCAGGTGGTGGTAAAGTCTTGGTGCACCCCAAGCGAGTCTCGATATCTTCTCAGGGGACAATCAGTCTTGAAGCCAGCAGGGCTGAAAAGGACACCATGGCGCCCTATGGGCTTTCCAACTACGAACCCAGTGACCCAACTAATATATCTCCAGCAGCGCAGTCGACGCAACGGGATGTTCCTCGACTTGTTTGATTTCTTCCAGCGCGAAAATGGATTAGTAGCCGTGTTCTATGCCATATACTGTTGTGTAGCTATACATTGTACAATAGACCTTCTATTTATGTTACCTGATTCTCCATCCATAATCACTTTAGATCTATTCTTTGACATGTCATCTTGGAAGATACTACGAAGTCCTCAAGCATTTGTTCTCACAAGAAACCACGTGATTATATATGATGCCAAGACAATATATCCCCTTTCGGCTATAAGCGTGAAATATTTCGTGGCTCTGCTTCACGTGACTCGATAACCGGGCGCCAAGCCCGCACCAGCCCACAGAAGATTTCGAAATAATATCTCGGATCCAACCTGACGGTATTCAACCTTTTCGACAATCATCATCAAACCGCCAAAATGGGTCGCGTCCGCACAAAGGTACGAATATATTGATTAGAAAGACGATACAAGATACATGTCAGGCTAATTGCTTTTTTTGGGGGGGTTTATAGACCGTCAAGAAGTCCGCCAAGGTCATCATTGAGCGTTACTACCCCAAGTTGACGCTCGACTTCGAGACCAACAAGCGTCTTTGCGATGAAATCGCCATCATTGCCTCCAAGCGTCTTCGCAACAAGGTACGCCCTATTTTGTCGGCCTTTCGAGAGTTTGGTGGAAAACCTAATACTGATTTGTGTGGGTTAGATTGCTGGCTACACCACCCATTTGATGAAGCGTATCCAGCGTGGCCCCGTCCGCGGTATCTCCTTCAAGCTTCAGGAGGAGGAGCGTGAGCGCAAGGATCAATACGTCCCTGAGATCTCAGCTTTGGATGTTTCCCAGTCCGAGTCTGGTCAGCTTGATGTTGACGCTGATACCAAGGATCTCCTTAAGAGCCTCGGCGTGAGTTTTCCCATTACACTGATCATGGTAGAAATTGATCGGCTAACTCGATGCTTTAGTTCGACTCCCTCAAGGTGAACGTTGTCCAGGTCTCTCAGCAGCAGCAGACTGAGCGCCCTCGCCGCTTCCGGTAAATCATTCCTTCCGACAAGCAATGGGAACCTTCTTGACGAGCAAGGGCTGGGTGTGGATTTAATGTCGTGAAAGTATCAATAATATCCATTTTCGGCACCCAGAAAAAAGCGAAAATGATTTTTTCACGCAGGAAGATAGTTCTCGAGAGAGATTACTCTTCTTAATGTTTTGATGATGTAGCTAATCTTGGCTGTCTTCATTGACACAGCAACGATACCAAAAAATGAAAAGAAACAGGATTTTCCACAAACCAGGTGTCGCTGATTCTCTTTATCACGCTGATATGGGATGATGCTTGATTGCCAATTGCTTTTCCTTTCTCTCCTGCCTACATATCCCTTGTCCCCATCTTCTGCTGCTCCGCATCGAGTTGACTTTGCCCTCGTTTGGCGGCTTCATCTGGAGGTCATCTTTCCACGAAGTCTGGTTGTCATCATAGTCACATGGCAGATCAGATATCTCTGCGCGACTGGGCTTTGTAGATCCATCTACGTTGTAATATTGTAGTTTTTCTTTTGGTGATAGTACCAGTTCAAATACCGTCAAGTATATCGCCCTTATCTGGAGCATCATCGTCACGACTCTGCTTAAGCTGTTCATGAGTCTTCTGAGGCAGGTAGCCCTCAATCGAACCTCCGGTGCTGTCTCCTGGGCGAGCAACAGGAGCCGCCGGTATACCGCCATGCAAGTCTACATCATTCTCCCGGACATCTACGTCCACACGACCTTGTTTCCTAAACGTTGGACCAACGTCACCTCGTTCAAGAGCGAGTTGGTTCGCGGCCGCTGAGGAAGATTCAGCATTCATACTGAGGTTCTGCATCTTCGCAGCCAACCCTGTATCTTCTTGTTTCACGTCTTTCTTAACTTTCCTATGTTTCGTCTGTCGAGCCTCTTCCAGTAACTCAAAAGGTTTGGTCCGCGAGTCTATTGCCCGTCTTTCCCATACAGGCTCCTCAGCCAACTGCACACGCAGATACAAAGCTCGCTCAGCGCATTGATCCGAACACCACATTTCCAACTTCTCACGAGGCACAACCTTCATCTCTCGACCGCGGCCATTGTCTCCGCTGCCTTTCGGTCCCCATAAGATTCGAAACTTGGTATTGGGATCCTCCTTTCTGTGCTCGCGAGGACATAACGCATAGCCACATCGACCTTCTATATTGCGCTCAAGAATGAGATTGTCAAAGTCTGCTGGTTGGAACGGCACAAGAGCCGCTTTGAGTGCTGCAGCATCCGCTGTAGATGGTTGCGCGGGATCTGCCGATTCTGACGATGGGAAGTCGATTAGTTCTAGTATGCGATCTAATATTAGGGCTTGGGCGTCCTTTTGTGCTTGAATTTGGTTTGCATGTTGTAGCGCAATGGCCAAGTGCCGTGGATTGGGGGGCTTTTCACCCGTGTACCTGTAGTTTTTGGCCTGTTCTGTTGTGGGAGCGTTCAGTTGTGACATGGTAATATGGCTGTAGCCGAAAGACGGAAAATCTTCAGTGGGGTTGTGTCGAGGACTCGAGGGACAAGTGATCGCTGAAACAGGACGAAACGCTACGACCTGCTTTTCAAGCCGTCAAAACATTCCAGCCATAGCCGATAAGCAAAATTGAAACCCGAAGCAAGATCCTAAAATCTGAAACTCGTTTGCTCTACTGGAAAGAGAGTCTCGAGTGGCGGGAGATGAAACGGGAAGCTCAGCGTCACTGGTGGAGCCTCAGTCTGAGCCAAGGGCTGTTGCTCCCCACATCCTTCTTGCTTTAACCCCCGTCAACCTCGCTCTCAACGCTTAGTTTAATTCTTGTTCTTATTATAACAAGCTCTCACTGCGTGCCCGATACTGCCTTGTGTATCCGGGCCACCACCTACGCTTCGTTTTAGCTTGTTCAGTTTGTGGCTTTGCCAACCACATAGTACTAGGTAAGGCCTCTGCTCAAGTGTCCCGCAGTCCGATCCGCATCAGCTAGGTTATTGTTGTTGACTCGGCGCCCTTGCACAGAGCAACACTTTAATCCAAGACCACAACATAGCCATCGTCATATACAGATTTTCTACGTAAAAAAACGTCGATCTAAGAAGCATTCAATTCTGACTACTGCAGCAGCCGGATTGACACAGCGACCTCGCTCCCTTTGACGTGTGTTGTCAGTTTCCCCTCATTGCGCTAATCCCGCTGCCTACGAACCAACACACAACCTCACCACACACAAACAACCGCGAAGTCCCGGAGCACTACCACCCAGATGTCCGGCCCGCCGTTCACGGTCAAGGCTCTTTTTGATTATACATCAGAGCATGAAGATGACCTTCATTTCTCAATCGGCCAGGTGATTACTGTCACCGCAGTAGAGGATGCGGATTGGTACTATGGGGAATACAACGATGAGACTGGAAAGCAAGAGGGTATCTTTCCTCGCAATTTTGTCGAGAGGTTTGAGCCTACAGCTCCGCCAAGGCCTAGTCGCCCTGTAAAAGCGAAGAAGGAGGCAGACCCGGTCCCCCCACCAGCACTACCTACGTTTGAGACCTCGGCTACGAACGAGGTCGAGGATGACCACGTCCAAGAGCCGGAGCCAGAGCCAGAGTCAGAGCCAGAGCCAGAGCCAGCTGTCCAATCACCTCAAGAAAAAGCTGTACCGCTGCCATCTTCCCCCCCTCAAGCTCCTGTTACTGAGCCGGTTGTTCCCCCAGTGGTTTCGCAGCCACCCAAGCAGCCTCAGCCTGAGCCGAGTGCAGCGCCTGCAGCAAAAGCTCCCCCGCCAGTTGTTTCGAGCAAGCCGAGCTCAAATTCGTTCAGAGACCGTATTGCTGCGTTCAACAAACCTGCTGCACCTCCAATTGCTCCTTTCAAACCAGGTGGCCCAAGTTCTAATACTTTCATAAAGAAGCCATTCGTCGCGCCTCCACCAAGCAAAAATGCCTATGTCCCAATACCAAGGGAACAACCCCCTCCAAAGGCGTATCGTCGCGAAGAGGACCCGGAAATTGCCAACAGAGAACCTCCTGTGTCTGAACATTCATTGCCGTCACCACCTGCCGAGCCAGGTCAGGACGAGGATCAACCGAAGCCGACGAGTCTGAAGGAGAGAATTGCCTTACTTCAGAAACAGCAATTGGAACAGGCAAATCGTTTGGCCGAAGCTGCACAAAAGAAAGAAAAGGCGAAAAGACCACCAAAGAAGCGGACCGAGACTCAGGAAGCTCCCCAAATCCCTGCTGCCGCTGAAAGTTCAGAGTTGGAGCATGCAGAGAGTCTTGAAACTCCTCGTGGTGAACGGCCATCGTTTGAAGGAGAAGGTGGTGAAGATGTCAAGCCTGCGCAGCTTGCCTCTCCTCCTCTACCTTCTCGCGAGCTTATGAGTGATACAAATGATGCAGATTACTCGGGCGCTGCGGACACTGAAGATGCCGAAGAAACATCGACAAGTAGGGAAGACATTGATGAAAGACCTCGAGCGCAAAAACGTGCTGTGCAGGAACAGCCAGCAAGTGATCGTGACGACGAATCAGCAGCAGAGGACGATGAGGAAGAAGGTGAAGACGAGGAAGAAGTCGATCCCGAAGTCAGGAGGAGAATGGAACTCAGGGAGCGTATGGCCAAAATGAGTGGTGGTATGGGTATGATGGGTATGTTTGGCGGAGGTGGTGGTGGCATGGGCATGGGAATGCCTCCAAGAAAAGCCAAGGCTCCTGAAAATACTGGGAGGCAAGCAGAAGAATTGGAACCGCCCAGGTCCCCTTTACACGCTCCTCCGGTACCAATCATGGCGCTGCCTGGTATGAACGTTCAGAGACCATCGGCGTCCTCTCCTAAGGAAGTTGAAAAGGAAGATGAGCACGAGGAAGTACCGATTACTCAGCAGCATTCTGCAGAAGAGCTGCCAGATGTCGAGGATGTCGTAGAAGAACATGAGCCCGCACCGCGGAAGTCAGTGGACAGAGCTCCTCCACCTCCTCCGCCGCAAGAACGTCCTGTTCCTCCTCTGCCGTCTGCAGAGAGCAAGCCGCCTCCACCACCTGGTCCTGGATCGCAACCTGCTCCACCTCCTCCGGCACCGGAATCACGACCTGCGGCTCTGCCACATAGGCCCGTTACATCTCCAAGTCCTGGCTCGGAATCAGATGATGAGCTTTCAATCCATACTAACAAAATGTCACTGGATTCAACGTTGACACAAGCAGTTCCTGCCAGTCCGCCACCACCTCCTCGCCGTTCCTCAACATACGATTCTGTTAGATCCACAACCATGTCGGAAAAGCGATTTAGCCGCGGACCTCCTCCGATTCCAACAAATCCTCCCCAAACTCCTTCCTCTCCACCGCAGGCTCGGCCACCGCCGCCACCTCCCCCTGGAGTGCTATCCCGACAAACCACGTCGGATTCTAAACATAGCATCATCCACTCACCAATCTCTAGGGATCATGGAATTCAAGACGAAACGACCGAGTATGAAGCGGATTATGACACTGACATTGCTCCTACCGCAAAACACAAAGATGCACTCAAATCGCATGGTCGAGAATCTAGTATCGAGGATGGAGGTGATGAACTGTCACCTCAGTCTCCTCGAGGACCACCGCCGCTTCCACCAACAGCTCCTCGTGCTGCACCTCCCCCTCTACCACCTAGCCAGCCGCCTAATAAAAGGACCTCCATGGATATCCCTCGATCTGCGCCGCCTCCACCACCTCCTGCAAGGAACCTGACTACTGAGGAAAACGAAGAGGACGACGATGACTACGATCCATTTCGATACGACTCTGGCCGTCCTAACCTGCCTCCTCCTCCCCTGCCATCGAACCCTCCTCCACCCCCGCGAGAAGAGGATAATGATCAAAATGACAGCCCTGTTTCTTTACCACAGGCTCCTCCACCCCCTCCACCACATGAAAAGACAGTTCCTCCTCCGCCAATCGAGGCTCCTCGATCCCGACAGAGTCTTGATATATCTAGAGCTATGGGCAACACTCGCCGATCTATGGATATTCCACGCCCATCCATGGATACAGGCTTCATCGCGTCCGATGTAGACCTTGCGGAGAGCACTTTCTGGTGGACACAGCCAAACACTCCTCCTCCTATATTCCAGAATCGCAAAGACTTGTTATTCGAGATTGAGGAGTCAACGTCAAGCAAACGCGGTGGTAAAACTACGGTCAGCAAGGATATCTATGTTCTGTTTGCAGACTATTCGCAAACCGTGATCAATGTTCGCTTTGATGCAAAAAACCCGAGTGATGTGACCTTTGAGCAACGACATGAAGCGCCTCCTAGTAAACTTCGGCAAGATCAGCTGGAGACTGCACATGAAAGATTTGGAAGCCGGATATCTGCTGCTGCTAGTTCGGTCCAAAACACGACCGTTGGCGATGGTACACCTTATGGTCTCATCCAGCACTTGCTTTCACCACTTAGTGATGTGCTTTTACCGGTGGGTACCAGAGCCTACGGTGCCTTGGTCTACGCGAATCTGGCCAACGCATCTGTCCAGCAACACGATGAAATTCGGGCTGGCGATATCATCAGCTTCCGCAATGCCAAATTCCAGGGCCATAAGGGTGGGCTACATCAAAAGTATAGCGCCGAAGTCGGCAAGCCAGACCACGTCGGTGTCATTGTTGACTGGGATGGAACGAAGAAGAAGATTCACGCATGGGAGCAAGGCCGGGAAAGCAAAAAGGTCAAGCCAGAGAGTTTCAAGCTGGGTGATCTCAAGAGCGGAGAAGTCAAGGTCTGGCGTGTCATGCCTCGAAGCTGGATTGGATGGGATGATGAGAAATAGCCATTCGTTCACCCTGGACTAGGTTAATTGTTTATATCTGTGTAAGTAGCAACCGCAGTCACTGGAGCTGAAAACTGTGAGTGCGCTGTCGTTAGATGACATTGTTTCAACGTGTCTTGTTATTGTATTCGTCCTGTCAACATACAGTGATTTTCATTCTATTCTCTTCTTTCCTACTGTTCAATGTCGATGCTAATATGCATGTCTATCACCATTTCATCCTAGTTGCATACGTGTCAAGAATTTCGTATGCATAATCTGTACCTAATGCACATACATACGCACTCGTGATAGTAACATTCAACCATGGCCTAACGGTCACTCGCCTCCCGCTGCACATAGCAAGCCGAGTCATATTACCGATAAGCATCGATCCCACGCTGACTTGTCCAACCAAAAGATCGCTTTCACTTAGATGTGACTCGCTCTAAGAGCGGTAGTGAGCTAGCATAGACTAGGTAGTAATTATCTCGTGAATGGCGGTCTGCTGTAGCATTGAGCGACGGTAACGGGCATTGGAAGCCCTAAGCCTGACAATCGGCAAAGACGGCAATTCGGCGGCCCCGCTGATTTTCCTTCGAACGCTGTGGTTGGCCGGGAACGGGCATGATTTCTGTTCTATGGCCAATTGTATCCCGTCTTTTCATTCTTACATGACTCTAGAATCTATCTCTTCTGGTTTCCCTGAAATTCCTTAGTTGGTACCCCATCTTGCTCGTGGATTTTGGTGGTGGCTATCCAAGTGGAGTTACATCAATCCAGAGAATGGTCGTTGATTCGTTCGTGAGACGGTTGAGAGGCGCGAGCTCCATTCATATAAGAAGGTGCCGATATAGGAAGTAGTTATATTTTTCTCTTTCTCTCTTTGCAATGTAAACGTGATAGACAGCAGACCTCTCCATGGCAGGCGAGGACGAGTATTTGGAGAAGAATCATGTTGTGCCTACGGCAGGCAGTAATAGTCAGGTAGTGCCGCCTATTGATCAGGATTATGGCCATGATGGCAGCCGTGACAGCAGCGATAGCGACAGTGATAGTCACGCCGAGCCTACATTCGAGTCAACTGCAGCCTCCAAAGAAGCAGGCTCGCAACAAAATGCCGTCACATCTCCAGACACAGAAGTAGGCGACCTCGAACGCAGCGGCACTCGTACATCCTCCACCCTCGCATATTCAGTCTTTTCGCCAGGCATGAAGCGATATATCGTCATTGCCGCCTCATGTGCTGGGTTCTTCTCGCCAATATCATCTCAAATTTATTTTCCGGCTATGAATACCTTGGCGAAGGATCTGAATGTTTCGATTTCGTTGATCAATTTGACTATGACCAGTTACATGGTACGCTCCCCCGTTCCCTGTGCCCTTAGGTTTGATTGTTTATGGAGTAGATCTTCCAAGGAATTGCACCCGTCTTCATAGGCGATTTTGCAGACAACGCCGGCCGACGACCGGCATATTTCATCTGCTTCGTAATCTACCTCGGCGCCAACGTCGGTCTTGCCCTACAAGACAGCTATGCCGCTCTCTTTATACTGCGATGCATGCAGAGCGCGGGCAGCAGCACGACGATCGCTTTGTCTGCTGGCGTCATTGCAGATGTTGCTTCTGTAGCCGAGCGAGGCAGTTATATGGGCTTCGTCACAGCCGGTTCTTTACTCGGCCCAGCCGTGGGTCCCGTCATTGGCGGCCTATTATCACAATATCTAGGCTGGAGAGCCATATTCTGGTTCCTTTTCATTATTGCCGCTGCATGGCTCGTACAGTTCATCATCTTCTATCCAGAGACAGGCCGCAAAATCGTGGGTAATGGTTCAATACCACCCCCGAAATGGAACATGTCCCTGATCAGTTACTTGAAATACCGCAAGGAGATTTCGGAAAATGGTCGACTCGCTGCTGAAAGCACTCTGCCAGTTACTCCACGCAAACTTTCGTTTCCAAATCCGCTGCCGACGCTGGCGATAGTACTGCAAAAGGACACGGCTGTCTTATTGATTACGAATTCGATCTTCTTTGCTGGGTTTTACGATGTGGCTGTTGCTATTACTTCGTTGTACTCGGATATCTATGGACTCAACGACTTGGAGATTGGGCTATGCTATCTGCCCTTTGGAGCGGGCTCTGCGCTAGCTGCATTCGCGAATGGGAAGTTTCTGGACGTTAATTATCGCCGTATTGCGACACAACTTGGGCTACCCGTTCAGCGGAATAGGCATACGGACCTGAAAAACTTCCCAATTGAAAAGGCTCGGTTACAGATTGCGTTTCCGTTAATTCTCGGCGCTATTGCGCTCATCATTGTGTTTGGATGGGTGCTAAATTATGGTGTTCATCTGGCTGCTCCGACCGTTATTACTTTCTTCATGGGGTTTTGTCTCACGGGTTCATTCAATACTGTCAGCACGCTGTTGATCGATCTCTACCCCAACAAAGCTGCCACGGCGACGGCCGGAAGTAATATCACCCGTTGTCTACTTGGAGCTGGTGCCACGGCTGTCATCGAGCCAATGTTGGCTGCAATGGGGACCGGATGGTGTTATACATTTATTGCATTGGTGATGTTGGCTACAACGCCATTGTTGTTCATTTTGATTAATTACGGACCGAAATGGAGGGAGGAGAGGCGTCTAAAAGAGACGGCAGAGTAGATTGCATGATGCATGAAGACGGCGTTTGGTTTATGGTTGAGCGTTTGGGCGCGCATATTCCGGGGATATCTTGGAGATAGCATACAGTTTACATTCATTCAAAAGTACATAGAGCATTTACCATCATACTACATACGATTGTGTGTGTTGTGTTGTGGCTGGTAACCTGTATATATTTCAAACTTCCCGTCTAACCAAATGCAAAATAAGCACGTTCCAGCGATATTCTCTCCGACTCCCAAGCCAACCAATCCGACCTCGTAGTCCTAAATCAGTCAGTCATATCACTCATAGTCAATAAGTCTAGGGGAAGAACATACGGCAACAACCCCATAGCATTAACCTTCCAAACCCCCATCCCCAACAACGCAAATTGCATCAACACATAAACAGCCTTACAACCCCAGATTTTCGCCCTGTTACTCTCTGTCTCGAACTTCAAAAATTGCGCGTTTGTGGCAATCAAGCCTTGGATGGGACCCTTGAAGAGCATGAATACCATCATGATGCTGAAAATTTGCAGGCTATTGCCGGACATGTACATCATGATTGCGTTCATAGGGATTTGTTTGCTGGGAGCGAGGGCGACTTCCCAGGCTTTTTTGAGTTTGAGGGTGTCGGTTTCGATCGGTTTGCGGTCGGTGATTGATTTTGTTTCTTGCTATTAGAATTATCAGTATAGGTTGGGATATTCATAGCTTGAGGGGGGGTGATCGTACCTGCTTGCCTGATGCCTTGGTGGTGAAGCCGGGTGGGTTGCGAAAGTTGCTCTTTCCGGAGCGTTTGGCAAGAGGCGTGTTCATTTCAACGACCCATTTGGGCGGTGGAATAGCAGATGTCAAAGACATCTTCACCATGCGACCTTCAATCACAAAGTGTAGTAGATGGCCTCGGCGACGAGTTTGTGAAGGAGAGATGTCGTTAGACCGCGGATTCAGCGGAGATATCCACAGATGGGCCGGAATGTAACTGATTGGCCGAGCCGCGCCTTCTCCTTTCTGAGCTCCGACTATCTCGGTCAACTTCGATATTTTATCTTATATTCTTCCTCATCTTATCTCGATTCTTTTGCAATTGACCACCCTGAGCTATTACCTCATTGGTGCTGTTCGCCTCTCGTCCACAGACATGCAAGCCTGCTGTTTTAACCCCAAATGAGTGCATAGCGACAGTCAACCGCCCAAAGACATCGTCCCAGTCCCGACGATTCGACGCATTCATATTCTCCAAGTTACGAGTCTACCGAGCGTCATATGTGGATGGAGCATACTCTGCGTCAGTGACTGCCTCAAAATCCTACTAACCCGATCGAACGCCGGACGCGCAACAAAGAAAAGATACTCGACGACCCCTCTCTATACTCAGCGACCATCGATTCATGTGATCGTCTTATCGCACAGCACTGACACCGATTAAAGCGTTTACTATCTGTCGTACCAATCCAATCATACAGAATTCGTCTAGTTCTTTGCCTTTTCCCTTTCCGAGCTGGACCGAGAGATTGGGTTCATAACCCCTCATACGCTTATACTATAAGACAACATGAGTTCAGGCGGAGGAGATGCGAAGCTTTTTGCAAGGGTATGTTACACGCGGTTCGCTTTTGGTTACAATGCTCCGTCAAAACATTATCTATCTCTAAATTTGCATTTGTTCTTCTCAATCTGAAATGTGTATGCAACCGTATCTTGTATCATTTCTCTTCACACATACCCCAATCTATGCTTGCTACTTTCCGTGCCCACCACGATGTTCATCAGCGTCCTCCCCTATCATCCATACAATCAAGGCTCACGCTATCATCGTTCACCGCAGGGCAAAGTCGCCGAGTTGCGCCAGGAGCTCAACAGTGGAGGGAAAAAGGACAGAAACCATTCGGCAAAGAAGATCGCCCTGAAAAAGATTGTCGCAAATATGACCATGAGCAATAATGATATGGTTGGCTTGTTTCCGGATATTATTGCCTGCATGACCATTCCGAGCTTGGAGATAAAGAAGATGTGCGTATGGTGAATGCGCTTGGATGGGTGGAAGGGAGCTGACTGGCAGTAATATAGGTGCTTTTTATACTTGGTCAATTATGCGAGAGCGAAACCGGAAATTGCCCTTAAAGCGCTACCGATTTTGGTCGATGTACGTGCTGAACCTGAATCCGAAATTCGTCCGGCATACTAATATCTACGGTCAGGATATGGACGATCACAACCCACTGGTTCGCGCCCTTGCTCTCAGAACGATATCATATACACGTTCGAGAATTTGTTGAGGCGACTGTACAACCTGTGAAACATTTGATGGTCGATATCGACCCTTATGTCCGAAAAACGGCTGCTTTCTGTGTCGCCAAATTGTACGATCATCACAAGAAAATGGTGGAAAGCTCGGATCTCATTGATCGGCTGAATAAAATGCTGAGAGACGAAAATCCCACCGTCGTCTCGAGTGTATTAGCCGCTTTAGTGGATATTTGGGAGCGCAGTGAGTCGATTTCATTAACGATAGATTATGCTAGTGCGTCCAAAGTGGTGTCTGTTCTAGCAGACTGTTCAGAGTACGTCTTTCTTACTTGTTTCTACGAGTGCCGCTAATTCGTGTTCAGATGGGGTCAAACATACATATTAGAATCTCTCATGGCATATGTACCCAAAGATTCTGGCGAAGCTTTACTCTTAGCCGAACGTATCTCGCCTCGTCTATCCCACTCCAATTCTGCAGTGGTTCTGACCTCGATTCGAGTTATTCTCTACCTTATGAACTACATCAGTGACGAAAAACAAGTCACTGCTCTATCGAAGAAGCTATCACCGCCTTTGGTCACGTTACTGTCAAAACCTCCAGAAGTGCAGTATCTAGCCTTACGAAACGCCATACTAATTCTGCAGAAACGCCCCGAGGTTCTTCGGAATGATATCCGTGTCTTTTTCTGCAAATATAATGATCCCATTTATGTCAAAGTCACAAAGTTGGAGTTGATATTCATGCTTGCGTCAAAGGAAAATATTGGTGTCGTCTTGGCTGAGTTACGAGAGTATGTTGATTTCTGCTTTATACTATGGGGCTGTGCTGACTGTCGTTATAGGTATGCGTCCGAGATTGATGTGCATTTTGTGCGCAAGGCTGTTCGAGCCATTGGAAAGTTGGCTATTAAGATAGAATCTGCCGCAAGACAATGCATTGACACACTGTTGGAACTCGTCCATGCCAAGGTTCCTTATATCGTTCAAGAAGCCACAGTTGTGATTCGCAACATATTTCGCAAGTATCCCAACCAATATGAAGGCATCATCGGAGCAGTCATTCAGAACATCGACGAACTTGACGAGCCGGAAGCCAAAGCAGCTATCATCTGGATCATTGGCCAGTATGCGGATCGTATCGAAAATTCGGACGGTTTACTGCAGGACTACTTAGCAACATTCCATGACGAGCCTATCGAAGTACAACTCGCATTACTCACAGCTACCGTTAAATTATTCATCCAACGCCCTACAAAAGGCCAACAACTAGTTCCCGAAGTCCTAAAATGGTGTACTGAAGACACTGACGACCCGGACCTACGCGACCGAGGATACATGTATTGGCGTCTCCTATCCACAGATCCAGCTGCAGCGAAGGAGGTCGTGATGGGTGAAAAGCCCCCTATTACAGCCGAAAGCGAGAAACTAGAACCCAACACACTGGAAGAGCTATGTCTGAACGTGGGCACTTTAGCGACCGTTTACCTCAAGCCCGTCCAACAAGTGTTTAGGTCTGCACGACCAAAGCGACTTGGCGATAGCCCTGCTCTCGTTAAAAGACCGGGTATGTCCGAGTTGCAAAAGGGGGCCATCCCGTACGATGCTGCATCCACCGGGTTGACGTCCGTCAATCCACGCACCTCTGCTACCGCAGCTCCTGCACAACCAAACGGAAACCCAGGCGATCTTTCCGCCGCCGTCAACGCGGCAGACGCTTACTTCAGTAACGTCGCGTCTCAACAAATGGCGAACCTCGATCTAGGTGGGCGAGAAGATAACGGCCTAGGCGGGTTGGGAGGTTCGGATCAGATGACGCAGTATGTGGTAAATCAGAATCAGCAGCAGATTTATCAACCGCAGGTGGCCGGTGGTGCTGCAACGGGGGAGTTACTTTTACTGTAATCATGCATTCAAGTATGTTGGAAACGAGCCAGTGGATGGATAGATGAGTACTGTATGCTATATAATGTCGATTGATGCATCAATTCCTACCCTTCTTCTACATACATAAACTCATTGCTGCTATTTCCCGTCCCGAGCCTTTACAGCCTCTTTGCACGCCAACACAAATACCCGATGAAACTCCCACACATCCGTAAAAGTATTATACAGCGGCGCTGGCGCAACTCGCACCACATTTGGCTTCCGTTCATCAATTACTACACCTTCTTCCTCGAGTATTTCGAGCACTTTGTCTAATAGGCCGGGTTGGAGGAGTATGCTGAGTTGAGCGCCGCGCGAGGAGGGGTCTGAGGGTGTTATTATTGTGTATGGTCTTTTGGATTCTTCGTTCGAGGTTGAGGAGGTTGATGATAGGGTATCGTCGAGAGGGTATTTTAGGAGGAGATGCTCGAGGTACCCTGTCAGCTCCAACGATTTCCGGCGGAGGGCGGGCATCGTTGCTTGGTTAAAGATTTCAAGGGATGAGGCTACAGCGCTGAGATCAAGGACGGAGGGATTGGAGATTTGGTAGCCTGCTGCACCTTCTTGGGGGATGAATTCTGTTGAGTCAAACTAGGTCAGTTTATCAAGGTTTAATTCATAAGTTTGGCTTTGCACGCACTGTTGTTCATTTGGAAACGAGTGTCCTTATCATGTCCCCACCACCCAGCCAACCGAGGATGATACGAAGGACTCTCACCAGCATCGCCGAGCTTGACTTTCCCATGTTTCTCATGCACAAACAATCCTGCCATAGCCCCCGGTCCACTGTTGACATACTTGTAATGACACCAAGCAGCAAAGTCAACATCCCAATCATGCAGCTGCAACTCAACATTTCCAACGGCATGTGCACAGTCCCAGCCTATGACTATCCCCTTTGAGTGTGCATGGGCAGTGATTGCCTTGATGTCAAAGTACTGGCCTGTGTAGAATTGGATGCCTGGAAGGAGAACCAAGGCTGTCTCAGAGGCATTTTCGTCGATAACTTTTAGAATCTGCTCGGTGCTGATGATGGGGTTTTCGGCGTCCTCGGGCTCAATGAGGACCATGGATGTGGCAGGGTCGAAGTTGTGAAGTCTAATTTGGGATTCAACGGCGTACTATAGATCTCGTTAGCGTATCATATGTTAACGTACTTCTGGGACAAAGGCAGAAGTACATGATCACTTGGAAATGCCTTTCCTTCGAGAATAATCTTGTGTCGTTCCGCCGTCGGTCGATAAAAACTACTCATCAATAAGTGTATATTCCCCGTCAAAGTCCCCATAACAGCAACCTCGCTGGGCGAAGCGCCTACAATCGGGGCCAGAAGCTTCGAGCCTGCATCATCCACATGCAAGTATGGAGGAAGTAGAGCATCCTCATGAGGGACAAAGTGGCCAGTCACTCCTTTGGTGGCCCATGATCTGAGGTATTGATCGAGATATCTGCGGAGATTCTTCGGCTGAAGACCTAGGGAATTCCCACAGAGATATACACAGCGTGGATCAGACTCGTCGTCTCCTATTCGTCAGAAAATATCAGCATTGCGGCGATAGATTGATATTGGCGGCTCTAGCCAACCTTCTGTGTCCGCTAGCCTCTTCCTGAGCAGATCCTTCTTTGACGGAATAATGAATTGATCACGATAAGACTTGAGAGGATCCCTTTCATCCAGAGCCTCTGCATACTCCCGCTTATAAGCCCTTATATCGTCATGGTGGGGGAGCGGAGGGCCTTCTTTGATTCTTTGGAAATGGAGCCTGGAACCCATTGCGCATTCGTCACAGAAGAGCGCACCTAATAAAGGTTATTCAGAGTGAGAAATAAAACTAGGGAGTAAAGTCCTTATAGTAAGACCAAGGCATGAAGTGTGGTTCCTGTGAGATACATCGAGGGGCATTGATCTGTATATTATACTGCCGCTAGTTGCCGCCCTATATTCGTCATAGGACGGCTCGCGGAAAGACCTCACAGTTCAACAGGAGAATGAGTGGCTTCTCAACCCTTGATATTCCAGATGATTCACATTTAGCCGAAAGTGCTATTGGTGCCGTTAAGGTAAATAGTCTACATACATGATGTTTCGGTCAGTCAATCACAATGCCTGAATTTGTAAGCAGGTTTATTCTGCCACAGGCGGTGAGACAGCCGATAAGATAATCAACGTCCAAACATTCCGACCTCTTCTCGTCAGGACTTCACCCTCAGACATATTATATACGAGAAGCCGAGACGATCTGGCTTGGTAAAGTCGCCAAACCTCAGAATGTCTCATCAAAGAGTTTCACATCTCACCTGCCGAGCGGCGCAGCATCGAACTTCTTTTGTCGCCGAGTCTGTCCGACAAAACCGCCGACCCGTTTGCCTCTTATCGAAAGTCCCTCGCATTCATTCCGCCAGTTATTCATCAGCTACTAAACAAAGACGGACGATACCGTGGACTTCATCGGCAAATACAGTTGTCGCAAATCGATGTTTCCGTAATCTCCCACCCTTCGTTCAGAACTCCGCGGCATTCTCTACAGCAAGAACAAATCGAGCGCCGGCGATTGCGACTCTGAATCCAAGAAATGACGATGATGGGAATCCGATGGTCATAGAGATATCGCCTCGTGCAGCAAAGGTATGTCGTGATAAGCAGTGTGTTTGCCTTTTTTTTTTTTTACAGACTGCTCTGGTTCCGGGCATGTCATATGCACTTAGCCGCACTGGATCTAGCGTGGGTGAGCACCACCGTAATTCAGCTGTTAAACGTGTACCTTCACCTATTCTTTGCTTTTTCATGGGTGACTATCCACGTTTCACAGTATGGATTCGCCGGTGCTCACCCGGACCCCTCGAGATGATTTTATCACATGCTTATTACATAGATGACTTTTTAATACTTCCCTTTCCCTATATTTTGATTATACTTACTTTGCTATCACCATCCGAATTTCTGCTAACTCCGAGACAGCGTCTAAGTGAAATAACCGCTTCGACAGAAGAAAGCCAACATCTCAGAGTCACTGTAACGAGCGGTGGATGCCATGGCTTTCAATATTTAATGTCATTAGAACCATCCAGTAAAATCGACGAGACGGAAGACACCATATTTGAGCCTTCTGAAATGGAAGGAAACTCAGGACCTGGTAAAGCTAGAGTCGTCATGGATCAGCCATCACTGGAACTTTTGTCTGGCAGTACGGTTGACTTTACGACAGAGCTTATTGGAAGCCAATTCAAGGTCAATAATCCGAGGGCGACGAGCAATTGTGGCTGTGGAACGAGTTTTGATATCAATTTATAACGTGCCGTGCGAGAGGAGGAAGGCTAGTTCTTGTACGATACATTCAACGGCGGTAATGCTTGCGTATAATAGATCTTATGTATATACCATATATTCTCTCCTATCATGGAATCCAACTGACTATGTCTGAGATCTTCTACCATTCTTCGCTAGACTTTTAAAACTCCGGGGGCTATTTACCGTCACGACATAGCAAACATTACGACGCAGCAATCTCATCTCTAGGCGGAATATAACCAATTGCCCAAGCCTATCTGGCACATACGACCATAGGGTGTGGAAAACAGGGCTTCCCGTCCGCTCAGCCGTACTTAAGCCACACGCCGGTTGGTTAGTAGTTGGGTGGGTGACCACCAGCGAATCCCAACTGTTGTATGTAATTTTGCTTCTTTTTTTCTTTTACTTATTCCTTTTATTACTAGATGCCCGTATCTGTTTGAGGACTTGAGGTAGAGTAAGCTATTTATGTTGAGTAGTCATGTTTAGAGGTCCGTCGAAACTAACTGCTTTTCCCTAAATTCATATTTTGGGGCGCTGTTAGCCTTGCCAGTAGACCCTTGTGGTTCAATAACAAAACAAGAAATTGACTCTGTGCCTGTATAGGGTATCGAGACTATATTTATGGCAGCATAACCAGCATCCGGCGCAGTTCTACTAATTTGAGTGGTCATACCTTGTTCAACAATGGTTGGCATTCACGTAATCCCCTAGTGGACCGTATCACCAACGCGATTGAGTTGTTCTCAGAAAGCTAGTAGTGTCAACGCCACAATTGTTTAGTAGAGTATCATTGATTTTGGGGCGGTGATTAAACATTTGAAGGATTCACGACTATATATGATGCGGGATTCCTGGTCATGGAATCCCAGATCCTAACACACCAAGGCAATTTTTAAAATATAGGTATAATAACTATAGATATATATTGCAACTATCCGGCTATTTATTGGGTCTTATATGTTGCAAATGCAAATATTCGATTTCTTTGTGTGCCTTCAAGCAAGACCAAAGAAAACGTTAAAACACAGAAATGGCACAGCATAGCCCTAACTTCGAACCCCTAGCGGCAACGATTGATTATCGAGTGCCATCTTCATCCATGAAGTCCAAAACACTCCCCATTCCATAATTTGACGAATACAGCCCTGCAGATACCCTCAAAGACCCCAAGTTCACGTGCAAGGCATTCTTCTGTAGGTCCTCAGCTCCCTAACTGATATGCTTACCCCTGTCATGGAAACCACATTCTACAACAGTACTCACTTACATGAGTTCGTACCCATCTTCGAGGGTCCTGATATGCTAAATTTACGTAGTATAAATGACAAGATGGCCATTGGCTATCCTCAATCAAGTTGATTACTTCGCAGCCTCACAACTTCTTCAAACAAAACACAAAGCAAGCGGACATATACATCCTAAAAAGCATCTCCACGACTGGCCGGACAGACATATCGGGTATTCCAATCCCGCGCACAAATTCGAAGCGATTAATCAGATATACTTCTTCGAGTCAAGGTTTTCCAATGCCACAATTTAGAGCCAGCTTCTGCCTGCGAAATTGCGCATGCTAGCTTCAATCTTTTAAACGTTTGGAGAGACCTATGAGCAGTGACGAAAAGTTACCAAGAGGACTAACGAGCGATTTGAGTTTCAGTCTCTCGCGTCAAGACCTGTAGTTTGAAAGAAATCACGTAGATTCGTCTTAATTAAAGCAGTATTGATTATAATCAGTATCAGGTAGATCTAAACTATGTTCAAATTTCAGGACTAGGAAGGATAGCTTCCGTCTGTAGCTACGTGACGTATTCACGGTAGAGCTCTTCGTAATACTAGATGTACCCCAAATCACGAAATGCCCTGTTCAGAATTTCTCCTACTACTTTATCCTTTCGCACTGTGTATTCTTGCATAGATTCACCTGCTATTTCGGCAGCTGCAGCGCACTCGCGCTTGACTGCCGCGTATAGAAGCAGGTCCTCTGGTGTCTTTGAGAGCCATTCACGAAAAATTCGATGCCTCTCAATCTCTGGGCAATCCGGTCCAAAGACGTGCAGATTGATTGGATATGCACCAGCACGGTCCCCTTCGTCGACGAAAAAGCGATGTTGATGCCAGGCCGGCTCGCGAAGGAGAAATCGAAAGCCCAGGCGCTCGAGAGGCTCAACATAAGAGTCTTCATCCATAACATCTTTTACTACCAAATCGATGTCGATGATGTCCTTCGCCGGCAAACCTGGCACACTGGTAGATCCTGTATGGATAATGGCGACAGCGGTCGAGCCCAGTTCAGCTGCGATCCGTGTTTTGGTGTCTAGGAATCGTTGCGGCCATGCCGGGTTGGACTCGACGATGGCTATTTTTAATCTTGACTTCCGGCTATTGATTCGTTCGACCGAACTCCCATCATCGACGTAGATTTTGATAATGTCCTCTGGAGAAACCGGCATTGTGAAGTCGAAGCGGTGAGCCTCCGAAGTTTTTGCTTACATGTAACTGTTAACATGGTTTGATGGGGGTTTTAAACGCTTGATTGAGCCGGGGATGATGTGATTGGCTTGATTAGTAATTTATTGTCCTTTTGGTTTTAGGTGCATTTATTACCTACTCGCAACATTTCATCTCTGTTGTTACCGTATAAAACGGCTCAAATACTCTCAAACAATCGAACAGATTGTCTACTTGGGCCTAGATCATGATGTCTATTGACAAAAGTGATATGTTGTTTAATGAGTAGAGAGTCAAGCAATCGCCCGTTGATAATAGATATTGTTTGAAAGGTCGTCGGTGATTCTCAGCCTGTAACTTAAGGATACCATCTGCTATTATTCATGTATACAGAACCTATTCCTATATTGGCGGGCTAGATATTCTAACCCCTGAACCGCGAGGCTAGCCACCCATTCACCAGCAATTTTGACGTCTGCCAGAAGTGGTCAGACCTCTCGAGCTACTTCTTGAAGCTTGAGAGAAAAGGCAATGGATGCGTCCGATCTTGGGGAAATGACTAGTGAGATCGACATGAGGAACAGTAGACTTACACGAGAGTAACATGGTACCCCCTGAAATAAAGTCAGGACTTTCTCATTATAAGGGACTGAAACATGATTAATACTTACAGTTCACGCGCATATCGAGCGGTAGACTCCACGCAGGTGTTGGCCGTCAATCCCGCAATCACAAGATGCGTGATTTCTCACTGTCGCAATTGAAACGAAAGATCGGTATTCTTAAAGGCACTACTCTCCCAATGCCTCGACACTATCTTATCACCATTTCTTGGATCCGGCTCGAGACCATCCAGGATTTTACCACCTTATTTCTCTTCAAAAAGGTGTAGTTTCTCTGCACGCTGGTTTAATGGGGTCACGTGCTTCCATCCGAAGAACGCTCCATCTCGGAATGGATAATTAAGACCGTAGAAAACTGGTATCCTAGCCTTCCGTGCAGCGAGGATTACTTGTTTCATGTGGTTGATGCCCTGAGTATCATGGAGGCTCGCCTCGATGGAAGCGTAGACTTTGCCGTCCAGGTGTAGGAAGTCATTGAGCGGGTCAACCAGGAGAACAGAAGAAAGTTATGCTTAGTGGCAGTCTTTTTGTACAAGTTATTGTCAAGCGGGGTAATTGGTAAGCAAGCTCTCCGAAGGAGGTTAAGCAGTTATTTGTCATTATCATTCGTCAATGGAATGAGGCTTAAATGAAAAATTTAAGAAAAGTGACTAAGAATGCATTTTCCTAGTTAGTCATGGGAAGAGTCACAAATCTCATATTAGATGTAAAATGTTCAATATGGACTTCTTTGCTCTGTTCAGTGCAGTCCTTGGACATATATAGCATATATCCGGTATCTTTTCGTCTGACGAAAGATTTTGCTTCAGTGTGTGTTGACGCTGGAGCTCGCGATGCGTCACGTCCCTCTTTCTTCTGAGATTGGTCTTTCTTGGGCGGCTCGGAGTCCGACATAGCTGGGACTTGCTGAGTGAAATCTACACACAGAACCCGTTCGTTTCCATTTTCGACGGAGATCCCATGAAGTTTCGTGCAGCGAGATGGCCCTGGCAGTACGGAAAGCCTACGAAGCCGATTGTGGGAAGAACCATCATCAACCACCACCTCAAAAACCTACCTTTCTTAGGAACGTCTGGTGGCTAACAAAAGGTCTCTAAAGAACATGGCGAACGAGTTCTGGAACCGTGGTAAACAAGTCAAACCGCTGATTCTGCAAATCAGCCAACGTCATGGAGGCCTACCACTGGCCAACGAAGACGACTTCGTGAAAACGGATTGGAACTCAATGCTCTCTGACATAGATTGGTCCTACTGGACAAGTTGGCATTGAAGTTGCCTTTCTCGGATTCTAGGAGCTAAAATGGCAGGTCGTTGGGGGAGGCGATACCTGCATGCGAAAGGAGCCATGACAGTCCACGTTTTCACCTCCAAAACGTAAAAAGATTAAAAGAAAGCAAAAACATACAACAGTTGGGATTCGCTGGTGGTCACCCACCCAACTACTAACCAACCGGCGTGTGGCTTAAGTACGGCTGAGCGGACGGGAAGCCCTGTTTTCCACACCCTATGGTCGTATGTGCTAACTGTAATGGAGAAAGCTATCTATATTCCCACACAGGACGAGACTACTTGGTTGTAAATGTACAGCGGGGATGCAGCAGTGTTGACACCCCCTTCTTACCGCCCTCATTTATTGCTGGCAAAAGTAGCAATTATCATGGTTTTCGGGAATCTGGGGAACTTTAAGTGTCCTAATTAGGAAGGCGGTGCTGAGTATATATCGAGGGGTGCCAACACTACTGGCAAGGCACTGTATTAGACGGCAGAGACTTCAGGCACCATGATGAAGTCTATGTATTTATATATTTTGGCTCGGAGAAGGAATGCATTGCAAAAAATGACAAACAAAACAGCATTCGTTATCATTGGTTACTATTAGAGTTCGTTCGACCTGAAAGCCGTTCTGGATCACCTGATCAAACAAGCCCTACAACAGAGGGTGTTGACAACGACCGCACACTTCTTTCAGCAACATCGAGTTTCAAAGTTTCATTCTGACTTCTCAAACCTAATCTCGGTTTAATGAGACACACTTATGCTGCAGATATTAAAAGAGCTCGAGACTAGAACTTTGGTGTAAATGTGAAGGCTCCGCCAAAGGGTCATTTTTTGTTTGGATGGTACATACATGTCTTTGTAATGTTTCGTGTCTCAGAATCGGGCCTAATGCGAGGCTTCAGGCCCCTCTTTATGAATGTCTCTGTCCCTCTTGGAGATATTCGAGGAGAGATTATAATGACATCCTTGAAACAATTTGAATCTCAAGTTATCTGAGGATATTACCAGCATTGACAACATAAAACTAAAATGCATGAGATATCAACGATACTACAAAAGACATTCAAGGCAGACATTATGTGGTGGAATAAATCTCTTTTTGTAAGATGTTTCACCTTCTTAATACATGCTTTCGCAGAACGTAAATTGCTATCAATGGGGGTTCTCGAAAACTATAAAGATGCTGGCATTTTCCAGCTTCCGTGACCTTCTAGACATCACAGAGACTGCTCCTGATACTTGGTCACCAATAATTTGGACAAGATGACGACGGCAGTTGTTTGCATTCAAACAGATGCTGGTTCTGCAACCAGACTTGAGATAAAAAATTCAGAAATTGAGAACCAGGTCACAATCACACCTGAAGATGTCGATACTCGTTGGCCCTTCCGAGCAGGCTATCCACGACTCCTTCGACCATCAGTGATAAATTTACCTATCATCGGACCGGGTAAGCCAATATCTGACGCCAACTTTGAAGACTTGAAGTCTCAGATAGATTCTATACTTGAAACGTACAACATTCCTCGTGGAGCTCGTCCTCATAAGCTGGTACATCGAAGGCAATTATACGGCAAACTAGGCCACCCTCGCGTTGTTGTTGACTGCACATATGATAAAGAGTCCAGCCATAGCAAGTTGTGGGCAAAGGCCGTGATCAAGGTCTATACAGCAATTCAATCTGTGGTCGAAGGGAATACCGAAGTTGGTGTCGAAATGTTCGACTGGCAGTACATGTTAAGCACGCATATCTGCACATGCCCACCTGATGAAAGTAAAGAGCTGCTTGCGAATTGGGAGATTGGACATAACTATTTGAGGAAGATCCTCCAATTGTTTGACGATCCTCGTGAAATGTTTCAAGCTATGACACCTGTTGGACGTTGTTCAGCGGGCGAACGCGAGTATGAGTGGTCGCTCGTCATTTTTTTCGACGCGATGAACGCAGAGGATGATGAATGGATTTCTATCGAAGATAGTATACGCTCCATTCTCCCAGATCACATCGGAATTGAAATTCAGCAGAGGGCAGGTCCCTTGTTCTGCAATAGTGACGATGGTAATACCGAACAATCCGTCGAGTTTGACCAGCCGAGCTGGGTTTCCACCACATCCCAAAAGTACAAGGAGGATCCTCAACCTGGCTGTGAGGTAAGTCCCCAGGATAAATATTGGCGTGGCACAATGGGTGGTTACGTGAAAACGGTTAACAAAGCGACCGGGAAACGAACAACATACGGGATTACCAATGCGCATGTGGTATGCAATGGCAAGTCCTCGGCACCCTATAATCGCATGAATTGCTCCCTAATGACAGATCACAGGGGAATGGTACATTATGTCTCGCGCACCTGCTGAATCGGGCATCAAAATGCAGTCACCAAGCGCAGGAACCCAGGTTGCCGATGTAGATAGGCTGCAGGCCCGCATCAAGCTTCTTGAAAAAGAGCTACAGACACTGAAGTCTATAAAAAAGAAGAGGCGAGGGCATAATGCTCCAATTGCGCAACATACGAGGAGGGCTATTGAGATAAAAGAAAAAGAACTCACATGGTACTACACCCACCTTCAAGATACCGAGAAAATTATGTGTATTGGAGTGGCCCAGAATGCAATACATGGCGCGAAAGAGTATCTGAATAGTGAGCCGCGTCATGGCTCGGATTTTCAACTCATGGATCTCGCCTTAATCACGATGGACTGTGATGAGCCATGGGAAAGGCCTCTCATGGAAAGCGCTGATGAGCCCAAGATTCCGAAGGGTACGCCATATCACAGTTGGGAGGGAGATCACCTGGGGAATCCGAATGATGCGGAACAACATATCAAGGTTGTCGCAAAGTTGGGAAAGGGTTTCTATAGGATGGGCGTCGTGAGTGAGTTCCACGGATACATGGCAGTCAGGCCTGAACACGGACCCCTGAAGACGGTCTACACACAACCTATTCTCCGTCCTCCTCGATTTCAAAAGGGGGAAGGTACCGAGGTTGAGGTTGATGACTTGGCGAGACAAGAATTGGAAACACCTCCCCAAGCATTCTTCGAACGTGGAGATTCTGGGGCATTTGTCATAGCTTCTACGGAATTTACATATGGAGATTATTCTAACCGCGTCGCGATGCCATCTACCCAGGGCTTCTCCTCGTACGCCAACGTCGCCGCTCCCATGCCTTTTGCTGTCGGTGTGGGATGGGGGCATTCCGATAATGTAGGTATATCTTATATGATGCCTTTTGGTGCAGTAAAGCAAGAAATCGAGAATTTGACAGGAGAAACAATGGTATGGCCGCAAAAGCGTACGGAATACCTGAAGGAATTGGAACAATTTCGCTTCGAGGACATCATGAATAAGTCTTGAATTCATAGTTGCAAATTATCACAAGGAGATGGGTGAACTTTTTGCAGCGCCTCCAGGCCGCCATCATATGGCTTGTTGGTACAAGTTGAGACCATTCTGGGGCCTATATCCATAAAAATGGATTGCAGCAAAGACATTGTTCATGTAATCCTGCCGGGCAATTCATAGCCAACTCTGATATTATAAAGATGCATACACTCTCAACTTTTGTTCATTTTCAGGCTTTTTTGTACCAGTCTAGTGTTCTGGTGGTACGTGGGCCGATTAGCTAATGGACGGTACAGATGTAACTTTGACATTGGGCTATCAAATTTATGTTGTCAACAGAGGAAAGAACTTATATTTGTATAATTTCGGCATATCCGAATGACGCTATGTTACATATTCAAATGGCTTGACCGAATATCGGAATTGTTGCGAAAGAGCATTGTATAAGGCCTGGCGGACATTCATGGGATGATAGATTGATTTATGAAGCTTTAGGAAAGCACACATGAACCGCCTGGCGAACGAAGGGAAGGAAATCAAGCTAGATTACCAGACCATATGACCCAAAAGAAAACAGCAATACTAGGAACAGATGAACTTACTGTCAATTGCACAAGATCTTTCCTATTCTTTTGGTATTCACTCGGAAGTATTGCCCGAGGGAAGAATCGTATAAGAATAGCAATATGGCGTCACTAGTAACCATACCCAGCGGTAGTACTGAGGTGAGAAAACCATAGTATCAAAGTGTACAGACACAAGATCCTTCTCTTCAGCTCCGTAGTGTCTACCAGGTCTAATCTATGCTCACCACTAAATAGGGCTAATATGTATATAATCCATCACTCGCAGCTATCCAGTACATACGACCATAGGGTGTGGAAAACAGGGCTTCCCGTCCGCTCAGCCGTACTTAAGCCACACGCCGGTTGGTTAGTAGTTGGGTGGGTGACCACCAGCGAATCCCAACTGTTGTATGTATTTTTGCTTTTTGGAAATCGACAAGAGACGACCTATCTTTTTGCTCTTTCAGACGTTGGGATAGGCCGATTTTCCCAGATAGAGGAGGTGGACACGGCTCTATTGACATGGATCTACAATGATAACTTCCTAGTCATGGAAGCAACGGACTGGAAACTAACAACAAGTAGAATGGATCATTCCTTCATGTATTGACATTGATATCTATCTACCAACTGAGCCTTAGTCTCCTCATGACTCCATCAATTCGTCCAACAACATCATGTGCTCACCACAGTGCAACTTCCACAGGCGACGTCAGGTAGATTTCATGCTCAATCCTCGGTTGAATGATTCCTCTCCAAGAGTGGTTCCTTGGTCATCAGAAGAGATCGTTGTATTTAGGATTCAACAATCTACTTTCGTCACTTCAGCCCGGCTAACTCTCTTTAGTCGTCAATTCTGATGGAGCTCCTGAAACTGCGTTCATTTGCCGCCCCTTGTGTACCCAGAACTCATTAAAATCATATCGACGGACCATTTCACAGTAATGCACATAACCAAATATATAAAATGGAAAAAGGAAAAGAAAATGATAAATCGAAAAGATTAAATTCCTCTTCGACAACAAGTACATGATAAGATTGAGGAAACAATACGCCGACTCCTCAAAGACAATCACAAGCACCATAAGGATAGTATAAGGAAAAAAAAGGGGGATGTTTGATGTGGAATAAAACTTTTTAATCAAAGAAGAGAAGTCTAGATGCAACGAAGAAAAGTAACCTAGTAGGCGCGAGTCAAGTTACGCAAGTACCAGTCGACAAGGCGTCGGCCAGCCTTGGCTTCGCTGATGTGAATGAGATCACCCTCAATGGCGTAGTCCAGGTCACTAGCGGTGATAGTCTCGCCCTCCAATAAACCACCTTCAACCCAACGAATTTGACGGCTGCGCTGCTTGTTCACAAGGAGCCATGAGCGCAACTTCTCGGGCTCAACGTCCAAGAAACCGGCGAGTTTGCTCAAGTCCATGGTCGTGTAGAGCTTCAAGTAGGACTTGACAGTGGGATTGAATAGCGTGTTCTTGACCTCGTCCATGAAGATGGCGGTGTGATGGTCAACAGGGTCGATGTTCACGGATGGGTTATCAAAGTCAGGAGGAGTAGGGCTGATGAACTTGGGGCATGCAGAGCGGAAGAGCTCCTCGAACAGAGGCAAGGCCTCAGGTCCACCGCGTTGGAGGCGGTGGAACTGCTCACCGTACTTCTCACGGAGGGCAGTGTGAATGGTGTCATCAAGACGAGTGGGGTGGAAGGCGACGCAGATAGCGATCAAAGCGTACATCTGATCGTTCTTCTTGGTGATGGCATCGTACTGGTTGCTGCCCTTTTGGAAGTTCTTTGTCCTAGACACATAGACGAGGATGTGGCTAAACATACGAATGGCATCGGCATAGCGGCGCATCATCATGTAGGAGAAACCTACGTAGTAGTAGGTTGTGAAGTGGGCAGCCATGACGCGAGCGAACATGGCCTTCTTGTTCATCTCAATGTCGTCGAGAGTCTTGAGAGCAAGGCTAAAGTCACCGAGCAAGCAGTGAACGCGCAACAATCCGATGATGGAGAAGTATCCGAGCATTTTGTACAAAGGACGGGAGCCATACTCTCCAGCAACAGTCAAGGGGTCTTCTCCGCGCTTTATGGCGGCAAGTTGTTCATTAATTTGTGATCTCTGAATCAAAGAGTATAGCACGTTCAAGACCGAGTAGCAGCCCCAGGTGTTGGGATTCTCTCGGAGGAGTTGAGCCTCCTCCTCGTTGGATCCGGTACGAGCCACACGGTTGCGGTAGCGGCAGAATGACTCGAACTGGTAGATGAACTCATCGATGACATCCCAAGCCCAGTAGTACTGTGCAAAAAGAGCGCGAGAATTAGTCTGATTACTCTAAGCACAAAAACAAACTAATTGATAGGATAGCACAATTTGTAGTCTTGCATACCGAAGGAACTTCCAAATCAACAGGACCCTCCGAGTTCAGAATGTAATGGAACAGACTGCAGTAGTTGTCGTAGCTGGCAAATTTTGTCTCCAAAGTGGCCTGGTACTCGAGCGGGGTCGCGGCTGCGGCAAGTTGTGCTTGAAGGTCCTGGGTGTGAGACGCACCGCCGAGTGAAGTGGTACGGTCAAGTTCGCTCATACTATCGTCGAAGTGAACTTGCTCGCGGTAGTCATTGACCAAGGCCTCCTCCTCGACGTCGGATTCATCACCAAGGGCAGGGCGCGCATTGGAGCGCTCGTCGTACGACATTGTGCGGATATTTATTGAGATTGACAATCGCTATGATAATGAAGTGCTGACGCTCGAAATTGAACGGCGCGTGGAATAGAGTATTGGAATATGGCTGTCGTTGCCGGTTGTTCGTAATCGTCCTGGATGGTTCTGAGGTCGAGGCCACATTCAAATTGAATTTTGAGGGTTTTCAAAATGTTCGCTTGAGAACGCCAAGTCCTTGTGCTTATCTTATCTCGGTGCTTAGTCACCTATGCATGCATAACTAACTAATTTAATTAACTAGTCAACTATTTCCCCTCTTGAGTCTGGTGTCGACTTTGACTTTGGTGTATTTCTACTTGAATGAGTTCTGAACTCAGATTCCAATGTCTGCTATTTAGTGTCTACTGCAGCTATTTGACAAGGAGATTCAGTGGGCCTTCGCAACATCGCAGTGCCCCAAGTCCCTCAGATCACAATCCATGAACTTCCCTGACTAGGCGACGATAACGTGACAAATATTGGTGGTTCAAGCACAATTTAGATTTGTAACCCGCAGCATACCATTTCCTGAGGCTCCATGTCAAGAGGCTACAGGTACAATGCATATTCTACCACGCCGGGCCTGACTTTGGTTTACCATAGCCACCTGTCTGATTACGCCAACATGTCCCTGGGTATAGAAACAAGATGCATTGTTCCGGAGGTCTGTGAAATCCTTACGTCCAGGCAATCTGGACAAGTTCATCAGGTTCATACGCGAACGCTGTGAGCAAGTGTCTGAAAGCTACTTGCCCGTCGAAAGACCAGTTTCTGCCCTTATCTTAGGGAGATGGCGAGCTCTTCGAGTACATTGTTCCGTGTCTCATTTCGTGTATACTTGCTGAAACCAGATCTGCAATTCCATCTGCGGGGATGTTGTTGCGAACGGCTGTCACAAATTGCTCAAGGAATCTTTCGTCCTGGGCTTTGATTATCTCGAGAATCGAAAAGTACAGCTCCTTATACCCTTCAAGTTCAGAGACCGTTCGTTTCATCGCAATCTTGCGTCTCATGTCCGCTGCCTCATCGAAATTGCATTCGGATCCGATTCGCCTACACGCAGTGCAAGGTGCAGGTTGTCCACTGCACTGATGAGAAAGAGAAAGGAAGTTAGCGATCAGTGGTGCTAAGAACGTAGCTTCGTATTCTGCGAGAATAAGGTTTCTTTTATACACAGCACTTGCAAACTGTACCCCGTCCCCTCCAAAAAGAGACTTGAGCTTACTTTTCTTTTAGCATGCTTACATGCCGAGCATGCCGTTGAAGTCTTTTTAGTCTGTCGCGTAGATTCTGGCGCGGCGAGGATATCGTTAGCGTTGTGATTAGCAAAATCGCCTTTTGAAAATATCTGTCGAGGAATCGACGACATTGTGTACGATCTTGCTTATGGACGGACAATAGCAGCCTTGAATAGACTTTCGTTTATGTACCTGACAGAAACGCAAAATCTAAGTTGAAGGGGCTCATGGAGATGACTGTCAGGGATGAGAAGAGAGCGGTACGTTCCCATTTATGAGGACTTCCCTTTTGGCAAGCATGCTTTATGCTATACAGTCTAAGGACATAGCCGCCTCTGGCTGGTCGCAAAACAAGAAAACTCCAAGACTAGGGGTGAATAATAGCCCCTATGGAAGAGACCAGTATGTGGGGGCTTTGACTGTGCAGCTGCTTCCAAGTCCACTGACTCACCGTATAAATTGATGTCATCATTTTGCGTCGTCAGGATTATCGCCCTTCTACACTGAAGTCTGCCCACACTGTACAAAGACCCTAAATCGACGTTGAAATAATATATTGAAATTCGCCATACTATATATAAGAGAATCATGTATCCCACAGAGTCTACACCGTCCGCAGATTCGGGTATATACACCGGCCAAATCTTAGCGCCTTTGTGGACGTGATTGGCGGGAAGCGAAAACCCAAAGCACAGTTAAACAAGGGCTCGAGCGAGATCTGCAAGACTTCATATGCCGCATCGGCGATTCACTTCACAAGTTGCATGCAGTGAGCTGGATATGAAAAGGAGATGTTTCAGAGGAATGACCTGTCATGCTGAGGGTCTTTCGGGGCCAGTTGCTATCTATACTGTCTTTACAGGATTTTTGTTCATCAATCGTCTCGCAAAACAAAGACCTATCAGGCTGACATATAACCGACCTGCTCAAGTTCTTTGCGTGCATCATATGACCGTGCTACTGATCATCTGGTGACCTTCATTTTTCTTAACCGCCTAATATATTTTAGATAGAACTAGACCGGATTCCTCGCCACGGGGCCAAGAATAGAAGATATAAGTAGCCAACTTTTTCACCTATGAAGTTCCAACGACATTCTACAGGGTGTTACGCCCGGTGTGCCACAATGTTTATAGAATAACACCTTTGTATTATCCTCGATGAAAACCCTGCCAAGTGAATCATCTTCCTAGCAAGTTCTGCATAGTATATTGATCGTCTTGTACCAGGCAAACTCATTTTACGTGTGACGTCAAGTGTGCGTGCCTGCTTGAACGGCCATGGGCGTCAACAACAAAGAGCATTATCGAGTCTGGGAAGAGATTTCGATGACTGAGAATGTTTGAAGCACGCGAAGTCTCAGCATATACTCGTCTTGTGCTTGTCCAAGCTCTCAATTGCTTGGATTGATAGAGCTAACGTCGATATGTCCGAGTAAACTTTATACATAAATTTGACTAAGCATCTCTGATTGGTCGGATTCACTGGACATCTTTCGGCGGGTCTTTTGTGGGGTAACCACGTGACTTATAGCTTCCAAGGAACATTGTTACTCCGTCAGGCAACTGGTGCTGTAAAAGGCAGGCGGTAACTGCTTGCAGAATAGCGCGAATTGGCACTTGCCTTAATTGATTGACGGCCAAAGTCTGGCAAGCTAACGACGACCTGAAAAGCTCACCTTTGCTTGTTCATCTGCGCATTTTCGCTTAACCGACAAGCAGAGTATTACTTTGCTTGACTTGCTTGCGCATCGACTTTGCTTATCAGCAAACAGCTTTGTTCAGGTTGCCTGCGAGTTGATAGTCAACTTGCAACCTCGCGACAAAATGTCCAAGACAAAGGATAGTCGCCCTGCAGAAGGCTTCCACCAGGAATACATTGCGTCGCTACGATATCGAAATGATCTACCTCCACCAGAAATGCCTCCAAAGTTCTTGGACATCCCTCATGAAGGACTGCAGCGATTCTTAGCCCCCGGCTATGCTTCGAATATGGCTAGGCGGGAAGAGCCAGGTATTGATGTTGATGCTGAGGGTGGCATGCCAATTGATCTAGTCGGAATACCAGGGCTTCATCTAGGCGACGAAAGTGGTACGTTTTTTAGTTTCCCGTTGCCGAATATTGTCCTAACATTCATTTAGCCATTTTGATGCCGGAGAACCCACCCCCCCCTGATCCACGCGACCTACCCTTCCTAGTCTCTCTTGACCAACTCAAAAATCCGGCCGTGAAAAACGTGAATGTCAGTTTCCTTCGTCGTACTCAATACATTGCCGTGGAGCAACGGGGCCCAGGTGGCTTCAAACCCGCGGCTGGAAGACCCAAACCTCGTTCTTCCGAAAAGACCAAACTAGCCAACGACGATCCCGTGTATATCAAGAAATACCTCCTGAAAGGGTTCGACATTGCTTATCCGCAAAGCAAGCATACTGGGGAGGATACTGCAGAGCGAATCAAGGGCCATACGCCACAGAAGCCGGAGATAGATGCTTGGGCACACCCTGTTCACCCGGATAACCCGAAACTCAAGCCCGTGGGATTCTTCCCAGTTCTGCCGGACTTGCAGGGATATCCGGATCCAGGTGGCTTTGTTCAGTTCAAATTTGATAAACCTCCGTTGCTGCCGGTTGCAGGAAAACGCGACGATAGGATCGATGTCGGTCTGTTGTATCCGTCTGCGCCACCTGAGCATGTCCTTGAAGAACATGCCGCAAAGACTCAATTGCATAAGAATAACCCAGCACTATACAAGGACCCAGGACCAATTCCATGGGACTACGACTTGTTTGTCCCGGAGAAGAAGGGTTCCGTCCACAAGATCAAGAAAAATCTCGACCTTTCCAATAGCAACAGGGATGATGAGAGCCTGTACACACACGATGATGGGGACAGCAAGTTCCACCGTTACGACAGACTACGAACATATTCTACAAAGGCTCAACAGCTTAACTCGGAGCAGAAACAGCGTGACATCGCTCTGACGTTATTCGACCCTGCTAAGTCCTCATCAAGTCAAGCTGATGGCGGCATAAAAGCTGCCTATTATTACCCGATCCTCGGCAAGATGCGACTTGCCCCTGAAAGAGCTCGCAAAATCGCAAAGGCGGGGCTGGCTCGAAGTCATGGCGAATCCTCTGGCCGAGAAGACCAAGCTGATCAGATCCACGTTACAGTCCGTGATCCAGATGAAGCTGAAATTTACAAGCGAAGTCTGCATCGTGGCAATGTGGACCCCGAGTTCAAGAAGAGCCTACCCCCTCCACCCGCACAACTGGAGGAAGAGGAGGCAGAGAATGAAGCTGGAAACACACAAGCCAGTGCAGATGCCGATGCCGATGCGGAAGCCGATGAAGATGTTGCAGAACATGATTCGAGACCTGGAAGAGAGGATCATTCAAATGAAGAATCGGACTGATTTTCTGTATCAATTATATAGATTTGTTTGTAATAAAGCATGCGACGGCGTCTCTTCCTGGAGTTTGTTTCTCTTCCATCTCGTGCAATCTCAATTTCATTTTCGAAAAGCTGATCATACATTACGAGGGATTTGGTAACTCTCCCGATTCATCCTTCCGATACTCACTGAATTGCTGTATTTATTCCGATTTACACGGTAGCTAGGCCGTGTACCCGAAATCAAATGGACAAGTTACTTGATGGAGTCTTCCCTCTCTCATTCAACTCCATGGGCTATGGCATACCCCTACTCACAGAGTATCGCACGTGGATGCAGAGGAACTGAAACGTCTCTATAATGATAACCCGGACATGTACAGGTATTATCTCTTTGGCTGCCGATATAAAATGGCCACTCCAAAGTTTATCAAGTCAACAATTTATATTGATATGTAAATAAGTACAGGTAGCGGTTCATAACCATTCATTACAACCAGGAAACTCTATGTAGGTACCACAACAAATCAATGGTCATGCTAGAGAGGAGAGTATGTACAAAACAAATTGGTAGCTGAGTCAAATCCACCTTTGTAAAAGCGTTATATAGTTTAGGGAAATCAAAAACGGCTCATTGGATGCTTCATTCAGCTTGTGGCCGTTTTTCTGTGCTCCCCTTACGGACCCCCTTTCCTCGTTTGACATCCTTTTGACTCATTCGTACAAGTCGCAGTGTGTATGCTTAATCAGCTTGAAGAAATCGACCTTTCAGGTCAACGAAGCATCCCTCTTCTCCTTCTCGCTACATGTCCCACCCTTCTCAGTTGCAAGACATGCCTCATCTGGTTCATCAACCGTACCGTCAAAATGAGCAGTGTTACTCCGATGATGATCGTCTGCGGCACATATGTCATTACAGTCTGTCTATCATTCTCCAGCCGTCTAGTCGTTAACGGTTCGCGTACCGGAACGCCGCTAAACGAAATCGAGAAGGAAAAAGTAGGTGACGACGAAGTTGAGTAGGTGAATGTATACTGCTGACCGATGAAAATAAAACCAAAAATGCTGACAAGGAGGAAGGGGATGAGGAGTCATAAGATAGTGCAGGAGGATGTTGATATTGACCTGTTGATAGATTAGCTTAACATACTAAATAGAGGATGACGGGAACGTACCATCCACTGTCCTCAAGCATATCCGGCCACGTCGCTGCGATTTTGAGTCTCTCACGAACACTAGTCAAAGGTATGATTTTGTACGCCTCTTCATCTGGGATGGGTAGGACATTCGCAAACCAATACGGGAATATGGCTGGGTCTGTAGGCGGTTGTCCAAACACCCTATTGACTCTTTCACGCACCGCCGGCGCGGAGCTCGTGCGTTGCTTCTCGAGAAAGTTCATACAGATCTGCATCAGTTGCTGAGTCGATAGTGCGTTGAGTGGCGAGCTATTTGCTGACTGATTATTTTGCCTTGCTGCTGCTAATTCACGTGCTTCTAGGGTCTCCTCCTCTGCAAGACTGATATCGTCCACGCGCTCCGTATGAGCACGATAATAACCGTCAAGAACACCGTAGCGAAGAACTTTGAATTTATGCGTCCCCACAGCAGTCAACATTATCCTTCCATCTGGCAAAAAATCCCTCCATTCAATCCTAACAGCGGTTCCATATTGCATGAATGGCTCCGGCGGTGTATCTGGATGCGCCTGCGCTGCGAGATCATGATAAATATTATGAATAACCATACCGAACGTACTGTTTCCATAATCTAGCGCGCGACGAATCATAAGTCGATAACGTGGCTCAAAGATGTGAAGATATGTCGGCATTGATGGGAAAGCTAGCGTACAGACGAATAGAGGCATTTCGTCCTCATCGTATGTTCCATCTTCTTTGATGGTTTCTTTGCGTGATTTGATTTCATCGGAGAAGAAAGCGTCTAATAGGCAACGTAAAACGGCGTGGACTGGGTTGGGTCCTTCGCGGAAGGAGATATACATCTTTTTCCGACAGAGGGGGCAAAGGTTGGAGTTATCTCTGATGCGGTTCGCGCATTCGTAACAGAAGCTGTGGCCGCATGGGGATATGCATGGATCGACTATTAGGCTGTAGCATACTTGGCAGTCGAGTTCGTCTCTGATAGCGGTTTTGAGATGTTCGTAGATGACTTCGTCTAGTTTGTTGCTTGGGCGGTCATTCAGTGGTCCCTTTTCTGCATGATTGATGACAGAGAGATCGTCGTAAACGACATCTTTAGCGTCGTAGGGTAAACCTCCTTCGCGGGCCAGCAGGTATGTGCCCAAGTAGCGACCAGCGCGCAAGGTAGCTTTATGTACATGTTCAGTTGAGTGTTTTGTCACACCATTACCCTCCGTTTCGTTTTCACCGGCTTCCTCGGCAGTAGGCATCGTCTTCCATCGCATACATACATCAGTCCCAACCCATTGTCGCTGTGGATCCTCGTAATCTTTCATCACCTTCTCAAAAACATCTAGGATCCTCCCCAAGACAACATCAACCCCACAATCATCCAGCGCATGCTCAGCCGAGAGCCGCTCAGTCCCACATCCCTTATCCTTCCAAGGACATATAAACCCTTCCTCCCTTCGCCTTTCACTGCTGCCACTAATACTACCCTGCAAATACGAGATTCCCTCCCTTCGCTTCAAAGGCGGCAGACAAGCGCGACAAATCGTCTTTCCGCACGGAAGACGAAAGGGTATTCGAAGTGGTAGCGAGCATAGCGGGCATTGAAAGAGGTGAATTAAAGAATGCGGCTCAATTCGACGCTCTTTCGAGGAGGTAATATCATCAGTGGTAGGAGTAGTAATATCATGAGAATCAGCTGTGTTTATTGATTCATTTCCCTCGCCAGGGCTATTGCCAGAAGACTGCGATGGATAGAGATCTCGCTCGTTGTATGGAGTCATCGACATTGTTGGCGATGATGATGCTGCCCCACTCCTAGAATGGAATGGAAGGATGCACAGATCGAGCAGATTCGTATCATTTGTGAGGGAATATGTTATGAAGGAACAATCGGACGTTGGAAATCATTTTTTATCAAGTGCGATGAGCTGACTAGAAAGTGCGTGCGCTCTGTTTTGTGAGTGGTCATGCGACTTCTTGGGATGGTAGCGGTGATGGTGTTTTTTGATGATGATGATGAAGTTGGGTCCGATAAGCGCTCCCGGCAATGGATGGAGATCGATCATCTTTATCTTATCAGACAAACATGTGATCTATTTCACACCAACTCACTACTTATACTACGAACTCTCGAAAAAGTTATTACATATTGTGTACAGCTTCGTGTTAATCATTCCAGATCTCCATTCCAATCGTAATACTCGGGTAAGCCTTGCATATAAACCCGTACAAGCCTCACACCCAGAAAAAAGCAAGCACATATAATCCTTCAAATGCAACGAACATGCGACCACCGAAGACTGAAATGCTTCTCGGGTATATTTATATATACAAGAATAGATAAACGAAATGCAAGTTAGGCTAGATTCTACTAGTCAACTATGCTTCATACGTAGGTATGATCATGAATCCGACTCGGAATACGAGTCTTCGTCCTCTTCAAGAACAACCCGTCTCATGACGCTTTTATCAAAGAGATCCAGCGCAAAGCGGCGAGCAGGTAATCTGAAATGATGGCTTTCGAGGATGGTTAGTGTCTTCTGGAAGAGCTCTACTTGGCGGAATTGTTCCGGATGTTTGGCTTTGATACTATATTTCACTTGTTAGAGATCTGCGTGTATCTCTTAAAGATAAGAGGAGGAACATACCTGTGCAGGTCGTTGGCTGATCGCTTTGACAGCACGGTGTTTCCCATATCGATGATCAGCTTCAAGATACGCTGGTTGATGGGATCAGGGTCGGTCGCAGCGGTTTTGAATATTTCTTGTGATAGACGCTTGAGTTCCTGATCGCGTTTGTGTTGAGCAAAGGGGAGCTGTGACTTATATTAGCATAACAAAAAGATATCCTTAAGGGGGTATATACGTGATATAACTTCTCCAGACGCCGTGGAAGACAAAGTCCTAGAGAACCACCACGCTCATCTACAGCAGCGTCCCATCCTGCCTCGTAGATCATTTCCAACCCATGCTGACTGCGCGATATGAGACCCAGGACAAAGAAGGCGGTACCTCTCATCGTAATCACATCGGCCTGTTCAGCGATATTGACAATATCCTGCACGATCTCAGTCTCCTCCAAGAACGGAGCTCCAAGTTCCATGGAGCCGACATTCCCTACAGCCCACAAACACCCTTTGACTTTTAAGAGAGCCTCGGGGTCTTCTTCGCTGAGATCGAAGTCTCGGATGGTACTTGCAAATTCAAGGAAGTGTCCAGATTGCTCAAGCAATTTGCAGCCCTCGGATGTACGGGCTAGCTCTCGATAAAAGTGCGGTGGTACGATGCCAATATCTTGCATCTCGACAATGTCATCAGGAGCAAATGATGATGTCTGTCGCCGAGGATGATCAACGTATGCACGTGAAAGTGAAGCTTCGACAAGTGCAACGTAGGCATCATTCCTTCCTAGGAACCAATCATCCATCTCTTGCGTGATGTAGTCTAGCCCGTCCAAATAGTGGTAGCCGACGGAAGTTGAGAGGAATCGAAGAAGGAGTGGAGCTCCAATCTCTCCAAGATGATCGAGTGACGGTCGGCATTTGACAACGTATTCTAGATACTCTCGCTGGTTGCAAGCCTCCTCTAATATTTTAACGGCGATCTCGCAGACAGAGATGTCGGGATCGTATAGCTGGGTCACAAGCATTCGGACAACCCAAACAACATTGTTGACAGCTAGATGGTGGCCAACGGCATACTTGCGGAGAAGCTTGGTTGCAAAAAGTCGGATATCTTTGCTACCTGCAGTGAGTGCTTTAGATAGAAGCACTCTAAGATGACTTTCTAATGTAAAATCCATGTTCCCAAGAAGAGCTTGAATAAGATCGGGCCGGTCTTTCAGCTCAATGATGTGATAGAACATGTTAATCATATGCCATCGTTCCATCATCGAAAGGCCCTTGGTATCGCTGCTCAAGACACCGAGCAAGGCAAAGTAGCCACCGCTCAAAGTACTTCCCATCTGTTCTCTAGAGAAAAGCGGTGACGCTGAGGTGAGCCCACTCATACGGTCAACCTGCGCAAGGCATTCCGCAATCTGACGGAGTAGTTTGTTTTCAGCGAGGTACTTAATTCCTTCTGGTGTTTGCATCAATGTCCGCAATAGGGCACATCCTGTCCGGACATAACGCTGATTTGGCTTCGTGTTAGGTATCATGCAGAATCTGTATTTGAATGGTCGGTAGAATCCAACCAGGCGCTTCATGAATTTCGAGCCTTTGATTGCTTCTTCAAGTCTTTTTGGATTTGTCAGTGGACCTTCAATAATGCGAAGTATCAGATCCCATTTCCACTTGACATAGTTGACAGTATTCAATACTTGTGTCTCAAGAATATGGTTCCTAAATGAGGCTTCATCCATTGCGGGGTTGAGCCTATTCTTGGCTGGTTCCCCAGATAAAAGTGAAGCCGAGATGTCTTCATCGACAACTGCATATCTTCCCGATGTGGTGGTAAGAGAACCAGATCGTGCCAAAATCCGATTGATGCTTTCGATCTGGTATATAGTTGAGGTTGATATTTCGTGATTTTCAACATCATATTTGACAGCTGCTGGTAGCAGAGAAGGAAGAACCTGAAGACTGAAGCTGACGGATTGGGGTAGAGAGTGCTGAGCTAATTTCAGCACTTCTGTAAGAAGCAGGGTGGCCTTTCGTTTTAAAGACTGGTTGCTCTCCACTTCAATGAGACTCGAAAGAGCCTTCACTAGATCAGCCTCAAGCAACGTCGCCAAAACCAACGCCGAAAAATGTGAGGTCAGGTCGAATCTGTTCTTATCATTCTCTTGATAGATACGTAGCTGTTTGCTATCAGATTCTGATCGAAGGTTAGTCACTCTGCCATATGTCGTTAGACGCCTGCCAGCAAGAAAAGACGAGGACCAGGAAGGGGGTTTGATCTGAAGTACATCAAACAGAAGCTCCAGTATGAGATCCCTGGCATTAGGGTCAGGATAATTGAGTGATTCTAGTAAAGAAGAAAGTGGCTTGGACTTGTCGCGTGCCAGTACAAATAAGCCGGGCCAGGTCTTGAGCATAGCGGAAATCGCCTTTGCCGAGGATTTTAGACGGCCTGAACGGACACTGTCAGAGAATGAGTCGGTGAATGGAGTCAGAACTGCTTCAAGTTCGCGACCGCCATGAAGGTATTGTCGCCTATGTGGAGTGTCCATAATGTGTAAAAAGCTCGCGATCAAACTCTCAGAAGCGCTGAATGTCCCTTCAGCCAATGCATCGTGAAGCGGTCCAATTCCTCCGGCGTATGCAATCAGGCCTGGATCTTTGATCAAAATCTCAGCCAAAGTCATAATGGATATGTTTCGTAATCTATCCTCATGGTGTTCGGCGACTGAGACGATGGCTCGAACCACTGCCCTTGAGATCTCGTGTACACCGTCTTTGACATCGAGAAAAGCTCTAACAAACTTCAGAGCCTGCTCTCTCTCAATGCTCGCTTTGCTCTCCTTGACCAAAGATAATGTAACTAGTTCGTCTGTATGCAGACGACGAATCGTTCTTATGGAAGCCCTGTCTGCTATGGCGTAGCGGGTCAAGCGGTAACCAGCCGCTACTACTTCCCTGCTGTCACTCAAGAGCATCATCTGGACTCGCTGCCCAAATACTGACCATTCGAGATCGTACTTTAAGGTTGGATGACGCTTGAATAGTTCGACCAAACTATTTGCCCTTTCAATGTAGTAATCTGGTGCCATGCCTTCCAGCTCCAATGCTTGTAGTGTCTCTGCTAGAACATATGTCGGTGACTCGGTTTCTGCATCTGGCTCCTGCATGTCGTCGTCCGCAGAATCTGTAGCACGGGAAGGAGATCGCATCGGGCTTCCACGAAACAGAGCGGACAGCCGACTACGTTGCGGTGTCGAAGGGGTCTGTGAGCGCATCAATTCGTCCTCTAACTCCTGCCTAAGTTCTGCAAGTTTTCTATTCGAGGAACTTAGCTCCGACTCGACTCGAAGCCTCTGATCTTTGGTCTGCTTTGCATTCTTGGTCAACAAAGCTTCCAACATGTTCTCCGTTCCGACTTTTATTTTCATCTCCTTCGCTATCCTATCTCGGATTGCAGCCTGACGTTGTTCAGTTGTATCGGCAATGGGTTCCTCTTCCTCCATTGTATTCGGCAGTCGGGGAAATGGAGATGCCGCATCCTGGCGAGGAGTCGCGCTGCGAGAATTCTGTATACTCTTTAACTCCAAACTGAAACTGCCCGGTTGTGCTGATGGTGCAAGTGATGCTCCACCGCGGGTACTGATAGAGCTGCTCCCACCAGAGGCGGAGCGCACAGTACGGGTTGACCTTGAAGCCGCATCGTTCCAGCTAGCTGCTGGTGTGGCAGTTCCTCCATCATCATGACTTCTGGAGGCCGGTCTGCCGTCAGCGCCGAGTGCTCGAGACTGGGTTGGTGTCGCCGAGTTCCCTGGATTGTACGCAGACGCCATGGGTTCCCTCCATACGATGGCCGCAACGCGTATCACCTAGCAACGACGGAGCGCCAAGTCGGAGAGGGTCGCATCGATGGTCTTATTTTCGGCGCGGATGAGTTCTTCTGGTGAAGCTTCTATGATGACGGCGGCGTGAATGTGGCAGCGTACTGTAGCGAACATCTAGTTCTCTTGTGTTTGGACTAGCACGAGTTGAATCTGGGGAAAATAACAGATCGACTAAACGTCAAGCACAAATACCAGTAGTTCCATTGCTCAAAGTATTCGTGAAAGAAATAGAAGAGGATCAATTCTCACAAAACGAGTCTGCAGGCAGCTAGCATTGATTGTTGTGGCATGTGAGGTCTGGAGTTACGAACTTAGGCATCCCGCTTTCTCCAGATCGTCAGCCTCAGGCACTGACATACATAGTATATTTTAGTCTTGGCATTCCTTCCCCTGGGCTTCTCCTTGTTCCAACTGCTACGTTTAACAACCGCATTCCTATCAGCTGATGCGAAACGTATAACCAAGCTACACCGACTGGCAATTACTGTCGAGGGTAGTTCATCCCTATACACCGGTCTCAAGTGGACTGTTGCCAATACTGCTCCATCAAACCACCCGTTCGTTGGCCAGATCCGTGACATGAGCTTTGCATAGAGCTCTACGGTCACTTGCCAATTTGATTGCACATCAATCGCATAAACTAATGACCAAAAACAAAATCCATCGGTTGGCGCAATTCGAGATAAAGTAGACGGGCGTTGCATTTAATTGAGAGTCGGAGATGGCCCGAGTATCACAGAGATCATACGATGCGGTCTTCGCCTGTGACTTTATTTAACATGCAACAGCCAAAATACGATTAATATTTGTCAATTATCCCGGCCTTCGCCGTGGAGCTCGGCCTGCCATTGTCACTTTACTCCGGAGTATGAAACAGTCTAGCTTATGCTATCGGATCGCACGCGCAGGAATTAAGAATAAGAAGCGGCGCCGGCCTAACTATTCGCGTCTGGCGGGTGTCGGAGCTGGCCGATTGGGTCGACCAGTTAGATAACGCTTCATCAGTTATTTAATATTTGTATAGGCCCATGTTCCTTGTAATTTCTTGTACTGTCCTCAATTGAAATTACAGATTCTTAACTTTGAAGCATATACTGATTCTATATTCCTAAGTATTTGCTCGGCAAGAAAAGGTAAACTCCTTATCTTCAGGCTTATTGTTATATGTTTGATACGGAAGCAATCGCAAGATAAGCTCCGCATTCAGAGTCTCAAAGCTTCTTCCAGCTTCGACTCGATCAAGTTTGAGCATATAGCTAACTATTTTGCTTCTAGTAGCCTTCTATAATTGAAGTAAATTCAGTTCATTTCAGAAGCCTATCACACAATGTCTTCGAAGCTTGCAGCTGCCCGTTACGGCAAGGATAACGTCCGCGTCTACAAAGTTCATCGCGATGAAAAGACCGGTTTTCAGACAGTGGTTGAGATGACCGTCTGCTGTCTTCTTGAGGGTGATATTGACGTTTCGTAAGAATCACTGCCAATCTCTTAACTAAAATTGTCAAATAGCTAATCTATCTACAGCTACACGAAAGCCGATAACAGCGTCGTTGTTGCCACAGACTCCATCAAGAACACAATCTTCATTCTCGCCAAACAACACCCCGTCACAACACCCGAAGTTTTTGGGTCTATCATCGGATCTCACTTTATCGAGAAATACAGTCACATACACACCGCTCACGTCAATATCATTACCCACCGCTGGACCCGCATGACCATCGACGGCAAGCCGCACCCTCACTCATTCCTGCGCGACGGCGCCGAGACCCGCAACGTTCAGGTTGATGTTACGGAGGGCAAGGGTATCCAGATCGCTTCTATGATCTCGGGCTTGCATGTCTTGAAATCCACCGGATCCCAATTCTGGGGATTCGTACGCGACGAATACACCACTCTGCCTGAAACCTGGGATCGTATTCTCAGCACTGAAGTCGACGCAACATGGAATTGGAAGACATTTCCAAGCCTTGCTGAGGTGCAAGCCGATTCTGCGCGATTCGATAATGCATGGAGCGCTGCACGGGAAATTACTCTGAGCACATTCGCAAAGGAGAATAGTGCTAGTGTGCAAGCTACAATGTACAATATGGCGAATCAGATCTTGGCTGCGGTGCCACAAGTTGAGACGGTGGAGTACTCATTGCCTAATAAGCATTACTTTGAAGTTGGTACGTTATTCTTCTAAAGTTCTCGTTATGTGGCTTATAATGACTAACAAATATTTGATTTACAGACTTGAAGTGGCACAAAGGCATCAAGAACACAGGCAAGGACGCTGAAGTCTTTGCTCCCCAGTCAGGACCTAATGGGCTTATCAAGTGCACTGTAGCTCGCACCTCCAAGGCCAAGCTGTGAGCTGTGAGCTGATCCAGACATCGTTTTCCTTGCAAGCGCTTAGAATGGGTGTTTCGGGCGTTCTCCTGGTACATACCTAGGTAGTTAATGTATATATTATCGATCTATTTTTCTACGTCTTCACTTAAGAGACTGATCTCGTAATACTTCTAATATATAATGTATGGGGCACCTGATTGAAGACTAGGAAGACGAAAGTACAAACAGATGCCACAGCAGAAAACATGGAGAAGTAAGAAAGAATAAAATGCCAAAGACTCCGTCCATGCGCTTTAGAAAAACCCAGAATATAAAACAAGATTTTCAAGAAAGAGAAAGTAAGAGTGTACATAATTAAAGAAATCAGAATCATTGAGAAGCCGGGGCTGATTCTGTGGTCGTCTTGGCTTGTTCGAAAACTTCCTTGATCTTGGACAGGTGATTCGGTCCTAGCACGCTGGCACCGCCGATCTTGATGATGTTCTTCTTATAGGGATGCTGGAGGCCTTCGAATGCTGCAGGACTCAGTTAGCAACAATCTTTCCCCTTGTGCCGCTACCGAAATCGACACAGTTGAAAAGAAAGACCTACTCTTCAGTCTTGCCAATCTCTTATCCCTCAACCGATTCTTAGGCAACATCCCCCTAACAGCTCTTTTTAGAACCTCACCACCACCCCATTTCTCAAACATCTTATCCATAGTCATGCTCTTCAAGCTACCGGGCCGCGTCGTATGCGTGTAGTATTTCTTCTGCAAACGCTTTTTGCCAGTTGTGTGTAAATCGTGGCATCCCACCGCAACAACGTAGTCACCGCAGTCAGTCGATGGGTCGTAGATGGGTTTGTGTTTGCCCATAAGATGCATTGCGATTGCGGAGGCAACGCGGCCGAGGGAACGGCCGTCTGTGCCGACGTCGATGTAGTGCCATGTCCGGGAGTAGGCGAGACGTGTCTGTGTTGTGTTAGTTGTTGCATTCGGTTGCAATAGGTATGCTCTGCAGTTGTAGGAAGATTTTGTTTGGTACTAACTTTTCCCACGGTCTGCGACATGACGCTGGTGCCAGCTCTAAGAGCAATTGACAAGTGCTCTTTATTTCAATTGAAGACAATTGTCCTCCAGCGAGAATACCAGAGATGTGTTGATGTATGCGGTGATCTCTGTTCTCACTGCTGAGGTCTCCGGTCGTTGCTCCGAACTTTTGGCAGGAAACATTTCTTGGCATCAAATCACCTGACTTTACTTCCAGAACAGGCTAGCCTTCAAACTTCCATCGAGAAAAGAGAAACCCTAAAGCGTACTAGCGGAAACACTAAGCGAAAACCCGCACTGTGCGAGAATTGCCCGTCCATCTTCAACATCGAGAGACCGAGACCAGTTTGAACGAGATCAACCAGCCCTCCCTCGACGACACACACTCTCCCTTTGACTCCGGCCAAAGCCATATTATTCACCCATCATGGCTTCTACGCAGAGTGTGCAATGCTTCGGCAAGAAGAAGACTGGTATGTTGGATATGATCAGAAAGGGTGGGTTTCATGAATGATAACTAACATTTACTTTTTTATCGCATTATAGCTACCGCAGTCGCCCACACCAAGGTACGAACTGAACAATCCTCTAGCGACGATTGATTTGGATTGGAAAGTACACGAGAGAAAAAAGGAGAGAGAAATTGGGGAATTGGATTTGCGAAAGACAGATACTAAGACCGTTTTTTTTTACAGCAAGGCAAGGGCCTCATCAAGGTCAACGGCCAGCCTCTTAACCTCGTCAAGCCCGAGCAGCTACGCTTCAAGGTACGGTCGCATCAAAATCGCAAAGGAAACAAAAATGCCGGAAGGTTCTAATGGAGGGATAGGTCTACGAGCCCCTTTTGATCGTCGGTCTCGACAAGTTCGCCGGCGTCGACATCCGTGTCCGCGTCACCGGTGGTGGTCACGTCTCCCAGATCTACGCCATCCGCCAGGCCATCGCCAAGTCGATCGTCGCTTACTACCAAAAGTTCGTTGACGAGCACTCCAAGAACCAGCTCAAGCAGGCTTTCATCCAGTACGACCGCACACTCCTCGTTGCCGATTCCCGACGGGCCGAACCCAAGAAGTTCGGTGGTCCAGGTGCTCGTGCTCGCTACCAGAAATCTTACCGTTAAACAAAGAAAAGCAACAGTCTATGTTTTGTTGTTTTTTCAATTCTTCGTTTATCGGGTTGTTAGTTTCTGCTTGGGAGGGAGCGTCTGTCTCGTGTGTCCATGTATGGGGAAAAATAAACATATTCATTTGTCATGACAAACGAGACTTTGTTAGCCACTCGAGTAAAAGTGTGCTTCGAATCCTAAAGACGATTGGTTTCTTTCCGACTCTACGAGTATCAACAATTTTCCCGGGTTGCGAAATAGAGAAAGGACGGAATCGATATTTTTTATTTGCGAAAAAAATGTCAAAAATTCACTGTTATGTTCACACGACGCAAAAAAAGGTATGGAGAGAAATCCCGGGATATTTTTCTTTACGGCCCTTGTTTGTACGATTTTTATCCGGCAGGGGTTAGTGTGGGCAACGAATATGTCAGAATTTCTATATCAAATGAAAAATGGCATTTACGATTTCAAAATCATTCTACATGCATTGGGTATCATAGAATACATGGGCCTAAAGTATGGTGCTAATCCATAGACGTATCGACATCTGTCGTTTCTTCCACTTCATTCCCTCCCATGTCAACAATTACGGGAGCGTACTCGCCCGTCTCATCATCCTCATCAGCACCGCTCATCTCCATTTCGACCTGCTCCCCGTCTTCAAGCTGTAACATCCCTCGACGCATAATCAAGTCCTTGCGTAGTTCCCATCCGTATTCCGTACGTACCCACTGCTCTATAGCATCCATTTCTGGCCGGACCGTATCCGCTCCTTGCAATTGATGTATTGTCTGACGGAACTCCGTCAACAGCTTCCGTAGAAAATTCCCATCGTAATCCCCATCCATCTCGAAGAGACCACCGTCCACATCCTCGCAATGGCGGAGCTGTAATCGCAGGAGTTGGAGCACATCCTTGAAGAACGGTTCTCGTTCTATAATCGCAGTGCGACAGGTCAATATCAACCCCAACAGTCGTTTCCACTGTTCAAGACAGGAGTAATTCATTAGGGTCAGAATCATGAGAAAACAGAATTGCAGCTCTCCCAAAATCTCGCCTTCGCCCTTCTTCTCATCATTTCCCGGGAGACTATATCTGCTGACCAAGTCGCCCAAAGCCCAAGATCGGTCCTGCGCCGCTTCTGTCCTCTCACGACCAATTGCGCCTTCTCGCCACGTCCGTTTCAGATCGATCGGTAGAAATTGCAGTTCTTTTTCTTTCTCTTTCTGCCCGCCAAAGCTCTTAGCCGTAACTTCCGAGGCTATCTCTGTCGTAATGCCCGGAATATTATCCGCATCTCGCGCCGCCGTACTCGCCGAATTTATACTCCAACTCGGCCTTCCATCATCATCAGCAAACGGCGTACCCAGTATCCGCGACATGGTCTCCGGCGTCAGACGGTTCGTCAGTCGTACCCAGTCTTTGCGAATGGGTAGGCCCGCAACATCTTCTTCTTCGATATCGACGTTTTCGGGCATTCCTTTGGTTTTGTAGCTGAACAATGCGCCCATTTGCCGCAATCCGCTTAAATTGGCTTTCCAGCGCATAATCTCGAGTCGGGTTTCGTTGTTGTCGCCGCGCATGGGTACAAGGGTCTCTGTGTCCTGGCTCCATTGCCATATTCGAATTTCGGGGCCAGCTGCAGGGGTACCACTGTGTAGAACTACGCTGTTGCTATCGGCGGTCGAGTCTTGTGAAATATCACCGACATAGAACCATGCGCCGCACCGTATCGAAAAACTCTCCGTTGTACCCGTATAGAGGAAATGCCATCCAGGGGTCAAGTCGCTGATCCCGTAGAACTGTTCGGTGGATGTGAAGCTGAGAAGATCAAGGCCGACTAGTGTTTTGGCGGGAAGGCGGGGTAGGAGGATTGTAGGGGTTGGCCGGATGTTTGTCATTCTAGAGAAGTCTAGGTATGATTTGAGCTTAATGGTAATGATTTGCGGCTGATGATTGAACCATCGGTCGTAAGAGGGCAGGGAGATGTTGTTTTGCGGAGTTGGAGTGTTGATGTCACTGCTTCATATTTTTTTTAAGTTGGCGGAAAGGAGTGGGACCATAACTCCAACACGGCATTGTCCCACCATATCGACGTGCCTGTCAAAATGTTGATATCAATGTAAACCAGCTTGATTTGTTTTAATCAAACTCGGGAGAAAGGCTTCGTTTTTTTTTTTTTTACTTATCTAGATTACCGAGCTGTAGAAATACTACATGTATGCTTAACGGAAAGTTGTACGAGCACAGACCGTTTTAGGGCTTGATGAGCATACTGCCAAAATAGGAAATATTCGTATTCTACCTGATATCGAGAGAGATCAGTTGACGTGGTCTTCTGCAGACATGAACACTAGACCTTCATTCCATGTGCAATCCTCCCCTTATTCATCAAATCCCGAATCTTCCTCACGCTCTGCTGCTCCTCTATCTTCGTAATCCACTCACTATACTTGGGATAATCCTTCTCTAGACCCTCATCCTTGCCCAATTCCCTGAGCAAGCCATGTCCTACAGAAGCCCAAGTGGCAAAGGACAGGTCTGCATAGGTGCATTTGTCCCCTACAAGCCAGTTACCGGGAGCAAGGTTTCTGCGAAGGCCAAGGTCAATGACGCCAATTACTCGGATTATCTCGTTTACGTAGCGGTCGATTGCGGATTGAATCATTTCGGGATGAAAGCGAGCGAACCATGTGGCCTGCCCGAAGTATGGCCCTTGGCCTGTATCATGTATTAGACACCAGACGTAAAGAATAAGGAATGCAGAAAGAAATGTACCCGAAATCTGAAAAGCGAGCCACTGTTGGCAGAGATACCTTTCCGGGGAATCTTTGTAAGAGATCTTGCGCTCTTTGTCGTATTGATCAATCAAGTAGAGAATAATTGCACCGGACTATAGTCATGTCAAAACAGTTATCCTTTGCTCAAGGAAGTGCAATAGCTGCATACCTCCCAAAGCGTGATTCCTGTATTAGGATCTTTGAGTGCCGGCAGGCGACCGTTAGGGTTGACTTCCAAGTAGGATGCAGTCTTGGTTTCATTCAATTCCAGATAGTTTATTTTGTAAGGAAGAGATAATTCTTCCAACACCATGGCTATTTTCCTGAGAATGGTGTCAGCTCTATCTTATTAGCCATCGATAGAAGAGTAGGTTACTCACCAAGGGTTTGGAGCACCCCAATGACCCCAGAGTTCGAGCGTTTGGACCATAGTGAACCTTTTTTGAGATAGGAAAGGAACAATATGAGTTGGAGCTCAGAAAAAGTTTAGATTTTACAACTTGAGCTATCTATAGATGTAAAGAGAAAATATATTGATTGGAAAAAGACATCTCAGGAGTGAGGATGACGTGCTCTTTATAGATGAACCATCCATTCTTTCGGAGACTGCATACATCGAAGTTAGACGCTTGCCTGACAGTTGATATTTGATACAACCCGACCAGATCTTCTGGGCTGAGGCAATTAAGTATTTTTGCGACAGGTTCTTGAAGATGATGAGCCTATCAGAGTGTATCTTTAGTGTCTAGGTTGTATGGAATCGCGAAACTGCTAGCGCGGATCTTCAAGAATCGGTTCTATGGGTGGGGCGAAATTCCACTGTGCTTCATCTCTCTATCAATGACTTCGGAAGTGCTGTTTTGTTAAAAGCCGCGCGAAATGGCTAGTCGTTGGCCAATTGCGGATACAAACATTCTCCTAGCTACAATGAATCACCTTCCAGACCAAGGGGTTCCTCGCACTTCAATATGTTTCCCTTGATCGGTTGTGCAACCTGTCGATCACGACGCATCAAATGCGATCGATCTTTGCCGAGATGTCAAAGATGCATAAAATCGAATCGTATTTGCATCGCACGAAACAGACCTGGTCAAGAACGCGCCACAGAAAAGAACCTGATCAGACGAACGACATCAAAGTCGTTATCGTCATGTATTCCTCGTACTGTATGCAGCGGGTTGACTTCACATCATCGCATGCTTCAGTGGCGAAGCACAAGACCACCCGAGATGCAGGATGCGATTGATTACTTTCTGAGTAACTTTGTTCTTGATACTGGAAGACTTCCTGGTCTTTTTGGTAGAGGAAGCATCGAGACATTCGATATTGTGCCTGCTGAAACAGGGCCCGGTCGAGCTGTCATCGAAGTACTTGATACTTTGACTGCTGGCTTTCTAATGATCCGTGCTTCTTCCTTGCAAACTATAGAAGGAAGGCGGAAACAGCATATTAATTATCGGAAGGCTATGGGCGAGCTGAGACAAAGTATATCACTGTATCCAAACTCGAGAGCTTTAGTCGCGCCTATATTCTTGTTTGCATTATATGAGGTGAGTGCTATACTTTTGCAAATAGGATGTAACTTTGATGCTAACTCTAAACTGAGATGATTGTAAACACTTCCCTTGCGGATAGAACCTGGCAAACTCATTCGAACGGGCTGCTTGCCATGTTACAACACAATCAAAATACAAGAGGCAATTGTATAGCCGAAATGACGGGTCTGTCGGCGGCACGACAGTTCGCCTTATCAGAGGAAACAAGCGACATACAAGGATTTCTTAGCTCACACCCTCTAACGGATAGCATCGAGAAAGCATGGCTGCTACTACATGTCACCAAAGTGCAGCTGAGAACGTTCATCACCACAATGGACCGCTTCTGTGCGATTGATGATGCCCAACTTACCATGCACTTCAAGAAGCTTGATGTTGAAAAAGTCCGAGTCTCTGTTAAACGTATTCAGAGAGGCCTTTGCCTGTTCCCCGACTTAATCCCGAAAGAGTATCATCCTATCAGAATGATCAATTCCATTGGCTGTGATTTTCCCACAGCTCTGTCCCCAACTTATATCGGTTACTACGAGGATTCATACCCAGATACTTTTCTGTGTACGAAATGGAACGAATATAGATCGCTGTTATTGATAACTGGAGACTTTCTACTAAGAACGGGTCGATTCTTATACGCAGGTATGCGTAGGTCGAATGCAAGAGAGACCACGGGTCTGGCTCGGATGATGAAGGAAGCTGCTGATGGGATTTGTGCGTCAGTGCCATCCTATTGTACCAAGTATAGCGCGAGACGAGAGGAGGCAGATGTCGAGAATGCGTGGAAACATACCACCCCAATGAAGACATTGGATGCACTAAATCTCATGTGGCCAGTACACTGCGCAATTGCGACCGAGTCTGGTGCCACAGAAGCTCAACGAGGGTGGATGAAAGAGTTGCTGCTGTTCATGGGTTGCAATATGCGAATACCCAAGGCTATGGCTCTAGCAGACACTCATATGCAAGCTTTTACCTATTCTGAGGCTTTGGCTAGTCTAACGCTACTTGGCTCAGGTGTCTTGAGAAGCGTACAATAGTCTTACATATCTACGCAGTTCTACAGCAACTTGACCTGCAAATCAAGGACGATCAAGTAAGATCATCTTTTAACAAGAGTGTATTCAAGAAAAAACCTTCTTTTTTATTTTCGAGGGAGAATGTGAAGACCAGGCGTAATGCCGTTCTTCGCGTTTATTCCATCCACAATTGCTTTAGTGCCGCACACCGAATCCCACCCTTTCAACAAAGCCAGCTATAATCATATCCAGATGCCCGTATATGTAGTCCGAATAAGAGAAAAGACGAGATCCCGCGCACATGACTGTAAGTAAACAATTGATTGTTTACAAACGACGACCACGACGACCACCCTTGCGACGAGTAGAGTCGGAGGGGGTAGGAGTAACGTCCTCAATACGGCCGATCTTCATGCCGGAACGGGCCAAGGCACGGAGAGCGGACTGGGCACCGGGACCGGGGGTCTTGGTACCGTTACCTATCGATATGTCAGAATCCAGGTGTTTTCGTAAAGTCTGAAGGTAAACATACCACCGGTAGCACGGATCTTGATGTGAAGAGCGTTGATGCCCAATTCCTTGCAGCGAACAGCAACGTCCTGGGCAGCAAGCATAGCAGCGTAAGGGGAGGACTCGTCACGGTCAGCCTTGACCTTCATACCACCTGTGACACGGCAGATGGTTTCGCGACCGCTGTTAACAATTAGCATTCCTCTGTCATTGCAGAACAGATGTCGATAGTACGAACGAAAGATCGGTAACGTGGACGAAGGTATCGTTGAAAGAGGCGAAGATACGAGCAACACCGAACACGAGCTTGCCTTTTTGATGTTAGCGGGGATTACAATTTCTTCAACACGATAAGACAATGAAGGACAGACGTACCATCTCCGGCCAGAGGGCCGAGAGAGACATTCTCCTGAGCGGGAGCAGCTTTCTTGGTCTTAGGAGGCATCTTGATTGTCGTTGAGTGGACTGGCAATTGTCGTGGATGGAATATGGAGGGGAAAGAAGAAAGGAAGAAAAGGAAGGTATTCAAGATGCGCCGATTAAAATCGATGGTGTGCCCTAAAATTGTATCCGCAGTATTTGATTGGCCGCTCTTATTGATTTGTGGGAAGCGAATGCCAAGTCTGTTACATAAGCAGAAATAAATCCAGAGTGGGTCTCAGTTACCGGAGCTGCTGTCGGGCCGAGAAAGATTTGTTAAAGTTGGAATTTCTTTTGTTTTCTTCTCTTGTCTCTTCTCGCCAACAGAAACTTATCTCCCTCAGATTATATCTCTGCGAAACCCTTTGGTTTGCCTGAAGTCGATATTGTTGCCGCTTCTCATATGTGAGACTCAATTGCATTCTCAAGTTCTCCATCGAGTGGATGAAAATATCTGTTTGCTGTGACTCACATTGAGTCTCTTGCTCTGGCCGCTTATATACGACTTACAATATGGTTCTCACCAAGGAAAATGCATCCATCGGCATTATTGGAATGGGTGACATGGGCAAGATGTATGCCCAGCGACTCAGCCAAGCTGGTTGGAGGTAATGACTCAATTCCATCTCTGTTTTTGAATAGCAGACCATTACACACAAGGTAAGCTCCATTCTTTCTATTTTATCATTACCTCCTCGAATGATGACTTGAGTGCATTTGGCTCGAGTATGGCCTGACCTTCACTGCCTCGCCATTCTGGTGTGGGCTTGCGACGGTCAGGACGTCAGTGATGTAAAAAACTCGCTACCTTACTTTTTCTTTGTCTGATATGAGACTTCCACATTTCATTCTTTATCATCAAACTTTAATAGCAATATGCTAACTCATCGTCAGCCAGGTTCAACCCATGTTGTAGCTTTCTTAACGTCCATGCTGACTCTACCTGTGATTCTCAAGGATAAATGCCTGTGACAGACCGGATAAGTACGAGTCATTGAAGCAAGAATATGCATCTGACGTACGTTCCTCTCAAAAGGGCCGTTCATCTTGTACCAAAACAGTAAACTTATCTATCATTTTCGTAGAAAGCTATCTCTATATTTCCGAATGGACACTTGGTCTCGCGAATCAGCGACTACATCATATACAGCGTAGAGGCCGCTTATATCGATAAAATAGTTGCCGAATATGGTCCCTGTATGTCTGAATCAACGCCCCGTCGTTTATATGATTCTTTTCGGATCTTTCTGACCGTGGATTGTACATTAGCAACGAAGGTTGGTGCGATTGTTGGCGGCCAGACGTCGTGCAAGTCCCCGGAACTTGCTGCCTTTGATAAACATCTCCCTTCGGACGTAGAGATTATCTCATGTCACTCTTTACATGGCCCGAAAGTGAATACAAAGGGTCAACCATTGGTATGATAGGTCGAGCCAAAAAGGAAGTATGTCGGACATTAACATTTCTCGTGCGCGCGCTAGGTCCTAATTCAACACCGTGCTTCCGACGAGAGCATGAAATTCATCGAACGCGTCTTTGAATCCTTCGAATCTCAATATGTCTACCTCAGTGGCGAGATGCATGACCGCATCACAGCCGATACCCAAGCCGTAACGCACGCCGCTTTCCTGAGTATGGGCACAGCATGGTACTCCAACAATCAGTTTCCCTGGGAGATTGATCGCTGGGTAGGCGGAATCGAAAACGTCAAGATCAACATCACCCTCCGCATTTATGCGAACAAATGGCACGTTTATGCGGGCCTGGCCATTCTCAATCCTGCTGCCCGGGAACAGATCAGGCAATACGCCAAGTCTGTGACGGAGCTTTACAAATTGATGATTGAAGGGAAAAGGGAGGAGTTGAAGAAAAGAGTCAAAGAGGCCGGAGCTGTAGTGTTTAAATCGGATACCGAGGGACAAGACCTCTTACTGAGGGATGAAGTCCTTGATCGATTTTCATTGTCGAGTAAGGATTCAAGAGAGGAGGCGCCACCGAATAATCATCTTAGTCTACTGGCTATTGTAGATTGTTGGTCAAAGTTGGGAATTGTGCCGTATGATCATATGATTTGCTCTACACCTGTGAGTTTGACCCTCTGTGACGACCGGGGAATACCGATACTGACTTGGGCAGCTCTTCCGTCTCTGGCTCGGTGTCACAGAATACTTGTTCCGTAACCAAAGTCTTCTCGACGAAGTCCTCGACATTGCCATCGACGACCAGACGTTCCGCTCCGATGACTTAGAGTTCACATTCGCTGCACGAGTAAGGCTCCCATCTCTTAGTCTCTTCTAGGGAATATAGCTGACAGTATGGAAAGGCATGGTCAGATTGCGTCTCGTTCGGCGACTTTGAATCCTACAGAGACCGCTTTGAGCGTATCCAAAGCTATTTTGCACCGAGATTCCCGGATGCTGTCAAGCTGGGCAATGAGATGATGAAGACTATCCTGGAGAAGACAAGTGACCATGCTTAGGATGTTGCGGCTGTAAGATCTTGATGATCAAATGACTTTACAATGGAAGCAATCGATGTATTGGTTGATATGCCGTGTAATGGGTATGAATGTGAACAAGTACGGTTACATGACGATCGAGTTCATAGGATTTTCTTTTCTACTTCAGTGCACGCTTGCATGATTACTAGGCGTGTTAAATTGACATGCCGAAGTTGGCCATGGCCTGCTATTAGTCCATAGAGTGGATACTTCGCCTAAGCATGATTCTTTTGAGGGATTTGATTTGCATTTGCGAGTACGGAGCATATGTTGATCTATCCTGGGCATTACCTGCTAAACAAAGAATGTAGTTTGGACCTTCTTCCTTCTCCCTTCTCAGAGGCAGTAGACCCAATTCGTAGCTCTTCAGAAGTTGCCGGTTAGGTATCATGTATCTGAGGTATTTTGAACTTTCTATATATAATATTCACAAGTATATGATAAGCTTGGTATAATGACATCGCTTGACCCTTGGAAAACACTCATATAATCGCCGAAACAAATCTCACATCACTGACATACCACCCAACTCCAACATCAACCCTTATATAGAGCATTATCTCCATGACTCCGAGCTCATCTCCACTGGACTCTGCACTCGACCTTGAGCCGGTAACTCGTGATAGGGGGTTTTACTATGTTCATCACCCACTGGGGCCTCCACATAGTACTGCTGTTGCTGTGACTGACCCGGCGTAAAATGCAAACTCATCTCATCTTGTGTATTGGTGGCGACGTTGCTTCGACGACGGCGAATAAAGAAAAAAGCAATGCCAGCAAGGATCAACAAAACTCCGACTGCAACGCCAATACCAATGCCGGCTTTTGCGCCTGAGGATAGAGACGATGTGGATGCAGATGACGTGGGCGCAGACGTGGGAGGAGAGGTGGACAAGGCTGTTGAACCCGGCGACGCAGACATTGAAGTCGACGAGATAGCAGACGCCGTTGTGCTCGGGGGAGATGTATTGGACGCCTGCCATCTGATCTCCATACCGTACGCATTAAGATTCGCAAGACCGATAGCCGTTGAAAGTGATGTCGATGAAGTAAATATATACGTGTTGGTCGCGGATCCTTGATAAGTGCAAAGATCCGTTGAATACCATGGCCAGTCAGTTTTATCTGCTTGACAGCTATATGCGCTACATAGATCCACAACTGTCAATGAGAATGCTATGGTATACTACTGTTTTGGGGATATAGCATACCTTGGACAACATGTTGCTCTCGTCTCTGAGACAGACCCAATATTGACTACGGTCGAACAAGCAATTGAGTAAGACGTGGGACAAATACCAGGTGAAAAATATGCGCCGGGTGTAAATTTAGGTGGGTAGCAATCCGTGGCCGTCGGCGACGGACCAAGTTGACGATAATCCCATAGATCGCCGCCGGAGATGATATTAAATATGTACAAATCTGTGAGGCACGAAGCGGCTGGTGTGAAAGTTGTTGTCAGTGCCGGTACAGCAGACGTCGTGGATGTTGTTAGTGTTGTTATTGTTGACGGTGATGCCATGATGCTAATATAGACCTGGAATAGGTATAGAGGATTGACAACATTCAGAGTCACTTTTATTGTGAGAGATGAGAAAAGAGACAAACGCGATTTCTAAAACGAACAAACCATCCTTGCTATCTGTAAGAGGCTACTGGCAAACTGCGCTTGTCCAGTTTCAAACCAACCATGCTAGCTTCAACGGTCATTGGTTACTGCGTCGCTCAGCCGCTGGGGACACGCTTCTTGCCTGAAATAGCCATCTTTCAAGTAGAGTTGGCTCTGATGCAGGAGCAGCCTCTTGCACTTGCGTCCTCGGCAAACAGCCAGCCGATAATTATCCTGTGAAGATGTATCTTTAACCGCCGCGTTGAAATAAGAACTTTCTGGATCTGGCGTGTTTCAGGACTCAAAATCATATCCGCGGCGCAGTGAAATAAAAATAGGGCAACCTGGACTATACCGTTCAGGGGAACTGGGCGGCTACGGGGTCAATATCGGACCCCGTTGGTTGATAGTCAATGCGGGTCCCATAATCCGTCTGCTTAATTTGTGGGACTATCGGACGAATTAAAAGTCATGAGTGTATATTAAACTGATCAAGGTTTCGCACATTCTGTTAGTTGAGCTTGAGCAGTGCTTCATCGAGTCCATGGAATTTCTGATGAAGGTGCCTGATTTACAAGTTGGGGCCAGGTACAGGAGCAACTAGAGCCTACACCCTAAGGCACTGTTATCATAACTTTAGAGCGTCGCCCCAGCAAGATGACGTCCCTTTCGTTTTAGTGGTAAATTTGCTGCAACAGAATGTTTTTCTCGATGGTGACAGCTTAATTTTCGTCATGGTTCAATGCAAGTAGTCATTTTATACATCGGCGATTATTCCAGCAGTGAGGTTTCACCCACACCATTGCAAACCCAACACCTTAGCGAATTGTACACTACATTGCTGTGATCGCCGGCGATCCCGGAAATTAGTCTCTAAGAGTCTCGGAAGAGACGCGGATCAAAGGTAGACTCATCGGCATGGGACTGGAACTGCTGATGAATCTGACAAGAGTGGTTATAAGAAAGCCAGGCCGCCGTAAAGTTTGCTATAACGCGTAAGACTGTACATTGCCCCGAACGCGGAGCAGGTCGTCAATGTGGTGACTGATCTGTCGCTACGTCAGCATCGCTGATTCTATTATTCAGAGTCAACTGCTACAAGAAAGATGTGTAACGGATGAAGTTCCCGGGACGAAGAGAAATAGAGTTACGGGAACTCGGCGGGATGACGTCGGTGGTCAACCCCACTCCCTTCAACATCTCGAGCTTTTAAGTTTGGCCTTCTCCTCATTCTCAATTTTATCAATCTTAGTCAGATTCATTTAATCCCAAGGTTTACCTGTGCCCCTTTCGGTATCTGGTAAACGCTGACAGCGGGCTGTCCCGAGGCTCCAGATAACGCCTGCACCTGTGAAGTTATTGTGCCGACTTCGTACCTTGATTTCCCAACTTCAATTTGGGAGAATACCTTGTCGATCTTCTCCGCGTATTGATGATGGATGTGACGTTTATTTCCATTCATGGTGAGTGTCAAAGCTGATGTGACTCGACTCTCAATAACAAACATGTGGCGGACCTTTACTCATACAAAGGGCAACAGATATGAGCAAAGATGCTCACATTATCTATGCATCTGACTCGATAGAGCATATCCTGGGTTACCTACCGCACGAGGTGATCAATAAGCCATGTTGGGACTATTTCCATCCGGAAGAAATGCCCTTTGCGCAGTCGGTGCATGGCCGGGGCGTGCAATTGGACAAAGCGGCTGTGTTAAGGTATTGCAGAGTCAAGCATAAGCGGGGATTCTGGGTCTGTTGCGAATGCGTCTTTTCAGTTGTGTACAATGTCCTGGTGGCCTGTACAAGTATATATCGGCAGGGGGAGTCTAGCCAAAGTGAGTACTCTACACCTATGATTCTATTCGGTTGCTAACGATGCGGTAGAACGAGCAGTTGATGCCCCGATTATCCGTCGAATGTTTACGTCTTCTCCACGAGACCCGCGATACCACATGCTTTCCTACCTCTCAAACAAATTCACACAGCCCACTACGAATGCTGCCCACGAGCCGAGGGCTGCATTATTCCTGAACCGATTCACAAGAACTTTGACAATCATGTTTGCGACGGACGGAGTGGAGGAGATCCTTGGTATTGCGCCGCAACATCTGATTAGCAAGAGTTTTTATTTCTGCATCCAGGAACAGTGTTTACATGACGCTGTCCGTTGTCTAGAAAGCGCCAAGGTGAATAATTCGATCGCATATTTACGATTCTGGTATCGTGATCCGTTGCAGGAAGACAATCCTTCAGTTGCCGCGGATCCAATAGGTGCGCATGATAATGCTAATAATAATGCCGATGGCACCGATCCCAATGACACTGGAAGTGCGACAGCTCCTGGACCCGGAACGGCCGCAACGAATAGAACTGCATCTCAACAGCCAGAAAATGCTCCTCTTGAAATCGAAGCAGTTGTCTCATGCTCATCAGACGGGCTGGTCGTGATCCTGCGCCGCGCGCGCCCTTCAATTCCATCGCATCAAACAATCCTAGCCGGTCAAGCTCAGGCTGCTACAAATGGCATCTTTGCATCACCGTGGGCAACGCAACCGATCATTCCACCTTATGCCACTCGGCCTATGCCGACGCAAACAACCTGGCCGCCTCCAAGCTCCAACATAATATATCCGGGCGATAACCATACCTACAGGCCGAATGCAGCGATACCTCCTGGTTACCCCGGATCTGCTACTCATGTAAACAATGGACCGGGCGGTCCTCATCCTCAAGACTTTCTCAGCACAATCCGCGACGTGGCAGTTTTCGCATGGGGTATTGTGGGTATCAACGGCTCACTCGAGCAATACCGCAAAGGGCAACCCAGGGGTGATGCTCTTCCGCCAGATGGGGTACCCATCTGGAATCCTCAGCCGAGAGAGGGTGAGTTTGCATCAGACGATTAAGAGAAAGAGACGAACATCAACTCTGCAACGGAGCAAACGGAGACGGTTAGGCGGGATGAGAGCCTTATATAATGTTTTTCTCCGTGAAGTCTTTTCGGTTATACTAGTTATCTATCCATATTACATAATTGATTACAACTCTATCCAAGACAGGGTACATATGTAGACACATCAAACCTCAGGGTTAGTGTATACCGACAGGTAGATAAGGGCTAATAACTTATGCTTTGCCCATCAGGTTCTGCCCAATCAAGCTGCCTTGGCCAAATTAAAGAAGCGCGCTTTACATCCACGAAAAGAATCATCTCGCAAAAGTTAGCCGCTCAACAACCTGATATTCGACAGTCTGAAGGGAGAGAAACGAACGGCATGTTCCGAACTCCGGTACCCTTTGTCGGCCGATTCCTACTGGCTATTATCTCCGACGCTCGGCGCGCCCAACCATACATTCTGAAGTATTTGCTCAACTGTAAGCAGTCTTGACTCTTGTCAAAGTTAATTAAGCGGATTACTCTCAACAACCAAGGGAACAAGAGCTATGAACGAGCGCGGTCTTTATTTTTGTGTGAGTTACCTAGGGACAGGTGATAGCTAGTTACTGTAATTGGATTACAATGTACGCAGCGTGCACGTTACTCTCCCATGGGGGGAATACATGTAAATTGGCTTCAAAAGCGGAGTACGGAGCATTCCGCGTATTGAATCATTAGCTACGTATATATTATTACCCCGATAAGTAAAAAGAGGCGTTTAACAATACGGTAACTAATACCAAGGCACCGGAAAGACCTGCCGGAATGGGTTCGGAACTGCGATGGATCGAAGTATCACGAATTACCACGTACAGAGCGTGAAATGTGGGTGATTAGAATTATGGATGGAGTCATTGGGTGTCCCCACAGTTGTTGAGTAGTGCCAGTGCCCCATTGACTTGAATGATGGGTTCTAGGATGTATAAGAGGGATGGACTTCCTCTGATTTCATGTCAATTGAAATTTGAGACTCTTTTGGGCCTTAGACTTTTATTACCGCGTTGATTTCAGTCAGATATCGCCGTCATGGGTAAAGAAGACGAGCCAAGTATGTCTACCTTACCAAACGAGCTGTCGAATCTGTTATTGAAGTGTCTACGATACTAACAATAAACAGAGACTTATCGCTATAATGAATCTCCAACCTACACCACTTCCAATGGCTGCCCCGTTCGTGACCCCTCTCTTTACAACGATTCATAACCCTAATTTAATATCTAGGTATTCGACCCCGAGTCCTCTCAGCGAATTGGCAAGAATGGCCCTCTTCTCTTGCAAGACTTCCACCTGATCGACCTCCTCGCCCACTTTGACCGAGAACGGATCCCGGAGCGAGTTGTGCATGCCAAGGGTGCCGGTGCCTATGGTGAATTCGAGGTCACCGATGACATTAGCGATATTGTAAGCCCCCGACCCAGTTGACAACAGAATCACGCTAATGAACACAGACCACAATCGACATGCTCAAAGGCATCGGCAAAAAGACCAAGCTCGTAACTCGCTTCTCAACCGTCGGTGGTGAAAAGGGTTCTGCTGACAGTGCCCGCGATCCTCGCGGCTTCTCGGTCAAATTCTACACTGAACAGGGAAACTGGGACTGGGTATTCAATAACACGCCTGTCTTCTTCCTGCGCGATCCTACCAAATTCCCCGTCTTTATCCACACGCAAAAGAGGAACCCGCAGACGAACTTGAAAGATGCAACTATGTTCTGGGATTATCTCTCCACGCATCAAGAGTCTGCGCACCAGGTCATGCATTTGTTCAGTGACCGAGGCACTCCGTATTCCTACCGTCACATGAACGGATACTCAGGCCACACATTCAAATGGATCAAGCCCGACGGCACTTTCAATTATGTCCAAATCCACTGCAAAACCGACCAGGGGAACAAGACCCTTACCAACGAAGAGGCCGGCGAACTTGCCAAGTCGAATCCGGACTGGCACACACAGGATCTATTCCAGGCTATCGAACGAGGCGAAAACCCTTCATGGACATGTTACGTGCAAACGCTCAGCCCCGAGCAAGCCGAGAAATTCCGCTGGAACGTCTTCGACTTGACCAAAGTCTGGCCTCAAAGCGAGGTTCCGCTCCGCCGCTTTGGCCGTTTCACGCTCAACAAGAACCCCGAGAACTACTTTGCGGAGATTGAGCAGGCAGCTTTTGCGCCGTCGCATTTGGTCCCCGGCGTTGAGCCCTCGGCTGACCCCGTGCTTCAGGCTCGTCTGTTTTCGTATCCGGATACTCACCGTCATCGTTTGGGCGTCAACTACCAACAAATCCCCGTCAACTGTCCTCTACACGCATTCAACCCATACCAGCGTGACGGTGCCATGGCTGTCAATGGCAACTATGGCGCAAACCCGGCTTATCCATCTAGTTTCCGCGCAATGAACTTTGAGCCCGTCAAGGCTAGTCAAGAGCACGAGAAATGGGTTGGTGCAGTAACATCTCAACAGATCCCTGTCACGGATGAAGATTTCGTGCAGGCGAATGCTTTGTGGCGTGTTCTTGGTCGTACGCCCGGTCAGCAAGAGAATTTCGTGAAAAATGTTTCTGTGCATCTGTGTAATGCGAACGAGAGGGTCAGGAAGCAGACCTATGGGTTTTTTACGAGGATAAATGCGATCCTTGGAGAGAAGATCAAAAAGGCTACGGAGAAGAACGTGTCGAGGGAACAGGCTCGTCTGTAGACGGCTAATTGATAAGAAAAGTTGGATAGTTCGGAATTGATTGAAAGCATTAAATCATGTGCACATAAACGTCATTGGTTTCATCCAGACCAACAATAGCGCTAAGAGATAGTCTTACAATCCCAAGGGATTCTCAGCAGTCTGCTCCTTTCCGCCGATCTCTTGTTCTCCACTACCACTACCACTAGCACCTTCACCACCAGTAGCATTGCTGATTCCGTCTCCCACGGTTTGCCCAGCGCCCGAAGCAGTTTTTCCGATCCCTTGAGTCGCGCCCGAGACGGTGTTTCCGAGGCCAGAGGTTGCGTCGCCGACGGTCTTGCCGACATTACCTAGCAGGCCGCCTGCGGTGTTGGTGACGCCGCCGACAGTTTGCCCAAGGGCATCCCCAAGGCCACCGATGACGCTGTCTAATGCGAAATAGGTTAGTATTGCATGTTGGCTAGGTTAAGGCTAGTTTAATCGAGGAGGAGAGCATACTGTTGTTGTCTTGACCGTTGGACATTTTGTGTGTGTGTATGTGAATAGCTTTGTGTAAAGTAGAATCAATTGTTCAGTATTTCAGTTGATCTCTATTTTGCAAAACCATAAATCAAGCTTGATGAATACTTATTTATATACCCAGCTTGTGTTCGACGGTCGGACCATCTGATATCATACTCGACCAGTTAGGGCTCCCATCCCTGGTACGTATGATATCATGCCGCTTTACTCAACTTGACATGCGGAGTTAAGACGCCACAACCGTTGATACATCCACCCAGTGACATATCAGATAGCGGGAAAAGCATGGAACAGTCGCTAGTAGACGCGCTAATTGATCGATAGGTATGATGTAGCTGGTGGGATAAGTCAAGTGTGCACTCGATTTGTCCTAGCGGAAACACTAGGTAGATAAATGTCAGACCTAGCAAGGCCTATGATAGACGTCTCGGAGGATTTATTTGCCAATCATAATAGCCTGGAGAGAATAGTGATCAGATTAGTTAAATATACATAAATTAGATTCTATGTACGTCAGATGCATAATCCTAATCCGAGCGTTGGGTACAGGACGAGTAGGAGGTGTATTAAGGGTTACTGTATAGGTTCGTTATATTGTCCCCTGTTAGAGATATCTGTCCCCTGTTAGAGATATCTGTCGGCTGATAGAGTATCACTATCCAAAAGTCCGTATTTTGGTCGTCTGAGCAAGGACATTCTGGTAATCAAATAAAGAAATTGAAAGCGATCCATGAGTGGTAGGAACTACAGATAAATCACCGTCGAGCATATGCAATTCATTTCATATAGGTATCATGTCTCATGCGAACGATGCATCTACTCGTGTGACCACTCAGCCTTCTTCTTCTCTGCAAACGCAGTCATCCCTACTCCAAAGTTAGTAGCTGCTTCCACTCAAGAAATCATACAAGACGCACCAATTTTCTGATCCTTACTGCCAAACAACCCATGGAACAATCGCCGCTCATACTCCACTCCTTCTCTCAACGACAGCTCCTGGCTCTTGTTCACAACCTCCTTGGCCGCAACAACCGTAACCCGACTGTATCCCGCAATCGTCTCTGCAGTTTTCAATGTCTCGGCTAAAAGCTCTTCTTTACCACCATCGATTACGCGGGCCGCGACACCCCATTCACCAGCATCTTTACCACTGAAATTCTTACCAGTGAGGATAAGTTCCATGGCTTTACTCTTACCAATCGCGCGCGTCAAGCGTTGAGATCCACCAGCACCGGGGATGACGCCTAGTTTAATTTCCGGTTGACCGAAAGTCGCGTTGGACGTGCAGTAGATAATGTCGCACATGAGCGCCAGTTCGCAACCACCACCGAGTGCATAGCCCGATACAGCTGCAATCACGGGTTTGCGAATGGAGTTCGCGAGGTGAGACCATGGAGCAATGAAATTATTCGAATAAGCAGAAGAAAATGTCAAAGGGGCCATTTCTTTGATATCGGCGCCGGCTGGACGGTGTTAATGCATGATTTTACACAGGTGTGAGGTGGACTGACCAGCGAATGCCTTTTCGCTACCAGTTATGACAATAGCGCCAATATCTTTGTCTTGGTCATACTTGCTCAATGCGTCATTCAATTCCTGGAAGACAGGGCTTGATAGCGCATTGAGAGCTTTGGGCCGATTGAGGGTGACTATTTTGTTAGTTTAGTTGAATACGTAATAAATTATATCATGAGCATACTTAGTCCAACGCCCGGCTTGGGTGTCTCTGTGAGGATGTATTCATATGAAGCTGGTGATGTAGACGAGAACCGTCGGTAACTGGCTCGGGTCAAGTATGATCTCAATGCGGAGTTTGTGCTGGTCAAAGCCAGTCGCGAGCTGCGAGCGAAGACCATATTGTCTTATAACTTGAGTAGGTATAGTTTGTCTATATTATTGCTCAACAATTGAAGAATATCGACTGAGAAAAGATGTTGTTCAAGATGAATGTTGATGATGACAATCACATTGATAACCAGAGAACTCCCGAGGCAAACCGCGAGTACCCAACCCGCTTACCCGCCGTAGCTATTTTGCACTGTTTGCATATATCCAAATCCGGCTAGAATGCAATGAAGCACGTGTTTTGTGGCTTATGCAGGGACTAACCTGATGCAGCCTGAAGCTGCTTCGCCGCCTCAGCGTTCAGGCACACAATCAGGAGGCCACTTTTCTTCAAGCAAACAGTCTGGTCGAATTCGTCAACAACCACCACTGAATTGAATTCTCTCCGGAGTTGTTAAATTCAGTTTAATCGATAAACTACAGGGGTTACAGCAGTTGACTGTCTTCTTCCTGCACATCCACTGAAATCTGTCTCTCGTCTCTGCATAATCGAATTGCAACGCTCCAACGAGTCAGTCGCGATGGACGTCCCCGAGCCAGATCAGACTCCTTTCAATGCCGTCCAGGCTCAGACTTCTAAGCTTGCCAGGGTGTGTCCTTTTCCCTTTGAAGCAGTGTCGCGATTTTTATTAGAGAGGAGAGCAAACTTGCGCTCTAAGCCTCTTATCGTAAATTGGACATGCGCCCGAGAACTACCTAAACTGACGCATTCTGTTTAGCAATACCAAGCGTACCTAGATCAGTTGACGCCATATACTACGTACCGATGGGTCGGCAGTGTTGTCTTGCTTTTCTTCTTCTTCCTCCGCATCGTCCTCGCGCAAGGATGGTACATCGGTTTGTCTTCCCCTCAGCCACACATATGCAACGACCATATCACTAACAGATCTTGAAACAGTCGCATACACCCTCGGCATCTACCTCCTCAACCTCTTCCTCGCCTTCCTCTCCCCGAAATTCGACCCGTCCCTCACACAAGATGAAGGCCTCGAAGACGGCGAAGCAGGTAGCTCGTCTCTACCCATCAAACAGGACGACGAATTCCGCCCTTTTATTCGACGCTTGCCCGAGTTCAAATTCTGGCATTCGGCGACTCGCGCAATTGTGATCTCCTTCGTATGTTCGTGGTTCAAGGTTTTTGATATTCCGGTGTTCTGGCCGGTGTTGGTTATGTATTGGTTGATTTTGTTTTTCTTGACCAGTACGCCCCCCATACCCCCCTTCAGCTCGCCTTGAGTTGGGGATAATTGCTGACTCGGACAGTGCGACGACAAATCCAACACATGATCAAATATCGCTACATTCCATTCAATATTGGCAAGACCCGATATGGTCGTGATTAAACCCCTCACAGACGATGGTATTCCACCTGAAGGGAGAATATTTTCTATCATCATGATAAGGAACGAAGATGACATTCGCACGAACACGATATAACATAATAACCACCCTACTACCACTCATGAATACATGTATTCACATCGGAACCTATCCTGCAGGTCTGACTTACAGATCTGCTACGGCCTGATATGACTCGGAGAAATTCTTTTCTCCCATACTTGATGGGGGGAGAAAAGAAGAAATGAAATTCAACCAAAAGAGAAACGGGACCTTTATGTACTAATTTTCATCAAATCTTTCTATTATTGTTGTTATTAGTACTTTAAATATTCTTATTACACTTTGAAAGCATTGCCAATTTAGACTATTCTCGGATTTGGACCTAGGGCTATGATGACAGGGGCCTAATGAAACCACTACTAATCATATCACATGCAATTAATTCGCGACTATTGATCTAATAAGCCCACATACACTTATACACCAACAACCTACTGCCCAACCGATCATACTCCAGCTGGCCAATCCAGCTATCATTCGTCCCATCCAACTTCCCAAAAACGCTTGCACCCTTCCACACGACGACTTGCGCATCCAAGTCTCGCGGCGGCGATCCAATCATGATTTCTTTCGCGAACGCGGGCCGTAGCAGGTGTAATCGCTCTTCGAGGTAGGCGTGGAATCCGTTGATTTGGCTTCCCCCGCCGACGACCATGATGCCGCCGAGGAAGTCGCGCATTTTCTTGTCGTCGGAGCGCGCGGCGTGCGTGATAGATGTTAGGATAGCTTGGTCGAGGGGATAGATAGGGAGGATGTCGTCGCATTCTTCGACTGTGGGAATGTGAGGGGGTTGAGGGGGTGGTTGTTGGAGGGGCTGGGTTGCTACTGTTTGAGATGACTGTGACGGCTGGGAAGGTTGACTGGCTTTCTCAGTGGCTTTTTCGGGAACGGGCGTGCTGTTGCCGGCGGCCGCAGCTGTGATGCCATTCAAGGGCGTGTTGAATTCCGGGGCCGGCGAACCAGCGACTGATGATCGGGGAGTGCCATCAAGGTCTTGCACACGGCCGAGAGCGTTTAATTGGGATCGAGCGGGCGTCGCTTGTACATCAGCTCCAGTCCCATTGACGTCTTCGGCCACTGGCAATTCGGGCGGTGCAATAGCTCTTAGAATTTCTGATTGTGCTGCCGACGTAGGATCGTTAGGCTGACCGTCGTAGATATCGTAGGACCGAGGCAGCAGTTTCCGGCGACCCTGTAGCTTATCTCCATCACTGAAGATACTGGGTTGAAAAAAGCCCATCGGCGCAAGATGCACCTCGTCGTATGCTTTGAACGTGTATTTCCTTGTGTCCTGGCCTGATACCCGCAAATGAAAATCGAACACTTGTACCGATACGCCACTTTCATTCATTGTGCAAATGTTCTTCTTCAGCTCCTCCGCAAGTAGGAAGTCGTATCGTCGGTTCAGGTTGATTTCGGCATAAGGAAAGTGATCATAGAGCATCATCTTGATGAATGTCTCTGTAACGTCAAATCCACCGTATTTCAAATTGACGCGTGAGTTTTCAACACACATCCCTTCTTCCACACAGCATATCGAAGTCTTTTGAGCCCCGATATCCACAATACAAGTGGTCGTGTATCCGGCACCGAATGCAGCTGCGAGACTTTCCTGGATAAAACAGACCCGCGCAAAGGAGAACTCCTTCATCAACATTTCCAAGATAGTTGTAACGTATGACCTTTCGTAGAGATCTGGGATCACGAAAACACAGGAATATTGCGGCCATTCTTTCTTGCTAGTCAATCCTAGCTGTGTCTTAATTGCATCCTCTAGGATCAGAGAGATATCCAAAAACAAGAGCCTGGCATTCGGGTAGTCCTTCTCATTGCACCATCCATTCCGAATCGGCCACGACAACTTGTATCGCGGTTTCGAGTCATCCGGTATTCTGAGCGCTGCCTGTCCCGTGATGTATTCCGGTGGTGGGTTAGAGAATTCAGTCCACTCGACTCGTGAAGGATCGTTGTGCTCGGGAATGTGTTCGGGGACTGTTCGACGATTGTAGTTGACGACCATCTCTTTGGAGTTTGGTAGCATTCGTCGTTTGTTTTGTCGCATGTGTGTTTTAAGTTCGGCAGACATGGTAGTATACAGCGATGCAAACTACCAACCAGTTAGTATACTTACATCTTGCGCAACTCGTCGGCTTGATCATACCTCTGGTCCAAAGCGCTTCTCCGGTGGAACATCTTCCTCTGTCTCATCTTCGTTCAACTTGACTCTCTTCGGTCTCGGCTCAACGCCATCTTCGGACTCATTTTTCGTCGATTTCCTAGCAATTACCATGGGCACCGTTTTTGGGAGCGCATCACTCGCAAGTCCAATCCTTAAATTTTGACTTCCCACATGAAGAACAATCACTTTCGAGCCTGCGGTTTCTGTAGCGGCTTCCTCGGCATCTTCCATTACAGCATCGCCGTCGGCTTCGTTATCGGCCTGTTCTTGTTTTCCTAGAGCGAGTGCGCGGTCGCGGTCTTTGGCGGTTTTGGTCATGCGATTACGAGCTTCTTCATTCTGGAGGCGGTATGCGAGGAGTTGGTCATCTCGTTTAAGATAGTCACTAAATCAAGCTGTTAGCATGGATGAATAAACAGAGAAACTGTGACTTACGTGTAATAGTTCTTCTGGTTGATTGGAGCTACCACAGGCCAGCTGGAAAGTCCCATGCTATTGTCGGTTCGCTCGAGACCTGCGATATATACGTCAGATCTTCCAATCTGCTTAGCAATGCAGGGTCTGTAGGCTCATACCCTCATCTCGAAGAGCTTTCTCCGACTTTTTCCCAACCATTTTGACAGTCGTCCTGAAGATTGGCTGTGGTAAGACAACAGTCTATCGTATGAAGCCTTCAAGGCGCAAGGGCTGGTGTTTCGGCGTTGACCGATCGATATTGATCCGTTTGGTGCCCGCTCGTATTTCTACAGGAAACTTTGCTGTATGGTCGGACGAGACAGACTTTCGCAGCCAGCGTCAATAATTCAATGCGTACAGAAAAGACTATCGCAAGTGATGGTTGGCGTCGTCTTTATCCCATCCGAGCTTTGACCAAGCGGGCGAGGCGGCCTAGGCCAATCCCGAGCCACTTCCTCCTCCGTAATGTTCAATGCGGTCACGACTTTTTATTTGAAATCAGCTCATTACTTCATAACAACCAAACTGCACTTTTTTAAACAACTTGCAAACGCTTTGAATCCCCAGACGTGCTGGTATAATCGGTACGCTGCCGACACAAAGATCTATCTTCCAGCCAACGAACGCGAGCGATCTATAAAGGAGTATAATCATCACGACGACAGACAGCATCCGCAATCATCCAGACCTTCTACCACGACATTCTTCCACAGAAACTGCACCGATATACTTCTTTGCGTGTCATATTAAATATTAAGTATGGGAGGCTCACTTTCGCGAATGTGGTCTCTGCTCTGGGCCAAAAAGGAGATTCGGATTTTGATTTTAGGTCTTGTACGAATGCCCTACGTCAAAAGGCTTGATTATGAGGAATGGACTCGTTGCTAACAAGAGTTTAAGGATAACGCCGGAAAAACAACGCTTTTGTATAGATTAAAGGTGAGGATCTGCTGGTTCACTTGTTGAAGTATACGTACTAACGCTTGCTTATCTCAGATTGGCGAGGTTGTCACGACAATTCCTACAATCGGCTTTAATGTTGAATCCGTCACTTACAAGAATTTAAATCTGAATGTTTGGGTATGCGGCCAATTCAAACCTTCGACGTTTCATAAGACAAAAGCGGCTGACAATAACAGGACCTCGGAGGTCAAACTTCCATCCGTCCCTACTGGAGATGCTACTACGCGAACACCGCCGCTGTCGTCTTCGTGATAGACTCCACCGATATTGAGCGATTAGGGATTGCAGCCGATGAGTTGGCGGCCATGCTGAACGAAGAGGAACTCCGCGACGCCGCACTGCTGGTTTTCGCCAACAAACAGGACCAACCTGGAGCAAAGGGAGCGGGAGAGATCTCAGAAGCTTTGAAGTTGGGAGAATTGCGTGACCGGAATTGGAGCATTGTTGCTTGTTCGGCCATCGATGGTAAAGGTATTAATGAAGGCATGGACTGGTTGGTGGTGAGCTTTCCCATTCCTCGCGACTCAAATCGCGGCTTCATGATAGCGAAAAGCTGACAGGGCGATGGCTCAATAGCAAACGATCCAGTCGGAGAATGCGTGAACAAAGGCGTAATGGTACATCTCATGACTTTACTTTGTAACAGCATCAATTCCCCAGGCGTCTTCTTTTGTTCTTCAACCTTTTGTATTTGCTGCGAGTTCAAACATCGTTTCGGCCTTCGAGTGGCTGCGAGGACATTCGCATATTTTGCATGGTTTGCCCTAGACGTGGTTCGTATCGATGTCAGGAGCTGGCCAATGGTTGATGCAATAATTAATTGATCAATTGACTGGCTGCTTCGTTGCTGTGATACTGGCAGATGTCAGACTACCTTATTCCATAACACTTTCTCTAATCATGATAATATATACCTCTCGCCTGCGTTTCCTTTCCTCCCTTCTCAATTCACTGATGAGATAGGTCACCATGTTACAGCAAGCGGCTATGTCATACCTATGTAGGCCCACCCACCCATGACACTGCTGGAATGAATTGTGCTCATACAACTCCTCAATTCCTAGACAAGGGGGCTTAGAAGCGGTACAATTGAGCCTGGTATAGGCTAACCAAGGTCTACTCGATGGTAGTTGGAGTGAAGTTCCCGACATATGGGAGGATCGTGATGATATCAATCTCAACGTTTAAATATGAACAAGAATGTACCAACAGAAGGCGTGATCCAAAGCCATTAGTTCTCTTGATTTCGTTCCAGCACCGACGTCAAGTATGATCACATTACGTGGAGCGAATACGAGCAACGCCTTCATACCATTCCTTGAAATCGAAATGAGGATGGAGTTGACGTGCACATTCGATGATACCCTCTTGTATCCAACAGTCATACCTCACTGGCTTGTTTTCATCATCGTGAAAGCTCATTCTCAGGCCGCCTCCTTCTCGCCTTTCAAAGTCACCAGCAGAAACCGTAACGTTTTGGAGCTTGGTGTCAGGTTGATATTGCCGTAGGGTGTGGAATATCTCTTCTGCCGTTGTGTGATTCAGCTGCGGTTCCATGAGCTCTTGAACGATGCAGTAATCGTCGCGGGCCCATCCCCGCACAAAGCACCGTTCTGCATGTCTGGACTTGTTGAGGTCCTCTAGGTTAAAGTTCATTGTGAGTTGGGTAAGAAGGGGAAACTTGGAAAGTGCTTTGAGAATAGCATTGGGCCATTTATTGGAGCTTCGGTATACATCTAGTGTAAGCTCTCTAAGATTTGGAGCCGAGAGACGGATTTCTTCTATCTCAGATACACTCAGTACCGGCCGTACCCAGGTAGCGTTTCCAGTTTCATATCTGCAGTCATGTTCAAACTCGTGAATACTTAATTTTTCCAGAGTAGCGCCGTGGATCTCCAAAATGGGTGTCAGGTTGAGCGGCCGGCCGATGCCGCTGATGCTTAGTTCGCGCAGGGGCGGAAGACTGGCAATGAAGGAGGAATAATTCTGTCGCAGTTCTTCTGTAGTTGCATCAAAGGCACATAACGTCTCTTCGTCGCCCCAAAATCCAGACTGATGGCGTAGGGTAAGTGAATCAAGACCGTCCAGCTCACCGCGGAACGTTTCAAGAAACGAATTTGGTGGACGACTTAAATCCAAACGTTTCAGTTTACTCCAGTCCATGGATGCTCTCCATTGCTCAGCGTTCGATGGCTGGCGACTGTTAACCCTGAAATTCCAGTCATAGCCAGTTAAGGTCAGACTCTCCAGGGGAGGAAATCGATCACCCTTTTTCCAGCCAAAAGACCGGCCTGTGTCCCCGATAAGGCAGTTGCCTTGTCTAAGAGCAAGGCTCAGTGATCGTATATTTGAGCACAAGACGAGGGTGTGATAGAGCTGATTGAGTTCCATATCATTCTCTCCACCATCGTACACTAGGGAGTCAGAGCCACATTCGAGAATGAGATCTACTCTGTTCTCAATGCTGTTGTCAAACTGTACAGACCGGCTGTTATTCTTCTCGGGGATCTGAAGATAGAGGGATTTGCATACACCATAATGTCTGTCGCATCTATAAAGTGATGCGTAAATAAGAATCGTTGGCTCACATTGACATCCCATCACTTACCTGACGGTCTCCAAGTTTGGCAGAATGTCAAGAATATCCTTCAGGGGCTGTTGCTCTTCACTTGGCTCGCTAAACCGTGGAAAGGCTACTAGAAGCTCTTGAATCTTCTGTCTTGCTTGCGTCGCTTCGTCTCGTTTGAGGCAGTCCCTGAGAGAGACAGCGCCGGATAACGTATCATTCACACCATACTTATAGATAATACTTGTAGAAGTTTGTCGCAGCCATTCTTCGCAGTCTGTTGTGGGTGAGAACGTCGCTGGTAAGCTATTTGATGATCGTCGTAAACCGATCCAGGTTCCACGCTGGCTGCGAGTTGAATATGCAAGTAGAATCGTCAGGACAATTAGAAGCAGTAATCTCAACACCCATGAAATTGATGCCATGCCAATATCAGTAGGCAGTCTCTGCCAAACCGTGTTGCACGAGAGGGAGTATCAACTTTTATGGCTCTGGTGCCAAATGAACTTATCTAAAAGTCTTGTTCCTCTTGCGAATAAAACACGACGGACGGACCAATCTTGTTGTTTTGGACGTTTGCCTGTATATACATGTGTAGCAAACACGATTATGACCGAACCACACTACAGCTATTATAGGTAAGATTTAGGCAGACACGGACATTGATAACACCTGGCAGGAAGGAGTCACGTGGTGGGCGATTTGTAGACAAAGAATGAACTGCTGAAGGCCACTTCATGTTTTTATATTGGACAGTCTTAGCCATTTGTCTTGGTGTAGCAGTCTCCAAGGATCGAGTCAAGATTCGGAGCAGCAGAGAGTCAAGTTCAACCAAGGATGGGAGATAGGTTCGCGCTATAGCTAGCTAGGCAACCTCCCTTTATGTTTGTTGGGGGAGTAGTTATTATAAAAATATACAGAATGCGTGCTCATAAGCAGTCTTGTTATGTAGAGCAGTTGGACGGTCCTGACTCTATCGTACGCTTCGTGGTACGGGGTAAACGAAGAACCATTGACATGAAGTGCCCCACTCGACATCTTACTATGATCCACATTCCTAATCAATAACTCAATCAATCAGCTCCAATACAACCAACAAGTATATAGCGGTATCATAAGCTCTAAAAGTGAACTATTAAACTGTTGGGAATTTCGAAATTGCACGACGAACATGAATGCCAAGAATCACATGCAAATGTGGGATGATGAAGCTACAACAAACCACTAGTCTTCCTGTCGACTCCACAATCTTTGATAGCCCACTCTGGAATTAATTAGATTGTGAGCTTCAGGTGTTGTTACATCTTCGACAGCGACATTAGTACCTGCCAGGTAGTGGGGTATTTCTCTGCTCTTTGTAATTGCCAGACGTAAGTTTGCTCTCTTTTGCTGTCTATATTCAGAAGCACTATCTCCAAGTAGTAAGAAGGTTAATCCGTACCATGATACAACCAATTGCTCAAGCATAGCCCAATAGTTGAGAACAAGGGCCGACATCGCATGCACATCACCAGCACACCAGCAATCATATACACTGTTAGACAGCCAATTGCATTGGATGTGGTCGGAATATATCGTTGATATGATCTGGGGCAGGCTGCTCCAATCTGGCGAGGCAGATCGAGTGTCGTGGTGGCAGGCCCGCGGATGATTGGCTAACGGGATAGAGTATAAACCTGAGGCCACGCTGCACCCATATCTCAGGCTATCCAGTGTCCTCGACCAGCAGCACTCAGCACTGCACATGCTGCGGACTGGCAAATTAATTGGTATACCCGTTCTGCGTTTTGTTGGGATTGTGCAGACGCCATCTGGTCAATCGGTATTGTTTACCGTAATATTACCTCGCACTAGTCCCTCTCAGGCTCAAGGACGTGTTGGCTATACCACATCCAGACAAGCGCCAGGCACGGTTAGTACCTAACGATACCAATCTGTCACCGTACTCTCCGATCTTCCCCTTCCCTCCCCATACCCTGAAAATGAAGGAAATATCTCAGAAACAGCTAATGATGTACTACCTCAAGCCCACTGTGGAATTGTTCCATATTTACCCGCCAGCTACATGAGGATGCGCACTTTGCGCGGGTAAAGAGGGGAACATCTCCGTGGTCGGATGCCCTCATGTGTCGATATGATAGGATCGATTGCTCAGACACGGAGAAAACAGATGAAGGATAGTACTCAAAGACACAAGCCTTCGTGACAAGCAGTGGTGGGGTCTCTGAATGTGGTCCCGTGTCCACTCGTGCTTATCCCGTGTGAGAACGAGGGACATGAGGTTCCTGTATGGAATGGGATAGGTAGCTCGTGCTTAGAAGAATTAAATAGAGGCTAATCGCAGATTAATATTTTTGGCGGGGACAATCTGTTCTCTTCTTTGCTCTTTCCTCTTATACTTCCTGCTCCTTCCTTCCTCCCGTGTCTTGGTCTGCTCCTTCCTCACTACTAGACACCTGCCCGATCAACACTCTTGCGTGCTTCCTCACCATGAGTGTCTACACAATCCACTCGCCTCTGAGCCGCCTCGATGGCTTGGGCACGGCGCACATCATGGTTGGCGTGGCCCTCGTGCTCGTTTTCGGCCTGGTCGGTTCTGTCGTGGTTCTTTCTCTGCAAAAGTCCAAATTGGACTGGAACAGGGGTTTTCTGTCCTACATTCAATTCGCCTATTCTTGCTTTATTAAGCCGCATGAGCGTGACCGCGAGGGTGAAGCCGGTCAGCAGCATGCGCTGGAGAGCTTCTACCGCGCGCAAGTGAGTATACTGTTTGTTACGCTCCGGAGGGATATATGCTTACAATTTCAGGCTTCCGTCTACGACGCCACTCGCAAGAAACTTCTGTGCGGTCGTGAGGATATGCTCGCATTGTTGGCGGCTCAATTGAAATACCGCCAGTCTCAGCACCAAGTTTCCAAGCCGGTTTGGGTTGATGTAAGTATACTCCTAGTTATCTGCCCAGGACTCGGCTAACATGAGACAGATTGGTGGAGGCACAGGGTATGAACTTCCGGATGAAGTAGGATCAGATATGAAACTAACTCGAGCAGCTACAACATCGAAGCCATGAAGGCTTTCCTCCCCGTCGACAAATTCTTTTCGCACGTGTACCTGGTCGATCTCTCCCCCTCTCTTCTTGAAGTCGCCCGCCAACGATTTGCACGGCTGGGTTGGAAGAATGTGACTGTGATTTGCCGCGATGCTCGGGAGTTCCGTCTGCCTGGTGCAAATGGTGCTGCCAATGGCGGTGCTGATATTGTTACTATGAGCTACAGCTTGTCCATGATTCCTGGTTAGTTGTAATCATAGTTAGTCGTACGATTTACAACTAACCGTCTGCAGACTACTACAGTGTCGTTGACTCGTTGAACAGCCTCATGAAGCCTGATGCCATCCTTGGAGTTGTTGACTTTTATGGTATGTCGTTGATTGTCGTCTGGACAGAGCCCAGCTTACATTGACAGTTCAAAATATCGTGGATGTTTCTTGCCGTAACTACACTGGTGGTGTATTCAACCGACATGTCAACTGGCTTGGTCGCGCCTTCTGGCGTGCGTGGTTCGACTTTGACCGTGTCAACCTGGACGCTGCTCGTAGAGACTATTTGGAATACAAATTTGGGACTATTATTTCGGCGAGTGAGCGAAACTACTTGCTCGGTGGTATCCCGTACTATATTTTCTTGGGTTGCCAAAAGGACTTTACTTCTGGACGATCGAGCATTGAGATGCTCAATGCTTCTTGGACTGAGTCACCGTACCTATCTGCCACCAAGCACCGAGAAGAGATGAGCGATGCCGTTGAGAAAGCCTCCCCCGAGGTCAAGTCAAAGGCATACGAATCAGCTGTGATCAACCTTAGCACCAACCTGCCCCTTCCGTCTGCCTTTTACCAGAACCACCACCACCGTATCTACTACAACGATCAACTGCCCAAGCACACTCAATTCAAGGATGAGTACATCTACGCTTTCAACTGGGAAGATCCCCGCGTTGACCACCGCTTGTTGAACATCAACAGTGATGATGTTATTTTGACCATTACAAGTGCCGGCGATAACATTTTGGACTATCTCCAAAAGAGCCCTAAACGGATTCACGCTGTTGACATGAATCCGAACCAGAACCACTTGCTCGAACTCAAGGTCGCCTCATTCAGAGCACTTGGCTACAAGGATGTTTGGAAGATTTTCGGGGAGGGCAAACACTCCGAATTCCGTGAGCTTCTTTTGACCAAATTAAGTCCCCATTTATCTAGTCAGGCCTTCCAGTATTGGCTCGAGCAAACCGATGTTTTCACTTCTAAATCCAACAAAGGTCTTTACGAGACTGGTGGATCCCGCGTTGCTATCAAATTGGTCAGATACCTATTTAACATTTTCGGTCTGCACGGCGTCAACGATAGATTGTGTGAGGCCCAAACATTGAACGAGCAGCGTGAAATCTGGCCTACTATCCGCCGGGTTTTGCTCAGTAAAACCCTCAACTGGGCTATCGTCAAGACTGAGTGGTTTGCCTGGAAAGCTGCCGGTGTTCCTCCTCCTCAGCGCAACATGATCATTGACGACTACTTAAAGCGCAAGGGTCTCAGCGGTGGCATCAAGAAGAACTCGGACGTCAGTGGACGTGCCATCTGGGAATATGTTGTTAACACGTTCGACCCAGTGGCCAAAGATACCTTGATCAGCAACGATAATTACTTTTACTACCTCTGCCTCCAAGGCAAATTCTCTCGACAGTGAGTATCCCCCGTCGAGTAATATCGGTTGTTTTTTAATCATCTTACAGGTGCCATCCTACATACTTGACACCCAAAGCACACGATAAGCTCTCCTCTCCTGGCGCATTCGATGGTCTCCGCATTCACACTGATGGACTCAATGAAGTCATTGCCCGTATCACACCACGCACCCTGACCATTGCAGTGGTAAGTAGCCCCTAGCGGAGAATTCAATACCATTCTAACAAATTGTAGGTGATGGACTCAATGGATTGGTTCAACCCTGACGAAGACGCCGCCGCCAAACAAGCACAGGCATTGAACCGCGCTCTTAAGATGGGAGGTCGTGTGTTACTCCGATCTGCCAGTATCGAGCCCTGGTATATCAAGGAATTTGAAGCCAACGGTTTCACCCCTCGCCGCGTCGGGGCCCGATTTCCAGGAACATGCATTGATCGGTTAGTCCTTATCCAGTCACATAAATTGAGTGATGCTAATACGATATACAGCGTCAATATGTACGCATCCGCATGGGTTATCACCAAAACCTCAGACGTTGACGGCAACACCCGCACTCGTCCAGAGCTCGGTGGGCGATCAAGCAGTGCCGAGATGGACACCCTCACTCTTTAGTTTTTGTTCTTCTCTGTGTTTCTTTTTGATTATTCTGGAGTTTAGCGAGGCAAAGTGATTTGTTCTTATTAGTCATGTTTCGTTATGAAGGCGTAAGAAAAGATGATACCTTAGTTGCAATTTTATATAAATGTGAATGAAATGATATCGATACCAGCCTTGGAACTATGATAGTTGGCAGTGAGCTTAAGAACTAAGTCATTTCATGAGCTTTGTTCTGGTAGGACACCTGCGATGTATTTGATGGAAACTTTTCCAGGTATTGGCTATAGAAGAGGGTACTGTATAAATTACAGAAAGAAATGAAAAGTGGTCATATTCACTCGTACAAATTTCAAAAGAACCTCATATGGAAAATGGTCATATTCGAACATCGAAGGAGAAGAACATACCCCGGCTAACACACACCCATAGCCCGTACGGCATGTGTATCTCAGTAGCCCCTGCCTCGGACGTCTGGTGATTTACAGCCTAAGAGTGAGAATCAGACTCCGCGCTCTCATCGGAGTCAGTGTCGGAATCAAGATTCAAAATATCAAATGGATTCGACACCGAGCGTCCCGCAGAATTCTGTCTCTGCTGCGTCTCACGTCGACCTTTGACTCTTAGCGAAGACTTTGAGGAAACCTGATACTCCGGTGCAGTTGCTGACAACTTTGAGGAAGAAACAGAAGACCACGGCGCTGCACACTCATCCACTGCAAATTCAATCTTCATCCCCTTGTACGCTGCCCTAGACCTCATACAAGACCGCGCAAACATAGCGTTGTGTACTGAATTTGTACATATCCAAATGCTACTGTTCAAGTGGTCCATTTTGATGCTGATGACGATCAAGTTGTGGATGTGCTCCAGGTGCTCACGAATTAGGGCTGCTGTGATGTTCACGTTTGTGTTGCGGATGATCAAGTTGCGTGTTGCGCCGTTATTGGTGATAGATTGTTTTATGTAGGGGCGTACGGAGAATTCCCGGTCGCTCCAAGATAGATCGACCTATACGATTCTTGTTAAATTCATGTTAATAAGGTGGGAACAAAAGTAGTAAAGGGTTACCTTTTTGTTGCGAATGTAGAACCCGATTCCTGTCCCACGAGCTAGCAACTCGCGTGCTGCTGCTGCGTCTACGAAAGTGACACGAGCCATGCGTTCTGAGAAGCGCATGTAGATTTGGACAAGAGCCCCGCCTCGAATGGATCTTGTAATGTCGAGGTGTGTGCAGCGTTCAGGAAGGTTGCGCATTTCGATAGTATGTGGTTCTTGGCCATGGTCACCAAACCCATAGGCGGCAGGGCTTTGTTCGGGTTGTTCCTCTAACTGGGTGACTTGATCTTCTATCTCCTCGAACTCTTGCTCATCGCCCCCTTCTTCCTCTATGCTGTCTCCAGAAGGGTAGGCATCGTGTTTGTGCGTTATGAAAGCGTTTGGTTTGTAGCTATTTCGGATTCTGGTTGATGGCTCTGAATATGATATTCGCGTAGACGGAGAGACACCGCGGCTGGTGATTTTGACTGTATGACTTCTGGACAAGATTTTCGTCGAGTGAGAGTGACGCAACTGCCTCATTGGCAAGGACCTGTTGTCATAAGCCAGTATTCTTTGCTTTTCTTCTGGCAAGCAGCGATCTTACATCGAGATCATCTTGACTAACACCACCCTTCAAGAGACTCTTCCTAAGGTTTTCTGTCTGATATGAGCAAAGTCAACCAAATTCAAAAGAACTTGAGCTTACCAAATTGCCTAGCTACTCGAAGCTGAAATATTATGTTTAGTTTCAGTGCTTGCACCCCTGACCGACGGGAGGGAACTTACAAGATTCTCATACTGAGATTTCAATATTGTAACCGTCTCCGCCTGTGACGCGAAGAAATCCATTTTCGAGTTGAACGAAGTCTGGAGAATATTTGTGAGAATTGGATAATGACAAGACCGGGTGAGAGAAGGAACTCACCAAGTCCACACTGTGTGTAGAAAGGGCAGGGCGTAGTTGCTAGTCAGCCTTGTTGACAGCGCAGAGAGAAAAGAACGAAAGGCAGCCACATCAAGACATCATGGAAAAAGAACTCACAATTCCTCTGGACTTTTGTGATGATATGCAGGATGTGCTGCAAATGACATATAGGTAGAAGACATGGTCATCTAATGCAACATAACACCAAGATGAAGAGATAATTCAAGAAAAGAGTCAAAAAAGAAAAGGAAAATATGTCGCGTGTGGAGGTGGCACAAACAACTGTTCGTTTGTTTGTTGCTGGTTGGTTCAAGGTCAAGAGGGGGAGAGAAGGCGATGCGAAATGCTGCGCAACTTGCATGTAATTGGGCCACATTGCAATGCATATGAGGTACTTGAGATATCACACTGGAGAGTACTCAAGAGTAGGTACTGTCTATATTGTGCATGCATGGTAGCTTATGAGATTATTGGGATCATTTGTATGTATGCTAGCCTTAACCCCTCATAGTCTCGTAGTCGCCATCAAGTGACATATACTATCCTCACACTAACGCAATACAACTTCATACTCACAAACATTATCATGAGTAGTGCCATGGAGTTCAAGAGAAGTGGAAAGAAATAACTTATAGCGGACAATATCACTCGTGCTAGCATAGACATCGATAAAACTGAGCCTACCGATGGCTACAGATACAGAAATACAAACAGCTTTGTGCCCGAAGCTATTGACAGTGAAGCACTGCTCAGGATACATAGGGATATTTCGACAGGAAAGCATGTGGACAACAAACAGTATTGGTGTATCGATCTAGCAAAGTATAGTACTTTGTTCTTGGCTCATCTTTTGAATGATAATTCATCTCTCCGACTATCGGTATTTTGACGTTGAAATGAATGCTCATAAGCATTGAAGGGGCGGTGGCATACTCCAGCTAATGGTGAGAGATGAGTAATGTCACAAAATCGATGACCAGTCCTCGTTTCTAATATACTCCTCCATCGAAGTGAGCGAAAGTTTGAGATCGAGCTGCAAATAATTAGCATGACTTTTCCAAATTAACTCGAGATCTTCAACTAGAAAAGGTACCTGCTCAGCAGTTTTGACTGCCGGGTCACCCCCAGTATATCCAAATTCATCTGTATACGTAAACACCTCCGTAAACTCCTTTTCAACCTCATCGGGCAATCCGTGGAAAAATACTTCCGGCGAAACATGCTCATAAATTGCCTTGACACCAAGAGTCTTTGCCCACATCTCTGTCCATTCCGGCAAAGTCAAAAACTCAGATGCAGCTAAAACATGTGTTCCAATTGGTAAATCGAGCACCAGCGCCTTGACGAATTCACCCGTATCCGCTTGAGGGTCGACAAAAGGCATTCTGAGCCCAGGGGAGAAAGTCCTTTTCACCAAGAAGCTGCCATCTGGCTGCTTCTGTGGTGCCATGGGAGGAAATGATTTCCAGTTTGTGACATAATGCCCTAGTTGTACCAGGCTCATTCGTTTCGCCAGTTCTGGGAACTCGGTCTTAATGGTCTCGATGACATCCACTTTGGAATTGTTGTGCCAGCAATCTAGGTATTTTCCATTACTCCATTTGCGAGCATCGCTCAACGAGGAATACACGAAGCGGTCCAGCGTGCTGATCACCGGGGGCGAAGCAGCTACACGCGCAACAGTAAGCCCCTGCTCGACTTCGCGATCATATGCAAATTTGAGCGATGATTTATTGCCAGAGGCCAATGCGCCGAAGAAATGGACGAAGAAATCGGTATTGCAAAAGATGACATTAGCACCTTCGAAAGCTATGTAGAGTGATTTCTCGTCATCCAAGTCGGCTTGCATGATCTCCATGCCTTTGGAGACGAGGGCTTGCGATGCCGGGCTATTTGGATTGCGAGAGATACCTCGTACTTTCCATCCTGGTAGGCTGAGGAATGTGTTTGCCACAGATCCGCCCTAGATTGTATTTATCAGCTTGCCAGTTCTGACTTTGTCAAAGTGCTGGTCAAATTACCTGAAGGCCAGTAACCCCAACAATTACAATAAGTTTTGACATTCTTCTTCTTATACTTCCTTCTTTTTGTCTTTTTCTTTCTTTGAAGAATTCCGCTTTAGTGACCAGGTCATTGAGCGTTTCTAGTAGCCGTATTTATTAGATGACATCCATGGTCATCCACCAGTGACTCCTGTCTAATTGTAGCTTCCCTGCTGACAAACCCTGTCGGTCGAAGCTAGGTTCTCCTCACGAACTAAGTTATAGTTGAATGTAATTCCTGAATGATCTTGATGATTATGAAAGCAGCAAGAAACCGGAACAATTAACTATCCGATACTGTATAGCACTCCTCGGCGGAACGAAAGCATGCTCGGGTCAAGGTGCTCGGTCGAATCCTAGGGTAGGATCGGTTCAGCACACGATTTGTAATTCGATATTTTCTAATTCTGGCGACTAAAAGAGATAGCTGCTCTCAAAATTTTGATCCTACTCTGTGTCTCTACTGTTTGATGGTAGTCGAGGTATCATTTGATGTGCTTGCTAGGTATGCCATAAGTTAGGGCTCAGTAGCCACGTGCTATGTACGTCCAATTAGTTGGACGACTTTATCCACACCACACTCCATGTCTCATGATTGATTAAAGCGTAGTTTCCTGGTTATGATGCTCATTGCTTGTTGAAGGAGTTGATTTCTGGGTGCGAAGAACTGATATCTACGATTTAATATTTTCAATCGGCATAATAGTATACTCCTTAATCTCTAACAAAGGCCCTTGTTATATGAACACCAATACAGAATCAATTTCATGGTTGTATAATTGTATATATCCCAATGCGCTAGAGCTCCCGCCTGGCCCGGTGAACAAATGCAAGAATCAGTGGAAGGTATCAATGGACCAAACGCCAAACTGAGAAAACAAGAGTCAACATTCGAACGGTATATGTATCTTGAAATAGATTATATGATGGGAGCAGCAGTAATAGCATGCTTGACGGATATCGGGGCATTATTGTAATACCACTGGGAATCTACAGTTGGGCTAAGCCTAGAGGTCGTGCTTGAAGTTGGATCACGACAGCCACCGAACCAGCCGGGGTCATGACAAGTAGATGTGGAGGTGGGTATCGTGGAAGATGTTGGCGAAGGGAAAATGCTTGTAGCACTGATCGTCGTTGTAGGATCATTGCAGCCGAACCAACCTGGGGTTTTACAGGTTGTTGTAGTCGTTGAGATACTGGTGGTGGTAGTTGTTGTCGACGTCGTTGTGGTCGTCTTATCCAAACAACCCCACCATCCTGGTGTCTCACAAGTCGATGTCCTGGTCAGCGATGTTGACGTGGAAGTAGTGGTCGTGGTCGCAGTCGTTGTAATCTCAGAACCATTGCTCTTGTAGAATTTCCATAGCTGGCAATCGTAGCATTCCACTTCCGGAACGCAAGGTGGTACTTCATCATATGCTTCCAACACTTCTTTGATCACACTCTTGATGCGGTGGGTACCGATACCCACCCTCCAGCCTTTGTCTTCGACCGTATCGTATACGCACATCTTTCCAGCGTGACAGGCAGACTCCAATGCATATCCAAACCAGGTGCAAGTAGCACCCACGCCGTTACATGAACCCATATAAATCGGATCTGCAGTATGGCCGACATGGAAGAGACCAGTGTTTCTCCGCTTCTGAGGTAGTTGAGGATCATATCCTGGTGGCGTGGGCAGTCCCAGCCTTGCCGCAGGTAATGCATCAGGAATCGCCTCAAACGCGACGGTTGGAAGGCCAAATGTGAGGCCAAGTAGACCGCTCATAGCTCCTCCCAGCGAATGACCGGTAAGCCAAACACTGGAATTCGGATAAAACTCCGTAACATTTGTATAGAGATCAATCGCAGCGCGATAATAACGGTTTTCGTCTTGCATAGCCTCAATGATGCAAGTCACATTGGCTGTAAATACGTCTGTAGAACAGTCACAGACTTGACGCGATAGATAAGAGCCTCCTTGTCCGCAGCAACAGCTGAAATAGAGATTGTCGTTGACTTTGTCATTGGTAGTCGTCTCAGCTCCGTCAAATAGAGCTGGAGAGGTGCCTTTTAGAGATATCACCACAGTACTGTTCGTCTCATCGGTATATACATGGCCTCTGAGGCCGTCTCGCTGCCATCCAAAGCTCGCCGACCAATTGAATCGGCCGCTGATCTCGTTCCAATCGCCAGTGCCGGGTTGCTCGATGTAATCGTTGGCCGTCATCTTGGCAAAGGTCACAACAGTCTCCTTATCGGTCATATTAGGCCCGTCAATCTCTTCCGTTACCCACGCATTGTCAGACAGTATAACGGCAGCTCCGGATGATCTGGCATGTGCCAGGTAGCTCTCAATCACGGACGGTCGTCGGTCGGCTAATCTTTCTATCGTCAAGCTATCTGATAAAGCAAACAGTGTAGTTTCTGGTTTTTCAACTGGTTGCGGTGTATATTCGTCTTCGGAGAGGATTGATAGCTTTGTGTCCGGTGTCACGTCTAGCCGTAGATGTAGGTCCGGTTGCTCGTAGGTACCCCGGTGGTAGATATGACGGAGTTTCTGCAGACAGCCATCAGTGAAAGCCTTCATCCAAGGAAAGAAAAAGTCTCACAAATTCATTCTTTCGTGGTGTTGGACCCGATCTATCGTTCCCTTGGGGAATGTGTGGTGATATAATGGGATTCTGGTTGTGATAGCCTGCAACAGACTCGGGAACGGTGGCGACGGCAAGTCCCGCCTGGAGACCGAGGAGTAGACTGGCTATCCTCATCTGGCTGCAATGTTGTAGACCAGGGGCAGAGGCTTATTTGGTCGAGTAATCAATATTGCTTAAGAGAATATGAATATACTCGCACAAGGACTCAAGGGAGCCGTGTCAATGATTCTAAGCCATTCGCACAGAGAGATGACGCACGGGGAAAGAGTGAGAGCGGCTGGGCTTATCGACTTATCAACAATCACGCGCCAAGCCAGCAATCTGCGCACGGGCCAGAAAGGCAATTAGCACGTGATCGGTTGGTCATTTGAGCATGCTGCTTGCCTGCCTGATCCGATTCATTCTATCCAATTATTGCTCACTGCCAATCGATCGCAAACCCCATCGTTAAAGCTGAAGATCATCGTATTGCATGTGATATTTTTGTGTTCACACGGATATGATCCACACCTGCGGTATCTGTACAGCAATCTTTCTCCGGGATCCATGATCCAGCCAAAAACCTCTGTATTTTCTTTGCCGCTTCAATCTTGGCAGCAAACATCCAGTACTCGTGTACAAAAATTCGAGGTCCAAGATGAACATAAAGTCGGACGGAAGAGACGACGGTCGGAAGTGGTCGACCTGACGCAAGACAGTGATGATCCAGCAACCACAGACTTTGAATCAGGCCTTGACTCAAGTCCGAATCTCACACAGTATCCTGTACTCACTCCGGATGAAGCCCATCAATACCGAGTGGCTGGTCTCTCGCTTGATCAAGAGCTTCCTGGAGGAGAATTTCCCCACGCAGCTGCCAAAGATAAAGACAAGAAGAGAAAACGATCCAAGAGACTCGCACGGAAATTGCAGGAACAGTGGCCTCCAATCTATCTTCCTGGGTCGCAGACAACTGAGACTACCTTGCACATTCAGCATTTGGGAGTGCTTACCACGATATTACACAGATCTCTCTTAGAAGGAGACTTTGTACGCGCCGGTCGCGTATGGGGCATGTTGCTTCATGAGAGGTTTGGTAAGGATCCGGTAGACATACGTCACGGAGGTCGATGGGGCATTGGGGCTGAGATATTGTTTCGCCAGAATACTCCAGGTGCGAACGCCTCGAACAGCTCGGGCCATCATTTTACACGTCCGGGGTTCGAAGCAGCAAAGGCCTATTATGAAAGACTCATTATTCAATATCCATCTCGGTCCGCCCGCAGTTCGGCCAGCAGCTCTCTACAGTTCTATCCCGCCATGTTCAGTCTTTGGGTCTATGTCGTCGATCACGAGAGTAAGATGGCAAGAGAGGCTCTTGAGGAAGGAGAGGATGACATTATCTCACAGCACTCAGCAGACCCCGACGCAAATATGTCAGATAACGACAGTGACGCGCGTCGAAACGGGAGCATGATGAGTCGAGTCGCCAGTATTAGGCGCAAAGAATTAGCGGGAGCACAGGAAATTGCAGCTCGTATGGACGAAATCATGATTGGACCACCATATTCAGACAGTCCGGCACTTTTGCGACTTCGAGGGATGGTTGCTCTATGGATTGGCGATCTTCAATTCTCGTCATTAGGTCACCAGGAAGAGGATGATGACGATGCCGATATGTCTGATGATGAAGCTGGGATGTCTAGGAGCGCTTCTGCTAGTCGTTTACTTGCAAGCAGAGAATTGCACATTGCTCTGGAAAGGCGGGCCATAGAAAGTTCCAAAGCGAATGAATTGTTCGAGAAGGCGAAGTCGAGGCAGCAAGGCGCGAGTCAAGTCACCGAGGATCTTAAGTTGTGATTTTTTTTGAATATTTTTACAGTGATACCCCTGATTCTAGTTTTATATCTGTCGTTCATTGTGTAAATAGCCATAGATAAAGACGTGACATAGACGATCACGTGCCTTAAATCTGACGGCGGGCCGGCTCGGCAGCTCCGCCGATAGCTTGAGTTCACTAGCTTGGACCCATCATCAAAATAAATAAAAACAACAACAAAGTAACCCTCCGGGTAACAGGAGGGCATGGCTTGCATGATGGTTGGTTTGAATTAAGATCTTGACACACATTCGTTGTATTGCGACTGTCAGGGATCACAAGTGAAGAAATTATGGGCTTAGAGGAGTACATCCGTGCAAGAAGCGACCATTACTATGCTCCAAACTCCAGAGCTGTGAGAATACACAGCCCTCAGCAGCCAAAGACCACCATAATCGACAAATCAATATCCGGGAATGGAGTCCCAGCTTCCAGGTTCATGAGGCCTTCGATGCCGTTCCACTACCCAGAAGCGGAATTGCGCAGTCAACAACCACAATATGATTTATCAATAAACACAGCACAGCAAAAGCAGCAGCCTGATAAAAGCATTTTTGATACAGATATTGAGAATGCTGATGATACAACTATTACTGTGACCAGTCTTGCAGAAATTGAGTCGCGAGACCGAGACTATGCCGGCCGGGAGATGTTTGATCATGATGTGATCTCGCAAGATTGGGACGGGAGTATTCTCTCTGAATCGGATCACCCCACAGATCGCGATGGCTATTATCAAACTGAAGAACCAGTCAAGACTCCTGCGAAGGCTCCAAATTATCGCAGGAAAACTATTGTTCCGTTAGCGGAAACAGGGGACATCAGCTATGCCAATGTCTACAAGGACAATGACCGCCGACAGACACTCGACTGGAATCCTGCGGATATACCCCGATCCGCTACAGCAGCAAGTAACAAGAGGAACTCCATTGCTAACGTTTCGCGCATTCCTCGTGCCAAATCCAGAATGTCTCTTCAACGCAGCGATAGTGATCCCGGCCTCCGCTCTGCAAGGATGGGATCTACCAAGGATTCAGCCACAGCGACCAATACTAGGACGGTGCAAGTACCCTATCGCACTGGGTATAGCAAAGCGAGCAATTTCCCTCAAAGCTTGGCTACGACGCCAAATAATCGATTCAATTTTAAGAGTGAGCGGTCTTATGAGCGGCTTATATCACAACAGACGTCTCCCACGAGGCAGGTTAGTGGCCCTCGGCCGCAGCCCCAGTCACGAAAACACAGGCCACAACAGCAACAGCAACGGCGTGTTAGTTCTGCTAGTCCTCAGAAAGGTAGTAGAAGCACGCAGAAGTACCAAGCAACTGTGTCGAACAAAGCTAGGCGTCTTTTGGACGAAACGGATGATAGTTTTGACGACGAGGAAGACGAAGAAGAGACTCAGGAAATCAGCGAGGATATCGACGACGAAAGTTCCGGTAGCAGTGTCAACGCGCAATCTCTGACGACTACGGACATCACCCAGAGAAAGATATCAGTATCAACATCACCAGAGAGCATAGACAACCGCTATCAAAAATTAGCATCAGATTATCCGGATGAAGTCCTCCGACAAATGGATTACTCGGAACTCGAAAAGGAACCCTTTGACCACAGCCCCGGCAGCAGCAGCCCATACAAACATCAAAGAGCAAGAACAGCAACTACAACAACACCCAAAAAGACCAGAACGTTATCTCCTCCTCCACCACCACCACAGCCCCCTGCCCCTCCTCCGCCGCCAGACACATCAACCTCACCATCCGAAAAATTAGCCTACATAATGACCGCTCTGTCCACCCCCACGGCTCGACACAAGTATATCTCCAGCATGCCCATAACCGACTGGGAACTTCTGGGCGACGAGTTAATCGATCAAATGGGCGAAATGCTGAAAATGATCAAAGATTCGAGACAAGCGCGGCGCAGGACGACGGCGTTGTTTGAGGCGGAGATTAGGAGGAGGCATGATCAGGCCATCAACGAAGCGGGGGACCTGGATAGGAAGTTACTGGAGATGAAGGAGGGTGGGATGGGGGTTTTGAGGGCTTTGAATCCTTGATTCTGGTTACTGTAGTTATCATTCATGAGCGCATCTTAGTTCGGTCTCTGTACCTCTGTCTTGTTTGATACCATAATACTTTACATTATATATCCATTAAGGGGTCACTAGGTTGTATCCTTAGAATGTCTCAATCATATTTCTTTACACCTGCTAACAACACGATGACTAAAGCAGTAACACCACGCAAATGCAGCAATTTGATGTATAACCATAGATAGTAGAATGAAAATTCAGACAACCAGCTCAATCATTCCTTCGAGGCCCGATCAACAAACATAGCAGCCAGCCTCTTATAGTCCCGTAACAGCTCAGCGACATCACCGATGCGCAGGTCTTGCGGATCATCAATCTCAAGAAATCGCCTAATGGGTGGATCTGATTGTGACAAGTCCGCGGGAGGGAATGGTTCTGTCAGTGATGAGGATTTTGCATCTGTCCTTGAAGAAGACGTCAATTTGGGTCGTTCCAGCAGCGTACCTGGGGTGGTGGGTGCAGCTGTAGTGGGGGGAGCAAACGATGGCGTCTCTGAGGTATTGCGACCAAATCCACGGATCATTCCTGGTATGTGGTTCAGGGGATTGAAGGTATTTCCAAAGCTTTTCATGGACTCTAATGGGGTCGTCACCGGGCTAGGGCTGAAGATGGAAGAACCCCCGCCAGCTGGACTTGGCGTGGAGGCACTAGTGAGACGACCAGTAGGGAGTGTACTTGCTCTCTGAGTGCCACTAATCTCACTGCTTCGAGCACTATCTGCGCTTCTGTCTCTTGGAGTTCTTCGGCCCTCTCTTCCACTATATCGTCTGTCCTCAGGCTGAAGCGTCGGTCGCTGTGTATATCCCTCCTTCGAATCAGCCGTTAGAGAAGTCTCCTGATTCAAGTCGCTCTCATGCAGCACCGTTGGACTCGTCACAAGACGTCGAGCTTCATCTAACGTTTTCGGCACTAGACTTTCCTCGTTTGCTCCACGATTATTTTGCATCTCTTTAAGTCGCCCAAACAGAAAATTAAAGCTGCTGTCAAGCGTATTGCTGATATTCTTCAATCCTTGGTCAGCAGTATTGCGCATAGCGTCGTTAGCAGCACCTAACACTTTTGCAGGCGGTTGGAAAAGATTACTCAGACGCCGTTGCTGAGCTGCTGGTGCAGAAAGCTGAGTTCGTGGAAATGTGCCAGAAGGCGTTACTTGGCCTGGCCTTGGAGCCCGTATGGTACTTGAGACCTCAGCCGGAGGAGTCGTTGCTGCATTAAGTAATCTGGGCTGTCCGTCGGCGGGAGCCTCTGTGTTGAGACTGCTGAGATCAACAGACTCTAGAAAGCTGATTGCAGCTTCCAGATTCGTCAAACAGTAAGCCGACTCTCCGTTGATTTTGCTGACGGATCTGAACCGCTGAATAAACAACAGATTGCTGATCACATTGATGCCTTCTGGAGGCGACTTGATCAATGTGTATATAAGAGCTGGTAAAATCTCATCTGCAGAGGATGACGACCCCAGAAGAACTGTCAACGCATCCACGATTGATTTATGTGCCGAGATCAAATGTTGAAGTTTGCCCAATGGGTAATGTGCATCATTCATTTTCTTCAAGTCGTCACCAGCGGCTGAAAGTATGGTATTTGCTTCTTTCACCTTTTCTTCATTTGTTTCGGGTACCTCGATGCCCAGGTCTCTTAGGCCCATACCTAGGAGTGATAGGGCTGCCGTTTTTGAGCGTAGTTTCTCATCTCTCACTTCATCCATGGTACTTTTGTGACGCCATATCTTATCATAGACCTTCTCGCAGACTCGTCTCTCGACGGTTTCCTCCAGTGCCAGTTGCTTCAATGGTAATTGTTTTCTTGCTTTCCGTCTCTCTGCTATTTCTGAGACGGTCAGCATCTGCTGTGTGCCGGCAGCGGAATTTGATTTGGCCGGTGAGCTATCTCGATTGATGCGGGACGCAAGAGTCGAGATATGCGTGGCAATGTGTGAGTCAGTCTTGATATAGAAATCCTGAAATAGGGACAATATTCTTTCGATGGACGGGGGAAGTGTATGTACTCTAGCACTTAAGGACTCGACGAATCTGTTACCAAAAGTATAGATTAGCCTAGACGGAATCAAGACATCTTAATTAATAGATTACCTATCACTCAAGCTTGCCAACTCGACCGGAAGTTCAAGTGGAACATCAACACCTGATGATACCCCAATATTTGCCTCATGATTGGCAGCTCGTCCAGTATCGGAGTCTAAAGAGTCGCGCCTTTCGAAAATATCTGGCCCACCCTCATCACCTGGCGGATGTTCGGATGGTTGCTCGACATTTTCTGGACGATCCGTCTCGGAGCCTACCATACCGGATGCCTCGACTCAGTAGAAAAGTGAATCAAAATATCAACTCCCTAGCATTTTTTAGAGTAGAATCAAGGAGATCCAGGCGGACAGATATCGAGACTTGTAGCTTAGCCTTGTAGACTGTGCTAACTTAGTTACGCGGCTGACTAGGAAGCTAGCTTTATCTTAGCTCGATCGGAGTGGAGAGGCTTAGTCTGCAAAAGTAGGAGCTAATTTCTTGAACACGTTTTTCAGCCAATTATCATCAACACTGCTTCTAGCGAAGTGAGTGAGACTCAGGTAGGGCCCGCTAATTTCTGTAACAGGAAGGAATCATGGAACAGTGGCGTGACTCAGCCCACGATAAGACTAAGCCTTGGCAAATGAGAACCAACCAGACAAACAAGACAAACACCTCCGTGGTCTCAAACAGGACGACGGGAAACAGACGGAGTCATCGTCCCATAACGCTCATTATTAATCCCAACAATACAACAATACAACATTAAACAACATCAATATTACAACATTTTGTCGCTCGTTCCTTTTCCTTACGCAGCAGAGAAGAGAAAATAACCGCTTCCAATCTGACTTGCGTTGCCACCACTGGCAACATACGACGTAGATCATCCCGAAGGTGCCTACGGAGCCTCCCCCCCGGGCGTCTGCACTGTTGGACCTTACCGCCTCCCATGGAGCAGTAAGGACAGTATTTTCCTTCAGTTCACCAACCATCGCCACATCTCTGCAGTAGTACCTGCATATCTCTACTACACATCCGAACTATGGGACAGACATCGTCCACACAGCGAGATCAACGGCCAGAACACCCCTCACGAGCTTCTCTTTCCTCCCCTCATCATAGCAATGGCCACAGCGGTACTCTGAACGCTCAAGAGATGTCGGAACGATCGGTGACAGGCCAAGCCCCTCACGATGAGGGGCTTGCGTCGAATAGAAACAACATTTTCGACTTGACGACAGACCCATCGGCATCGAATGCATCTAATCCAGCTTTCGATGATACTACGATGTCAAATAGCACGTCCAGCTTCTCACATGACCTTCGAACGCTCCCTGAACCTGTGCAACAGGTACCTCCCCGCAGCACTTCAGCAGCCTCGCGTATTTTATCAAGAAGACAATCTACGATGTCTAGGCTAGGAACACGCATTCTTCCTAACTCTGTCATACGAGGTCTACTCAGTAGTGAGGAGGAAACAGCGGCAGAGGGACTTGCACACCGAAGTGGTCGTATTATGAGACCTGTTCCTAGAACTGAAGTTATCCACAATCCAAACCGATTTTCACCATTCAACGCCTTGGGATCTCGTGGTATTAGCCGCCGGCGCTCAATACGCGGACCGTATCCCCTCCCACGAGGTGATGCAGCCTTGATTCCCGATTCGCCGCCTAACCCAACTGTCAGTAACGTCGCTGCTTCAGAGAGAGGGTGGCGTCGTAGTCCACGTCTGAATCGAGTTCGCAATTCGCTATCCACTCCCATTTCTCATATTTTTGGTGCAGCCCCGCCTCTCCCAGAACCGGACGAGACTATGATTCCACCACAGCGGCCATTACGTTCGAGCGTCACAGAGGGTATGGATCAATTATTACCGCCACTAGATCCGATGGACATGGGTATGGATCTGGATGTAACTCCAACGTCGGACTTGGCGCAACAATCTATGACTGATTTGCAACCGCTTTCAACATTATCTCTTCCCAGACCGTCGCAGGGTCTAGGACCTGGTCCTATTCGGCGTCTCCCTGGTATTTTACGAACACGCTCTTCACGACTTCCACGCAGAGAGGAGCAGACGCCATTATCCCGTGTATTACAAGTAGCTGCAGCTGCAATCGCGGCCCAGATCTCTGGAAATACGACCCCAACACTTCCTAACATTCAGTCACTTGGTAACGAAGGATTTGACGCATCGTTAGAAAGTCTATTTCAAAGCCTGCAACAAGCTACATCCGCTCAAGACAACCAGATGGGCTCTTCTGGTAACCAAAGCACTTCCCAGCCTGGTACGCCGACTCCTCTGAATTTCCTCCGAGTATTCCGTTTCTCCAATAGCGATGGTCCAGGTGGTCGAGCTACAAATTCTGGAGCCGAACAGATGGACGTGGAGGATGGTGCTGAGGAGGGAAATGAAGGCCGAACCGTCACCTTGGTTGTTGTGGGAGTCCGCTCTGTACCGTCTAATGGACCACTTGGTAGTCCGCAAAATGGCGGCGGCATCGGCCTGGATGCACTTCTTGGTCTGCCACATCTTGCTCCGATTAACGGCAATACTTCCCAGGAAGGAGGCAACCTCGGTAATCCTACACCTAGACTACCAGCGTCACGTTTCGATAATGGAGGTGTGAGTTCTTCTACGGATAATTTGAATAGCGGGCATGTTCGTCCAGCATCAGGCGTTTTCCGAAACCCATTGGAACCGACTTCTCCGGCTCTTCCAACGGTTCTAGCAGATAGTCCTCCTGGGCCGTATCCTCCACCTTCTACGCCGGCTGAAGTGCCTACTACAATGTCTTCCGGAAACTCCACCCCTAGCCGCAGGCCGTCCTCGGCATCAGCGATGTCTCCAAATCTTCTGTCTCAAGTGCACGAAGATCCGCTTCAAGAATCCAATCAGTCTGAGTCGTACCCTCCTACTGCTGGCAGTGGTGTACGACAGCGACGCCGCAGTGACTCAGAGTTTGCTCGCCATCGTCATCTTGGCTCAGGATCGTCCAGGCGCCATGGAGTGGTCGAACCCGATCAACCCACACCATCCGGAGGCCGTACCTGGGTCATTTACGTTGTTGGTACCAATCTATCGGAGAACCACCCAGCTTTTGCGACTCCGAGCTTGTTCACTGATGTAAGTTTACTCTAACGACCCCTACGAGGCGTAATTTTAGTCAGAGTGTCAGCTGACTTTTGTTTGTAGAATCCAACTTATGAAGACATGATTCTTCTCTCATCACTTCTTGGGCCAGCGAAGCCTCCCGTAGCTACGCAAGCAGATGTTACTTCAGCAGGTGGGCTATTCCGACTTGTTGAATACGCTGGTTCCTTAGTCGCAGAGGCCTTTGATGGCGAGGAGACAATCAATCTTGGTGAAACCGAGAGGTGTTTGATATGTCTAAGCGATTATGAGGCTGCAGAAGAACTCCGGCAGCTTACAAAGTGCAAGCACCTCTATCATAAGGAGTGTATAGACCAGGTACGCCTATATCACAACCGGCATTTTCTAAGTGCGGATTTACTAACCATTACCTAGTGGCTGACTACCGGACGAAATTCTTGTCCTCTTTGCCGTGGTCAAGGAGTTACTGAGTCTTCTAGGTCAAATCCTGTACCCCCTCAGGAAGCATCTGCCTAAGATCCATCATCATATCAACCACAAGCATTTTTTACATGGCAGTATGAAATTTTTATTGCGACTTTCATGTACAATTTATTGAGCCATCCATCTGGCGGTTTTTTCACCATTGCGAGCGAGTTATTTCGGCATTACTTGGGATCTTTTCTTTTTCTTGCGCGGTTGTTAGGAGTCATAGCATACAGGCTGACGTTACTTTTTGACGAAGGACATATTTGATCGGGTTTGTAGTCATCGTTTCTTAGCTTGCATTCATTTCATCTTCCTTTTGTCTACACTTTTCTCATTATGATACCACTTGGATCTGCTGCATACACTGGAAGTGACGCATCAGTGATTGGTGTTTGCGAGTTTTCCTTTATTTTTTTTTTACAGAGGGCATCGTCTGAATCTTGATAAATACATATTTCTCTTCACTTGAGTAGATACCCAATCTTCATAATCGATCATGATTTCTACTCGAATATTCCACGACAGACTCAGATATTAGTTGATCAGGGCCCAAGCTTCATCGTCCATTGTTGTGCTGTGTCTCAACCCTAACCCTGATACAGTTTAGTTAGTGTGACTAAAAGGAACCCCGCAATCTTTTTTTCTGATCGAATTGCGCTCGCAACAACTCTGACCAAGAAAGTAGTCTGATCAATTGACTGAATGCCAATATCGGGCTTGAAGATTCCCCATAAACCAATAGAACAAGTATCGTCAGCGATTGAGTGACTCGGCATAAGAGACTAGGGGCGAAATTCAGCTTACTTGATATCTCGCGAACCTACAGTGAAGAAAAAAGAACGAATAATATAAACAAAATGGACACACCGATCCGCCTCACAGTTCTCATATCCGGCAACGGCAGCAACCTCCAAGCCGTCATCGACGAAATCGCTAAACCCACCGACTCAAAACTCCCAAACACGCAGATCGTCCGCGTCCTCTCCAACCGCAAAACCGCATACGGCCTCGAACGAGCCTCCAAAGCCGGTATCCCCACCATATATCACAACCTCGTCAAATACAAAAAGGCGCACCCTGCAACACCCGAAGGTATACAGGCTTCGAGAGAAGAATACGATGCGGAATTGGCGAGGTTGGTGATTGCTGATAAACCGGATCTGGTGGCTTGTTTGGGGTTTATGCATGTTTTGTCTACGAGGTTTTTGGTGCCGTTGGAGGAGGCAGGCATTAGGATTGTGAATTTGCATCCTGCTCTGCCGGGTGCATTCAATGGGGTTGTAAGTTTCTGCAACTGTTTTCATTGGATTTTTTGCGACTATATTTTCGTGGCTAATTCACATGATCGTGACAGGATGCAATTGAGCGTGCTCATGCAGCATGGCAAGAAGGACGCATCAGCAAAACTGGGGTTATGATACATAATGTGATTTCGGAAGTCGATATGGGACAGCCTGTTCTCGTAAAAGAAATTCCGTTTGTGAAAGGTGTTGATGAGGATTTGGAAAAGTTCAAGGAGAAAGTGCATGAAGTCGAATGGGGTGCTGTGATTGAAGGGTTACAGATCACGATTGCAGAGATTAGAGCGAAGCGCTCTTCTTGAGAGCTTGCAAAGATTACGGGTCTCACATGCATCAGAACCTCATTCACTTGTGCGAAAGCAAGGAATCATTAGCCTGAGCGACATCGAAGATGCCAGGCCATCATGTGCACATTGGTCCGGGCTCTATCTGCAATACTGGATTCTGAAAAGGGCTACCCACGTGCCTTACTTGCGGTGTAGGTTTAAGGAGACCAAGCAAGGGACGACTGAAACTGAGACATCCCCAAAAAGCAAGATACATTCATCTTCATGCAACAGGAAACGGATTGATCACGTACCGCGTCGTGGAAAATGCAGACATGCAATTGAAACAACGACTATGAGCTGCACCTGACCTTATATGTACCAAAGGCATATTATCATATATGCATTCATATACTGTATACATCGCATCCCACGGGCCAAGTATGTACGAACGGTCTGTATGTGCATGCCATCCTACTAGTTTTCAGGCGCAATATCCACTTTCTTTTCAAAGTCTCCCCCATTCTGCATCTCGGTACCCGGAAGAGAACTGAGAAACTCACGACTCGTAACATAACCTTCAGTTCCGGAAATAGTCTTGGGACTTGCAGCCGTACGCACAAACACACCCAGAAATGTCTTGCGCCGCTAGATATGGACAGAATTGTAACCCGCTGATTCCATACCAGTACTAGTATCGACTGTAAGGCGTCATAGAGGTCCAGGATATTGATCTCTTACCCTTTGACTTCAGTTCTCGACACATACTATGCCTGCAATGGGCCCACGTTTGACGGCACAATCTCCCATAAAGGTTACATGTGTAGAAAGCTGCTTGCAGATGTAGCGATTATCCAGGGGACGCAGATGCATGTGCCAACGAGGGCGGCGGCAACACAGCCTCGGCGCATATTAAGATGCCAGAGGAACAAGACCGTCAACTCGATAGCGACCGAAATGTATCTAGCGGTGATATTGGTACACATTTGGGAAATCGTCCAGGAAAGAGCGTAAAAGAATGCTGCTGCTTGGCAGCCATGCGAATCTATTCCGATTTAGTGACAAGCGATTATGAAGATACAAAATATGCCCATTATGGAAGACTGTTCTGCGCTAGATACATGGACTCAGGTCCAGAAATAAGATTGTTGAGAGAGGGTTTCTCATCGTTTGACGGTTGATGGAGAGTCACTTGGTAACGCAACCTATCAACTAAGTACACCGCAGAGGATTCAACCAGTCAAATAAGTTATCTGCTGAAGATGCCTCAGTTGCGTTGCTGCTGTGGTTGCGTCTTAACGATCTTATAGGACGAAGATCGCCAACGCACTCCGTCTAGCGTGTATTCCCTGGTCAGCGTAGACAATAGCTCGTCACACGTAGAGCCATAGGAATAGAGGCATAAATGTACCGTTGGGTTCCATCAAGGATTCGCAATCACTCCCAGCCAAGCAAATGAGAGTGCCTGATAGTCGAAGATCTTGCACCGTACCATGATTAGTAACAGACTGACCGCATATTGCCATATCTGTTTTCCATCAATCAGCAAATGAGCTATGAGCGTTGAATGTAGGGCTGGCCGGGTTGTATGCATTACTTGCCTAGGTAGGCAATTACTCTTGAGCTAGTCAGTCAACTAGTCAACACATACATGAATGCCGAGTCAGATGGTAGTAAAGTACAGGGTTATAAAAGCACAATTAAGAACCTTTCTCATTGGGGTAACGGCCCGAAGGCGATTGTACTTGAAGATGAGAGAATTCAAATTTGTACCTTATACCTAGTTGTTGCATTGTTTGAGGCATTCAATGAGATATGATCACATGCCGGAAACTGCAGCTCAGTATTATGCACGGAATCTTTTGGAATGTTCCGAGATCGAGTAAGAATATGCTCCGAAATTACGAATTGCGAGACACTCGTCAGCCGTTGATAATGAAACTGATCTGTTCGTAGCAAATGCCGAATATCAAACAAACCCGGAGCCATGAACACAAAGGGGGAAAGAGAAAAATCGTATCTGTATGTGCTCCTAATCTACCTATAATCTGGACAATTTGCCGTACAAAGAAAGTACTGACTCATTCATTGACTTGCTGATAAGTATTCCCGAGATAACGACATGGTGATGAATGGAGATCTTTCACTTTGTTGTAGCCTAGTTACTTAACCCTAACTGTATGCGTTCCTCTCCGATTGCTTACAGTACTCTTCGGTACTAATGATCGACGACAATCCCATACCGGCGCAAAAGATATCCTACAGTCCCTACCCAGTAGGACAGTGAAATCACTGGTGTACGGTGTGTACGGAAGACGACCGGCCAGCACATCCTGAAAACAGACAAGTGTATGAGCAGGCGGCTTCCGAGGTTGATATTTATGCATGAAACCCTCCGTTTTGAGGGCGACGAAGTATGCAATACATGTTCTCGTATATGTGGAGAATCTTTGTACATAGGGTCACACAGCATTCGATGCCATACTTAGCTGTACATCCCTCGACAGGCCACGAAGGACATGATAGTACACGATTGCGATCCATCGTGTCACACGACTTAGAAGAACAGGGTGGGACCACCGATGCCCTAACTGTTGACTATTTAGTACAATGCATGGTAGTACAGAAGTAGCTATTATTAGTTTTTGTTTTTTGAAGCCCGTTATTAATTCCTTTCCCATGGTCTTCCGAGTCGCTGCCGAAATGTCACTGTATGCCACGCTGCATCTTGGGACGGGGACCCCAGGCCCAACTCCTTGCTTTAATCACCTGCTAGTCTGTACCTAGATACGGAGCAAACGCAAGCACAGATCAGTGATATGCTTCGACCCCTGCAAAAGGTGCATGCCGATTGGGCCGGTTTCCTCAAAAAGAAGGGTAGTCAGGCGAATCAGTGAATCAGGGTTTGCGACTGTGCAGCCAAGTCCAGCTAAATCTGTAGCTAAACTAGTCCATGAAAACGTCTTCTAATTCGGTACCAGTGGTGCTACCTGGATGCGACGTACGTAAGCCTCAAGCATGTAAACGACTCGAGTCGGTCAATGTCGGCTTGCTTTTTCCTGCGACATCATGCATTATGGGGGGACTATTGGGATGATCCTTATATGCTTGGTATTATGCCATGCCGAAGAATATCGGCTGTATTGCGTTGTAACGATAATTACATGTCATTCCTATTCGGGCTAGCCATTCGCACCGGGCGAGTGAGTGGCTGTTGCGCTATCCTTGGAATAGACAAGCCTGTATTGTTACAGCGTGTTCATTGGCCGCACCAGCAAATCTATTTCTGACATCTGGTTTTACCTTTTGACTACGTACGGGCTACCAAGTTTTGTGAGGTTGTGCTTTCTTTTTCTTTTTGTTTTCGTCTTTGTCTGTGGCGCTTATTTCATTTCCTTTCCTCATCCTGCCTGTCCTTTGAGTTCTGTTCTCCGCCCTCTCCTCCGGATCGTCCACTCGACGGAGTTGAATTGTGCCGAGGACCCCAGGGTAGCATCACCCTCATCGCTGGGGGATGTCTAAACAATGGATGAGTTAGACAGACACTGTTGGCCGCTACAACAAATGCATGCAGCCCGAGAGTCCATATATACTACAATCACGTTTCGTTTCAATGTCCAGTAATAACACTCGCTGTTAATATTACAGTGTCCAATCTCCGGAACCCACTATCTGGATCGACGTGCAAATCGCCGCGGGACAAAGGCCGGAGTCTAGAACTCCACGTAGAGGCTACAGCTGCTAAGTAATTAATAGTAATCAATTCTCCAATCTTCTTCTTCTTCGTCCGCCGTCTTTCCCTCAATTCTCGATTTTCTCAGTGTGGACTACATGCCATGAAAATGAGGTAAATTACGGGGCACGAGGCTCTGCAAACCCACCCGGAAATTGGGCTGTCTAACTCCGTTCAGCCTGTTAGCGTCGTTCCTTCTTTTCTTGGAATGCATCATCGTATTAGACTTCTTACCCTCAACAACCGCGACTCCTGACACATAAGTCTCACGACAGACGCTTACATTCGCCTATTTCCTGGATTATACCTACCATCTCACCTCGAGCACATGTCCTGCCGTCCCGTCTGTCGCATCGCATGCTCTCGACGCTCCCTCTCTTTCTCCTTGCCGGAGACTATATACGCCCTGGATAGCCTGTCTCAAAAGCTTCGTTGAGTCCCGGTATCGCTGGTCATTGTACTTTGTTGATCGATTTCGAGTCGGTCTTTGCCATTGACCTTGACTTGCGATTTATAATAACCGACATCTTGAACAACAAAATACGGAATACCCTGGAATATCGGCCGACCTCGCTTTTCGCTCTAAAAACGCCCCCAAAGGCTAATGTTTCATGACGTACGGAACTTGATTGTCTTCATTACATTCACTAGGACCAATTGCTCTTATGACAGCTAAGAGGCGACCATCTGACATGCCATTGATCGATAGTTAACACCAATTCAATGGAGCAACCATTCTTCTCCGATGGCTCATCCTACGCCAGCTTCCGGGACCCCCAGATGCCTCAATACAGCGAGCCCAATTCATATCCTGCTTTTCCTCTCTTACTCGGCAGCGGCCATGTCCCGGAGACGCTGCTCTACTGGAACAATGATAACAGCCTGCATGGTGTAGCTCCTATTCCTCGTCCGACGTTTCCCTCGCTGCAACAACCCCATCTTCAGACACAGCACCTTCAACACCAACGCCAACCTCAATCACAACGACAGCCACAACCGCAATTACAGCAGCAGCAACAGCAGCAGCAACTCGCTGCGGAACAACGCAAACATAAGCGGACACGAAGTGGATGTCTCACATGTCGCAGTCGGCGGGTGAAGGTGAATACTTATTTGTTGAACATTGGATTACACAAGGCTGATCAATGAGTGTAGTGCGATGAGGGTCGGCCTGTATGTGGTAGTGAGTTTCAACCAGGTGAAATGCAATTTGTATGTGTCTGACAGTGTCTAGGATGCAAGAAGGGCAATAGATCCTGTGAATATGCTCGGCTCAATGCCAAACCAACGGGCAGTCGCAGATCAATCCGAAGACAGTCGTCGCACGAGAGTATATTGTCGGATGAGGATAATGCAGAACAAAGCGGAAATCTGGAAGTGATTCTAGATGAGGATGAGACGGCAGAGTTCCCCAGTAGCCTACCTTCAATGAGGACGGGATCGGCCAGAAGAATCAGAGCGCATTCACGGGGTAGTAGCCGACCAAAGAATCCATCCGAAGCCTCTTCTGCCAGCAAATCGAAATCTCTATCACCAATTTCGGACTGGGTTTCGTCCTCGCAATCGTCGGCTTCTTCTGTGACTTACCAACAGCAACGGGGTCGGTTCGTGCAACGACCCGCGCGCAATTTACCGGATATCTTCAAGATCAAAAGACTCAAGGACCACGTCAAATTCTTCTTGACCTATCACCAGGAAAGGATCAACCACCACCATTATTTCATGAATCTTGCAAGCGACTTGTTCTTCAGAGGGACACTAATAGACATGGCGCTTGAGTACGAACCGCTGTTGTATGCCGTGGTGGCCTTTGCTGCGTATCACCATACCTTGGAACAGCCTCAGGGGAAAATCAATGACTTTTTGAAATACTACAATCAGTCAATTCAATTACTTCTAAAATCTCTTGCGTCAGGGGAGAAGCACAGCGAAGCTACCTTAGCTACCGTTTTGCAACTGTCAACGTTTGAAGTGAGTTTTGTTGACTGACGTGGCTGAATATTCACTGATCGTGGTAGGAAACCATTGGAGATTTCATGACCCTTGTCGATCACCATCAAGCGGCCGATCGACTGATACACGAACTACTTACCCCACAGACAATCACAGAAAAAGAAATCCATCGATATCTGTTTGTTTGGCATTCCCGCTTCGACCTTGTTGCTTGCATACTCGCCTCAAATGAAGCCATCCTGGAACGCGAATGGTACGTTTCAATGGAGCAACACGATACTGCTCTGGCGGCGGGAAACCTAGACGACCCCATCATGCAACTGAACGCGATAGTATCCCGACTGCGACTCTTCGCCATGGATTACGCATCTCTTTTCGCAAGATTTGCTAATGGGGTTATCGATCCTGAGCAATTCCAAATAAGTTACAATTATCTCAACGAAGTCATCGACGACCTTCATCAATCTCTAAAAGCATACGATGACTGTGGAGAAATCACCATGCCAGGCCCTGCTGTACCCCTACAAGGACCCGAAGATATCCTAGACACTGACATGACATGCCGTTTCTACCGCGATTCGAAATATTTTATGAACTTTGTCTGGCCGGATGTACTCGCCACAGTACTCATGTTCAAATATCAATCTCATCTGATGACCGGCCACCCCGACGGAGCTGAACTACAGAGTATAGCACTACGCATCTGCCACCATGCCGAGGCTATTGCGCGATGGCCCGAAGTGGAAGTTGGCGCGACTATAGCAGGTCATGATTGGCTGGTTTTGATGAGCCTGTTTCTACCGCGGGATAATAAGCATGTGCAATGGAATAGGCGAATGTTCGCCCGTGTGGAACTTAGCGGGTACGCCCAGGGCTTCACAACCCTCATATTATTACTGAATCTAACGTGAATAGATACATCTATCCTCCCCGTGCTCGCCGCGCTCTGGCAGACTTATGGAACGACCGCAGCGTCGAGGAATGGTGGGACCCCGACGACAAAGAAGGCTGTCCCAGCATTATCAAGGAGATACGCAAATGGATTGAAGAGCGAACAACGAGTCCGCGCGACCATTTGCGTGAAGGAGTGAGAGATCTAAAGTCGCTGTTCTCGGGTTTGACTATTAGTCAGGGGACATCTCCTGATTCATTGCCTAGTACATAGGACGTACCAACAACACAGTACTTCTGGACACACGTATATAGGCACTGTGTGATCACTTTGCATGAAAGAGGGATGATGGGAGGGCATCTGGATCATTTCGGATCATTTATTTTGAAGTTTTCCCAGGCGTTTACGGGTTTTAGATGGGTGGGCTACTGATCATCATTGGGCATGTTAGTTAGGGTGTGGGTTGGACTTTTTGAACATTCATAGCATAGGAATTACTCCTCTCGGGGTTACCACATCTCGGTACATCACTCAATACAGTATATCACATTATATATGAAATAGGAATGGATTAAAAGTTGGGACAAAGGGAACTAAGGATAGATCTTAACTCCATCCTTAACCTTCACCTCCCTCGCCAACACAACAGTTTCATAACCACCCACAATTTCCTTCTCTCCAGCACCCTGCTCGCTAATATCATAATACGGATCTTCGCCCCATGGCAAAGCGTCGATATCAATCTCATTCTCTCGACCCAACAAGCATTTCAACACCACACCGGCACCGGCTTTGCTCATGACAACGTTGCGTTCTTTGCAGCGTTCGTCGCAGACACATTCTATACACCCTTGAGGCGTGATGCAGGTACAGGCCTCAATACGTCGAATGGCACGCACAAGTAGTGAATCGATAAACTCGAAGGCTTTGAGTGCGATTCCTGACCCTGAGGGGCCGCCTTTGGTGTCGTAGAAGGTTAGACGGGCTGGTCGTTGTCGATGAGGGGGTTCTATTTCATCAGCCAGGTTCTTGTTCTTGCTGTTTGCGAATGATGATTTGGGGACGGTAGCTGAGCGGGTCGACGATGTTTGGATGCGGAGATGGCGGGTCGTGTGTTCATTTGTGGCTTCGTTGGCTCGTTTGAGGTTCTTGCCTAGTTCCTTTTTGGCTACTTTGCACTCTGTGCGCACATCGCCCGGTAATGAAATGATAAAGGTTGGGAACAGGGATAGGACAGCGTGTTCGGCGGCGTGTATAGCAGCCGCGATGTTAAGTCTTCGTGACTCGAGAATTTCAAAGGCTCGTTTAGGAACGTCCAGCCACATACCCTTCGTAAAGGTGTCAATTGGCGGATTATCTACTTGAACGGCGTCAAGGACACGACCACGTTTGTCGATCTTGAAAAAGCCATAAACGACGGCATGAATCTGAATGATGCCGTAGTATGCTCTGGCAGTCGGGCTGATGTGGCGAATGGCCTCTGTTTCGATGGGATCAATGTCCGTGTAGTCGCGCTGTTGAGTGTTCCAATCTACTTGGACCTGTACGACTCGTGCGAGACGCTTTTCCGTGTTGAGTTCACGTACTATGTAGGTCTGGCCTTGGTGCATGAAAATTCCGCCTTCGTAGATTGTAAAGAATGCTCGTGATGTTTCCACTTCTTCGAGCACCATGTTTCGGTTGTGAGTTATATCGATGACGGCAAAGGAACTATCCTCCATATCACGAAGGGACACGAAATCCGACGGTTTCGGTCGGAATCGGTCGTTGCAATGGTAATATCCTAGCGAGTCTTTGATAAGACGAGTAGATGCGAATTCTTCAAGCTGTTCGCCAAAATAGACTTTATCCTCTTCTGGTCTGAGTGGCATTTCAAACGCGGCGCATTGAACATGGCCTTCCAGCACAAGTTCATTAGTTAAATCGACCTGTAACTCGCAGTTTGGCTTTGTGAATATCTCATCTGGGTTGGCCATATAATGCTGATCAGTCGGAAATCCATCGCCAATCAGAACGGATAGTGAATCTTTGTTTCGTCGACCAGCTCGTCCACTTTGCTGTCGAAGATTGGAAATTGAGAACGGGAACCCGAGCGTTATCACCGCATCTAGAGAGCCAATATCAACGCCTAGCTCAAGAGCATTCGTAGCAACGATGCCCATTAATTTTCCATCAAACATCTCCTTCTCAATCTGACGTCTGTCCTGTGGGCTATAACCACCGCGATAACCCATAACAAGATTCGCAACCTCTGGTCTTTCCACGTTCTGAAACTCAGTACGCACTGCCGCTAGGACAATCTCACATTGTTTTCTTATCCTGCAGAAAACGATCACTCTGACCCCGCGCAGGATCAACTGACAAAACAAACGCGCTGTTTCGGCAATACTATCACCTCGACCAGAGGATGGATCATGCGGATCCTTGAACGGCGTATTCCAACAGATAAACTCCTTGCGTCCTGCAGGTGAGCCATCAAAATCAGTTAATCGAACATCGTCAACTCCGAATATGGTCCTGAAATGTTCCTCAGGATTAGCTACTGTGGCCGAACAGCTGATGAACCTGACATGGCGGTTGCCTACTGCCGCACATATCCTTCGCAACCGGCGCATGACAAAAGCGACATGAGAGCCAAAGAGCCCGTTGTATGCATGCAACTCATCGACGACAACAAATTTAAGATTCTGCAGAAAAGTACGCCATGAACCTTCCTGCGGAAGAATGGTAACATGCAACATGTCCGGATTCGTAAATATGATTCGTCCTTCGTCACGGATACTATTGCGCTCGCTCATGGGTGTATCTCCATCAAAAGTTTCGACGATAACATGTTCCAAACCCTCCAGAAAATTGAGTAATTCTTTCATACTGCGCCGCTGGTCTTGCGCAAGGGCTTTGGTAGGAAAGATATAGATGCCCCTACTGTCAGGGTCTCTTTCCAGCTCATGAAGCATCGGAATCTGATAGATCAGGGACTTTCCGGAACTCGTCGACGTTGAGACAATCACATGGTGACCATCATATAGATTGTTAATAGCTTCCGCTTGATGGGAGTATAGCTGCGTGATGCCCTTGGTGTTATAAAGAGCATTAACCAGATTTTGTGACAGCTGAAAATTCAAGTCTCCATACACAGAAGGCTGCGGATCAAACACTCTGTGACCGTCAGGGACAATCTGAGCTGTATACCACTCCATTTCCTTGATGTCTGCGATGATGTCGGCGATGGGCTTGCGTTCTTTCGGTATCACATCTGGCACTTTTCCCTTCACACCTGGACTGTCGGACTCTTCCCTCACCGGTGGAGACGGTACGACCTTCTCGCTCTCCAACCTCTCCACTGGATCTATTCTTTCATCCTCACACTTCACTAGAAACGCATCGATGGCGTCTGCAAATTTCTTATTTCTCTTCTCGATCAGATTGATCATTTGCTTCTGACTGTAAACGGGCATTTTCAGCTCATCGTTTCGTAGCCTCTTAGTAGGTCTCGTCGGCTCCCCGGTCTTGCTGTGCTGGACCTGCCGTTTGAGATCTCCATCCACAAACTCAAAAAGTAACACGTCGCGGGATTCTTGTAGATCATCGTCCCTACAATCGGCAAAAGCGCTGCCTGTAGTAGTAGAATGCTGTTCTGGGATAAAACCGCCCCCCAAAATCGCACTCTTCGCATTCATCCATTTATATTCATCCCTCTTCCCGCCACCTTGACTAGCATCCTCTCCAATACCCAAAACCTCAAGAACACTCTCATCAACGTACTCAAACCTGACAGCACGAGGGATCAAAACTTTGATTCTAGCGACATCCTCAACTGTCAAGTCGCGACCACCCATTTGAGCCTGTACAGCTGTCCTTATTGTCTCGAAAGTGGTCGCGAGGTGTTTCCGTGTGCAGCAGAATGTGTATACCAAATTCAACGCGCGATGGGTTTGGGAGAGTTGTTTGAATGCGTCTGGCCAGGGCCGGGAAGGTTTTCGCTGCTGCTGTTTCGAGTCAGCGGCAGTACGTTTTGTGCGTGCGCCACCTCGTCCGCTCGTGGAGGATGAGGATGCCTTTCTGGTTTTGTTGTCGAGTGGTGTATCGATCGATGGGGCTGGTGCACCCCTCAACGCCGGATCGATCAAGTCATCGCTAACGAAGCCTGGTGATGGTGCAGCCTGCTGCTGCTTCCTCTCCTCGAGCGCAGACATATCATTTTTCGGAGAGAGATAGATTAGTCATCGCCTTTCCAAACTTGATTTACACATCTTCAAGGAATGAATGGGTAAGAAAACCACGACAAATCTTTATCTAATCGCGAAAGAAAGGCACGCGTGGTCACATGATCAATTTAAACTACAAATCAACCAATCACGTGCATTCCTTCACCTCAGATTTTGACTAAAGATTTCACTATTTTAGCTCGTCTTGTCAAAAATGGAGGAACCGGGCTTGAGTTTTTGTGACACTAGTAAAAAAGGCTAGAATGTTTATTATCCGGTACAGAGTCGATACTAGTGTGCGCTGGTCATCGGAGTACGTACGTACCATGATTCTAATTAGGGCTCGGCGCGCTTGTTCCGAAGTATTTTACTAGTACAGCGTATTTTGAATCAAGGAGGAACAAGTCGATGATATATCGACTGCGCAGAGAATTGAGTATAAAATAATAAAGTTGGTATGGATCTTGACGGACCACTGGCAACGTAAACAGACATACATAGCATGGCAGGTAGCAAGGTGAACAAAAAAGCAAGACATAAAAAACAAAACAACGCCAATATTCACAATCAATAGGAAAAAGTAAAAAAAGCAAGTAGCCAATCGATTAATCCCTTTTGTATCTCACTTTATCGCGTTTCCTCACTGTGTACCACATTTCTTTCTTTGATATTCCTTGCCGTTATTTCATGTATGTCAATAGTCGAAAGGAGAAGAAAGAAAAAAAAAAAGACAGAGGGAACGAGCTGGCCAAAAAGACAGAATGAATTCGACTCAAACCCCTTCCCTCTTCTCCATCTAAAACAGGAGACTCAACCGAAGCCAGCACAGGTGTGGTATCATAACATAAAATGAACATCTTTCAACAAAATCAAGAAGAGAAAAACGAGGTCATACGAGTAAAAGATGCACAGGAGTCGAGTATCAAAAAGGGTGAAGAAAGAAGGAACAGAAATATATCAGGGCAGAAAAATTTGTCCGGTGAGTGGTGATGGAGATGGGAGATATGTGATACAACAGCAGGCAACTGCCTTCTATTTTTTTTCTTTTCTTCTTTCGTCTCACTGGTAGATGCCAGGTTGGTTTTCTGGGGCTATGAGAATCAGCCATCAGCACCAGGAATGGAGACGATGTGTTGCAATATTAATCCGGGGTCCAATTCGCGATACTCCTATAAATTGATCCAAGGCGAAGGCAAGAGAAGACGCCAATTTAGATGGCGAGCAGCTACTTACGTTGCTGGTACACCTGGTTGTTCTGGTACGGCGAGTGAGGGTAACTGCCGTACATTTGGCCATTACCCTGAGGGTAGACTATGCCGCCGGCACCACCAGGAGGATATTGACCAGGAACTTGGTTCTCAGCAGGCTGGTAGCCGATCGGGGGCAGTTGAGGTCGAACGCCACCAGCATAGCTGGGCGGTTGGCCTCCTTGAGGATCGGTGGGAGCACCACCTTCGACCGGACCGCCCTGTGCCTGGGCTTGGGCAGCAGCCTGACGTTCCCGCTCCTCAGCAGCTTTGCGCTGATTTTCCTCTTCCTTTTTGCGAGCCTTCCATTCCTTGCGGATTTCTTTGAACTCTATTTGAATCACTGTTAGTCGAGTTCGGTCGCATAAAAACGACAAGACACAAATAAGTGGAGGTGGCAATCAAACGGCAATCACAACAGTCTAGTACAAGACAGGATAGTTGACGTTGTGCAAGATTACATTAACGTTGACGCCGGTGTCAACGCTACTGCGATAGCCGCGTGCCCTAGCTGTGTAACCCAACTAAGTATGCGGGTGTCACACTAGCCTCCTTTGAGCTCAACGCGACCAACCCCAGTTACGTCGATTTGACCACCGAGATCGCGTCCACGATTTATGATTACGGGCAAATGTATAGAACAGAACCAAAAAAGAGTATGAAACGTACCTTCGGGTGTTCGCTTATTGCCGTGCGACTGCATCGTAACGTGCGCATTTAGATGGTTCAATGTGCCATATGCCTTTTCACAACCATTCCACCCACATTTGTACATACGCTCAATTTCTTCATAACGACGACGAGGGCGCTTGTGCTGCTGAGCACCGGGAATCGGAACGAATGAGTATACCTGGAATAGACACGTGAATGGTTAGCCACAGGATCGTGAAACTGTAAAAGACGCGACTTTTTGCATCCTACGTCAGGAAGAAACTAGGAGCTTCTTCTGGCAATAGGCCGCCCCAGGAGATGACATGCACGATCGTTTATTTGATTTGACAGGACTGTTTCTTTTTACTCCAACTTTTTTTTTTCTTTTTTTTTTTCTCCTTTTCATTTGACAGTAAAGAAAGATCGTGCGCCAAAACCAAACGAACGTACCTGACCTGGGCGCGGGCCTGCAGTCGCAGCAGGGGAGGCAGAACCAACCGTTGGAGGGGCAGGAGAGCTATAAGGACCCTGCATGGCATGCGGCTGATGAGGATATCCATGCGACCACTCTGGACGCGCATACATTTGTGGAGGCGGATGTCCTTGGTATTGGGACATGTCGTGGCCCTGGGGTTGGTAGGGCGAATAAGGTGGAGGGTAAGTTGGGCTTGAGGCCGCAATGGATGGATCTATAGGCAGGTCCGCGTCAGACTTTAGGTTCGACTGATTGCGATGGTCATCATTCTTCCCATCGGTCAGGTTTGTGGTAGACGAACTAGTTGTTTGAGCCATGTCTAGCGCACCGTGTGTATGTGTATGCGGGCTGACAAGCAAGAAAGTCGTGATAGTAGATTCGCAGGACGTAAGGCGATCGAATTGCGGAGCGTTGCAATAATTCTGAAGTCGAGAATCGGAATAATGCGACGGCTAGCAGTGGTAATCAAAGAATGGCAAACCTGATTGCGCGTAATCAGATGCGAGCCTTTTCATACAATTTGCTCAAAATCAAGCTCTTGCTCAACGAGGCGTTTTGGTATCTTTAAAAGAAACAAAACCCCGGCCAGACAAGTAACACGCGCGTACCTTTCAAAATGCGTCAATAAGCTAATGCTTATGTCGAGCTTCCCCAATTGACCGTGCCACGAGATTTACCAAAAAAAGGTATCGGCGTGGTGTTTGACAGACGCGCAAGTCACTAAGAAACTAGAACAGACGCGATGGCAAACAAGCGTACACTGTTCACAACGAGACAAACGCTGTCTGATGGGGATTTAAACAAGCTCGGGTGATCCGACGCGGTCGCCAGTCTAAAAAGGCACGGACGACGGCGATTTGTTATGAGAACGAGCCTTTGGATCCTCTTTTTGGGGAAGGAAAGGCAGCGAGGCTAAATCGAATTTAGTCGCCTTTTAGGGTGATCACTGAACAGACTAGACGGAAATGCTTTGCAGTGTACGTAGTTTGCGACGGGTGGGCGAGGAACTTTGTACTAGTCCGGCGTAGTGTTGATGTACCAGCACGAGGGGGGAAAGGTACCCAGCGGGAGACGAGAGAAAAATTGGGCTTGACCAAGAGTGGGATAAGGCGCGCGCAAGTTTGAAAATGAGACCGGGCCTCGATCCTGGATAGGTAACTGGTCCAAAGGCAGAAAGCTGGAATCGGGATTTTTCCCTGCTCCCACGGCCAGTAGCGTGAATCGTGAATGCTAAGAGATAAAAAAAATTTGGAATCGGCTGACTTTGGTACTGTAATTTTCGCCCTAAAAGGCTAAAAAGGGTGGAAAGGCGTGGCCCAGTCGACGGATACACTTGGAGAAAAAGGGGAAAGCGAGAAGCGAAGTGGGTTTTGGCTCGCTTTTTGTCTTGTTGGCAAGTTCGTCCAGAGTTCAGACGGATTGGCTATTCTGCTTCGGAAAGGAGACCAAATGCGACTTCAGGCCCTCGTGGGATCCGTGGGTACGGTGGAGATAATTTCTGCGCGTGGAGCTTGAGGATAATACACGGGGCTGTGATTGGGTCGCGGGAGGGGGTGTTGACGGGGGCGCTTTTTTCTTACTGGAGGCGATCCAGGATATTAAAGGATTTTGGCTGTTCGGTCCCTTCTTTTGCAGGCGACGCTGACGCTGGAGCGGAATAGTAATATCTCTTTGCGGCGTGGAGCGTGGCGGGTTGGCCAACGAAGATGCGAGCCCCACAGTGATGAAATGATGGTATTTTTGGAGATGAAAGAAGTTGTTCACAATTCAGCAAGCAGTGGACTCTGTGTAAACGAGCCACACCACAATGGCCTTCTTTTCTTTGCTGCTTACTGCTTCTTTCTGCTGCTTCTTCCCATGTATGGGTGGGTCAAAGGCGGGATGGTGGTGGCTTGGCAGGCAAACTCTCTTCCCTTGAATTTTTGCTTTGCCGCGACGCGCTTTTCTTCTTTGGTCAAAAAACTGTTTCGTCTCAACAAATTAGATCCTAGGCCGGGAGAATGATTGAACGGCACCTTTCCCGATGGCGACAGAAGGATCGAAGGTGTGTATCAAGTGTATAATTTCTGGACCAGTCAGAATGGCGCGTTTCAAGCTCAAGTGGCAAGACTGGACGAATAGACGAATTAGGGGAGGCGGGGTGGTACGTCAAGGCGAGGAAATGAAAGCGGGCGTCTTACCGCCGTAGTACGTACAGCTGCACACGCGATAACAAAAGAAAGACGACGTGGTATGGAGTCCAGCACCCGCGAAGCACGCTGAGTACCGTATCGAGGGCGTATTGCGTAATATGTAATGGAGCTTCCGCGTTGGTGCCGCTAATAGCGTAGTAATTCTGTGCTAGGAAAGTGGATGAGATGACAGCGTCGTAGCGTAGCGTGACCGAACTTGTACCAACAGAGTTAGGGAGTTGCTGAAGATGGTTTAGGCAGCGGGCTAGTGATCAAGTGGGTGTAGCGCAAGTCGGGGAAGCGGTGACGGCGCGTACGCTAGTCAACACGCGATGAACTGTTTAAGTTGTGACTGTCGATGAGGACAAGAGACAGCAATTCTGTCGAATGAAAAGATGGGGGGATGATGGAGGAGAACTCGATAGGAACTGGATGATGCACAGGAGATCAAGGGTCAGTGGCCAGTGAAGGAAAAACACAGCGCGAGGATTAGTAAACGAGCGGGAAAGAAGCAGCCCTTGGTTGTTGATTACTAAGGAAGGAGGTAACCTGTTTTATTTCACACAAATACGGTACCGCCGCCTCCGACGTATTGTTTGATCTGTTAACTGCGCCAAGAATAACCTCTACAATATTCTTTTCCATCTCGAGTCTGAAGGCAATTGTATTTTGCATGCTGACGATGCTGCCGTCGTTAAGCTACAGCTAACTCCCCTAGCGCCCCAAAGTCCCAGCTAAACTAGCGACGGCCTGGACTACGGAGCTAGGTTACGCCTGGATCATGGCTCGTCCCGTCCACCGTCACCGTCACTTATCATCAAACGGGCATAGTGCGAAGGTAAGCCAGGAACGTGTTTTTAGCGGACTTGCCGACGGACCAGCGCGACTCGCACAGTACGTGTAGACGGTATGCACAGCAAGGCTAGCGAGATGAGCATTCCAGCAATCGGAATCCTACTTAACTGCGAATACAGTACTCGTAATTACTCTGTATGAAAGCAACTGGTGTAAGACATTCTGCCACCAATCGAAGTCCAGGACTCGAGCATTAGAAGTGGGACTCGAGTGTTTTGCCTGACTCGCAGTTCGTTACCGAGATCACAAATTAATCAAGAACTGCAGTCAGCAATTGGTAACCTGGCTATCAGGGAGTAGAGTCGCCAAGACTGCGACCCTAGGAGAACCCTGTAATCAGTGTACTGCTAAAAGGGGCGGGGAGATAAAGCCACAATCTGGCGTGAAGATCCAGCCTGAATCATACTACTAGGTACTTAAGCACGCTCCTAAGTCATTCGTGCTAGCTGGAAGTGTCTAGTCCACGATTAGTCTGAATGATAAGTATCTCGGCTTGAACATCGACATTGTTAAATGCACTTTGTATACTCGTCAATTGCACGCGTATTTCACGTGAACACACCGCTCTGCAGCCGAAAACCCCCGGGCCCCTTAAATCCTCCGGAAAACTGCATCGTAACAATGGAAATGAAAGGTCATACGTATGCATCCTTCAAATTGTGTACGAAGACCCCCACTGATTCGCTCCTGGGCATCCCACCTGAATACACAACAGGTGGGGGCAGCGGCTCAGCTCATCTCGTTGAGTGGCCCGGGATCTCTTGATGCAATGCAGCAACAAGATGAGTTTGGAAGATATGAATGCCATCTACCGAAACTATACTACTAGTGGTAGCTAGATAACTTAGGCGTTGGTATTATAGACAGGGAATAATTCAGGGAAAGTGTGTAAATAAATGTGCCGCGGCCTCCGGGATCTCGGACTGATATCCGTCCGTACGAAGCGAAGGTAGATGATCATAAGATCTAGACTGTGGACGAGCTCAGATATGAGAACCCTTTGGCCCCATCCTTTGACTAATTACAGGAACAGCATGATAATATGTGAGCGAAAGGCTCACCGCTCTGACACTTAGATCGACCGCGATCAACTTGTATTGAAAATAATATGCGTAGAAGAAGAGAGAAGGGTTATTATTTACTCGGTGCCGACAGGGTAATAAAAATGTTGTATGGTACAAAATAATACAAAGAATCCACCAGGATCATGTGCCATGTCCGATCCACCGCCTTCTCTGATTGGCTTCCGGGAAGGGGGCTAACTTCCTTCTATTGTCGCCTCGCGTTCAGGATCTTGTCCATTCAACCTCTTGGGACCCTTTTCGCAGTTTCATGGACGGGGATTGCGTATCTGGACGGCTGGCTGCCGCAGGCTGAATATGGGGTAGCAGTAAGGCACTCATATCCAGACAAGGTAGCATCTGCATTCCGCTTTTCGGGCACTACATAGTACACACTGCACGGCACCTATACGTGGAAAGCTAGCCGCGCATGAAGTATGAACTGTGGGCCACTGCATATCTCTACATATCGATCATCGTACTCTGGATTGAGAGTACAATGACATGAATGTACAGAACCACGGTTGACGGCACCTACGACGTATCAATGCGAAGATCCATTCTGGCCTCAAGGGTGAAAGAAGAAGGTTTTCGGCTGTAGATGGTCCAATCATACACTCGGACACTTGGCAAGTTCAATACTGTTTTGGGCGTCATGCATGTTATCTGGTCTCTCTACGTCGGGTGTAAGTCTGTACTAAGTCCGTAACTAACAATATGCATATTCTCCCCGAGGTAATTTACTACGCACATACGGCCATGTAGCATTGGTCCCTAAAGGGGAGCAAGGAATACGTATGCACAGGTCGGAATCGGGATCTTTCCGGTCAATACGGTACTTTCCGATACAAGGGAAGTTTCCGATCGTCAGTAATTTCATTTATTTTGTAACATCGAATAGGAAAGTAATTTGGCCCAGCAAGAGTACAATGCAGGTTCTCCTTCATTATTATCACGCGTCAGCCAGTCATTAATATCGCTGAACCAAGGTTGACGATTCTATTTTCGCTCTTCTTTATTCAACCTATGTACGTACAACGTAGTAACTCCATTGACACGGTGGATCCGGTACGAGAGAAACGAAGCGTGTACGAAAAGCCTAAAGCCCCTTAAACTTGCACTTGCGCGACTTAGCACTCAGTCCGTCCATCGCGTTGCCGAAGAACCGAAATACGAGCCAACTCTTTCAGAGTGATTATGGCTGACGGTATATCGGTAAAAAGGACGTCCAATTGAGCCGTATTCTCACTTTCGGGTGGAGATGCCCTTATCAATCGTCCATACCAGCTTACGGGGCCGGCCAAAATCAAACTTTACAGACGGCAACTTCCGCTTGTTATTTTCTGAAGGAAGTAATCGATTCATATCACACTCTCATTTTCGTCCGTGGAAAAAGAAAGACATTCAATAATTGAAAATGAGGGGAAATATGAGTTTCTAATTGGCTCGATATGGTCTCATCCACCCGTGCGTGCTTCGAATTGAAACTGACAATTTCCCCGTTCTCTTTTTTGCCAATATTGCGTGTTTATGGACTGGCGCCGCAGTAACTACGTACGTGGTGTCGGTCAGCAGTCTTCAAAGTTTATTTTACCTTGCGGCGAATTGCTATCTACAGGATGCTGTGCATGCATGCAGGCCTTGGAACATTTCCACGGATTTGTCTCGGGCTGAGCGATCCTGAATCATGAGTATGACCTGACCGCAAAGGTACCTATTGAGACCCAGCTTGTAATCGTATAATACTGTAGTGGGTAGAGACCAGCAAGTGGGCAGGTCAGCGGGTAGACCTTCTCTTTAGTAACCAGTCCGTCGACGGGAAGGGCAGACGGTCTCTTTCTTATTCCATCTCTACACAGAGAGTTCAGAGAAGGGAAGCTAAAGTAAACGTACATACTACTCTCTATATACTCTCTGTATACTTCTACACAATATGTACATCCGATATTAGTACCCAGGCATCCTAAGCTTTCCATTGTTACACCGCCTGCAACTTCTACCCCGGATCCAAGAGTAACCTTAGTCATGTAGTCAATATGCTGGGGGATACATATGTATTATCCATGTGCTCAACGTCGCACAACACAACCTCGATCTAAAACACTAACTAGCCCTAAAACCCATGCATAGTCAGTCATATTTACCGGTCTCGCTCACTAGTATCTAGTCGTACTACTCGACTAGACTTGCATCGAGGCGTCCTCTAAATCTCTTTGTGCCTGGGAATACCCCCTTCCATGCATGTTCTTCGCGCGCTCTAGGATATATACCTAGCTATGTACCTAGCCAGGTACATACATGAGTAGCCGAGTGGTACAGACTATATATAAGCCACTTATCTCTGGATACAGGACTAAGACTGCGACTAACTCACACAAGTACATATGTAGTGAATTCTAGTTTCCATGACCATACATAGAGCGAGTCTTAGTAGTCCGTATGCAAAAACTGTCAACAACACCAAAGTACTGTGAAATGACTGACCACCGCACGAAGCCCATAAACATTGAACCCATGTTACCTGCTAAGCCCAGCCAAGTATTTACCTAGGTAGCTTCGTGGCTAAATTTTACTGCTAAAATTGATGCTTCGATATGTCGAGTGCATACTACCTGCAACGGATCATCTAGATATACTACGTTTCGAAGCCTCGAGATAGGAAATAGCTGGTATGAAGTAATTACTTGCATTGATGCAAATCTAAATTATTCAAGCTGATCGGCAAATAACCGCATGTGCTGTAACAGAAAAGCAGTCAGTCTATCATAAACGAAATATCCCTGCAAAACGCCGTTTTCCCGAATGAACGTTCGGTCGAATATCGATCAAATCTTTTACGTTGGAATGGACAATACGAAAGCAACTCGTCTACCAGCGTCGGTTGTTTCCAAGAGGAGCTGAGTTGGAAGCAGTGTAACCACCACCGCCGCCACCGCCACGGTGCCAGCCACCACGACCACGGCCGCCTCCCCAACCTCGGCCACCACCGCCACCACCGCTGTAGCGAGCCATCTCGTGCAGACGAGGATCGATTTGCTGCTTGGCCTCACTGAGGATGGTGACGAGATCACGAGCCTGCTTAGAGTCTGGAACAAGTCAGTATGCTGCAATGACCGTTGATAGGAATAAACTCACTGTCAGTTGTAAAGAACGTAATGGCCGTTCCTTTTGCACCGGCACGGCCAGTACGACCAATACGGTGAACATAGTCCTCCGAGTTGTTGGGGTAGTCATAGTTGATCACATGAGTGATATCACGAACATCTTTAGAATTACACAGGTTAGCAAACAACGCAGTCATTTCAAGCGGCATGACCTCTGGACCCTGGTCAGTCGCGCGAAGACTAAGACTTGATGCACTCCTCTCTTGGATCGTCACCAAGTTAATTCAGTAAGCCCATGGGCTGGCAATGTTCACGGTCCTAAGCGACCTTGGATATGATGCAGCTTTCACCGAGATTCAATAAAACTTTCCGCAGCTCTGAAAATATCCCAGAGATGAATAAAAGAGCCTGGAAAGTAAATGAGTAAATCCGCTAAACTGCACTGTGAGTCCAAGGTCCCCCTGGCTGGGAGCCAGTAAGGTCGAACCCGAAAAAGCCTGGACTTGTCATGTCGACAAACATGTCTGAAGAGAGAAAAGGCACCGTGCCATATGTCACACGACGTCACTACGGGTTAGGACTCGACAAGGGTCGAGCATACAAGATCCGCCAGAAGGCAGAACAGAGGAAAGACAGGAAAGGGGAGGGGAGGTTAGGTTGTAATCATACCAATACCACGGGAAGCCACGTCAGTAGCAACCATAATAGGGCTTTTTCCGTTCTTGAACTCTTGCAAGACCCAGTCACGTTCGTTTTGCTGTTTGTCACCGTGGATAGCTGTTGAGAATTAGTCTTGGGCGTTTTCATAGAATGATAAAAAGTGACTTACACAATGCTGGCCATCCATCCTGGCGCAAGAAACGAGTAATGTCATCGGCAACACGCTTGGTGGCAGTAAAGATAAGACACTTATTCTTGCGGTCATCCATAATCTTTTCGAGATGCTTAATCATCTTGTCGCGCTTTTCAAAGTCTGAAACAACCTCAACAATCTGTGTGATGCGGTGGTTGGCGGAGAGTTCCATGGAACCAATGTTAACCTGGATAAAATCGTTCAAAAAATCGCTGGCGAGTTGACGAACTTCCTTGGGCCAGGTAGCGGACCACATGCAAGTCTGTCGGTCAGGGCGAATCTGACCAATGATTTTGCGAATTTGAGGCTCAAAACCCATATCGAGCATACGATCTGCCTCGTCCAGAACAAGGTAGGTGACACGACGAAGATTGGTCTTTCCAGCTTCAAGCATGTCAATCAACCGACCGGGAGTGGCAATGCACACCTCGACTCCACGGCTGAGGTCACGAATTTGAGGGCCCTTAGGGACACCACCGTAGACACAGGTGTTTCGAATGCGAGATGAGCGTCCGAATTTGCTGATTTCGGCCTGGATCTGAACGGCCAACTCACGAGTAGGTGCTAGGATGAGGACAATGGGTCCGTCACCGGGTGAAAGAAGGGGTTGTGCGTTGATGTGGACGATAGCAGGAAGACAGTATGTCAAGGTCTTTCCAGATCCAGTTTCGGCGATACCGACAACGTCGCGACCGGAGAGGGCCATGGGCCATCCTTGAGACTGGATAGCAGTTGGCTTTGCGAAGCCTTGTGCCTTAACCTCAGACAAGACGTAGTTGGGGAATCCAGCCTCATCGAATGACTCAACAGGGCGAGGAACGTTCCTGCCAGTCACGGCCATCTGGTGTTCTTTCCGGAAAGCATCGATGTCCTTTTGAGAGCGGTTTGTGACATCTGGGTGCTCTTTGTAGAAAGACTTCTCGAATTTAGGGAGTGTGGAGAGATCTGAACGAACACGATTAGTATGATGTAACTGATTACTATCAGGAATTGAATACTCACCCCAGTCTTGAGTCTTCAAGCCAGCCCCGAGCGCGGCCATACGATCACCACCACCGTTGCCACCATAGCTACCTCCACCGTAGCCGCCGTTGCTGTAGCCGTTGGAGCCGCCATGGCCGTTAGAGTAGCCACCGCCACTGCCACCTCGTCCTCCTCTGTACTGGTGTTAGTTTTTTGTTCGATAATGTCGTCGAGGGATTCCAGGTCCTCAAGTCTGAATAAGTGAACTTCAATACGTACCGGTAGCCACCTCCACCTCCTCCATAAGAATCACGGGAACCACCACCGTAACCACCGCTGCCGCCGCCACGATAAGACATGATCAAGCTGATGTGTCTGTGAAACGTGTAAAACTTGTATTTGGCAAAAGTAGACAGTTAGGTGGTATCTCGCAGGAAATACCAATACTGAAGTTACTAAAAAGAGAAGAGATGAAAAATGACAAATACAAGGAAGGAACAAGTAGGAAAGAGTTAGCGTTGAGAGACAAGAAAAATTTGGAAAGAAGATTTCGAATCTTTTAAGTAGGGAAGGGGCGGGCGGCAAAAACTCAGCACTAGCGCTAGGCGGTAGTACGGTTCCGACAGAAGAGGTTAGCGTGCTGGAAGATGAACCAATCAGGCACAACATACATAAAAATTCAATTTTTGCAGAGATCATTTGCTGTCTAGGCGTCTGACGAATCCAGACAGTCTCACAATAATGGGAGTTACCTAATAAAAGAAGATTCTTGATCGAGTCAAACGAAGCAGATCACTTTGATGGGAAACTGTAGGTAGGAGATAAAGCGAACTAGTTACTCAAGTTAGTAAACTAAGTTAAGGAATCCACAGGCGCAGAGTTACATAAGCAGGACGGATAATTGATCGGAGTTTCTTGCCGTTTGGGAAATTTTCTGTATTTTGTACCTGAGCTGCGCCTTCGCTTCTTCCTAAATCACGGAGAACTTGATCTTGACCAATCTGCAATCAGGCTTGTTCTTGCCTTGCAGACAGTATATCATTCGTTTATTGCTCTATTATTGTATCGAACTTGACTTCTTTCGTGTATGCGCGGGTGAATTTCTTTTCTGGTTGATCCCTTTATCAGGCGCCGTTTGCCGCTCCGATTTATCGACGAAGTCCTATCCCTGGTGCTCTCTGCCACTTCGCTGAACTTCCTTTGCGATCAATTTTTTCCTTCTCGAGCTATACAAGTTTGTTCGCGGGCCGCTGTCGAGATCGCCGATTACGTTGCTTGGAGCTGTATCGCTATATACACATACTCATTCCATCGCTAGTATAATTCAGACCTCTTGGACTTTGGAGACTGACCATCCATGCATGGTGCAATGCTCCGCTGTAGCATTGGGGTCCTCTGGCCCCGGGGTGCTGGTGTGCGTTTGGGCAAGCGATTTCAAATTGATACATTGTCGAGACTCGGTGCTTCATCACATGTCGGATTCAGCTTCGCTAGAAGCAACTCGTCTTTCGCTTCGCAACTACGGGCTCCACGTGCTCAGCATGAAGAATATTTCGAGGCCATTGACGATGCGCCATCCAGAGTTAAATTGGCCCGCAATACACCCAGAACATCGCTTCGCAATGTGCGGCTAGCGGAAACACAGAGCTATAACCGTCACCAAAGAGAAAAGCAAAGAAGAGAAATATCTGGGAATAAGGAGGAAGTTGATAAGCTTATGGAAATTGCCAAAGGAAGAGGTCTTCCTGATGGGGTCAACTCGTCTGTTGTTACCCGAGAACTACAGTGGTTGCGAGACCCGAAAGAGTTGGGAATACGTATTGGTAGGCTTTTACAGGCAAACAAGGTTCCGTTAGCTGTTGCAATGCTACGGCGAGCGGAATCTATGAAGATGGAAACATCCGCATCGTGGAATAGGCTTTTGAGTTACTGCTTTGAACGAGGCGCGCCTCTCGCGGCTTTCCGTTTCTATAATGATGTAAGAACCCCCTTGACGCTCTTCTGTAAATGTTCTCTGACTCTTCATAGATGAAGAAGAGGGCGCGACCCCCGACGGCCCATACATACACTATCATGCTGAAAGGTTTATGTCGAAAGTCTCTACAAGCTGGTGTGAAACCTGTCGACCTTGCATACAAGATATATAGGCAATTACTGGATGATGACTCTGAAATCAGACCCAATCACTATCATTACCACGCCATGCTCGAAGTCTGTGGGACATATCACGACATGGACATGTTATGGACTGTTGTGGGGGATCTTCCTGAGCTTGGTCCCCATCGGCCCATTGCACAAACGTATACTCTAATACTGCAAGCTATCCTTGGCGCCCTCCATAATAACCTCCGAGATATACCAGAGGATCAAATGGCGTTGAGAAAAGAGAAACGTGATACGCTCATTCTCGATGCGAAGCGGATCTGGGCAGATGTCATAAACCAGTGGCGAAAGGGTGAGCTGGATATTGATGGAAACCTAGTTGCAATGATGGCTTGGGTACTCATTGATCCTATGGATGAGGCCAATTCATACAATGCCCTTGCATTGTTCAAACAAACAATGGATGTTCCCATTCTTGTTCCTAATCCTAAAGCTGCGCCATTCCAAGCCTCCAAACAAGGAGAATGGGAGGCCACTGTGCGTCTCAGGAAAGGGGCTGAAAACGAGGAGCTAAACTACACATCCTGGAAGCCTTCAGAACCCGAGATCGAAGAGGTGGAGGAGCTAGAAGACGACATGCTTGCGAAGGAAGAAGATCAGGACACAGAAGCCCTCGTCGAAGATCTCGGAGATGTTTTTGATCCGGTAGAGGAAATCAATAGAGAAGGCGGGCCTTCGTTTCTCAAACCGGATAACATGCATCTTCACATTATTTTGACAGTGTGCCGAATCTTGACCAAAGGCACGGCTCCGGGGAGGGGTTACTGGAACCTGTTCACTCTGGACCATAACGGTTATAATATCAAACCGGACATGGGCAACTTTTATGCGTACTTGCGGCTTCTTCGAATATCTCGATCCAGTCAGACTGCTCTCGACGTAGTTCGCCAGCAACTCGTTCCTACGGGCGGTCTAGATGGAAAGGCGCTACATATAGCCATGAGCTGCTGTCTCCGCGATCGAACTAACCCCAATGTGCTCCTCATCGCGCAAGGTTTCCTGTCTCTCATGCAAGAACACCTTCCTTTGCCGGACCCTAGACCATTAACAAATTTTATTGAGCTTGCAAACGTGCTGACCGAAAACCCGCAATGGCTTCTTGTTCTCCGCGGATTGGAGGAAATCGACCCCAATGCGACAAATCTCACCATTATTGGGCGCAATATGAGATGGGCTCTTCAGAAGAGCGTCATTGCAAGCCTTGAGCCACACGCCAATCGACTCTATGAATCCATGGAGAGAGTGCTAGACTCGCCTGTCACATTCTATACATTGGGGCCTAATAAGGACCCGGATGCTGTCAGTGGCCACTTTGCGCTTCAGTTCGTGGTCAAGTTCCGCGAGCTACTGGACAAAGTGCTTGGAACCCAATATGCCGATGTGATGACCAAATCAGATCGCGCCCGAATTCAACCGTTAGCCATCAAACTGAGAAAGTTCTCAAACCCAGAAATTGCCGAGAAGATCCAAAAATCCGTCGTTTTACGTCCGATGAGCCATCATTACTCGTACGACTGAGCTGAGGAAGCCTGGGGATGTTTACTATTCACGTTTCTTGTAATTTTGTTGCCTGTACTATACAATCATCTCTTGTACATTTTGCATTTCCAACTGTATGCATAACACGGCGTTCGAATGTTGAAATTTGGCATTTGGAACTTTCGACAAGACATTCTTGTGTATATATTTGCACAATACATATTTTATCTTCCAGTTGAGATAACCCAGACTGATGTTAATAGCGGCTAAGTACGTAAGCGCGCGGGTCTTGGACGGGACGGAGGCTAGAAATGCCACTCTAGCTTCTCCTTGTCCTCGTGCAATCAGACAACAACCACTGCGCTGATTGCCCTACAAACTTGAGTCACGAGTTTGATCCTTCACGAAGTACATACAGGCATTTTTTCTTGTGCCATTTTCATAGGCAATACTCGGTCTCAACATTGAACCAGCATATAAGCTTTCTCAGGTCTGAATTCGAAGCTCTATAGCTGGTTGCCTGCGGGCCGAACACGACAAAACATAATGGCGTCACCCTCACATTATAGCATTGACGATGATGATGACCTTCTGGACAACGATCTGATTGATGCAGATGATGGTTCGCTGACTCCTATCCTTCTTTGGTAATGTTAATTGAAAGATGCTAATACGTTGCACCATCCTACAGCTGCCATCGAAGCCGACGATCCCTTGACTACATCTGACACAACACCTCTACGAGGCAACATAAATTCAGACACAAATTCAGGGTCTTCTTCATCGCGAGGCGCCAGCGGGCTCGGCGGCTTATCCTCAAATTACCTCACGTCCTCTATACCGGGTGAAGATCGTCGCGCCCCGCAAAATACCATCGACGAAACTGTATGGGAAACACTGTCTCGCGATCTATTGGCTGTATGGGAGAAGATGAGACAGGTTCTCTGGCCCAAGTACTTGCTTGGTGGTCTTTTGGTGCGGGGTGGCGGTGGTATTGGCGGTGCTGCGGAGCGAGGCGAGGCTTCCACTGGTGCTGCTGGGTTTGGCCGGAATCTACGTGGTTTGGTGGGTAGATGGCCTGATGCCGACGTTGTTCTCCAGAGTGGTATGAGTGAAGGGTTGCGGGATTGGGACTTATGGTATGTCCTGACTTGATTTCCGCTTTAAGAAGAATGAGTGGCTGACATTTGTGTTGTAGGGGTCCTCTTATTTTCTGCTTACTTCTTAGCATGTTCCTTTCCATGAGGGCTCATGATGAACAGTCGTCTCTTGTATTTTCTGGTGTTTTCTCTATCGTGTGGATCGGAGAGGCCATTGTCACCTTGCAGATTAAGTTGCTTGGAGGAAATATGTAGGTTTCTGCTATTACAAACTTAGGGGAAACAGTGCAGGCTAATTCGGTCATACAGCTCATTCTTCCAGTCCGTGTGCATCATTGGGTACACCTTGTTTCCCCTAGTCATCGCCGCACTCTTGAGTGCATTGGGCCTACCAATGATTATACGAATCCCAGTTTATCTCGTCCTGATCGCTTGGTCTCTTGCTGCCGGAGTCAGTATACTCGGTGGCTCGGGCGTCCTTCGCAATCGCGTGGGTATCGCTGTTTACCCATTGCTCGTCTTCTACATTTCAATTGGCTGCCTCTGCTTTATCAGTTAGACAGTTGCCTATCCTGTTGCCATATTATGTATCGATCTCTTGGGGAGATTCATCTTCTTTCGTACGGTGTTCACTGGGCGATGACCTTTGTATGGACCTGTTATTGGCTATATTTACATATTTGTATCTTGTCCCTCTTCTATTTATGTGTTATGTAAAATTAGTGCAAATGGGGAACTGTTCAATACCATCTCTATATATATCAAAAGATCTATTATATAGGGCACGTATTGTTGTCACGTCGTTGCCGTGGGGCACGCATTAATTAGCGTCCGTCACACATCAACAACCAGCTAAAGCAACTTATGAACAATAATCCACCAGCTTCACCCTCTTATTGTACAACTATCCATAACATCTATCACTTCCCTTCACTCACTTTAACGTGCGATCGAACTTCTGTCGCACTAATTTTAAAGTTAATTCTTTCTTTGCTGATCGCTTTCTCCCAAGAATAAAGCAATTGTATGTCGGAGTTTGGCCGAGTCACGGAACAAGACAAATAACATAACAACTTTTCGATTCGCTCGGTCGGCACTTTTTTGCGTCCAGCTGGATACCTTACTAAAAAATCATAACTACAACTGGGTACGCGTTACAAAGGTCAAAGCAAACGGTTACTTTTGGTCTGAAGCAGGCAATAGGAGCGAAATCGGCGATCATATTTCATTAATTTGCTAGTGCTATACAAGCTCAGCTCTACCTAGACTTCCTCACCGTCGGTGCCTCAGGATCGTGCTACGATAAACGCAGGCGGCTGTATCGTTGAATTCATCGGTCTTTTTCTGATACTTTGAATTGGGGGTTTTTTTCTTCTTCTGGGATTGCATCCCACACGGTATCTTTTTTTTGGTTTACGTACTGAGTGGAATATACCCGAAAGAGGGGAACTGGAGAGCGTGCTGGTAGGGCAAACCCCTCGCGTCAATCCATCAATCACCCAGTGGTATTGATTCTAACAGACGATCAAAAAATAGCTCTAGCGACGAACTCCTAAACCGTGAAAGTCGGCACTTTCTCTAGAGTTCATTCCTGGTCGCTTTCCACTCCGCCTCAGTTGTAATTACCCCTCTACTCACCGACGTTGGACACGATGTCTGCCGCCTCGGAAGAGAAGGACGTCCCCGCTGCAGTTCACAGCGAAGTCGATCTCATCAAGGAAGACACAATAGCTGCCTCCGATAATGATGCGACAGAACCCGAGCGCCCCGTGCGACGAAAGCTCCAAGAAACGCGGATAACGTCAGACGGGAACCCTTCTATCGCAGCCGATGACGTTGAAAATGACGATCGGGGTCGTCTAAAGAAGAGATCCCATGATGACCTACAAGCTGAGGAAGGGATCGCAGAACAGCAAACTGATAGTGGCCACCGCAGAAAGAGGTCGCGTGATGCAAACGATGATGATCATTCCACGAAAACCGATGTCGATCGAACCACTACCCCAGAACCGACCACAGGCAAGGACGATACTTCGGCGCATATACTTAGTCCGAAGAAGAAGAGAAGCCTGGATCAATTGCAAGGGAATGGCGCCAGTGCACAGAGTGAAGAAAAGGCAAGCAATCAAGAGAGTGAGAAAGAACGTGAGACGAAAAGATACCGGGATGCTTCAAAGGACAGGCAAGCCGCTGCAGAGGGTAGCGCAGACCAAGTCAAGGTATCTAGATGCTCTTGATATTCGATTATACAAAATTGACTAATTCTATCGATTATAGCCATCCTTACCAAAGAGCTTCTTAAACACCTCCGCCGTCTCGCCGTTTGCATCATTGGGTTCCAAGTCGTCTGAAAGTGACGACTCGAAAAAACAAACCACATCTTCATCTGCGTTTGCTGCATCAGGTCTAGCATCATTCGCAACATCAGAACAGTCACCATTTGGGGCCTTGGGAGGGTCAACTCCGACATCGTCGATATTTGGCAAATCGGCTGCGACGGCAACATCGACAGAAAAGCCTGCTAATACCGGCTTCAGCCTAACCTCTTCTTCTACCGCTTCTCCTTTTTCTAATACAGGCGCTTCTGGATTCGCATCTTTAGGTGGCGCTGGATTTGGAAGCGGTTTTGGTAGTGGAGGGTTTGGAAGCGGAGCGACGAAGCTAAGCAGCTTTGCTTCTGCTACTGGATCTGGTTTGGGCGGTAAATCGACGGCAAAACCATTCGGCGCCGAAGGAGATGATGAGGACGAAGAAGAGGAAGAAGAGGGTAATGTGATCACGGCCGGGTTTGAGAAGGAGAAGGAAGACGAACGATTTTATGCACAGCAAAGTTTGTATACATGTTAGAACCGAAACCGAGCAGATGTGCTAACGCATGCAATAGTCGAAACCGGTGAAGAAGACGAGAAGACTTACTTCTCTTGCAAAGCCAAGTTATTCCACTTCACGAACAAAGAATGGAAAGAGCGAGGCGTGGGCACATTCAAGGTCAATGTCAAAGAGCCTCCAAGCGATGCCGATGACGAGACTCCGAAGAAGAAGACTGCTCGTATGATCATGCGTGCTGATGGAGTGTTGCGTGTGATGCTCAATTCGCCCATTTTCAAGGGTATGCCAGCCGGAGAAGTCTCGGGAGAAGAACCCAAGGGGAAGCAGTTGAATTTGGCAAGTGTAGAAGATGGTAAAACTGTTCCTTTGCTCCTTAGGGTGAGTTTCGGCCCCGACCTCCCATATATGAACTTTCGTATTGTTCAGTCACTGACTTATTATTGATCTAGGTTGGCAACGCAGACTCTGCAAAAGAATTATACCACATAATAAAGGGCCTTCAGAAGGAATTGTGAAGAAATGACTTTGACGAACAGGAAGGCTCAGCTTCCTGCATAAATCGACAGAAGATAAACCAGCCATGAGCGTCACAATTTTATAGATTCATCTTTCTCCTTCATTTCGCTCTATACTTTTATGATAAATAAGAGACGGCCTCATTAATTCTTATTCTGGGATCATCGAGTCATGGTGTCTGTTTGCATGGGGGAATATACTCAAAGCATTGGTGGAAGCAATTGTTGGGAACTTTTTGGGTTTCGTTTGTTTCTTTATAGCTAAGCTTCTCTATTGCACAAATCACTCATACTGTGTAATGACTATACTGAACTACATACGATGTCGTTGTAAAAGGCTATATCTTGCAATGTAGGTATTCAGGCGAAAAAGATGCTGCACAGATCCTTCATTCATTTATGGCAGTATATAGAGGTTGTTAAAGTGCGATTCTTCCAAGCTTTCACGCTCCCAAGCCCATATCCCAAAATCCAATCTCCAACTCAGTCGCTCTCTTGAAAATTGCAACCAATTCTTCCACTCTGCTCGGCGATACTTGATGCGTATGTTCCTCCAGTAATGCTGCCACAAGAATTAGTCCAATCTAAATTTCTAATGTTGGAAAGAGAAGTGCTACTCACCAGACCCAGTCTTAACAGCGGTCACATAATCCTCCGCCACATAATTTTCAATCCATTTCCAATATCTGTTGTTTTCTTCCCCCTGCACGGTATGGTCAGTATCATCGTAGAGACGACGCGCAATGGCGCCGTAGCCGATCAGACATGGCGCCAAAGCCATTTGGAGGGCTAGCCAGTCTTCGGATTGACCTATGTCGAGGATATAGCGGCTGTAGGCGACGCAAACTAATCCCCGCCAAGATGAGTTAGTAACGGTTGTAGAGAAGAGAAGGGGTGAAGGCAGACCTTGTTTTTCCGGAGTTGCTTCCATCTCTTCGCGACTGAGACCGAAACTGGCGCAGTAGTCAATGTGGAGAGCTGTTTCGGTGTTGATGTGTAGGACTATTCTTGCTGACTGTATACAATATGAGTTCTAAGTATGCTACATGGCCGAAGTAAAGGTGACCTACAGCGGCTATGGATTGCATTGTGCGAGCTTTGTAGGAAGCTAGGGCATTGCTTCTGGCGAAATGGACCTGAGTAGACATGTAAGTTATGATACATAGCATTGAGACACAGCCAAAGATCTGGAGACTTACTAGGTAAAGATAATCCTGTACAAGGTAATCCTTGAAATTACTCAAAGGAAGACTGCCATCTCCTAGTCCCTGTACGAATGGGTGGTGCGTAAACCTGTGCCAAATGGGTTTCATGTCTGGCCTGTTGAGAACGTAGTCGACAAACTGGCCACTAAAAACTGTCAGAGCACATCCAATGTCGTCACTAGAGCAGCTTTGAATGGACATGAATAGACTCACGGCGCAAAAGGCATGCTATATAGCGAATGGAAATGATTGATCGGTCCGCTTCCCTGACCCATATCAACACTCATTTTGATACCAGCTTCGACATATTTGATCGCCGAACGAACAGATGTCCTTATATCATTTCCCTTTGCGAGGTTTGCTGCTATAGCAGAAGCAAGAGAACATCCTGTGCCATGAGTATTCTTTGATCTCAAAAATTCTGTCTCTGTTAACATCAATACCTCTTCCTCGCCGTCCGCAGCAGAGTACAAAACATCAACCACAATCCTTGCTTCCTCAGTCGAATTCGCTCGTACCCGCTCAGATGTAAATGGTAAATGACCTCCCTTCAACAACACGGCTTTTGATCCGAGTCCCTGCACTTTCTTGGCAAGTTCGATCATTTCCTCTACATTCTGTGGTTCACTAACTGACCGTTCTCCCGCATCTCTGAGTAGCAATTGGGCTTCGGGGATATTGGGGGTTAGGACCGTGGTTAATGGCAGGAGGTTGGTGCGGACGTGTTGAATTGCGTCTCGCGGGAGCAGCTGGGAGCCGGATGTTGATATCATTACCTGTATTGTATTAGATGATATTCGTTTTTATGAAAAATAAGAGGTGGGATATACCGGATCGAGGACAACAGTCTTGACGGCATGTTTTTTCAGTTCCTCTGCAATCACGTCCACTGTCTCTGCGGACGATAGCATCCCTAATATCATGGTCAGTCCACCAATCCATATACACGTAGAGACACGAAAATAACTTACCGAGTTTAACGACATCAGCCCCGACATCCTCCAAAGCAGCATTTATCTGTTTCCCGACAAACGCTGCCGGAACGACATGGATATCTTGCACACCCAAGGTGTTCTGTGCGGTTAGGCCTGTCGTGGCTGTTAAGGAGTAGACACCATGGGCTGTCAGGACTCTTTGATCTGCTTCAAGGCCGCTATTTATCAATCAGCTTGACTGTACCATTTTTGTTGTAGAATGAGGGGTGATGTAAGATATCAATACGTACGCTCCACCTGAGCTATCGGATCCCGCGATGACGAGAACCCTAGGAAGCATTTTCCCGTTTACTATGCTTGTTTCTCTACAAGTCCTGATTATCTTTCTCAGTGATGCAGATGACCAAAGGCCGAAATTTGATACGAGTTGTTTTATTTTTCTACAAGAGTCAAAGCGATGTCGGAAAATGAAATAATTCTTGCGGGTCCCGGTGTCTGTGGACACTTGAGTTGGGGTATACCCGCTTTGGTCTATTGAGACTTCTTAGGCCGGCGTACTTTTCAGACGACATTATGAAATCCATATATACACTGTCATTCAATCAACGTATTATTATCATTTAGACAAAAACTAGAGTCATCACAATCAAAAGCCTCGTCAACGCCAAGAAAGAAGGAACCGAATGTGTCATAACATAATTTAAGCCAACATGAACTTAAACAAGGTGTCCATCTCAACCCATTGGCGACCACACTTCTTCAGATATGCATCAACTACTCCCTTGACTGTAGCAAACCTTGCCCTATTATACTCAGCCATAGCGTGAATACTGTCTTTGGCGTCACCGGCCTCTTTGGCAGCAACTGACTTGGCCTTGTCGACGTCCCAAAGGCCAGCAAAGTAAAGGAGTTGGTTGTACATTTGCTTTTCAGTATATTCATAGTTCATGCGGCCCAGGCAGCCCTCTGCACGTCCTCGTGGACCCAGGCAGCGATGGCCATATACGCTCATTTGCCGGGTGCGATTCCCGCAGGAAGAATCGTCGCATACAAGCCAGCCTTCGTAGTATTTCGCTGTTTGTGCGCGAATCTGGCTTTCTACTTGTGCGACTATGGAAATTGTTGAGAAGACGTTCGCGCAAGCTTCATTTGGGCATATCACACCGTGCGGAGAGCACATTTTCGGGGATGCACCCAATCCTTCAAAGACCGCAGACTCGCCACAGTGTCGGCATCGCAGAGTTAGACGAGCGGCATGTTCAAAGCGTACAGCGTCGGGTATTTGGGACTCCAAGGGGTATATTTCAGCATCTTGTTGGGAGTTGGATCGAGAAGTATTGATTTGGTACTTTCGAACGTCTAATCCCAGACATTCCGCAATACGAACGGGATCTGTGCCGGGAATTGGTGCGCAAAGACGCTCAATTGGCGGGAATATCTGCTTGAGCAGGTAATATTCAATGTCAGGTTTGAGCTCCGAGTCTGGTTTCATAACATCCTGGGGCGTATACGATCTCTTTGGAGGCGGGAGGTTCGCAGTCTCAGAGTCACCATTTGTCACGATGTATGCAATAACGTCGTTGGGTCGAATTGTCTTGCCTCGGGCAATTTCACGCAAAGCAACTTGGGCAGGAGGCATGCTCTCCTTGTTCGGGTACTCTTCGGGTCGTTTCGAAAGTTTCTACGTTCGTTGTCAGTCCAGAGCCTCGTGATATTTGCGTTGACAGACTTACTGTATATATAACGTATTTCTGAACTGGGATTTTGTACTCCTTCATTTGAGCAGTGATGTCCCGTAGATAATCATGCACCTTATTGAGCACTACCTCCGTGTCCTCGCCTGAAAGAATCTCATCCAGAAGTCTCTTCGACACCTCCTTAGACAGGGAACAATATTCACGGCGCTTCATGTCGAGACCCTTGACTTCAAGCTTGTCGACATATTTACCGTCAACCTCAGTCATATTGATAGCAGCATACTTTTTCTTGGCATGAAGGAGCAGACGGCGGAAGACATTGTCAATGTCGATTTCAAGAAGCTTGTAACGCTCGTTGACGGATGCCTTGAATTCCTCGCCGACTTTCAGAGCGTCACTGATGGTGTCCATATTGGTGTTAATCATAACGGAGTCGGTATCGCCATAAATGACTCGTAGCTGTTTAGACTCTGCAAGGTCTTTGGTGCTGCGAAGAATTTCACGACCTTTGAATGTTGTAAGCATGGCCAATGGGCGGGCATAGAAGCGAGACTGTGTATAACCCAAACAACCGTACATAGAATTGGCTGTTAGCTTCAAGGCCATCTGCTTGGTATCCCATAATGCTAGTTGTTCGGTTGTTGCTCTCTTGTCCTTCATCAGCTTCTTGACTTCTCGACGTCGCGTAACCAGGTTTGCAATGAGTCGGGGGAGGATGCCTTGATCTTGGTCAGATGAGGGTACTTCTGGAACCTGCTCTTCATTCTCGTTCTCAGCCTGTAAAGATGTTAGATATATTCTCAGACGCATTCCTGCAGCGAAGGCTTACAGTTGAGCTTCGATCGACCGTTGTAAAGCAAATGTTGAACTCTTGAATGATACTGGGATATAAACTATTGAAGTCCATGACAAGGACATATCGATCGTAGAGACCTTTCTCCGGTTCGAAAACGAGACCACCCTTATACTTCTCCTTCTTTTTCTTATCAGTCGAGTCATCATCATCATCCATTTTCTCTTCAAGGGCTTTGAGCTGTCTGTTCGAGTACTTGTCTGGACAGATGTATTTGTTGCGGTGGAATTCATGGAGCAAGATGTACTCGTTGCGCTCAGCGCGAGTTCCGGTGAGAGTTCTTGCCCATGAATTACCAGCCAAGTTGGTAAGGACCTTGGTCAGAGAAAGCATTTGTAAGCGGATCACCAATGCAGCTATGAAATAGGTGTCAGCCTCGCAATGCGTGACATATTTCATCAGGCCTTCCTTGGTCGTAGCCCAAGACTTCAGCGCGGCTTCATTATCAAGCTCGCTGCGAATGTGGTCGTCACTTAGGTAGAGCTGACACATCTCAGTCAAAGTCCATGACTGACATTTGACCATGAGAGACTAGATAAGAGCTCGTATTAGTACGAAAGAACCATTCAATACATTGTTTTACATACCTTGCCCATGTCGTTGGCGAGATCACACATCATTCGACCAGCGATGAGATGCCTGTCAGCAAAGAATCCGCCTCCTCGGTTGAAATTCTTTGGCCATTCAGTACGCTTCAAACGACCAACTCGGGACCAACCCGGAGTTTTCTTCTCCTTCATTCGGTTCAACAGAATTCCAAGATCGACCTCTTGAAGCTGATGACCCATGATGATGTCGGGGTCCATTCGCTCAAAGAGAGCAAGGAACTTGCTGAGAAGGAATTGTTCATTCTTCTCCAGCATGTAGACGCCGCGTTGCTTCTTAACCTCTGCTTCAAGACCAATAGGATAAGACGTTCCAGAAGGACGCATAACTGTGAAAGTCTTGCAAGGCATTTTCTCTGGAGGAGTGGTCTCGGGAAGGGAGACATTTTCGTAGATACGAGCACTTGCGACTAAGATCTCCTGTTTATTTTCTTTGACATTAAGCTGAGTCCTAAAAGATAAGCTCATCAAAGTCAAAGGAGGAGTCTCTAATTCCGAGTCCGGAATTGTGGTGATCGTATTGGGCTTAGAGACTTGACATTCAAATTTGCACCAAGAAGCGTTGGTAGCTGCTGAGAAGTCTGCTTCGCCAAGTTTCAGCCAGCAAGGGCCCATCACATGCTTCCACAAGACAAATTGTTCGAAAAGTGCCGTATTGGTGCCGAATACGTGAGAAAATGTCTCACCAGTGGTGTCCATAGGTAGCGCGGGTTTGTCGTATGGGTAAAGAAGCTTCAAGTAGTCTCCCTCCTTAGGGATATTTGGCAGCTCAAATGCGTACTTCCGGGTGCATGGTTTGATCTTGTGCATGCCAACTTTGAGCTTCGTCATCATCCCATCAACTTCCTCATAGACATCCTCCATGTCAACTTCTTCGTCGGTAACTTGTCCCTTCTTCACGCGAGTTTCACGGGGTAGGAAAAAGAGTTTGCGAAGGATGTTGTCGACTTTGACAAAGGAGCTGACATAAGAGCCAGTTTTCTTGTTTTTAACCTTGCCAAAGAGACACAGACTGCCGCTTACCTCGGTGTAGTCGAGCCAGAAGAACTGAACACTGCCATCTTCTTCAATGACATCCTGTGCTCGCACTTTACCGAAGCCAACATTTTCTGTTGCAGGACTGCTAAGAACATTGAGCTTGCTTGTTACATTATCCCATGTTGCCTCGACTTCGGCGGGAGCGCGTGGTGGTGAGGAACTTGATGGAGAAGGGTATGGTAATTTCTTGATCTTTGGTGGCGGTTTACTTCCGGTCATGTTGACACTAGAAGATTTGCCGTCGTGATGCCCAGTGGCCTGAGCGATATCCATCATATCTTCGTCTTCATCTTCCTCTTCTTTAATAGAGTCCTGCTCATTCTTGAAAGTCTTCCTTTCAACGGCTTTCGATATCGGAGATGAGGGAAGAGCGGCGTCACTCATTGGAACATTCTCATCATCGTCACCACCCAATGCTAAAGTACCGTCATCGTCGTCATAGTCAGGGATATCGATGTCTTGCTTGGGGGGGAGAGGAGTGTCCTCGCCTTTGCCACGCATGCGACGGCCGGAGGGTTTTGACTTCTCTGAAAGCGGAGGTGATAGAATACGGACTTTGCGGCGGCCCTCGGACTTGATGATATTCTTTGTCGGCACTCGAGAGGGTAGGATATTGGTATCGACATCTCCCAAGAGATCTGCCATGAATGCTTCATCTTCTGCTGTTGCAACAGGCTGTTTCACAAGTTATTACCACTGACTCATCGACTGTCGTCGGAATGCATACCTTTGGCTTTGGCTGTGCATTGCCCGTGTTAAAGTACTTCGTGATACCATTATTGATCTTTTCCTGCCGCTGTTTCTCTTCTTCTCGTTTCCTCTTCGCTGCCTTGCCTCTGGCGGGGAGATCATCGTCGTCGGTATCACTATACTCTACTCGGTCCTCATTCCAGACTTCGCGTCCATCATCAGCATATCCCTCGCCATTGTCATCAACTACAAAGTCATCCTCGTCGAGTCGTTTCCGAACAACCTTTTTGTAACCTTCCTCGTCAACTTCGTCATATATAGATCCCTGGTCTTCGACTTCGTAGGTGGACAGTCGCTTCTTGCCAGCGGCACGAAGGGCTCTGAGTTCGGCAAGCTTTGCTCGAGCTGCCGACATTATGAACGAAAACCGTTGAGAAAATGCCTCACATGTAGAGGTAGGTAGTTAGGTATTTCTGAACAAAAGGTTAAAGTGCAATTGGATGTATGTATCGTGAAAGTGTGTGTTGGGTCTTTCAAGGGCGGAAGGTGCTAAACTAATTAAACACGCCGCGGGAATGTAGACGCGCCGGACAACGCGACGTGACAACATGCTAAGCCGTTTTCGGAATAATTGATGGACAGTGCGAAGCCGTTAATTACCCTAATCCTTTCGCATCTCTCTTGTTCCTACATGTACAAGTCGCCAACCAGGTCGAATGATTAGTATTGTTTGTATTGAATCTCTTCTCCAAGAGGAAATTGACCCCGTTGCCACCCGCTCAAATGCTGAAACGATCACCACCTGTCGTCGGTGTCAATGATTCCATTGCTTGGAGATACAGCGATATCCCCGTAATCCATCAGTCCAGGATAGTTGATGGCTCTAAATCCGGGCATGTTCTCAAGACAATCGCTATGGCTCGATATGAATATGATATACCCATCGGCGTTATGAGTAAATCTCCCAGCAAGTCCGTTGGTTAATTCCGTAGATCCGGAACAACGATGGATGATTACTAATATAAGCAATCCATTGGTCGGAATAAGTATATATTGGTCTTTGACTGCCTGGGATCTATCAAATGGTACATTTTAAAGAATAGATTCAAGTTCACAAAAAGCAGTCGTGATAAATCTAAAAAATCTCTTGCCGTCAGATAATTCATCAGAATGCAACCCGCAACTCGACATCTAGGAACCAACGGGCCGACTGTAACTGCCATAGGCTATGGCATGATGGGCCTCAGCGCCTTCTACGGGAAGCGACAAGATGATCAAACACGTCTCCAGTTCTTGGACAAGCTCTACGCTTCCGGACAGCGGTTCTGGGATTCATCAGACATCTATGGCGATAGCGAAGACCTGCTAGGAACATGGTTCAGCCTTAACCCTGAGAAGCGGCAAAATGTCTTCCTGGCTACCAAATTCGGCAACTTGGGTGCAGGAATAGCCCGTACGGATCCGGAGTATGTACTGGAGGCATGTGAGAAGAGTTTGAAGAGGCTGAAGACCAACTATATTGATTTGTATTATGTGCATCGGGCGGACCCTGCGACGCCAATTGAGGAGACAGTTCGTGCAATGGACAGACTTAAGAAGTAGGCCCAATCTCAATGTTGTTGTCAGCTGTAAAATCAGAAGACTGACATGGAACACAATAGGGAAGGGAAGATCAAGTTCCTAGGACTCTCAGAAGTCTCGTCTGCCACTCTTCGGCGGGCTCATTCAATTTCTCCCATCTCTGCCGTACAGGTCGAGTATAGTCCATTTTCACTAGAAATTGAATCCCAGGAGATAAATTTACTGGCAACATGCAAAGAGCTAGGAGTCGCTGTCGTTGCGTATTCCCCCTTAGGACGAGGTTTTCTGACAGGGCACTTGAAGAGCATCGAAGACCTTGACCAAGATGATTTTCGGCGCAAGGTACCTCGCTACTGGCCAGAAAATTTCAATCAGAATGTTGTCCTCGTACAGGAGCTGGAGAAATTTGCCAAGCAAAAAGGTTGTACTACTAGCCAGTTGGTTCTGGCTTGGCTGATGAAGCAGTGGGATATGATTATTCCGATCCCAGGCACGACAAAATGGGAAAATTATACTGAAAATATGGGGGCATTGCAGGTAGATCTAAGTGACGACGAGGCAAAGAGATTGAGGGATGTCATTGAGAAAGCTAGTGTGGTTGGTGATCGTTATCCGGATGGATGGGCGAGGACATTGTTTGTGGATACAGCACCCCTTTCATAGTAGTTAAGATATGAGAGCTGCTTAATTGTGTGGGGCAATGAGAAGAGCTACAGTCGCATTAGTAAAGGAATATTCATTTTCACCGGAATTAATTTAATTGGAATGTTTAATATGAAGAATACATTGGAATCCCATCAGTCATTCATTTCATCTCATCACAGTCCAAGATGTTATCTTTGCATGTGCTAATCCGACACAAAACTGTCTTCGGAATCAGATTCTGTTTTGGAGTCAGCAATCAAGAGAGTAAATCAAGGATAAACACAACTCGCCTATGAGTACTTCATAATCAAAAGCCCCCCCTACATTCTGCGCAAGGGCATCACTAATGACGTTCTGTGCATCAGGAGGAATGGCGCTGTCGGGCACTGCACTCGTTATAATCAAATGAAACCCCCTGTTGCTTGGGCCGAGCTGAGAGACAAAATCAAGAATTCCCTCCGCGGTAAATTCACTATAAGCATGAATTGCAAGGAAGTGAAGGTTTTTCAATGAAAGAAAAGACGGCCAGAGATCATCATCGAAGCTCACTCCATTGACTGAGAAACGCTCCAACTTTGTCAAGTACGGCATCATAGTCATAACGTGGCCAGCTGTATAGAAGTCGGAGACCTCCTTCAGATCCAGCTCGCGAAGCTCTGTTAATTTGCAGATCGCTTGTAGCAGACTTGCCTCATTCTGCACTACGGCATGACGCTTGCGTTGGAGGATTAGTGACTGTAGAGATTCGGATTGTAGAGATAGTGCTTGGTGGAAATCTTCGTTGTTTTCTGTGAAGTAGCATCGCATTTGCAGTGTTTCAAGACGTATTCTGTCGTCGCCAAGCACTTTTGCTAGAAGACTCATGTCATCCATGCCCATGAAATCTCGAAGTTGCAGATGACGCAGCTTTTCACACTGGCTGATCCACCCAGCAACAGCTACTAGAGTCTCGTTGAATGAGTCGTCGCGGACGGTGGGTTGAGAATCTGTCAGTACGAGTATGTCCAAAGCTTTAGGCGGACCAAGGGTTGGAAGTTGAGCAATAGCTTCGATGGACAGATTGGTCAGGACCAGTTTTTTAAGTGAGTCCAGGTGGGCGCCTAGAGCGAGAATAGTCCGCGGTCCTATGAATGATAGACTAATGACTTCAAACGTTTCCAAAGAGTTCGGACGTAAGCTGCTCAGAACACGCTCGGCTTCAGCATCTGCTTGAAAACCTTGACGATCTAACCTGTAAGGTTGTGAGCTCGGTTTGTCACCAAAAAAAGCAAATTACGATAGAAAAGTTCAGTGTAGATATTTACCATCTGAAAACAGAAAGACTCTTGAACTCTGGGCAATGCTCTCGGATTTCTTCATCGGCTTTCTCACTAAAGGCAGCACCATTCCAGATGTAAAGAGTCTGTAATCTGGGCAGATGCACAGCCCACTGTTTGAGAGCGTTTCCAGGTACTGATACTCATCAGTCTGCGTATGTCATCGATTTGTCTATGTTGGGGGTCATACTATTGCCTCTCAGCTCCTTGATCATATGCGCTCTGTCTGTTATCACTATTTATTGTGAGTATTCATTGAGTACTTGGACCCAAGGCTTGTAGTGGCTTACACGTGCCAACTCTCTGAATGACCCAAGAGGTATTGGTGAAGTCTTCTTTCGAAGACCGAAGTCTTTTGTGGCCCTTACTTTGATAGTCTTGGTAGATGAGATCGCCAATCCCACTTGCAAAGAACTCCCTGCATCCATGTAGTCAGAGAAATGGCCGTCGTATATGAATTTTACAAAAAAGATTCGCTTACTCTCGTATAGGCCCCTTGAACGCGGTGTGCGTTAGAAGTTCCCTAAAATCATCCAAGTCCAAGTATCTGATGTAATCACAGTACGGCAGAAAGGTCTTTCCGTCTGATGTCGACAGTATGATTGACCGCCACATGAGAACCCATTTTCGGAATGTTGCAGCTGACTCTGCAGCGTTTCTCGGTATCGTGGCCAATGATGGCACCCTTGAGAAGTCAAGGGCTCGCGGTCTGAACGACTCATCTTCTGTGCCACCACCAAATGCCGGAGATGAGTCGTAGAGCTGATACAGAATTGCTAGCGCTGGCTCAGCCAGCCATCTAGATACCAAAGCGCATTGAAACAGTGTGTTGTGGTCGACTTGTGCTTTGAGGAAGTCTAAGATGATGAGAAGCACATCGCCGCTTAGGACCACCATTGCCCTAGGAAACTGGCTCTATTTCAACAAACCAGAGCCTCCAAATCTATTGCATTCAGGAGCTCGATGTTGTCTATGATAAAGAAAAAGCAGCGAAAGTTGAATAAAAATGTTGATGAAGCAGCCAGGTACGTCCTCTCATGACGTTTCGGGAAAGCGTGTATGAGCGACGCGTTTGATTGGTAAATCATGCCACACTGTGGGGCATGTACATATCTCTCGCTTTTCTTTTACTTCTTCCTTTATAAACACCAAAGAATATACATCGACCTTCGCAATAGTGAGACAAATAGAGATGCCGAAACTGTCTTTTTCTCTTAAGCCGTCAGCCTTACTAGAATTACACGAGGCCTTGGTGTGCCTGAGCAAATTCAATGAGAGCGTCTCGATCGAGGCTGAATATGACCTAGTGAGTCCGTGCCAACTAATAGCCTAGAAGTCACTAAAGTTTTGGATCTAAGCTACGCCTGAGTACTCTGAACACTGCCAAAACGGCATATGCGTCATTTGTTCTAGACTCAGGTAAATTCTTCTCCCAGTATAGTTTTAGTGCACGGGGAGGGCAGCAGAGTTCTGGACAGCGATATGTGGACAAGTTTGCGTGTCAAATGTATCTGAAGGTAATATATTTCAAAACCCGATGGTAATATATTGCTTCAGAGGATTAATATATCGCACAGGCTCTGCTTTCAGTCTTCAAAGGTCGAGCCGGCGAGTCCCGCGACAAGCAAACCGCAGTTGAGCGCTGTGACGTAGAACTACACGACTCCCCGGATGAGGCTGAATGTAGATTACACATACAGATGATATGTGGTCAAGGTATGCATTTTTCTTCTACTAAAATACAAGGTCAAATCTGATGAATGCATTACAGGAGTCGTCAAATCTTATAAATTGACATATGAGCCCGTTTCTGTGCAGCACGCCCTGTTCGATCAGTCGCGGGTACAAAATCATTGGGTCATTCAAGCAAAGTTCTTGAGAGAAATCATCGATCATTTCAGCCCTACTGCAGAGCAACTGGACATTTATCCTGACGCAGGAAAGGCCATTTTTACTAGCTTCACTAATAAGATTAGTGATGGGAAGGGTATACTAATTCCTCATCATTTCTTACTATTGAACATTGTGGCTAACTGATCGTCAAGAGATATTAAAACAACCAGTTCACACATCCGTGGCTATTGACAGAAAAGATTTCGAAGAATTCACTGTCAGGGATGGGCTGCATGTTGCGATCAATGTCAAGGATTTCAAAGCAGTAGTGATTCATGCAGACACGATGAAGACGTCGATTACGGCGCGTTATACTCGTCCTTGTCGGCCTCTGCAATTGGCATACGTATCGGAAGATGGCATTGACGCAGAATTCACGCTTATGACACGGGGAGAGGTCGATGAGGCTGACAATGATGAGGATGCTTCGAGGCCTGTCTCACAGCTTTCTGCTAGACCGGCAGCTAGACGTGTAGCAGCGCCTGAGCCAGCCGCCAATCCAGCTGTATCCACAGCTATATCAGCAGCAAGAAATACAATGCCGCCCCCGTCCAGCCGACCAGCGATATCAGCTCCAAGACCCGAATTGATGTCAAGTGCTGCGTCGAGAGCGGCATTAGCCGATATCCATGACAGTCTTTTTGTGCCTGCAGATGACGACAGGCAATGGGATGAACAGGTGTATGATGAGGCAGACGACCAGGATATTCTTGGCTGGAATTCGAATATTGAACCGGTTTGCGCATGGTCTGTTGAATTTGTAATTGTAGCAAGCTAATTTTCCCTAGGGAGCATACCATGAAGGGCGTCCCAAACCGCTGACAGACGACTACCCAACCTTGCCGTCTGATAGGCAGCAAGCACATCGTGATTCTGAGACTGCTATTCCGCCAACACAACCAATGTCACAGGTACATCCACGTCGGTATCTATCTGAGAGTTCGTATGCTGATATTTGTAGATACGAAACCTGGGCTTGTTTGACTGAATGCGCCTTTGTGGCATTATTCATGATGAAACCACAATCCAAGTGGTGGCGCAACCGGCGCCTACTCGAACGATCTTCGCCTTCTCATCGCGCAAGACATCAGCAGGGATCTGAATTTGACTCAGCCTCTCTTTCACATTCCCACGCTCATCCGTATTGGGCCCACAATTGCCATGTTCTCCCCACCCGCAAGAGACAACAGTCTTGTTATCGGACAAGAGAGCAACGGCGTGTTCACTACCAGCCATGAATCGTGCAACAGACTCCCAGCGTATCAGTGATTCTCGAGAAGGGGACGATGGGTCCTGGACGCCCAACTGGCCGCGATCATTGCGGCCCCAAGCAATGACTGATCCTTCACGAGTATCATGTAAATAAATACCATGCCAACTCGTGGATACTTCGTATCTGTTTTCACTTTGGCTGCTTTTCTGCAATGTCTCTAGTGAAGGCGCAGCGGATATAATATTCCATTTATCGTCCGTCCCCAAAATCGTATACATATATTTTCCCTTTTCTCCTTTTTTGTAGCCACCGATAAATGTAAACTCTCTTCCACAACTCGTACTACTCGGCACAGCGCTAAAGCCAGTCACATCAATCTTCACAGGCGCCCAAACAGCCTTCGCCTGTACAATATCTGAATCATTTCCAAGCTGGCCCTTCCTCGAAGCGCCCCATCCATACACATCACCATTCGATAACACCGCGACAACATGATTCATCCCACCGCTTATAGCATGCACGCGGGTGTTTGAAGGCGGGAAATCGGCAAGAACATAATCGTCAACATCAATGATCTCGTTTTCAACCGTGTTCTTACCAGGCGATGTGGTTCGTAGGCCAGTCCCAAGACCTAATTCACCTTTATCGCCTGTTCCGAGGGATATCACTATACTTTTCTCGTCCCCGCCCTTGTCGGTACTGGGAATAGTAGCGACGAAACAAGTAGTAGACCATGTAGCGCATACATGTTTGAAGCTTTCAATGACCACTCCTGTAGTACCGAGACGCAATCTGACACGCTTGAAGCGCGTGAGAACGCCATCGCCATTATTTCCCTTCTCCTCATTTCCAGCCTCTCGACTCAGCGCAGTTGACGAAGTGGAAGCAGGACGACAACAAACCCCGCATCTCAAATCCTCATTCAACCCCGCCGCGTACACAGCTCCATCGTTAAACATTATAAGCGTATGATTTCCGCCGCAGGATATACGCTTCACTTTCCGTCTCATTTCTACCGTTCCTCCATCTTTTGCTGCGTTTTGTCGGTTCTCAGTGTCGTCAAATATACATTCCACTGGCGTCGAGACATCATCTCTATGCGCTATGCCCAGTTGACCGGACCCATTTGAGCCGAGTGCAAAGATTCTCTCCATCATCCCTCACTTCGCTGAATAATCAGACTCAAAGGTCGGAATGATGAAATGAATATTTTGAAGTAAGAATTGGCAGCAAGCATTGGACTTGTATGAGCTTTACTGGATTGGTTTTAGTGTATTTATCTAGAGCCAATTATGTGCATCGGCACGTGACGTAATCTTATGTCCGACTTGTTGATCAATTCTAAATCGTCCCTCGTTACTGAACTATCATCTTAGCAACGCAATTCTCACAGAATCTCGTAACCGTGAGTCATAGACAGTGAATTGGCCAAGTATCTTAGAACCGTACTTAAGGTAAAATAAGTGCTTAGTTAGTATGTGGAAAGAAATACCGTCCCACAGCTATATATATGAACAGTATATAGGTACTGTACAGTAAACTATATCAGGTTGATCGCAGAACGAATCGACAACCTTATAAGAAATAGTCTGTAGCTCACAGAAAATGCTCCAAAATAATACAGAGCTAGCGTTCACATTCACTTGGCAAAGATGCTCAGGCTTCGCCGAGAACGTATAGAAATTACGAATTATTTAGCAAGTCTTAATCGGAATACGAAGGGAAAGCAGGAAATTCTGGAAATGAGTATGAAACTAATGCATTTCTCGGGTATCTATATAAATAGTTACACAGTTCCATACAATCAATCGTCCCCATGACACATTATCTTCGTCGTAAAGGAAACAGGGAAGCGAATTGATCGAAAAGTCTATCTTTGCTTTCAATTCAAATGGTATATGCAGACAAGAGCGAAAAGAAAAAGAATATTCGGAGGAGCAGCAAGCAAGGAGAATGCATGTCTTCTCAATGATTAGATTAAACCCAATAGAGGTATTAAGAGTGGTAGACAGACTTAGGTGGGTTGGTTACTTTTCACCCTTCACAGGAGCAGTAGCCTCAGTCTCGTCACTCTCAACGGATTGAGCGGCAGGAGGCAAGCTGGTGAAAGTCTGCTGACCACCAAGCTTCTCAGTACCACGGAACATGGGGCTGGTACGCTCAAAGTATTGGTTGACGGCGCCTTCGAAGAGAGCCTCTTCGGCGTCGACGTCAATTTCACCATCTTCACTGGAATTCTTGCGAGTGATAGCGTTCTCCCACTCCTGACGGTAGTCCTCAACCTTCTGCTTGTAGTCAAGTTCGGCATCGTAGTACTTGCCAGCACCGCGCAGGCGTTCCCAGACAGACAAGTGCTGGGGGTGGACGGCAACTCCGTGGTAGTCGTGCTCACGGCCGTTACGGATGTACCACCAACGACGCTCCTGTTCCTTAAGATCGAGACCGGTAGTGTCAGGAAGGAACAAGAAGGTGCTCAGCATACCAGCAAGACCGAACCAAGGCCAGATCTTGAAACGTAGCTCGGTAGAGGTGTAGCTGGAGACAATAGCAGCAATCAAGGCACCGAGCTTGCCCATGGCAGCAGCAAACCCGTGGGCGGAGGCACGGATGGGAGCAGGGAAACACTCAGCGGCAACCAAGAAAGTAACACAGTTGGGACCGAACTGGTTGAAGAATGAGGACAAGAAGTACATGGCCTGGAATGAGTGGATGTGCTCTGGGGAAGTGTAGTAATGGTAGTTGAAACCGGGGACAACGAAGAAAATGAAACACATCAGGAAACCGATCTGCTGCATCCACTTACGCCCGTAGAATTTGTTGTCGACGAGGAAAGAGGCGAGGTAGTAACCCACGAGAGAGACACCGATGTTGATCATGTTGTACAGCCAACCGGGCATCAACGACTTCTCTCCCTTTGGCAGGATGACCGCAAGGAATTGACTCTGGAAGAGCTTGTTACCGTAGAAGAAGATGTCATTGGCAAACCAACCGAAACTGGTAGCAAAGAGACGAGGACCAAAGTACTTCAAGGTAAGGCGGAAAGACTCGACATCGTACCCAGTCACGGAAGCCTTCTTCTTGATGGCCTGGAGCTGCTTGGAGGCAGCCCGCATGTGGTAGGCACGGTAGTAGGTGAGCCAGAGGGTTCCAACAGCCGGGATAGCGAATGAAACACGGTAAGTCCACTGAGCAGCGACCTTGGAGTAAGGGTAGTCGCCAGAACCGTGGTGGAAAACGATGAGGAGGATAATCAAGATGGCCTGGTTGAGAAGCTGACCCCAACCCTGCATCAAGAAAGCACTGACGACCTTGCGCCCGCGGTGGAGGCGATCTTCCCGAGTAGAAACACGGCCAGAGCCGACGGCGTTCTCCATACCGGCGGTAGCAGTCATAGGGTATTCACCACCAACACCGATACTGTAGAAGAAGAGAGACCAGGCGTAACAGATGACCCAGCCGTTCTGGGTGACACCGTAGGCGGCAGTAAGCATCAGAAGACCAACAAACATGATGGTCGCATCCTGGATAAGACCCCAGCGACGACCGATCCTACTTTCGTTAATATGGACGGTCATCTTGTGGCAGGAGAGACAACATACATATCACCGAGATAGCCGACAAGAATCTGACCGACTATGATACCAGCAATTTCCAAATAAGTCAAAGAGTTGATCCAGTTGACATTGCAAACGGTGGGTTTCTTGCCCCAGCACTCCGGGAAAGCGTCGCCCAAAAGAGACTGGACAGTGCTAACGGAGAACAAGACGTAACTGGATGATATTAATCGATTGGAAATGCTGTGGTTGGCAGTAGATAGATAGGCTTACCCTTCCAAAAGCAGACCAGCACCAGGCAAAACCATGTTCTTGAAATAGTAGCTGACGGGCGAAAGAGGATCGGCCTTGATCATTCGGCCAATGGTAGCCAATTCCTTCCGCGCCTCCGCACTTTCGACCTTGTTGACGAACTTGAATCGCTGTCCGAGTGGCAGATCAGCCCAGTAGACACCCTCGGGGGTGTAGCTGTCGTCGGGACGGAGGAGTACGTCAAAGGCATCTTTTTCGACCGGGTGCATATCCTCGTACTGAGGGTGCGTACCAGCCATATCCGGCCCATGAGGGGGCATAGGACCGAGAGCGGTCATTTTGTCGTTGGTATCGTCCGCTCGTTTGTTGGGAAAGAAAGAACGTCGTCGACGACGGATTTGTGATCTTGTCTGCAGTTTCAAGAGACTCAGCCAGTGCTCGTGTGACCAACCAGAGAGAGAAGTAGAATACCAAGACTGCACTTACCGAAGATCAAAAGCCACGGACTGAGCAACGACGCCTCAAGGCCTGGTATGAACTACACAGTGAAAAAAAGATCCCAACAGAGAGACGGGATTCGGGAAGGCAAATATATATAGCATTTTGCGCTGCTCGGGTGGATGTGGATTTGGTGGTCGAGATCTCAAGTGGCACGTTGCTGTATCCGGAGCGCTGATATGTCGAGCTGTGCTCCACTCTCTGGTATCGCTAGTAATTTATCCACCGCCGTACGGTACGACTAGGGACTGCGGGTCTGGCCAGGCCCACCAGCGGCGAATCGGCCTTAGCAAGTTCTTAACATGCATTGTCCAGTAAACTAAATTAGTAGCATTACTCTGTAGTCGCGCTAAAATCTCAGCAGTCATTTACCTCAGTTTTCTCTTTTTTCTACTACAATGCAATTGAAGATGATTATGCAGAGCATTCCGTACTGCATGACATACTATGTGCGTGGATGACAGACTCGACTGAAGTGCGGGTCTCACCAAACGTCCAAAGCGAAACAAGAACTCATGGAAAGCAAAAAGAAAAAAACCGAATAAAATACGATCGGAAGCGGCGCGGTCTCATTGGAGCAATGGGGCTCCTTGGCAGATTGATCGGCCCGGGGTAGACATTGGCCAATCAGGATGCTTCATTGTCACACGTGTGCTCTGCCGCCGTTTTCATTGCTCTCCGGTCTTGGCTGCTGTCATCGACTGCGGGCTTGGCATGGCTCGAAGAGGTAAAACCTGCAGATACGACATGGTACAACCACGCAAGTTATTATGATGAGCATTGGAACTAAAACAGAGTAGTAGTACTCACACGCTGAGATCATACGTAGATTGATGGCAGGGACAACCGATGAATAGATCCTCATAGAGTTGGTCCACTGTCAGACTCGAGGGCTCATGGACGACATGTGCAACACAATGATTCATCGAGAAAATACCTCGGACGGAGGAACTCTGTCAGGTGGTGCATGCTGCAGCCGCGCGTAACGCAATATATTGCAACTTCTGTGGAGTAGTACTACTTCGTTCGTCTTCTGACTTTTCGCTATTGCTTTTCCATATGGATTACTGCGCAGTACAACATCAAGTATGCATGTCTCTAACTGCGCCCATGACCAACACCCCACATGCGCAACAAATGCAAGGTAGACTTCGAGGCTGGCTCAAGCATTGACAAGCAATGGACAAGAAAACATGGCGCTCAGTGTCCCGTGGAAAAGGCGCAGCCAAGCTGAGATCGAGATGAAGTGCTAATAACGAACAGAACTAGAAAAAGATGCGAGCCATATCCGTATCGAGTCATGCCCTCCGGTGCAGGACTCTGTTACTAGCCGATACCATATTTACCTGCTGCAACTAGCCTGTTAGAGGGTAGCTCAAGTGGACTTGCTGCATCTAACCACTGACACTGCGGAGAGCAAGGGGAACGCACGACAAATCCGAGTCCATTATTGAACGCGGGTGGCCTATTAAGATGCCCCATCCTGCCACGGTCCGAGACTAAAACTTCCATGCCTTCCACGGCATTCCTTCTCGAAACCAATCACATTTCCGGCAAGACATGCCTGCACACCTACCTTGCATCTAGCCGCGACGAAAATTTTCATGTCTCCATGCTAGAATGGACGACCGCATGGTTTGTGGATCTATAATCTCGGAGGTAGCCGACGAGTATATCAGACCCACGGCAAGCGCGGCATTATCGCATGTGTGCTTGTTGCGAGAAAGGGATGGTGACGCGACGCGACGCAAGCCTCGATTGGGTGAAGAGTCCGACTGTGAAACAATTACTTAATGCGAACGCCATAATCAACTAGTTGCTGCATAGTTCATTGCATTGGCTGTAGGAACCTGCACGGCGGGTGTTTCTGATCCTGTCCAATTTCGGACGAGACGAGATGAGGCAGACTGCAACTACGACTAGTCATTGGTAGTTTCGTGGTCATCTGTGGTTAACGACCTACAGCCTGAGAGACTAGAGGAAGAGCCCACATCAGGCCACCAAGCGACCAACCAACAGTGTAGCAATCCCAGTTATGAGACATGCTTCACCAACGTGCTTCAACCGGAATGTTAGCCCCATTTGATCTCAATCTGTCAGGACGTCGTGTGTACACATCGCCACTCGCATACATTGAGAAGCTTCGAAAATGCTTCTAGACGTCTTCGACAGAGCGGGTCTTCGTTTCCACGCTTACTGTATTTTTCGTCGTTGCAGACTGCATGTGACTGAAATTACTGTGCTCGTCCCTGCATAAGACCGCGCAAGCACATGCTCCTGCGTGGCTGACCATGTGGTTTGATCGTTTGCTTCAAGTCGCGGAATTGGGTAAGTTTTGCCAATTTGCTTATTCTTGCTTGTTTCGTAGAAGCTTTTCGTGACAAGAATGTGGCTGTTTCCATACATGCTCGTATACAGTCTGTGTATGTGTCGGAGAGGGTCGGCATGCTCGGGTTTACTCTTTCATTGCTGACAAGCGACACGATGCAATGGGCTGAATGAACCACTGATTCCGCCAGGAGGCGTTCAATAGTCTGTGAATCATCTCTGTTGGTAGACACTACGAAGTACTACGAAGTAGATGGAGCACAGGAGGAGACAGGTTGGTTTAAAGTTGGCGGACCCACCCACGTGCTCCGTGTGTTTGCGCTTACTTGTCCATCAACATTCCCGGTCGACCTGATTGGCTACTAAGGGTCTATGCGCATCAACTAGTTACATCGTACATATTACAAATTACGCAGCTATCAACCATAGACTGCCAACAGCTTCATCTACAATAGTCATATCCTCGTGGAGTTACTGATAGTCTGTGTACATCATTATGGATATGTAAAAATTTTCATCGCCTCAGCTTCGCGTTTGTTGGAGATTCGTCTCCGCAGAGGAGATTAAAGAACGAACAAGTCCACCTTACGAAGAGGCACGTGTGTCAACGAAAGATAAATGAATCAGACTGAGAACGTCCATTATGGTTGTGGAGACTAGGCAATGGTATGGCTGATCAGACAAAGGATGGTCTCTCGCAATTCGAGGCATTGTTGACTATTCCATTCTCTCATTTCGACAAACTCCGACCCAGATGAGACTTCCATCGAACCTCCAACTGAAACAAGACGATCGAATCAGTTGCAATCTCGTACTATTGACAGGGGCCATTTATTCTTTTTTATCAGCCATAAAAACTGACGGAATGATGACCTCTTTCAACCAATTCGCCTTGCGTTGATCGACATCGAATGTCCGCGGGTGCTAACCCCTTCTGCAAGCCTAGCAATGCCCTATTAATTATGTATGTTACTACTTAGTCGTTTTGCGGAAGCTGACTGGATGCCTGCACCGAGATTAATCAAAACATCAATGATTACTGTCCGGGCTGTGAATTGGATGTCAAATCGCCATGTTTCATATTCGCCTCTTTTCCAGCCTCGGATCCATAGATCCTCCAACACTCTAGAAGTACCTCAAACACCGAGCCCTACTCGCCAAGAAGCGGCCCGGCATCTCCATATGGCATATGCAACATCCCTGACCCTTAACAAGAAAACTCGAACATGAACTAGCGTACGCTATGAATCACAATTACATATCACGTACAGCCCTAAGGTTCGTTATTGGTAAGGCGCATTCGATGTACGTACGTGGCGATGCGACGTATAAGAGAGATCTTATTATGCATGGTATGTATGTAACTTTGTTTCGAAAAGCTAGGCTAGTAGGGATGTGAAGTTCTGGAAACTTCTGGCAGCTGGGGTGGGTTTTACAGCTCGGGATGGACGTTTCAGGGCTGTATGACCATAAGTCTGAAAACATAAGTAGTCGAGAGCAGTTTTCATTTCAGAAGCCAAGCCAAGACATGCAAATCTTCCTATTTTATGTTGGATAGAGTGAAATTGTATCCGCTAGGTTTGGGTTGTGTTCTACCTGAATCAGGAATGGCGGATGAAGAAGCTTACATATTCAGCTCACGCATCCGCACTCGGCGTCATCGAAGTTTAGGTTATAAAGGAGACTATATCTGTAGCTCAGTCGATTTCAAGCGAAGAAAGGACCTGCCTGTCGCTCTCGATTTATATAAGTGCAAAAGTTCAAACTGATGAGACATGAAAAAGATCGCACAGAAAACGAAGAGAAAAGAAATGCGTCCGCTAGGCGACAAACATGATGATTTGCAAGAAAAAAATAACACAAACTCAGCGCAATGGTTTTGCTTTCAAGCTTATCTTATTGCCCTATTTCGTCAAGATTCCAACGATGAACAGAAAAGGCATGTCATCACTGTAGTATGTAATATTTGGTATGCGTCGCTGATGGAGAGGCAAATGCAAGATATTCATATCTATCTCGTCTATTCCGGAATGCTGGCAAAAGATGGGTCTCTGACACTGCCTCCGGCGTCACCAAATCCTGCAACGGGTCGGTTATAAGACCAACCTGCAAATTGGTCTTGCATAGTCTGGGAGAGTGCGTTACCCTCGACGACTGAATCTACCGGGACTTCGTTCGTGAAGTCTACGTCGAAATTCTCCGTGTCCAGGGCGTCCACCTATGAACCATCCTGTTAGTAATCTGCGAGTATGTACCGAGAAGAGATGTACGTACCACGCTTGGTTTGAAAGTGGGTTCATACTTCCTCTGCAGAAGTTTGCGCCAATCAATATTTGAGAAGAAATGGTGCGCCTTGATTTCTGCAGCACCGTTGGCGCCTAGACGTCGTTGAGGGTCACGGTCGAGAAGACGAGTCAAAAGATCGCGAGCTGCGGCTGGTACGATATCGTGGCTTGGGAATGTCAATGGTTCTTGAACAATCTTCTTGTACATCTCATTGGTGTTTTCGTCGTAGAATGGTGGCAGGCCAGTTAACCTGTTTAGTCAGTAAGCTTGCTTTATGGGCGTACAATATTCTAAGGTAGACGTACATCTCATAGAGTAGGACTCCCAGAGTCCAAAAGTCCACGCTTTTTGTATATCCATTGCCTAGCAGCAGTTCTGGAGCAAGGTATTCGGGTGTGCCGCAAAAGGCTGCAGAAAATGTTAGCAATTTCGAAACAACTGACCTATGAACCAACTCACTGTTTGTCCGATCTTCATCCTTCATGTCAAGTTTGCATAGTCCGAAATCACATAATGCAATATGACCAGTGTAGTCCAAAAGAATATTCTCCGGCTTCAAATCACGGTAGATAACCTTGAACCCGTGCAAACATTCAAGCGCACACAGTAGCTCTGCAGTATAGAATCGAGCTCGATTTATGTCGAAGCGCTGTTCCCGTTGGAGATGATGGAATAATTCACCACCGTTCACGAATGCGAGGACAAGATATAATTTCTCGGGGGATTGGAACGAAAACTTCAATGGTACGATGAATGGGTTATTGATCTGGGCCAGCACTGATCGCTCAGCGAGGGTATGTGCGACTTCGGATCTGGAAATAATGTGTGCTTTGCGGAGCGTCTTGAGCGCATAGATACGGCTGGTATCTTTCTTCCTGTTGAAATTGTCAATACGTAATCGAGATGGTAGTAGACATCCACTAGAACTGACCTCACTTGCATGACTTTACCAAATGATCCCTATAGAGGCTGTTAGTACAACACTTGATTTAGCACGGAACAATGGCTTATTTACCCTGCCAACAACTATTTATAACGAAGTCAGCTATTTTCTTAAGGACCTAGATTGAAAGAATGCCACTCACCTTTCAGAAGCTCGAAGTCTTCCAGTTTCATGCTATGGGCCCTATTTTCCACAAAAGAAAGCCCAATCTTGATCGAACCGGTCCCAAACTGCAAGTCGAGCCATTCACTCTCTAACTGGCCTACATTCTTCTCTTGTTCAGCTGCCGCTTTTTGATTATCCTTTTTGCTCAGTTTGGGATTCTCCACATAAGCCTTGGTTTCTTGTAGACGTGGTTGCATCTTTGTAGCTCCGAGGAAAATGTCTTCACTGCGTCCAACCCCAGGTCGAGCAGCTGGATTTCGGAGATAGATCTGTATACTTAATTCAGTTTGACGCGAAACATCGAATTTGAAGGCGGTGTTGTCACCCGCCCATAAGGGATTTTCCGGGGTTCCAGACACAGCATCGACAAAAACCTGATTTTTGTCGAAGTCGAGAAGCGCATATGGTAAGTACTTGGTCAGGTAGCGCCCGTGAATCGTAGGTGCCGCGTTTATGCCACTACTGGTGGACTGGGGGCGAGCCGGTTGTGTATAAGACCCTGCGGTCTGCGCGGAGTGCGAAGAGGAGGAATTTGGGCGGACAGGGGCGTTTGGATTTTGGAAATGAGAGTTGATTATTTGTTGGTAATGGGGCGATAGCGAAAATCCCTTTCCTTCGTGGAGTGTCACGATCAATATACCGGGTTTGACTAGAGCGACAGGGGGAGAGACCAGAGACTCGGAGTCGGCTATAAATAGCATGTTAGCCATTAATCTGAATCTGAGTGAAGAAGTCATACCGATTCCATTGGAGACTTGGGATGTTATACTGGGTCGTTGCGATGGTACTGGGGTAGTCTCTTCGGCGGTGTCGCCCTTGATAGTGGATGTCGATGAAGAGCGACCAAGGTTAGCCAGAGGCGCAAGATGCGTTTCCTTTAGCTCTGTTGAGTGTTAGCATTCGATTTTCTAGGTTTTGTATCCAGAGATCGACCGTCTGTCGTTTTGACGTTGACAGGTCCGATACATACTTTTTGTGAGTTTCCACGACATGGCGTAATCTGACTCGACTGAAATCAAATGCAAGACAGAGACAAGGCGCCCTTCACGAAAGATACAATAACAACGTTGAAGTGTAAAAGAATGCGTTTGAGCAGAGTTGAGTACGGAGTGTTGTCAGCTGTCGATGGCGCCTGGGTTACCAATGGAAAACAACGGTTGCCGATCAGCCACACACCCAACAGCGATAAGCGACACAATCACCGAGGCTGGGCGACCGTCCAGACAGCGAGGACCGGGCAGAAGATATATACTTGAGTTGATTTTCGATACAGGAGGAATGATATCGAGTCCTTCGATAATGATGTGAAGTCGGAGAGTGTGGACTCTGTTGCAAAAACAAAACACAAGGCGGCGTGTTGGGGGGAGTTGTAGTTGGGCTAGTCATGTACGCACTACTGTATTATTACAAAGCACAGCCATAAGTCGGGTATAAGCTGGCGTAAGCATAACTCCAGGGGCAGCAGGATGCCTGGAGGTTCAGGCTGAGGCATAGGGCGGGGCGAGTCGGTGAGAAAGTTCAATTCGGTCTGAATGAGGGGTAACCGTTTTATTTAGTCCTGTGCCAGATTGATCACGGCCTACTTCCGGCTTTCAAAGGAAAGTCCAAGATGAAGTCCAATTCAAGGATTGTCAAATAAGACTGTAATTGAAATACTCAAACCCTTATGCCAGGACTAATAATGAGTCTCAGATTCATTGCATGCCACTTTGAGGCTGCGCAGACACAGCCACAGCCACAACGACACGATGATCAACTATGCCTAATTAGTACATACCCGTCTTGGCAGTATATGTAGTCACGTGAATTATACGTCACATGATCTTCCAGACGCAAGGGCCAAAGGTCCAGTTATGGTTTGCGCCTGCCATGTCGCGCTTACCCATTCGCATCTCCATGACCACGACTTCAGCTTAACGTCGGCCTAAATCGCCAACAGCAAGAAACCTACACCAACAGATACAAGAACCCCAATACCCTCGAGCAAGCTCTCTCAACTCCGTCAGTAAACCCTCAGTTTGATCTCGTTGGCCACCATTTCGATTCCCGTACCCGTCTATCGCAACTCCACTTAGACGCGGAGATCGGTCCCTGATATCAACCAAGCCACCCCCAGAGTCGCTTTCACGATAAACCCGTCCAAATTTAATAACGCCTCTCCATTATCTGGAGGGCACACAAAGATTTCCGACACGGACCCGGACAAGGCGGAGGATGAGACAAGCGAACACTCCATGGGCGTAATCCGAAAGAAAACCGCCACGCGCGGTACGGAAGGCGGTACGAAGTATCATTGCGATGTCTGCTCTATAGACATCACATCGACCGTATGTATACATCCCTATATACTGGGCCAAAAGTGATTATGTTGACAAACTATCTAGGTTCGGATATCATGTGCCCACCCATCCTGTCCTGAATACGACCTATGCGTACCTTGCTTTGCGGCTGGCGAATCCTCCAAAACCCATGATCCTCGGACACACCCATTCCATGTGATTGAGCAGAATTCGGTGCCTATATACACTGAGGACTGGGGTGCTGATGAAGAGCTTCTCCTACTCGAAGGTGCTGAAATCTATGGTCTCGGTTCTTGGGCTGATATTGCGGACCATATCGGAGGCTATCGTACAAAAGAGGAGGTTCGCGATCACTATATCGACACGTACATTAACAGTCCAAACTTTCCTCTGCCAGCTCGTGCCGATCCGGAAGACAGAACACTTCAAGATGAAATATCCAAAGAGGAATTCCAAGCTCGCAAGAAGCGGCGCATCGAAGAGCGCAAGGAAGCTGCCAAGACTGCACCCCCTGCTACGCCGAAACAGAAACCAACCGCTAGTGTTCCCTCGTGTCATGAAGTACAGGGTTACATGCCTGGACGTCTTGAGTTCGAGACTGAGTTTTGCAACGAGGCGGAAGAAGCTGTGCAACACATGCAATTTGAACCTGGAAATGGCCTCAACGCAAACGGGGAAATGGAACCTGAGATGGAGCTGAAGATGACTGTGATGGAAATCTACAATTCGCGCTTGACACAGCGAACAGAAAGAAAGAAGATTTTATTTGAGCACAACCTACTCGAATATCGCAAGAATATCGCTCAGGAGAAGAAACGAACAAAGGAAGAGAGGGAATTGTTAAATAAGGCGAAACCTTTTGCTCGTATGATGAATCATGAAGACTTTGAGGAATTCACTAAAGGTCTTGAGTACGAGCACAACCTGCGATTAGCCATATCACAACTACAAGAATGGCGCCAGTACGGCATCACCGACCTCAAGAGTGGGGAGAAGTATGAACAAGAGAAGCAGCAGAGAGCCCAAAGAGCGATTCCACAGGGCTCTTTTGATCGATTTGCCACATCAACTCGTCCTTCGAAACAGATTCAACAGCCCGAAGGACCATCACAAGCAAGTTTACTCACTACCCCGGAACTTCCCCTACGATTCCAAAAAGCTGCGAAACCTGCGGCAGCTGAAGTCAATCAACCGCTCAACGATTTTGATCTCGCTTTTGCAGCCAATGGCGACGGATTAAGTACTCCTCAGCCCGCAACGAAGACGAAGTACGTCGTGCAGCCAGTGAACGGAATTAATCCATGGAAATTGGAGAATGAGGGCGCACCGGACCTCCATCTTTTGACGAAAGAGGAAATTGAGCTTTGCAATGCAGTCCATGTGCAACCCAAACCGTACCTGGTCATTAAAGAGGCTTTATTGAAAGAAGCAATGAAACAAAACGGCACATTGAAGAAAAAAGATGCTCGAACTATCTGCAAGGTATGTATCCTCTACTGATGCCAGATGCGATCCAAGACTGACTTGCGTATAGATCGATGCTGCAAAAGCAGGCCGAATATTTGACTTTATGGTACACAGTGGCTGGATCGTCAAGGGTTGAACTAGTGTTTGACACATTTCACAAAGTATCGACGATTTAAAGGAACATGAAATTCTATCAGCACAATGATTATGAGCCCTTTATGATATCTATCCCATTGTACGTTTGAGTATTATACGAATAGGATAATCAATGGTATTAAGCGATAATACCAGATTTTGATTTGACTTCATATCTACAGCGTTTCAGCTACGATAGCTAGGTAGCGACTCACGTTAATGCCCATTATTACTCGGAGTAATAATACATCACCACTTACCAACAACGGCAATCGTCTTTACGCACCCTCGGCAAACTGGTTATGAATTGATCATCCGCATCTATCCGAGGAATCCGATTCTACAGACCCGAGCACGAATCGAATACATCATGTACACAAATATATGCTGAATTGAGGGGAAATGACTTCCGATAATGGAAAATGAGTCGGAAATGACAGTAACCTTGGAACACTGTGGGGATGTACCATCTTCAAGAGACTTGCATCACAAACCAGGTTTTCTTCAATACCTACTACCTTGCAAGTATCTGAGAATAGAAGCTCAAGAGACAAGACACGCCCAAGTCTAAACAGAAACAGGGTAAATACACTTCTAAATATAAGTATTACCATACACATCGTAAGCGCTTGATCTCCGCTGCTATCAACGTTATAGTTCTCGGATCTCCTGAGAGAACAAAGGGACACCCATAATCCTCACTACCAATAAACCCATCAAAGTTATACTCTTCCAATCCCAACCCCTCAGCAACCAACCGAGACAGAGCCTTACTCAGAGCCTGCATGTCCCGGAAACACTCTATCATAACGTCCTTAGACCTACCACGCCACTGATTAGGACCTTGCGGAAACCTCACGTTTGTAGCATTTTCAGCCACCCATTCAGGTCCAATCATAAACACCTCTTTTGAGTTCAAAACCCCCTTTTCAAGGTTTTGCTCGCCAACGGCTTCAAATCACCTAAAAGCAGCAGAGTTGCTTCTGTGCAAGGCTGTTTTCTTTTCAAGTGGAGGGGCGATGAACGTCTTGAGACGGTCGAGCAACCGTGATGGGGAATGAGGATGACATTGTTGGAATTGACATGAAGCTCGAAGCCTTTGCGATATCAATTGTTGCAGCAATATTAGACAGTAGACAATTTGAAAAGCGTGAATAGAAGATGAAAGATAAACATCCTGTCTATGATTCATTGCATGTGGAGTAGCCCCGCTGATATCGAGGACATCTTCACGATAGCCCTATTCGGCAATGTGCTAGCTAGCCTTACTCGGCACGTTACAGGTCAAATATTGTTGATAGTTTTGGTTCGAAATACTTTTGAATACTTTTTGGGTTGCTACGAATATTATTAATCTAGACAGCACATGGCTGATGATTCTTGCCAGTACACAAAGCACGCAAATATGCGGCATCATCGTAGGACAGAAAAGAAGAATGGTCACTACGTAGTAAAACATGATCTCATTAAGGGCATAACCGTATCCATCGAGACTCGTGTGTGGGCACTTCTGATTCGGAGACCCCACGTCTTCAATGTTCTTCTCAAATTCGGGCCTGCGGTCTGTCCTCCACATATCAGGAACTGCTCATTCAGTAGAAAGACATGAAATTGCGAGGAATAACTCGCCGCTGACTCAGGGAGGAGCATCCTACTTTGACTCTGACTGAACCTTTTCAACCACCTTGAGAACAGGTTGATAAAGAGGGTGACTGGTTTCTAGGCCGGTGAGTTGTTGAGTAGCTTCTGCGGCTGATTTTTCTTTGAGAATCTTGGCGAGTTCCTTGCTCTCATCATCTCCCTCGACATTCTGGAACTGGAGAGCCTTTTCGATGGATCCGAGCAAGGCGTCAAACTTCATTTTACGCTCGGCCAACTGGGCAGCCGGCCCGATGAATCGCTCCTTGCGAGAAAGCTTGCGCAACGGGGCGCGGCCGACACGCTCGACAACGTCCTCAAGATAGTGGTTAGAGATACGTTCGATAATCTTATCAACATACTCCTTCTGCTCCTCCTCAGTAATCCCATGCTTTTCGACAATCAAAGCTGCGGTCTCGTCCAAAGCTGCGTGCACAGCCTTGCGAATGGTTTCATCGGCTAGAGCATCGTGGATTGTCTTTTTACCGGCCTTGTAGCCATAGTAGGCGGCAGTTGCGTGACCAGTATTGACGGTGAAGAGCTTACGCTCAATGTAAGGTTCAAGGTTGTCAACCCAGTGGATGGCAGAAATGTCTGGATGACCATATTCGCCAAATGGAGTCTGTTCGACAACCCACTCATAGTATTTTTCGATACGGACATTAAGACCTGCGTTTTCGGGCTGAGTAGGGACGATACGGTCGATGGCCGAGTTGGCGAAGCGAGCCCGCTTGGGGAGAGTGTCGAGACGGGATTTGTCTAGGTGTTCCTCGATGTGACCGCGAAGAGCATCGGTTGCGTTGATAGCGTTCTCGCAAGCGATGATAGCAATGGGGCGTTCCGCTTCACGAGCATCAATACCCTTCGCAATGACGGGGGCAATGAATTTTAGGACATTGGGTCCAACGGCGCAGGTGACGACGTCAGCAGTAGCAATTTCCTTTACAACCTCTTGTTCTTGAGTCTTGGAGCTCAGAGCACGGTAGTTGGTGATAGTCTTGGTCTTTTCACCCTCTTCGCTAATCTCAGTGACCTCGTAGGTCTTCTTGTTGTTCAAGGACTCGATAACCTGTGGCACAACATCGACAAAGACAACCTCGTAGCCGGACTGATGCAGGAACTCAGCGACAAAGCCACGGCCAATGTTGCCGCCACCGAACTGAATAGCTTTTTTACCCATAGTGGGAAGCGATGGACAGAGCTAATGCGTGTGCTATGATAGAAAGGAATGAAGTTTGGAGAGAGAAGAAGCTCTTCTGTAGTGGGATTGGTCGATGGGAGAGAAGCTCGTGTGAAGCTTTGCAGAGAAGTGCATGCAGGGATGAAGTTTGAAGGAGAGGATGGGAAACATGAAAGGAAGAAAAAGAAGGAGGAGAGAAAGTTGAGGTTGTTTATGGAAATGGAAGGAGGGGCAACCCAAGTGGCACAAGCTTGCCAGGGCGGTCCTTCCTCTAGAGCAACTGCCTCCAAACGGGAAACGATGTCATCGCGGGGCCTTCCGTCATACCTAGTTGCCCTCTCCACCAACCACACGAGCGCCTTTCATACGATAGTTCTCATGTACAACCTCTGCACTCCCATACTCCGTTCCTACATCCGGCTGATTACTGTGACAATGCCCCTTTCAGAAGCGATATCCCGACAAACGAGTCAACAATCCCTGTGCGAGACGCCCGGATCCTCCTTCAGTCATATGTGCCCTCGGTGAAGGTATCACATGCGAATCAGAACGCTCAACCGTGCCCGCTAAGGACGGGAGTAGTCCGACCCTGCGATACAACAGAGGAAAACAGACATAAAATTGCTTGGATGAGCAGCCCTTCATTTGATGCGCAGAATTGTCGGGAGATTGCGGGGGCGGGGCGTGCTGTTGACAATCTACGGAGCACCCTAGACCCGACTCTATTGTTGATGTGAGTGCCGGCTTTTATCCGGACACTCCAAACACTTTCTCGAGAGATTCTTTCATCGTGAAAACCTTAGCCTTTGATCAGGGGCCATCTTTGAGGTTAAGTTCAACCGTGACGTGCAGGTTACATACAAGATGGAAGCGGAATGAATCCCAGTCCACCCATCACTCAATGGTTGCGTACCAGTGATAAATGTCCCAGCAATCCTACCCAGTTATTTAGTTCCTGAATCAAAAGGGCTGTCATTGGTTACGACTGAGGTGCAGACTCGGAAGATTGTCGAGTTAGCTTCACTTTTGGACTAGTTCCGTGGTGCGACAAATTACCGCAAACAAATACCTCAAATGCTATTCAAACTAGACAGGCTTGTGCTCAAAATCACTCAGTCAACCGGGGTTTACTATCGACCGGTAACATAGGACTCTAGGTCACAACGCGTATATTGGGCCGCGATACCGACACGACTCCGATTATTATCGCGTTGGCTAGTCGACTTGTACACCGAAGGTATACTTTAGTCTTTACATGGCCTCACGTTTGACAGTTTTCTCAAAGCTCTTCACAGCAAATTAAACCGAATGCATATTTAAGTTAGCTGGAGTCAAACATATACATATATAAACACAACCCAGTGCGGGACTGGTTGTCTACACATCCTCGATTTCCTTCTCTGAGATGGCAGAGCCTCCGGAGGCCGGTAGTGTGACAACACTGATAACTATTGCGAGGAACGAGAGTACCACGGCAGACCATGTCATACCAACGAAAGTTCTCCCACCTTGTGCGACTATTCCGTAATCTTGACCATGTCGGTTGATGAGATGGACAAACTGAATAGCGATTACTGACGCTACAGCTGATGACACTCCTAGACAAACAAAGCTGAGCTACACTCCATATGTTAGACTTCGAACTATGCCAGGCGACTCTAGGTGGATAACATACCACAATGAAGAATAAATGCGCAAACATGGAGGGCTTTCCTCCAACTTGCGCAAGGAAAATCTCCATGAGGAAAGCGACTCCGCTCGCTGCGACTCCAATGATATATAGCACAGACATGGCTTTGGTAGTTATTTCCATGACATGAAAGTCATCGTTGATACTATCTGGCCAGTTGATGTCCGATATGTTGAACCCAGCCTTGAACCCTGCAGAGAACACTTTTGTTGGGTCGAATGCAAACGGGGCTTTGCGTTTTGAGCAACTTGTAACGTTCAGCCCGCCCTCTCCACCGCTCTTAAAGTTTCCCTCGCAATATGTCAAAATGTGTATGGCGTAGAAGTCTTTTAAACCAATTTCAGCTGTCGTACTGTTCATTGATGATTGAACTGCTAATGTAGGCTGGGATGCTGACGTATCAAGCTGCCAATACAGAGAAATTGTCAGTGTTCTATTCTGTCAAGCAGAAAACTCCCGATGAATACTGACCAACATGACACTCGCGCTTTGCAAGACCGATTTCTGTGATCCAGCGAACAAGCATAGCATACTGAGAATGAGTGACGCCAAGGCAAAGACCTTGGATATTGTATTCAGTGTGAAGAGCATTTTGCCTGGTTTCCCAAGCAGCCGAGCATAGAGTGGACTAGCAATTGTCGATAATTGAAGTCGGCGATACAAGTAAGTGGGTATATAAAGACAATGAGGTTCAAGCTATAGAGTATAGTATAGGCATGAGTGATCATCTGTCTGAAAAGGTCCAGGACAAAGATTGTAGAGAGAGCGACTAGCAACTTTTTATTGCATTCCCCAATCTATAACAAAAACGTCCAACATTGTCAATGACCAGCACGTCTGGATCTGGGACATGCTGGGGTCAAGTAGGGTCGAAGGTCGAAAGAAACTGCTAGAAATAAAGCTATTCCAAGCTCTATATGCCTCAGACGAATATGTTGAGTTTCGAATCGAGAAGAACACAACACTTCCAGCCTTGGGGAGGCATGTCCTTTGATAATCGTGAAGCTGTATATATAAAATATGATTGGCTGGATTGAAAAAGTGGAGAATGCTAGTGGTAATTTGGGCCAATAAGAGCGTTATTTACCAGCCATCGGCGAGAAGGCGGGACCCACTTAGGGCTGGGGATGAGGGTTTAGGAATGTCTGCCACTTGCTGGCACCGCGCACCGCACACTCCTTATGTACCTCAGGACGCAGTACATTGTCCAGCTGACGGTATACTTGAGCCAGTGAAAGCAATCAATGCTATGAAGGAGTTTATTTACGTGACTTGGAAGCTTGCTAAGCTCTACATACGTATAGACGGAAGGAAACAAGTAATAATCAATTATGGCCAAATCAAGACTAGACAACAACCCCTCCATGAATCATTTTTCATAGTGATCAGTGGACAGAATGGTAGAAATGAAAAACGAAGAGAAGGCTTTTATTAATCTAATTTTCACGCTTCGACCTCAACCTCCGCGCCTCCATTAACGGCCGTCTCAGCCTCTCCATTCTCGCCATCAATATCAATCAGAGATTCCGAGGATGGCGGTTCAGGTGGTCCTTCCTTCTCAAGGCGTAGATATTCGTCCCATTCGGGGAAGAGATCATCATCAGCTTCAACGCCCTCAACGCCGGGGGGCATACCTATCAAACGAGCAACCTTGGCTTTACCGGATTGCTCCAACGATTCTTTCCACTTCAGGACCAACTTAGGCGCTTTTGATGGCTTGTAGGTTTGCGCGAATAGAACGGCTTCCGCCATACGGTTGGTTGAGACTAGAAGGTCAATGCAGGCGTCGATGTCGCCGATGGTCCAAAGGGCAGAGAAGGCGACATTGTGTAGTCCGGCGATTGAGGCTTGTTCGGCGAGGGAGCGGAGTCCATCTGTGTTGCGGCTGGAGGTGTAGAGAAGGAGCAGTGAACCGAGGTCCTTGGCATGAGTGAAGCATTCTTGGGCAAGGCTCAAGTCCCAGGCGGTCAGAGCTGCATCGCCGACGGTCTTCCATTTGTGCTCAACATCGGCTTCGCGAGCGAGTTCGACGGCAATGTCAAGGCGGCCGAGGGAAAGAGCAAGGTCAAAGCGGTGCTCGGAGTCAGGTGAGACTTCGAGGGCGAGCTCCTTAAATCCTTGACCTTCCAAGAAGCGAGCGATCTTGTTCATTTGATCGCGGGGGATATCTGCGAGTAGTTCGGCAGCAGAGTCCATATCACCTCGGAGAACCAAAGTCTGGTACTCCACCACTGAGAGCGACAGAGCAAAAGACACGATTTCAACATCCTTATCGGCAAGGTAGATACGTCCATCACGAGGTAAGTAGCCAAGAATGTACATGGCCTGATCGAAATGTGAGATGGTGTATGTTTGGTCACCGACCAAGTAATTCAAGCGGTTTGCTGAGTTTGTGTAAATGAAACAATCGCCAACCCATTCACCTGTTCGGACAGTTTCGCTAATGTCAGTAACGACCTCGAAGGCAGACTCGACACCATCTTCGTCGGCTTCTCCTGCATTCAGGCCATTGACGTAGTTCTCTCTTGAGAAGCGAAGAATATAGCAGGTATCCTCGCAGGCAAGAGCTACGAGCTCGCCCGATTCAGACCAGTAAACCTGTAGTCATTAGTTTCATATTCATGAGAATGTTTGGCGGACGCTTACCTCGCGCGGCTCAACCTCAATACGGCGAACTAGGTTGCCGGTCTCCCAGTCAAACAAACCAATGCCTCCCTGACCCTTGACACCTAGAAGAACACCACCGGAAAGACCCTCGGCCTGGAAACCGACATCCAGTCCTTCCTTCTGTTCCTTGAAGTTCTTGAAAATCTTGACGCTCGTCGCCGACTCCCGAATAGCATAATCGTTACTGTTGTCCCTAGAGCCCCAAGCAAAGTCTAAAGCTTGACCAAAGGCCTTGTTGCGCCATGCAAGCGCTGTGTAGATAATATATTCACCGTCACCGCACACGGATACGAAACGGCCATTTGGAGAATGAGCAAGGGTCTGGGGGTAGATCTCGCATGAGCCTAAATCCTTGGTAGGCAAAGCGAGAGGTGCGCCATCCTTCAAATCATCACCCCTGATGACTGTCGAGACGACCTCGGTGTGTCGTGAATAAATGACCTTTCCAGAACCATCCATAGAAACAGCCGGCTCCTCTCTACCCATTTTAACGACAACAGCACCATCATCGAAACCCATTGCAATACCCTGCCGACCTCTTTGGTAGCTAACACACCATGCCCGCTCAAGTCCATAATTGAGCGATTGTTCTAATCTGTATGTGTTGGCGTGCCAAACTTTGACTGTGCCATCTTCTGATCCAGAAATAATAACGGGGAGCTCAGGGTGGTAGCACGCAAAAGAAACGTTGCTGGTATGTCCTTCTAAGGTCGCGATCAATGCTTTCGTGGTGTAGTCCCATATTTTAACAGTCTTGTCATCGGAAGTCGTTAAAAGGTACGGCTTATCAGCTTGCCCATAATAATCGACGCTGTTCACACCTTTCGTTTCTAATTGTTTGTCAGTTTTGGTAAGCAGCTTCTAACAAAACGCAATGTGCATACCGTGAGCTTCAAGAGTGTAATTTGCATGTCCTGAGCCAAGATTCCAGATCTTGACTGTCCGATCTAAACAAGCAGATGCAAATGTGTTTGTGTCCTTGGGATTGATAGCAAGTCCCATAACATAGTGGCTATGGCCCTCAAAGACCTGCACACATTTCCAACCTTTATCCCAATCCCACAGTCTGATGGTCATATCATCTGAAGCCGTAAGGACGAATGGCTGAGTAGGGTGAACGACGATCGATCGGATATAGTCAGGATGAGCTTCGAATGATGTGATTTTTTCTGATGTGTTATAGTTGTAAACTCGCAATTGGAAATCATCGCTACCGCAGACAATCCAGTTCTTGCGAGCGATGAAACGACCAGCGCGGACGGGTACATCGGTGAGTTCAAATGTTTTGATAATTGACTGGAAGGATATAAATCGTTAGTCTTCTTTATATGGTCTAGGCGAAGTATCGGGGGCAAAGGGTCATACCTGAGTTTCGTACGACCAGATGTAGACGTGGCCTGAAATGATCAGCATCAAATCCAATAGCTTCCTTCCCTCAAGAACAGGTCTTACCGCTATAGAGCGTCGTCAAAATCTGTAGATGTGTTAGACAGCGCTTAATCGTAGATAGGGGGCAAACTTACCCATGGCTCTGTCGGATGGAAGTCGATACCCTTTACTCGCTCGGAGCGAGCAAAAAGTTGTCTCTGTGAGAGCAATTGGTTAGCTAGCTAATTTCCTTAGATGAGACTTTCTGTATATGCAAGTCTCCAACGCTTCATATGCGGCCTAGACAAATTGTCGTGAACTGAACGCACCTTAATATCGAGCCGCATGTTGCTTGTTTGTTTGAGGGGTGTGGATGTGCCCGTGAGGACGGGCTCGGCTAGAGCGAAATAGGCACCACGAGATATAACTAGTCGTAGTAAATCTATAACAGCGAATATCTGAATTCGTGGGTATCGCAACACTGACAGGCAATAGCGTTGCGGAGCTTTTGTTGTATGCGGTGCGGTTTTGATGTGAGCGCGGAGTCATTAATGTGTCCAGTTCGGAGTGGGCTGTCCAAAAGGAGCTTAGTGTGTCCACCGATGGGCTCGCCGAGTCGCTCATAAAATGTAGGCAGTGTAGATAGTCATTAAATGAATACAATGGATTCTTGCCTATAGCTTTCAATTACATAAAGAATAATAAAATGAAAACCGCCTATGATTCTACCAAGTCAAAAAGTGTCAACAGTCGGAATTCATGCTGTCACAATCATTGAAGACCAGAAAGGCATGGAATTGATCTCTAAAAAAATAAAAGCTTATAAATACATCTATACTCGACCTGTAATGTGATCATGGCTTTCCAGGAGTATGTGTGTCGCGAGAGAAATATGTCCATTGACCGGGCTTGGGTTTTTCAGCAAGCTCCTCCCATCTACAAGTTAATTAGCGACGGCGAAGACATATTCGAGAGAATCGATAACTCACACTTGGGCCTTAGCTAACTCATCTACGAGTTTAAGCTCGCCTTCGGCAACTTGGATAACTTCCTCAATGAGACCGGCACCGATTTTGTTTTCAATTGCCGCAATTCTGTGATATATTAGTTCAATACGCTAGAAGTCAACCGACCTTCTATCATAACTTACTGTTCAGCCTCCAATGCAGGCTCACTCTCCCAATTGATAGACTCCTCGTGAAAATCTGAAGCGCTTTCAGGCTTGCTAGCATCTTCGATAATTTCCTCCCATTGAGCGACCTCTTCCGGTGTCCTCAAAGGTCCTTCGGTGATAGGACCAACTGCTCCATCCCACTCTTTTGCCTTGGTACCGCCGTGGATATCATCCTGTTGGATTCCTGCGAAGGTACCATTTGCCAAACGAGCTTTTGCGAACTGTTCGGGGTTCTCGGCTACAACTTTCTTAACGCGCTGGAGCCATTCGTCGAAACCGGGGGGCTTGGAGGACTCGACAATCTGAAGGCGGTGGCGAGTGAGAGCTTCTACAGACTGGCGATAAGCTGAAGACTCTGGAAATTGCTTGAGCTTCTCAAGTGTCTGGGTATAAAGGAAGATGAGAGTCGAACGAGGACTGGGATGTGTGACGAGGCCGGTCAGACCGGTGGGAGCAAAAGGCTCCAAATACCGGCCTGGCTTGACATTGGCGAGCAATCTGAGAGCTTGTCTCATTTCGAAAGACGCAATTGAGCAGCAGATATGAATTGGTGTCAATTCTGCAGCTAAGAAGCGCAATTGTAGTCGCTTGTCGTCGTTGACGGAAGTCGGTGCAGCCGGAGCGGATAAACTAGAGCGACTTTGGCGCCACGCCTAAAAGGGACAGATCGCCCGTCCTCCAAGTTTCCAGGAGTGCCACCTCCGTTGTTGGCCCAGACTGTACAGCATCCTGCCACCCATCTTGGACGTTCCTGGTCACGGACTACGGCCTGTGGAATGATTTGATCAAACTATACAACTTCCTATACCCTTCGTTCCGATCATTCTCGCCTTGCGTACACCGAGTCCTCGGCGTTAATCCTTATCAATGTGCCGATTTTGACAGCTTGCCTGAAACGCCGATGTACTGAGCACCTGGACGATCCTTTTCTTTCAGGAAGATTTCCTTTCAGTCACTCGTTTGTGACGCCGCCATCATGAAGGCGTCTTTGTTGGTGTGGTCGCTCTTTTCACTCGCTGTAGCTCCCTCCCTAGCTACGAACCTCGACAAGAGACAAAAGGAAACGGACGAGGTTGGAGATGGGCCTACCACTACAGTCTTCAATGGAATCGACGTCCCGCCACAGATGGAATTAAATCCAGAAAATTTCAAGACCACTATCGCAGATGGGTACTGGTATGTTTCCAGTCCTTGTGTCAAAATCTTTCGATTTACTTTAGCATCACTGAAATGCCTAACAATGGATCAATAGGTTTGTTAAGCATTACTCGCCATCCTGTCCACACTGCAAAGCTATCGCGCCTACATGGCAAACATTATATGAATTCTACTATGTAAGTAGCCTTCGAGATGTACTCTTCGCGCTCGAGACTGACGTGTCCCAGACCTCCGATCCTCTTTCATCCTCCTCCGCCAAATCACCAGATGCCAAATCCTCATTAAACTCGTTTACCGGATACTATGATTTTCATTTTGCAGAGATGAACTGCCAGGCCTACGCAGATCTATGCTCGCACCTGAACATCAGGAATTTCCCTACCTTTTCTCTATACCATGATGGTGAACTGGTAGAGCAATACGCCGAAAAGAAGGATATGCAGAATTTGAGCAATTTCATCGAAGAAAGATTGGAGCAAATACGACCTGGATCTCGTCCTGCTGGTGGTGTGAAGCTGCCTGAACCCGGAGCGCATAGTGTTGATGTCACTGAAGAACCAGACGTGCCCCAAGCAAAGGACAAAGATCCCGCTGCTGGCGCCAAAGCAGCTGAGAACCATAATGAGAAAGTGTCCCAGTTGACCGAGGAAGCCGATAAAAAGGAGTCAACCCCCCCTCCCAAGACTTCTAAGACAACCGAGGAGATTAAATATAACCCTCAAGGGACTTCTGTTCCACTGACAGCTGAGAGCTTCCAGAAGTTTGTCACACGAACGCGCGATCCTTGGTTCGTCAAGTTTTATGCTCCGTGGTGTCATCATTGCCAAGCTCTAGCGCCTCCATGGCTGACAATGGCCAAAGAGATGAAGGGCAAGCTCAATGTTGGCGAAGTCAACTGTGACGTCGAAAAACGACTCTGCAAAGACGCCGGCATCAAAGGGTACCCCACCATGTTCTTTTTCAAAGGAGGAGAGAAGGTAGAATATGAAGGCCTTCGCGGAGTGGGCGATTTGATTAGCTACGCTCAGACAGCAGTAGACACTGCCGCTGGTGTCAAGTATGTTGATGCATCGACGTTCAAGGAAATGGAGGAAGCTGGCGACGTCATCTTCCTTTATTTCTTCGACAAAGCAACCACTACCGAGGACTTTGCAGCGCTGGAGCAATTGGCTCTTCCTTTGGTCGGACATGCTCGACTCGTCAAAACCGACAGCGAAATCCTTGCAGACAGATTCAAGATTTCCACGTTCCCTCGCTTACTCGTCGTTAGAGACGGGCGGCCAACATATTTTAATGCTTTGGCTCCGTATGACATGAGAGATAATCCTCGAGTCTTGGAGTGGATGCGCAGCCACTGGCTGCCAATTGTACCGGAGCTGACAGCATCCAATGCAAAGCAGATTATGCAGAACAAATATGTGGTACTTGGTATCCTCAGCCACAAGCGATCTGATGAGTTCCGACTGGGTCAGGCCGAATTGAAAAATGCTGCTTTGGAATGGATGGATAAACAAACGCAGTTGTTCCGTCTGGAGAGACAGGAACTCCGAGACTCCAAACAGTTGCGCATCGAAGAGGCCGAGGATCGTGATGACCAGCGAGCTCTCCGCGCTGCCAAGAGCATGCGCATCAACATTCAAGAGGAAGATAAAAAACAAGTCGCTTTTGCCTGGGTGGACGGTGATTTCTGGGACCGCTGGTTGCGTACTACCTACGGAATTGATGTGAAGGACGGTGAGCGCGTTATCATCAATGATGAAGATGTAAGTGATCTTTAGCTCCACTATACGGAACGCCTCTTTACTGATGTGTACATAGAACCGACGATACTGGGACTCCACCAGCAGCGGCGCTAAAATCATGCCATCCCGGACATCAATCCTCGAGACCATTCCCTTGGTCATCAGCGACCCACCAAAGCTCCGATCCAAATCTACAATCGGATTTTTCGAAGCCACATTTTTCCATACTCGGTCCTTTATTACCAATCATCCTATATGGTCAGCCATCATTCTCGTCATCAGCTCCGTCGCCGCCTTTGTCGTACACCGCAAGAGACTTCTGCGACGAGGAGCGTCAGGATATGGAGGTAATGCCGGTGGCGGCATACTCGGGTATGGAAGTGGTACTGGCGGTAATGGTGGCGGTGGTTTCTTCCGTCTTGACGGTAAAGAAGGATTATTGAATGGAGGGTCGGCTGGCAAGGTAGACTGATTAATGACGAATCATACATGGTGTTTTCTGCTTTTTTTTATATATTCTGTAACTTGTCTATTTTACAATAAGGTTTCTTTGTGTACTATTGGGTTTTGGTTGCTTTCTTTGCGCTGAGGCATTTCTGATTATATTGAATATTGAGATGTACCTTCTTCCTTCTTAGTCATGTATGCGATGAATCATTATGTCTCCTCTACTGACGGAGTGTATTGGATATCTTCTACCTTATCATTGGATATACAAAGAGCTGAAAGAGAATATGGCAATTGCAACGATAATGGATTATGATGGTATCAAATATTATTTATATACAGGAAAACTTTCTCACTTGGATGTATTGCACCCTCACCTTGTACTTATAGTACTTATAAACAGCATCTGATGCCGGGAAATCTCATGCTGCCACATCTTTACTATCAACACCATCCTTGGAGACATTAGGAGGAGTATCGTAGTCTTTATCCCCCTCATCCTGAAGAGGGACACCCGCAACATCCTGAACCCCATACAGGGAATGCTCAACATTGACCTTGGGACCCTTGAACCACTTCTTCGCATCAATCACCCACCAAATCGAAACCGCCAACATGGGCGCTCCGTACACCAAACATGTCCAATTCATCAAGTCAGCTGTCAGATCACTACCCGTCACACTTGGCAGGCATAGAATGGGTAACATGAGCAACACAAACATTGCGCCTGTAGCGCCAATAGGCTTGCTCATTTTACCCAAATTCCAAGGGCCAGGCTTGAACCTATCGCCCACTATAAACACGCGGATTGCGATGGGGATTGCGAAGGCAATGAATTGAGCGATTGCGCCGATACTGAACAAGGCGCCGATTGCGACTGAGCCGCCGAAAATCAGCAGACACATTAAGATGCCGAGGACGCCGTTGAGGATGACTGCGTTGATGGGTGTTTGCGAGTGCGGGTTTACCTGTTTCCACACGCCGGAGAATGGGAAGCAGTCGTCGCGGGCGTAGGCATATGTCACTCGAGAGGCGGCGATCATGCATCCTTGGCCCATGGAGAAGCCGCAGACGATGGTCAGTGACAGGATCGCCATGGCTGTCTTTTGTGGCAGGACTTGTAGCAGATATGAGGCCCATGGTTGGCCGAGGTCAGAGCTCATGACGGAGTCGATGTCGGTCACAGTATAGGCGACGACGAGTTGTAAGAACCAGCCCATCAGACCGCCGACTGCAGATGTCATTGTGATGGCTCGTGGGGACGCGATGTTGGCATTGGAGCATTCCTCAGACAAATGAAAGGGGGAATCGTAGCCCGACATGGTCCAGATGACGCCTACAAATGACATGAGAATGGCAACACCGTCTGGATAATCAGTGCCATTGTAGATTGTGCCCCAGACCTCGGCCGAGGATGTGAATTTCGGGTGGTTACTAGTTGCTGCTGGAATTGTGATGATTGTGACGACGAGAGCGATGATGTTAAATGTCGATCCCCATGAGTTAAATGTTGCGATCCATTTAGTGGGCATGCTGCTGATGACGGTATGGATGATGAGAATGAACACGGTGAGCAGATACGTCTGCCAATTTGTAGGGACGTAATCCGGGTTCGCGATACTGCCTGCAGCGAGAATCATAGCGGCCAATGCATAGTCGACCGATGGAGCAGCTGTCACTTGTCCAATCCAGTTTGACCAGCCTGTTATCCAGGCTGCGAAGGGGCCATAACCGGGAGGTGCGAGAACAGCTGCTGCATAGTATAGACCTCCACTATAGGAGCACAAAATTAGATTGAGACTAGCACTCCTCCAAAAGATAGAGTGACACGACATACCTCGTCGGCATAGCAGAACACAGCTCCGCCATGGCCATAGCGACACATTGAATGAAAACCATGGCAATCAGCCAACCCCAAACCATACCACCGGTACCCGCGTACCCCATGCCATAGTACAATGTACTCGCAAAGGACGGCAAAAGTCCCAACACGGCAAAACTGACACAGAAAGTTGTCCACAAGGAGAACTCGCGCTTGAATTCCTGCTTGTAACCCAATGCTACCAGGACAGCTTCGTCAGAGGTCAAGGCATGATCGGTTATGGGCACGTCGCCGTCGGGGAGAATTGATGTGACTTGTGCATGATCAATGTCGCGATAGGCTTTTGGTGGTTTTGATTCTTCGGTAGCTGCCATATTATATTTGCGCTCATTTGCTGATCTTTTCTCTCAAAAGAAATAAGATCGAGCACAGTCCACGGTTAGAAATGTGAGGCTTCCAGAGGTCGCATATATCGAACAACGGCTTGCGACGATGTCAGTATAGTATATAGCGCCCGTAATCGACGATTCATTTCACTTTATAAACAAGTGAGTAATGATAGCCATCAGCCACCTCATCAAGTATATCTCGATGGCCTCCGCAACGCTAGTATGCGTCGGGAATGTTCATGCGAGCAGACATCCTAAATGAAAGCCATCAGAGATAAGGCTTTCAAGCTAGCTTCGGGATTTAACTAAGGCCTAGTGTTGGGGTATGTCAAGGCGCAACCCCATGCATGCATGGCATACGGAGGTAGCTGAGATACGACGGGGAGATCTTGGTCTTGGTTGGATAGACTAAAGAACCCTCCATGGTTGGTTCGATTGGTTGATACATGGGCTGGCGTACCACGAGGGTCTAACATGTTATCGCTACGTACTTGGAGCATAGCGCATCTCGTCTGGAACTTGATTCGAGAAACAAAGCAATGCTAACTCGTAATGGGCAGCTCAGAAAGTGTACTTCCGAAGTTCCGCCAGGTGTAGCATACTTCTCCACTGATAAAGAGAGTTCTTATCTGCCCTAACGAATGTCCACAGATAAGCCGCCAAGGAGCCACTCTGACCTCCCTACGAGGCGCAAATCAGAGCTCAGTGACACGGTTGAAGTTTCCCTCATAGGTTAAGTGTGCATGGTCCGATCAATGACCAAAAGGGGCTACTGGGTTTTACGTCCAGACTAGGCGTCAATGCGCCTAGTTGGTTGATATAGATCGTGCCACCATGTGGCATGGATCCTTGCAGCACTCGAAGTGTCTAGGTAGATGTTATTTAGTGGACGTATCTATACAGTTCGGCGATATAGACCAATGATCGCACACAAAGGAAATAGGCGGTTGATGTTCTATATGCTAGTATCAAGGATTGTTTTGTATTCTACAGAAGCAGAGCCATCTTGGTAATCGGATCCCTTGCAATCTGCTCACGCGCTTGTCTTCCGTCAGTTGGCGGTATAATTCGATTAGAAAGGACGATGCGCTTAGAAGGGCTATTCCATGGTTAGCAAAGATCCGACTGAGACAAGAGCGCGCCTTGTTAAGTGAACTTACGCTGTCCTCAGGAGGAATGGTACGGTCCAAGTACTTGTCGAAAAAAGGAAGCTTCTGGAGGATATCTTTCCTGACACGAGGAACTTCACCGAAGAAGAAGACGGCGAAAAGACCGGCGGCAACACCAAATCCTCCGGCAATACTGCCACTATAACCAGTATCGATCAGCAGTTGCCGATTTCAAAGATGTCGAACTATTCAGTATAAACTTACGCCTTGGTGAGCTTAGGAAGGGTTATGCCGTGCCAGTGGGTAGCAATGGAGTATCTGTAAGTGATGTCAACGTCAGTCCCGCTCGCACATGCAATCGCCACGTCGTTTCCTGTTCGGATCAAGCATCCCCGATTTATTACTTCAAGCACCTAGGCCCCATTCGTACGCTTTTGCCGTATCCGATTCAAGAGACGTGGCGGGTGACTGGTCGGTGTACTCACTGAGGTCCGTAAGGAGATCGGTACGGAGGGCTGTATGAAGCTCTCTTGAGCAAGTTTTGAGAGAGGGGGGAGTTGTAGACAGGCTGTACCAAGACATGAAATTAGCATTGTAGCTAGTCGATTGCAAGCCTCCAATTCCTTTCCAAATTGTGACTATGCCGCGGACTGTCAAGGCATTCGATGCTGTCATCAACCGAGCTTGCCGGTGAGCAACACTCTCATTGCCGCTTGGCAATCGCATTGGCAATTTACCTCGTAACCTCTAAGGGATGTAACGTACCATTTTGACGTTCTTGAACGACAATTGACGATATCAAAAGTGGTCTGGAAAGCGAAAGAGTCTTGAAGTGCCGTCGAACGAAAACCGGAACTCCATCACGGAATCGCGGGTGAACCAGTGGGCTATTCCACTTTGAGAATAGCCATTGCTTATTACATCACGTGATCTGACAGGCAGACAATGTTCTAAGAAGCTGATGAAATTCGTCAACATCGATCAATCAATTTCTCAGTCATTAGATCATGATAGCTGGAAGCCAGGTACAATCACTTACTTGGTTTATCAAATTCTCCAACAACCAAGGCAACAATTCAATGCCACAAAGTCCAAGATGTCAACAAAGCAAGCCTCCTTGCGACGCCGTTTAGCCTGCGATCGTTGTCATTCATTCAAACTGAAATGTCCAAGATCGGCTCTGAATAACGATGATGACTGTGCCAGATGTCTCAAAGCAGGTGTCAGTTGTTCATACAGTCTCTCAATGCGCGGTCAAGTTCGCCCAAGACGTCCGCCGACGGTGACTACGTCAAGTAGTGTAAACCCTGTTAATAGTCTCAATAATGGAATTGACAGCGACATTTCGATGTCGAATTTCAATGCAAACGGTATCTTTAATTGATTCTGTCACGGGTAGAATGACTAACAGTTAGTAGATAACATGTTTGATAGTACGAACTTGGCCTGGACTACTCCTGAAAACAACTTTTGGATTGATAGCTTTGATCCAGTATCGCAAATTCAGCCTCTAGTAATAGATGAACATGCCAATATCAGTGCAGGCAGTGAAGTCACCTCTGGAAAAAGACATGCGGACACCAGACATGATAATAACCTTAAGGACGATGGGATCCGTGTACTAGAACACGAACTAGCACCGAGACCCAAAAAATCTACTCATTACCTAGGCATCGAGGTGCCGGACACACTACAGTCACCGGATGTCTTCCTGCAACTGACTAGCATGTCAGTAACTTTGGAATCCCTAGCACGACAACTGCCGTCTTTCGCCGTTCACAAACAAGCATTGAATTCCCAGTCCACACAGCCAGATACCTCTGATCAAATTGGAGATATTGTTTCCGACGACGAGGTCAATTTCAGTGTGAGCAAAGCTTACGCCTTGACGCACCAGCTAGCCGATATCTACATACCACTAATTGAGCAGACACGGCAACGAAAGGGACTCAGTGGCGACGGCATTCGTGGTCCAGCAGGCAGGTCAATGGAGTTCGTCGATTTTTCATTGCTGTGGCTTCTATTTTCATGCCATAACCGCCTAATAGATCTATGGCATGCGATGTTGATCCACGCCAAGATGGTCCACGATACTTCAGATGTATTTGGGTCGCATAAAGCGCGATGTGCTCGCTTCAAGATGGGTCCTTATGAGCCCTCGTCTTCATCTACTGTTGTTGCCATGGAGATTATTGTGCTACAAGAACTTGCGATGCATCTTGCAACCAGGCTGCATAATCTTATTAAAGTCATACAGCTTGATGACAGTGCCGATGGTTCTTCTAACACTACAGAAGCTAATTTGCAGAATCTCAGAGGGACTATCTTGGCGGCAAGAGCCCTCCACGGACGAGCCTTGGCCATGTGCACGGAGATAGCTCAGCGAAAGACTATATTGGAAGACTCGATTGCCGAAAAGGCTTCCATTAAAATTGGGTGACCTTGAGGTTTCAACGGATAACACCAAGACATCATCATCGTAGCCATCAGTGCGGGGATATCAACGAGGCTTTCCAACGGCAGACTTGTGATTGGAGGATCATCAATAACATCCCACACTATAATCCAGTCACTGCACAGTCATCGATCACCTGCACCAGCGTGACTTGACTAAGATACTCGGGTCAGCGCCTAGCACAGTCTGGACCGATTCATTCCGGGTCTGTTTCGCGGCCTGTATAGTGAGTGGAAGTGCTTCTCGTGGCTCGGGTTACCGGATGAGTCTAAGCACGCTGTATACATGCACTTCTAGAAGCATCACTGCAGATGACTGACAACCCAACCTATAGACGGTTGACATGTAATAAAATATCTGCTAAGGCCAGGGCACCGCTAGAAATAAATGATATCAAAATAAGGGGAAAAGAAAAAAATCGAAATGGTATAAAGTAGTCGACGTCATTGCCATCTTCCAAGTTCCCCATAGCGAGCCCCCACAGCCCAATGCTCAGCGGGAGACTTCGGGATTTCGCCTCAATCGTTCGCCTATCAGACATCCTCTATTATCTACCAGTCAACTGTCAACCGCCAACGCACTTGACACGGCCTTGGTTTCTTGTTTTTGAAGCCTCGGTCTGGCTCTCATTATAAACACAACTACACCAATTTCATAGAAACAGGTGTCACGACTACATCGCCTGGCGCGGTTCACCCTACCATCTACGACACCTAGTCGACTTTGACCAAAATAGTTGTACATCAGCGCAGCGAAGTATCGAATGTCACACTCCGACTCCTCCAAAATGTCGACGAATCGCCCATTCCTGGCGAATTTCCTTGCCGCATTCAGAGCACAATCAGCCTTCAAGGCACCCTCAGCGGCTGGTTCGCAGACTTCGTCACAGATAACCTCCGGTGCGCGAGCGATAGCCACCAAGGCGACCTCACCGTCGTCGACGTCTACTCCTCCACCATCATCCTCATCACAGAATACAGCCACATCAGCAACGCCGCCGACAACAACGACGTCTACACAAACCCAACATCACCATCACCCGCATCATCGATCACATCACCATCATCATCACAGGCCTTCACCGTCCACAACACGCCCGCAATCACACAGCCGGCCCTCGGCAACAACTCCGACTACAACCACAGCAGAAAGCACATCACCCACATCAACCTCGCCAACCTCCGGCCCCATACCAATCGTGTACAACCACGACCGTCGACGTCGTGGCAGCGATAGCTCAAGCGGATCGGGCGGGTTCCGAGACGCTTTGGGCCATGAGAAATGGTATATAGGCGGGAGGAGCGCGACGGGTGAAGAGCGGTTTTACCGGCTAGGCATGGTGACCAAGGCTGGTGGACGGATAGGGGCGACTGCCAGAGTTGGGAGTGTGGATCAACTTAGTTTGTGAAGATGACGAAGGAAAATCCAAAAGCTACGAAGTGCCGCGACTATTCGAATACACCGACTCGGAGTCTTTACTCAAAAACACCTCCACCATATACCCGCCTGTCTAAGACGGCAACCACGATGACTACATTATCATCGTCTCTCCGATTGTTTCTACTGGTCTATTGTTGGTCGGCGTTGGGTTATACGTGATGATAAAGCATCATTAAAGAAGAAAATAATTCATGTATTCAAAATATAGTCTTTGCAGTCAATAAATATGATAGCACATGAAAGACTACAAACTGTGAACATCAGTCCACTATCTGGCTGCTGGGCTTGGGTGACATTAAGACTCATTTCCATACGGGTCCATTAATTTGCTTCCTACTGCCTGTGTTGTTGGCTCCAGACACATAGTATGAGACTTGACCGTAATCAATTCTGTGAAGACCTCTTTTTCAACTGCTTGATTGTATTGCTGCTCTTGATCAGCAACAATTTCTTCCTCGGTTTCTCCCGTCTCATCAAATCACCAAGTGCCCTGTCGAATCCCGGATCCTCGCTGGATGCGAATTTGGCCATGTTGCTGTAGTTGGCGGTAACGCCCAAGGCTTTTCACCTGCAAAGGTGGCGGACCCAAATCTCTCCAATAGCATTTTCTCATGGAAGCAAATCACCTCGATAGGCCTACCATTCTTGCGTTGCCTGTGTTCGCGTAAATCGCGGATCATCGACAAGAACTCGATCTGGGTTGCCTCAAGCAGTGGCCATTCGGTTCTAGGACTCTCAATAGCGATGTATTGGTGGGACTTGAACAGGCCGATGCATTCGGCTGAAATTCTGGCCCAGCTTGCCATCCATGAGCCATCGTGTGGAGTGCCCAGGAAAATAATACCTTTGGTATATTCGAATATACCCTTGAGATCCGCGCCGGGGTTGTTTCGTGACTGCAAGAGTGCTCGGCCTCCCATACCATGGGCTACGAAGACCAGGGCCGAGTCGATGCCTTGGTGGGAGCTCTTTTGTTTGTCACATCATTAATCAGACCGGTAGCATGATCAATCAAGCGATTTCGGCTAGCGACTCGCTGGCCTAGCACATAAGCATCGGAGCCAAAGGTGAGAATGCGAGCTGACCTGAGCTCGGGAGCGAGGAGGGTTCTAGCCATGGACTGATTGCCCTTCGGCCGTCCAGGTCTGTACATGTTCCCGGCTAGGCCGTGAGTGAAACACATGTCGACTGGCATCAGGAGCGGCCGAAGCGCTCGTTGAAAGGAGACAGGCTTTGGGACTGAAGCACCGTATGAAGGTGGTTCAGCCATATTTTAAATCCTTTGGGAGTCCAGCAGGGAGGAGACGTCGCAGAAAGGTATCACGAGCAAGCTTGAATTATCGAGAAGATCCAGGAATCGCCTACTCTCATTAATAGCTTCCCCTAAATGCTCTGGAGGGGTTGACTTACTTTGCTCTTTGTATATCTTACAGAGGAAAAACTCAATTTCATGAAATGCCCGAGAGATGTCGTTTACCGAGTCAAGGAAATCTGGAAGATACTAGCAACAGTACGAGACAAAGTATATCTCTTCTTAACGCCGGCACAGCTTGTACTATCTTCTATGAGTTCGTTGGAAATTGATGACATGATGTGATTGAGCACAGCTTGATTTGAAAATATGAAATGATGTTGGTATTATCAATGGTTGATCTCAACTGACTGTCCGTGGTTCATTTGACTTATGGAGGAATCCTTTGAGCGTCGCTGTACCTAGCTTTTTTTTGGCAAACTACACATTGCAAGTATGGAGCAAACCTTTGTATGGTAGGTCGTCTGCCAGTCATCGTCTCTTGCCGCTGCAATTTGCCTTTTAGGCTACAAATCAGCAAATGTTCCATCAATTCAACCTACAATACCATCTCTCATATAGTACTTGTTTATTTGATGCTTAACTACACAACAAATGGCGCTAGACAGGCTGTACCGAAGCAGATCGGACCCAGACATCGCCGTGGGCCTTCTATTGACCATCCACTCAATGCAGGGAGTGGCTACCAGATCAATGGTCATGTCTATGGAGGCAAGAACACATTACACTCTTCTTGCGCGGTTGTGGTTCTCCTTGAAGAACAATACTTGGCTTCTACCGGAGCTTTCCCTTTCAACTTCTTGACGACTATCAACGTGGAAAGACAAGCTGTCAATATTGGAGGTCTTTTCCAGACGTCAACACTCCTCCAGAGGCCACCAGATGAGAGCCGACAATGGATACTTCTCAGCTAGCGCATGACATTCAGTTTGCACTTGAAGAATGACACAGGTTTCCCGGCGAAAAGCTGCCTTCTGCTTTTCTTCTCGATATTATCCGCTTCTGTTGGTGAGCGATGCTAGTCAGATCTGTGTCGAGCAACATATCAAGTGGTTTGGTGGATCTGCTTGCCAAAAGGTGACTGACCTGAAGGAACTACCTTGGGCCATGTTCATCGAGGCCAGTCCAGCGTCAAGTTTGAGTGAATGTCAAGTGCTCGCGATTTCCTGTGATTGCTTCGGTGAATGTGTTTACAACGTCATGGAAAGAAAATTCAAGATTTGAGCCATGGGCTCGTCGAGATTCTTGGGCCGGAAGACAATCATGATGTACGATTCATCCATCAGTCCGTCCAAGACTTTTGTCTCAAGAATGCCTTGCTGAGACTGTACAGGAGTATATCGCTTCCTACCATCAGAAACCGCAACCAGCTAGTTGCAAAGCGCAATACTCAATGGACGAGACTTTTGTCAGTTACTGCAATATGGCGGTATTTGTTAGAGTGGAGTGACAAGGATGCCAATAAGGGTAGCTCGTCTATCGATCAGACTCTCTCAAAACAAAATTTCCTTTTTTGAATATGCAGCGACTCTATCAAATGCGCAGATAAATCGGGGTGCCTTTGCATATGCACTTCGGAAAGAGAAACTTGATCTGTATGCTGTATACTCGCATTATGCCGAAACAGCGAGTCGACATGTCATGGCGCAAACTACTGGAAGAACTCTGGAATACAATACTCTAGATGCAGTGCATTAATAATCACTCCAATTTGAGATTATCGCAGTCAAATAACTTACGTATCTAGCATGGAGCGAATAACAAAAGCCCACATCCCGCATCAATGACCCGTACGGAGATGGAGGTAGGGTTCGGCACAGCACGTGGGAGTAAATACTATAGCATGGAGTGGAACAACAGGCTCCTCTTTTACTTCTTAAGGACAAGGCTCGATGGAGCCCTATACCATCTCGTCTTAATCAAGGTTATGGAGTCGTCGTACAGACCCCAGAGGAAATGGGGTAGGGTACTCCACCACACCCCCTCCCCTCCGGAGAATATCGAGTTAAGTATCCATACGTGAGTGGATGTTATAGGTAACATGTGCACTCGGTCAGCCGTCAATGTTGGATGGATAAAGATTCCATCCTATCCCCGTCTTTCTGCAATGTAGCGAGACCAGCAATCCCGAGTCAGAAGAAGCAAGTCCCCGCGGGATGTACCTACTGTACATACACTATGTATCCATTGTGGCCCCCAAGTTTGCGGGTTTGCGGGGATCTCGAGGCCCATCCCATACGACCAGCCCGTCGTCCGTACATAAGGGAGGTTATCACTGGGGATCCAGTTTATATTTTCCGGGCGTCGGGCGTCCACGAGGATGTGGATATGTGTAGTTTATTTTCAGCCCTAGGATAGATACATGTAGATTCTACATCATTATCTACATGTATCGACATCATGTATAGCTTTCGAGACAAGACCAAATGAGTCAGTCACTTGATGATCATTCAAAGCTTACGTGAGCAATACGAAGTAACTAGTTAATTAGTTAGTTAATTAATTTAGCTAACTAGAAGTAATCAATTAACCTTTGCGAAGGGATTGCAAGTGCGACATTCTGTAACTCCCTCACCTAGGTACCGCTCTGCCGTAACTTCTGAAAGCGGAAATGCAGACGCAGCACAGGCAATGTGTGTTGGTGATGGTGACGTATTTGACTTTGGCCAGTCCGTACGAGATCTTAATAGCGAAGAATCAATTAATATCTGATTCTGTTAGAATCACGACACTCATAGTCATACCACGTATTATTTCTCTGTCGGGAATACTACGTAGTAATAATGATCGGAACGAATTCCGTTCTTCGGCAACGAAAAAAGTATCGCCGCTATAAGCCCCCTTGTCCTAGAGGAACGTCGGCCGTAGACGCAAAATTAAGTTTGAAATGAAACAGACTTTTCATTCTGGCTCTCTGTTCCATGGTACGAAACGCATTAGAGGGGCAAAGGAAAGACTTTGGAAGGAAAGACTGAAAAGTTTTGTCCCGGGACCATGGATCCGTATTTTCGTGGTCTGTAATCAATTTCCTCTCGCTTCGTTCACCGGAGATCTTATCAGTCTGACGTGGAAGCAACAAATTGTATGCCTTTGATTCGGTTGAGAAAACTCAAATCTGAAATATTCGCAGCAGCGTCGTAATCGATACGTAGTGGCGAGCTGCAAGATTGATAATCATCAATAGTCCAGCCAGGGGTGGAAGTATGCAATTCGGCAACTTTGCCGATGTCCATACAATACCATACGGGCTTTGCGGAAACCAGTTGCCGACGAGAAGCGAACACATTTCTCCGTCTCTCACTGTATTTACAGTCTACACCGTGCCGACAAAGTCAAGTAGGCGGAGATTATGCTCCTTTCAGTTGTGTGGACAAAGTCGGGTCATGATTTCTTGCCGGATACGGAAGCCGATGTAGCATGCTTTCGGCTTCGTAGACTGCTCAGTAATCAGCGGTACATGCTTGGCAGGAATCAAAGTTTGTGGACTCTCAAAAGTCGGCCGTCTATTTCGTTCTTTGTTGACGCCGCGAGTCGCAGGGGTGTATGGCATACATCCTACCGCATCTACCATTGGCGGGGCCTGATCGCCAAGCCATCCCCACCGGCTAGCCCCAAAGAGGTATCTGTATGCGTCCACATCATTCCATCGCGCCCAATCACACCGAGCGAGCAGGGGAGCCCGTTTCTGTGCTAATGTACGTAGTAGATGCGCTGATACTCGCTGCCTGTCTGAATTGATCGTCGACAGGTCATATTCTATTTTGATAGATGGGACATCCTACATCGTTGATACTAGTAGTTGATGGTTTGAGACCAAATTCCTCCTTGGTGTTCCGGTGGGTAGTGGATGAGCGGGAGGTCCACAATAGAAGCGGGAGAAGCCTCGAAAGAAGCTTGAAGCTTTGTGCTGTTCTGTTCCTTCAGTCTCCAGTGCGGGACGATGGGTCTGACTGACATCCAAGACTATCTTGATGCTGTGTACTCCGTACTATGCAGAACCAGAACTGAGGATAGTAGTATGTTCTTTGTGAATGACAACCATCGGAATGGCCGACATCGACTCATGGATGATATGATTCATCGCAATCGCGTGTCGATAGTCGATACCTGTGGACGTGGGCTTTGGCCAAGAGTGCGTATAACATATTGCGGGAAAATGGCTCAATCACATGACGCCTCTCCAGCCGCCCGGATCCGTTCTTCCTTTTTGGTACTCTGCTGTTAGCAGTAATTCTATCCTGGTCATAGTTTCACTACCCTTAGGCTGCGATGTTATGGCTATCATCATCCTCGCATATGTCAAGATACCCTGCCCTTTTGGTACGTGGGTGCATTAGTCGATTACACATGTTCAAGTTGGTTCCGCTTGCCATCATCGAGCCGATATTCTCCTGTCTATCCATCGAGCATCTATCTACATGGTCGTTGACTGCTCCGTAGCGATCTTATCGATTCTGCACAAAGTGGGACGAACGGTCCAGGAACCCGGTCCAGGAATCCACTTGTCAACGGACGAGATGGAGCTCTTTTAAGCATACTTTTGGTGTAGTTCAAACCATATGATCTTACTTCGTGCAGATGCTAGATGGCCCACATAGCCGTCGATATCAGAACGGCACCTTGATCGAATACTAGCACCGTTTCCACAAATCGACTGCTCCAGTAGTTACTATGCAATGGACCGAGAACTCTGGCTGGACACGTCGCCGAGTATTGCCTACCTCGTAGTAGTCCGTGGTAGGAAGGAAGACTGGAAAATCAGTTCATTTACTTGGACGCCTCTGATTCGCCCCGTCGCGCCAGCCACCCTGACCTGGACACTAGCCCAAGGACCAACAAAGTATATACGAACTCAAAATCAATAGCATTGACATGGCCTCACTGTCCACCAAGTAGCAGTCAGGTATTCGTGCGTGCAGTTGTCGGCCTGATATACGCTGCCGGTACATTGCGCTGTGTTCTGTTGCTCATTACGTACGTGGACGGGCGGCATGTTCCGATTGGAAGATTGTAACTTCCTTTTCCGACGGTTGGCATTCCTCCTGCCTTTTCTCGCTCGAATCGAAGACGACTTTGTCTCTCGCACACGTGATGTGTGTATAATTACGTCGTAGCTGAGACACAGTCTGACCGTGTAGAATTATTCCCTGTTTTCGGACAGCACTCGCTCCAACTCATGTGCACGCACCAGCCCTTAAAGACACGCCGCTCCTTACTCTTCCGGGAAGAAGGCCCCCTTTTTGTGCGTCATCGTTCCAATCAACGGCGCTAACAGGGAAACGCCGGTTATGTAAGCGGCCGTGATTGGCCGGCAGCACGACTATCGGATGATCCTCGGAACTGCTTGCAAGAGACAACCCGAGTCTGCACATTGTGAGATGCTTTCTTCGTCGTGACCACAGCGGCCACACAGTTCGCCGTCATCGAGGATACCAGCATATCTGTAGAACGTAGCGAGATAGGGACGAGGGTCGACCTCGCCAATACTTCAAATACCACAAGAACGGCGGCTATACGTGCTCTCGGCATTGCTCCCGGCACTCAGCGAATCACTGGTGCCGAATGCGCCAGCAGGTGTTCCTGATTCGGCTCTCTCGCCGCTTTACTTTTCTGCTCTCGCCTCCCAGTCTGAATTTTTCGCTGGATCAGACTGTCCCAAATCTCGGCCTCTCCCTTCCTTTTCCTCTCTCCCTACCTGCCTTTCCCAGCAACAGTCAGTCATCTACATACATACATAAATACATACGATTACAATACACTGGCGGACTAGGACACTTCCGGAACGATACTCGCGCCACTCGTCACTTGTAACTTGTTAAATTCTTTTCTGACTCTTCTTCTTCCTGCTCACCTCCTCCTCCCCTCGCCAACACCTCGCGCTGCCATCGTCTGCATCCATATCAAAAGAAAAAGAAACCAACAAGAGACCCTGGTCAAATCTGCGCGTGTGGCTTGACGCGAAATCGAATCCGTTCGCTTCATCCAGCATTCGCCAGACCCACTGCAGCGTCCCTTGGTGGAGCCCAAGTTGACCGGTCGCGGATAAAGAGAAGTTCCCACTCCCACGCACCTTTTTTTTTCCACCGTGGGGACCTTCTCTCTTCACCACTGCTACACCACTAAACACCGACTCCAATTTTCTTCTCCAACACCATCCTCTCCCTCTTCATCAATTCTTGCCTGACCTGACTGCTCTCGTGGCTACGAGTGGAGTCTTGCATTCCTTTGTGTGCTCCGTCAATTCGATCCTTACTCGTCTCCTCGTCAGTTTGTCGATTGACGCGTCGAGAACATCACAAAGGGAAGGTGGGAACAGATACCTACCGACAGGGGACAGAAAAGAGCCAATTCGACACGACTTTTGTCTGGGAGTTAGCCTGAAGACAGATTACGCATTGGATATCTGAAAAAGTCCCCGACAAGAAAAACAAAAGGAACAAAACAGAAAAGAGTTTTCGCGTCCCTCTTGTCTTTCTCCATCAATCCACACGACAATCTCTTGTGTGCTCATAATGGATCCTCGCTCGCATCCGTCGCGACCTCCTTCGACGTCGCTGCCTCAGGGCTCGACGCCGCTCTCGAACATGCCAATGCCGCAATACTCAATGCAGCCGCAGTACCCGGTCTCACAACCTCACACGCTTCCTCCATTGCAGCCTCATCATAGCCAGTCGCCGAATCCTTACATGAGCCAGTCCTATCGTCCCGATATGGCGCGTTATCCGGCCACTTCGGCTCACGATGTTTACGCGACTGCTGCACCCATTGGACCTCACACTCCCGTGAACAGCCTGCCACCTACGTCGTTCCTCGCCCACCCTGGCGGCCAACCCCAGGGTCAGCCCCCGCAAGGGTACCAGTCTCCTCAGACTCTCTTGCCTCCCACATCGGGATCTCAGAGCTACCCCCAGCCAATTGCGCCTGCTCCCCCTCGCGACCGTCGTCCTGACTACGCGGCGATGCCGTCGGGCGCTTTTAGCCATCCAGAGGGCAGAGGTCCTATCTGGGCCGGCGCGGACCCAATGGCCGCTGCGAATGGCCAGGGTCCTCTTCCTGACAACCGGGAACCTCCTCGCACGCAGGTTGTGGGCTCGCAGGGACGGAGGGGTATCCTCCCCAGTGTCCCAGGACGCGCTGCAGTCCCCAATGGTGCCAATGGAACTGCGAGAAGCACCACCATTCCGGCCAAGGATGCCGACGGCAAGTTCCCTTGCCCTCATTGTACCAAGACCTATCTCCACGCAAAGCATCTTAAACGCCATCTTTTGAGACGTAAGTGGCTCTACCTGTAATAAATTCTTGCCCATCTGTTAACCCGCGCAGACACCGGTGACCGTCCCTACATGTGTGTTCTTTGCAAAGACACATTCTCGCGAAGTGATATCCTGAAGCGACACTTCCAAAAGTGCTCATTACGCCGCGGCAACCCCACTGGAGCGAGCCACCTCTCGCATCCTCAGGCGCACCTGAAACGGTCTCAGGCCGCTGCCAATGCTGCAAAATCCGTTCAGGAAGAAGTCAGTAATTCCATTCCGCCTTCCAATGGTATCGCGGGTACGACTTATGGCGACGCGCACGTGAATGGCCATGGCCACACGCTGGCTCCGGCTGGCCGACCTGGTCCCACGGAGCAGCCGCCTCTGGGATATTCGATGTCCTCTGTCCATGGGTTGAACAATGGTCACGTTGGAGACGCGTTCAATCCTGCCCCGGCAGATCACAGAGCTTCCTGGATGGCTGCTCAGAAGCAGAGCCCGTACCTTGTCCACTCTTCTGGTTCTGCTGAAGGTCCTGGTGGCCATCCGAATAATATTGACCGTCATTCGTTTGAACAGGCTAAACCTCCCATGGTCGATCCCAAGCGTCCTATGATGCCCGGTCAGCCCCAACAACAGCCCGGCGAACTCGACTGGACCACCATGTTCCAGCCCGGTGCTCCCGAAGGCTACATGCACTCGGTGTTCCCGCAGTCGATGGCTCCCCAGCACGAGCCTATCCACTCTCACGTCGACCCTGACCGCAAATACTACCCGACTACGACCGCTGGACCTCATCAGGATAGCGGCCTGAACGGACTTTACTTGGCTTCCACGAGCTTGAGCGGTGATGGTATGCGTAATCCCAGCGGAATCCCGAACAATGAAAAGAATTCACAAGAGCCTATTGCCACTTGAGAAGTTTTGTCCATTTGATTTGCTGCACGAGAAACATGAAATTGACTTTTGCTTTCTTTTTATCGGAATACAGGATCCGTCCAACCCGCCAGACAATAGGTTCGCTAAGAATGTAAGGAGGGAGGGGTTATGTTTTCTTTGCTATACGACAGAAGGTGCATCTGTTGAAAGTGGGATTTGGATTTGCGGGTTCCACGGATTTACAGCACGCGGAGTTCGTTCGATTGTGGCTTTCTTGAAGATAAAGCTTTTTTCAACAAAGTCATGCATTTCCCCCTCTCGACTCGATCGTCCTTCGAACTTGATACGGCCGAACCATGGTAAATTAGCAACGCAACTACTTTTTTTCACAATTCGATTTTCTCCGTCATTCCGTCACGAATGGTATATTTGAGATGGTGGGTTGGGTCAAACCGGCGTCAAAATCATCAATAGACATGGGGCGTGTGTTTTCAGTCTTGCAGTTTGTTTATATGTGTGGTTATTCGAACGGATTCTCTTCGGACCTGACTTTGCAGTGCATTCCAACAATCTCACCAAAACGGGCTCTGAGATCAGCAAATGGAAACGGGAGACAAAAATGATATTATCAAAAAAGATTCGTTTCGAAAATGTTATAGATTTGGTGGTTGGGAGGATGTTTTTTTACCTGTCTAAATTGTTGCAGTTGTTTTCTGTTTCTGCTTTGTGTGCTTGTTTGGGTGAAATCGTGCTTGTCAACATTTTAGTTCAAACTCGAAGACTCCTATTAATATCTTCGAGATGCTTGCATTGAGATCTTTTCTCTTGTGTCTCGTTCTACGTGTAATTTCTCTTTCGCGTCTTGATCGACCATACATACACAGGAGTCCTACAACAATCATCATACCATCCTTCCACTTCTCACTGGCCAGAGCGCCAGCTCGATTTCTGACTCTGGTATCTTGGGTATATTTGGAACACGACTGCAGCGATGGTGCAGTCCTATATGTACGTGTCTTGTGGATGTAAACTTTGTCGTTTGCTTCTGTTCTACTGCGTTGTCCCCCTTGGTCGTGCAGGCTCTTTGAAAAGTTTTCAGTGGTGACGTTTCGAGATTGATTTCATGGGTGGGCGGCACTCTGCTTAGGTATTTGGTTTATAATCGCAGTATATTCACTATTTCCAACGTCATACTAAGAGTCAAAGTAAATGAGATGTCCAGAGAGTCCCAAGGGCTATGCAAAGCTCGCGCCATATCTTCGCTTACTGTCAAATGTGACGACCCTCCAAATCGCATGAGAAGTCCACTGTCTGCAGGATATAACATCTCATGTGCTTGTCTATCACGTACGAAATGTAAAGCACACCGGAAGAAGCTCTCGATGCGAGGCTCTGAAAGGAACAGAGACATGGATCATTCATGAGACTGAAGACGCAAAGAGTCTTCTTCTACTGTATAGGATAATTGCTGCGAGCACACATCCTGAGAGTGAAAGCCTCACTTCCGCCTTGCTACATTATAAGTTTATGAGCTTGGCCCAGAGGGCTAGCTGTCGAAATAAGTTACGAGTCTATGGGCTTTGAGGAGGGGTTGCTCGGTCCTATTATCCGCTGCAAGTGCTTCGATAGGTGGAAAGTGTCTTGAAATCATGTCAGCTAGGGCATCTGAGCGATACAGGGGCAGGCGCTCGTTTCTCAGATTCATAATTCCCACCTTGAGTACCTAGGAGCCAGTTTCTCAAAAATTCGATGTCAGGCAATATACAAGGATGAATGCAGCCGCTGTCGCACCATTTGAAGAGGAAGATGGCATTATGATAATGAATGGATCTGTATCGTGATTCTCGAGGTTGCCGTCTCAAACGAAAGGGCAGCACAAGTACGAGCAAGAAAGCTGGATTTCATTGAAGATGGTGTGGGTTGCATTCGATAATTTCGTCTCTGCAAAATAACTTCTACGAGCGTAGCACCATTCTACTTTTGATTTTCACAGGAAATATTGCAGATATTCTAGGCGAGCAAGCTTAAGTCTAGCACCGTTATCTATTTAGGTGACCTTGAGCCACGATGTGGTTTTCTGTGATTTGATCATCCTCTTAATGCATCTGGCCTTGTCCATTCTGCTGGCCGGTATCGACCCGACACATTTAGGTAAAGTAATTCAGAAGTTTGGATTGAAGAAGGCCCTGGTTTGGACGATTTCTATATTCTTGAGAGATATCCCATTTAATCTGTTGCTGATAACGGTGTTGTTCACGAAGCACCGGCTGGTGCAGTTGATATACGTGCATGGTTGAAATTCCTCGGACAAATGTATCAATAAAGGGAGAAATTTATCAGCAATCTATACGATGAGGTTCCCCTTGGTGAAAAGGTGCGGGTCACTCTTTTCACAATACATACAATCAAAGCTGAACACCAGCTGGCAAGAAAGTCGGAGAGGGCTAGCAGGAAGCTACCGCAACTCGTTAGAGCAGCTGGGACCACCACTGCGGATTGCCAGCGCAAATAGAGAGCTGCTGTCTGAAACTATCCCGATCTGCCTGATGTTATTAACCACGAGGGGCTTGAGCCTCGCGAGGATGCCTACCGGCAGTAGTCTAGAAGATGAGTAGCCCAGACCAAGAACAGGGTTCTCAAGTTGTTCTATGCCTCACTGGAAAAGGCGCGCTGTTAAGATAGGGGAGACTGGGACGGCCATACCGCTAAGAAGCCAAACAAATAGAACTACACAATTGCGAAGGCAGAAGGCTAATTCGCTGCTAGGGACGCAGGGCAGATACTGGGATGCTTGTTTGCTGAAAAGATTTCGCGTGCTGTCGACATACAGCTTGCTACTGATACTGACCAGCTTTTGGAGCCTGAAAGCAACGGTCCACACTTGTAACCTTACAGGAACAGAACATATAGGAAGGCGTGGTCAAAAGATGCTCAAATTGTAGCTCAATATCAAAAACGTATAGTAGTATGTATAAAGAAGTATTCAGAGGATAGAAGCGCAAAGCATCTAATTAGCCTACTCCAATAGATTAAAGTGATCTATTCAAAACAAATTGTGCCATCTAATCAATATATAAGTGCTAGAGGTTAGAGTATTCTACAGACTAGCCTACCTCAAGGCTCATCTTTTTCCCTAGTCGTATTCCTCTTCTTCATGCAGACTCGTATAAAGACAGGTCGACAGCTAGGATGGAGTGGTCATGTTCGTAGACGATTTATTACATAGATGACTGGACCTACTGCGAAGAGTAATCAAAAAGACATTAAAACAGTATTTATATAAAGAACTAAAGTAGGAGAAAGGAGCTTTTAAGCAGACAAGACAGCTAATATACACTTTACTCCAAAACCTTCGGGTTGGACGAAAAATCTTTCTCTATCAAAGGACGCGCAACTATTAAGCCACGCTATCAGATCTTGGGTGTCTTCATAGTCACAAACTCCAGTCCGAGGAATATATTACAAGACCAGCACCCAAGGACCTAGAGACCACAATAGAGCTTCAATAACTTCAGAGACTATTCTTACTGTTAGCTGCAGCTGTTCACATCAACAGTAGCACCAGTCATAGACTACATATCCATCTTTAAGATACACACGTACAAAAATAAGGTATAAAGACAACCAACCAGATCGATAGGATAGGACGGCAAGGGTTCATAAAACCATTACTCATTTTTACAACTAATATAGCGAAGCAGAGGCCATCTTACCGCTGTTCAACACGCAAAGAACATTAAAATAAAATACAACCCATCAGCCGCTTGCATTGGTACCATGGAAAGTGAGGCAGTCAGGTCAATGCAGATGCAATCAGCAGCTCGACATCGACCAAGCCGAAAGGTATGGGAGTGGTGATCGGGAGACAGCAACTCCTATAAAAACTAAGACTCGAGATACTTTCTGCCACATTGGTGCAAGAGCAGAGGAATACACTCGCTGCAGAGCTAGCAGTGGCGACACATGCATTGATCTTCGTAGTTGAACTGAAACATTACGGACTATGCTGCTTACGTGCTGGCTCAGCGGACCGACGTAATAAAATGCAATGGGCACCTCCATCGAATCAACGTAGCATACACGAACTAGTCTGCGTAGGCAAGCGAGAGTCATGCACTTCCTTTCCGGTGTCAAAACTCAAAAGGACTGGACCGCTCACCGGACGGATCTACTGCAATGTACCAAGACCCACTGAGGAAATATCCTTTCTAAGAGGAAGATCAACTTGCGATGATCAGAAGTGGACACCGAAGTACGTAGTTCTGTACGGAGGTCGGAGTCAAAAGTATTGGGTATACGCTAAATATTAGTATATACATTAGTCGTGTATAGTGATTTCATCGTTTCTTTTTCTGACTAAACTGAAAATGCTTAACTAGGCCCAGGACTGTAGACGAATAAGAGAGCTTACATGTATATTTATTTCTAGCTGTAAATAATTATGATTGTAGATCCTACTCCGAGAACGACGGTCCATGCTGTTTTCGTTCTCAAAACATGGCTTATACCAATTTTACTATCCATATCTCAAGCCTTAAATAGCATTGTTCACCTCACTCCATTTTCGTGTTTTGTTCTGTCGCTCTGCTCTGCTATTAACATTACGTTCTACTCCAAAACTTCAACAATGCCTACCACCAGTATCGTTCTCCTGCGGTTCAAGCCCGAGGCTACCCCCGAGAATATCAAGGAGGTATGTTTTAGACCTCCATACCAAATTGAAAAGTAGGACGCCTTAGGTCCAAGTCTAACAATCGGCCTGTAGGTTTGCGGTCGTATGCTGTCGCTGAAAGACAGATGCATTCACCCCAAAACCCAAAAGCCTTACATAAAATCATACGTTGGCGGAGCGGACAATTCAATTGAAGGCCTCCAGGTAAGTCATCCCAGCGGTGGCGAACACACTATACAAGTTTCGTTGAAAAATATGTGCTAATCCTTGCTATTTTGCGGGAAAAGAATGGCTTCACACATGCATTTGTGATCGAGTTCGAAAACAATGAAGATCGGGACTTTTGTGTCAAGCATGATACTGTGCACCAGGATATTGTTGGCAGCCTGGATGCCATTGTGGAGAAAGCCCAGGTGGTTGATTTCTCTCATGGCGTTTTCTAATTGCATCTTCTGCATAGAACTGAGAACGATCTATTCATAGATACCGCATATCTAATTTCTGGTCGAATACTTGAATTTCTCTTACCGCTCCAGTAAAATTACGTACTTACGTTACCGTAATTTATATTTAATACCTCTAGTTATTCTTTACGAGTCCATGTAATTGATACTTTATTCGATATAGTCCACTCAAAAGTTTCTGACCATCTTTTTGAACTGTTATAAATGGCCTTGCGGCCTTCGTTGATATCGTCAAATTTAACTTATATTCACCCCCGCGTCAGCTAGCGAAAACACCCATAAGCGAGAACAAAGTGACGAAAATGTCTGCCAACACCCAAGCGAGCTTGATGGGATTAAATTCTACCCAAAGAACTCTGTCAGGAACCGAGATACCTGTAATAGGATATGGTGTAAGTGTGAAGATATTTGTTGAGTACAGATTCTTTTCAATCTACTACTCTTATTCCAATCATTACCCATCTTGTGTACATGGTTTTTCACTGACCTCCATATCAGGTTTATGAAATGTGCGCAACGATGCCTAAAATAAATTGGATTTTTTTACTGATAATCTAGACCTGGTGTCAAAGCCGAAGAAGTGACAATCAAGGCGCTAAATGCCGGCTATCGCCATGTAAGCTGGCCCTATGTTCCTTACTGTACAGTAGTTTTGACTGACTGGCGGCTGGCGCTAGATTGATTCTGCTGCGTGGTATGAGAATGAGATGCAATGCACATCTGCGATTCAAAAGGCTGGGCTGAAGCGATCGGATGTTTTCCTGACGACTAAGATCCTTCCTGAACCTGCCGGCCATGGCGTAGGGTATGAGGCAGCCAAGAACTCGATTCAACAAAGTCTTGTGAATGCTCAAACAAGTTACTTTGACTTGTAAGTCATTGCGTACCCTAAAATTGACTGTTGATGGGCTAATTACGAACAGGATTCTCATCCATGCACCGTATGGCGGAAAAGAAGCTCGACTCGGCACATGGCGTGCGCTCGTTGAAGCGCAGGAAGCTGGACAAGCCCGTTCAATTGGGGTATCAAATTTCGGCATCCATCACTTGGAAGAGCTAGAGGAATACATCCAGAACGGAGGTGGCGGTCGTATCGAAGTCGGTCAGTATGAACTGCACCCCTGGCTGGGACGTGCCGATCTGGTACAGTGGCTGCGCAAACGGGGAGTTATCATTGAGGCCTATTCCCCGCTTGTACGGGGCACTCGCATGAGTGAGCCTGTTCTGCAATCTTTGAGTAGAAAACACAACAAGACACCGGCTCAGATCCTGATTCGCTGGAGTCTTCAGATGGTGTGAATATCAACCCTACCCTCCCTGGTACATCAGGCTAACCTCCGTGTCTATGCAGGGGTTCATTCCATTGCCTAAGTCTTGCGCTCCGGAGCGGATTGTTGAGAATGCTAATGTCTTCAACTTTGAGCTGGACGAGGCCGACATGAAGCTTCTGCATACTGATGAATACGCACCTTCCTTGTGGGATCCTACTGCTGAGCGGGACTAATGGCATACAGAGGGACACATAGGAGAGATTGAAAATGATGAGCTCCCGTCGTAAGACCTCGCCAAGCAAAAAACTCCTACTTCCGAGGCCGAATTGCAACGTCCTTTTGAAAAAATGACCTTTTAAAGGGGCGTATTAAAATTAATACATACGCAGATCTATCTTAAAACCCAAGATACGTGAAATATCAAGTATTACCAACACATGGAGAGTCTTCATAGAAGATAGAATAGTTCCTGAGTTCGTTTCTACACCAACTTACCCTTTTCATCATAATCGTAATGCATGGACACGACGGAAAGGTGTCACTGGGAAGATTCAGAACCGGATGGATTCTGTCCGTCAAGCCAAACCAATGACATGATTGCCAAAATGACACACATCGCAGCTAAATGAATTAGTCCAACAATAATGTATTGTTGCAGGTGGTAACACATACCAAATACTATAGCCATGAGGCTAAATCCAACCGTCTCAAACAGAATACCTGACAGCAGCGGCCCCAGCATCATTCCTAGGCTATAAGCAACCTCTGTCATCGAAAAAACGCGGGAGCTGCCGCCATTCTCGCCAAAAACGTGTGGATATTTGGCTTGCATGTCGCGGGCCACGCCTGCCGCATAGCAGTTAGTATGACAGACAGTTCGGCAAGTTACATCAAGCGAGTGGAAGGAAGCATTACAAGTCAACTGAACAGGGCCTGCTCCACGAACAAGCAAAGACGTCATGCCAAAGGCTAAAATGCAGCCAACGAACATATGCTCTCCAGCGGCGTCTTTACCAGCCCATGGGAACGTATCGAGTCCTGGAATGCCGAGGCAGAAAATCACAGGAGTACATAGGAGCCAGCCAGCCGTGGTTGGTATTTTAAGCCCATAGCGGTCTCGAATCGCTCCGAAAAGTCCACCACATAGGATAGAGGGAAGTTGTAAGCACAAGAACATCAGTCCGGTTGGCATGGTTCCCCACCCAAATATGTCTCGGAGATGCACCGGAAGCGTATTGTTCAGACTGCTCATCAGGATCGAGGTCAACAACATACTAGTCAGCCCGGTAATGACTCTCATATCGGAAAACATGATGCTATAAAATCCGTGTCCAGCAGTCTCATCCTTTGAAGTATCAGCTTTGGGGAGAAGTGGTGTAGTCTCTTCGGGTTGGACGGCCTCCCCCGCTTGACCATTCTCCTCTGCGCTACTGCTATGGGTTGGCTTTAAAGGCGATGGGGAAAGACGTCTGTAGTCCCGGGGTTCAATCATAATAAGACGGGCAATGATGTCCAACACCATGATCGTGCATGGGATAGACCAAGCAGTCCAGTAACCTGCTAATTCATAGATAGTTCCAGCGATAAGTGGACCGCTTAAAATTCCTGCAGACACAAAAGACATGGCGAATCCCAGGACTTTACCGAGCTGCTCCCCCGGGACATTATCGGTCAGCAGGGCAAGCCCAATGACCCATGCCCCGGACCCTGCAACGGATTGTAGGACACGGCCTAGAAAAAGGGCCCACACTATTGATGGTCAATAAACTACAGGCGAAAAAAAGATATTCTTCGGCGGAGGATCATACAGGACGGAGTGAGCGCAATCAGCAGAGTACCGACAATACAACCTCCCAAAGCGATCAAAAGCGGCGCTCTTTTGTTAGAAGACTTATCTGCAAAATGAGCAATGATAGGTGCCGAAACAAGACCGAAGAAGCCATGAAGAGTGAGTAGAGCAGATGTCAGAGACTGCGTGTGGGACGGATCAATGCCCAAACGACCTTCCAGCATCGGGGCCAGAAGTGGGATAAGAAAGCCATAGAGAAAGGTCTCTTTCGTGTTGCAAAGACAATATTAGCATCACTGAAAAGGGTAAAGCTATATTCCAGGTCTCTTTTGAACAAAAATCTCGATCACATGAAATAAACATACCCGTGAACAACGCGATTGTAATTGAGGACCCGATAAACCATCGGGAAGAACGCCACTCGTAGCCAAATGGCTTCACCTCCATGTTTCCTTCCATACCGAGCCCAGATAGAGTATGTCACAAAAGCTTTAAAAACTTTTCTGCTACATAAAGCAGAGGGGAACCGGGGGGAAGCAATTGACCCTGAACTGAGAGTCAGGACTTAGGTGCTCCAACTGCATGAGGGACGGACTAAGAGTGGGTGCGGCATACATGATGAATCTAGATTCAATCGGACGTCAGGATCTGCGATGAGCTGCTTGTCTACGTAGTACAACTGACGGGGCTTTGAAAGTTTGAATTATGGGTACTAAAGGCCCACTTGATCGACTAGTTGTATGTGCATGATTATTGGAATTCTAGTATGCATTAGCGTGATACTGAACTTTGAAATACGACAAACAGTCACTTTCGGCTTTCTAGTGGTATTTCATAGTACAGCCAATCAGACCCTGCATACTGCAAAGTACACTGACGGGTACTGAAAATCACAGTATCTCATGCTGGGAGATACCTCAATACAGGTGTGGAACACGAAACCTAGTATTATTACAGATCAAAACAATGCCGTGGCGGAATACCAGGCATGACTGAGCCAGAATCGAAATACCCTCATCATGGCATATATGTCTCCTTGTGCCTGTATCGATGAACTCGCTGATCAGCCAAAATGCAATATCTTTTTCGCTCTCTTCACACGTCTAGACAGCTGGCTGCCAGTTGTATCAGTCGCCCAATCAGTAAGTGCTTTGGAGGGAGGTCAGAACAATGGTGTTCACAGTATACAGGAGATCATAGATTATCGAGTCTTGTTCCCCTGACCTATGTCAGCTCACTAGAACTCGCCACCGAAAGCTCTCACCTAAGAGGTATCCACGAGGCGCTAGAAGCCAAGGGAATCATTCAATTGCAACTCGAATTCCCCGACACAAAGAGCAGCTATCTACAACAGCTCATTTTAAACCTGCACAAAGAGTACAAACATGGTCTTCCAATAACCCACAGCGCCGAACGCGGCTGGTTCTGGGATGTACGACCTAACCTATCTAGCTTTCAAAGCCATGGACACCAAGCCCGTTCGGAGACAATGCACCGGTTCGACTGGCATACTGATTGCAGCTATGAAAAATGCCCACCACGATATTTTGCTCTTCAAGTCCTGCAGCCGGATCGCTGCGGCGGTGGAACTTTGTCGGTACTGAATGTGGACCGCCTCCTTACACTTCTCTCCCCGTTCGCGCGCAAATGGCTCTCCACACCCAATTACCAGATCAACGTTCCTCCTGAATTCCTGAAGGATGCTGGTGAAAAGTATATCAGGGGGAACCTTCTGGCACTAAAGGGTGACGGGGGCAGGAATGGCAGTCAGCTGCGGCTACGGGAAGATATTACGATCCCGCTGACTAAGGACGCGAAGAAGGCATTGGAGGAACTCGAGGGAATTCTTTTCAGTGAGGCTGCTGGGGCGGAGACACTTCATCTGAAACCAGAGAGTCTGCCACAAGGATCGATCATCATGATGGATAATAGGCGTTGGCTACATTCACGTAGTGAAGTCAAAGATCCGAATCGGCATCTGCGCAGGGTCCGATGGGGTGCGACCAAATTCGGAGACGTCAGTTTCTAGTCTCTTCAAAAGTTATATCAAGCTAAATTAAAAGGTGCTCTCATAAAACTCCTCTTCTGCTTCTCTTCTATACTACAGTCTTAGAAGTTCCAACAGGGAATAAATTAGAATGCTTATATATGTATAAAATTTCAATATTTCCTCGACTAAAGCTTGTAGCTTGTACATTGATTGGCATCAGGAGGCCAACCTACTCGCATGGCTGAAAAGAGTCTTCTGCGGTAGCCCGACCGTTAACCCGGCTGGTCTGAAGGAATGGCATGGCAATATCAATCTCTGACGGAGGCATAGCACCAAGGAACTTTGCAACTAACTCAGGCATGCCGGCGTCCCGAGCGGCTTGAATCCACTTCCCGAGTTCGAGAACCTCAAATGCTTCTCCCGTTTCGCGCTCGAGATAATCTTTGAGCTCACTGGCCTGCACACGAACCTCGCCAGACTCGTGAATATATTTCACTGACTGCGCTGAGTGGGAACTCAATACATCTCCGATAATATTGGAGGCGACATTTTGTACGTTGATCAAATCCACATAGCCCTTACAGCCCGTCAGATCCGGTATTGCATGCAGCTTCCGTGCCATGTTCAGTACATTGTTAGTGATGTCCATCGCAGGAGCATTGGGGCCTACAATGCTTGAAACACGGTGAATAGTCACAGGCACAGCATATCTCTCGTTGCACTTCTCCAGATAGACCTCGCTGACCCATTTGGAAGTCAGGTAACCTTGTTCTCCATTGGCTGGGGGGAGGAAGTTCCGGATGGACACTTCTTCAAAGATCTCCAGGCCAGTCAGGTGAGATAGTGCAGCGCTGGAAATGTAGTGAATAGGAATAGAATATTTGCTAGCCAGTCGAGCGATCTCTTTCACCGAGTTGACATTGGGTGATTTCAGGAGCTCGTAGGTTTGGACAAAAGAGATGTCAGCTCCGCAATGAATAATTCCATCACAGCCTTGAATGACCTTTGCCAATTCCTTGGGTAACAGACCTAAATTCGGTAATGAGAGGTCCCCTGCATGCATCTTCACCTTGTCAGACTGTATAGCGGCGGATTGCCTTCCAACCCCGCTTCCTTGAGATCGAACTGCCAAACAGTGAATCTGTTTCACAGCTGGATTCGCGTTTAATTGGCGAAGGATTTCCTGGCCAAGGAATCCAGTGGACCCTGTCAGAGCTACTTTCCCGAAGCTTTGAATGCCATTGACGTTTATAGAGGGTGTAGGTCCTTCAATATCCGCTGCCAGCAGTGTTTCCGCTTGCCAATCCCAGTGCTTGACGCTCTTAAGATCTCCCTCCGCAGAGCGAGCAATTGATTCCAGAGTTGCGCCTTGGAAAAGATCAGGGATCGAGATTGACAGTCCAACTGATCTGGCCATCGAGGCGACCTTCATTGATGTGATAGAATCGCCTCCCAGCTGGAAGAATCCATCATCCAAAGAGATCTTTTCCGGCGGAATATTCAGGGCCTCAGCCCAGATTACCTGAATCTTGCACTCAAGTTCTGAAACAGGAGCCCGTTTTTGGCCAGTACTCTTCCGCTGGTAGTAGGCTTCTAATAAATCGGCACTCAAAGCGTTTGCAGCTTCCCGCAAGCGTCGCCGGTCGGTCTTGTTGGAAACAGTGCATGGGAGATGGCTCACGGGGAGGAAATACGAAGGAACCATATAGCTGGGCAAAACGAGTTGCAGAGACTTGATAGTTATAGCAACGGCTTTGTAGAAAGTTTCGGTAGGCGACAGGAAGAGATTTGTGTTATCTTGCTGTTGAAGGTTCTTGGTAGTGATGAATGCCACAAGCTGAGTACGGCAGTCCAATGCAACAGGCGATACGGCATCGACAACTACTTCCTCTATGTCGGGGTACGAGCGACGGATGTGGTATTCAACCTCTTCCACATCGATACGCTGCCCGCGAAGCTTTAATTGAGTGTCTTTGCGGCTGACATAGCGTAAAGAACCCTGTGGGGTATACTGCACCAGATCACCTGTTCGATAAAATCTAGTGGCTGGCGCCTCAGCACGCAAAGATGGCATCCAGGAGGGATTAGAGTCAACAAAGACCGCAGCAGTTTTCTCGGGATCTCCTAGATATCCACGACCGACGGTGGGACCCCCAAGGAGCAGCTCACCCACCACTCCAATAGGCAATAAGCGGTCGAAGTCTGTCGGGTCAACAACCCAGGTCGTGCAGCCAGCTGCATAGCCAATATCGCGAGGATCCGTCGTGGGAGTGACATTGGCTTGGATCGTCGAAAGGACGCAACATTCAGCTGGGCCATAGATATTCAGCAAGCGCACATGTGAGCCCCAAGTATCAATTTCTGCTTTCGAAAGCGGCTCCCCGCCAACTATGATCGTTCGAAGCGATGGGAACTGCTCGGGATGGAGGTGACGCAGCATGGTAGGGGTGAAGTCTGCCCAATTGATATTATACCGTGCCACAACCTGAGCTAATTCTGACTTGCGTTCCTTTTCTGAGGGCACACAAATGCAGCCACCTGCTACCAATGTGACTAAGGTGTCGGAAATGCTGACATCAAATGCATATGAAGAGAATTGCAAGAGGCGGATTTCGTTAGTCATATGACTCATAGATATGTACGCCTTCGTACTAGTAGCAAACTGGCCATGTTCAGTCTGCACTCCTTTGGGAGTTCCTGTAGATCCGGAAGTGAAGACGCAGTAGAGAAGGGATGAAGAAGGCACGGGCTGTTGGACGAAAGAGTCACGCGGCAATAGCGCATTGGCATTATCACCAACCACAACGACCTGCTCCGCAAGATCTGTGGCGGAAGGCGCCAAGGTGGTCGAGCTCAAGACAAAGGATGCATTGATCTGCCGGCAGATTGACTGATTGCGGAGGAATGGGGTCGATGGATCTAACAGGACAAATGCCGCGCCGATACGCATCACTGCCAGTATGGCAACGGTTGTCCACCTTGACTTTTCAAAGTATAACGGAACAAAGGTCTGTGAAGCCAGCCCACGCTGCACCAAATAGCCGGCTAGTCGCCCGGAAAGGCTCTCAAGCTCACCGTAGCTGATGTGTCCGTCCCAGGCAACTATCGCAGACGCACCTGGCTGAGATTGACACTGGCTCAGAATCAAGTCATGCATGCAACTGGAAGTGAGAACCGGTTCATGGATATTCCACGCTTTTAGCTGTTCAATATCCTCGGGGCTCATGACATCAAGTCCGCCAATTGTTATTTCAGGCTGCTCAGCTAGCCGAGTTACGATGGTACCGAATTGGTTCAGAATTCGCTGCATTTGAGTGGCCGGAATGACCTGGTCATCGTAGACTGCTTGAATGCGCACGCCACCCTCGCGTAGATCACATACGAGAGTCAAAGGATATGTACCAAAGGTGGCGTGGTTGTCCAGGCCTTGGTGCTGTGTTATTTCGTGAAAGTATTCGTAATTATATTGTGGTGGTGATTGAATAACGAGGAGATTCTGGAACTGACAGGCTGCTGCAGCCTCCTCGCTGACACGGGAAATGTTATAAAGGCCTAGTTGCTCGAAGGGTAGCATCTCATGACTGGTCTTGAGCAGAGATTGCAAGGCTTTCGCGATCTCTGTTTTCGGTGCCCAACTCACGCGCAGCGGGATTGTGGCAATTGTTGGACCGGACATATCTTCAATTCCGGGTAGTAATGCACGTCGACCAGTCAACGTCACCCCGAATATAACATCTGTAGAGCCCGTATAGAGCCCGACCAGTATTCCCCAGGCAAGCTCAAGAGCGGCGGACTGATCAGCTTCGCTTCGCAGTGTTGGAGGAAAACAGAAATTGTGAATAAGTGACGCTTTTGCGGCCGGTTTATATGAGCTTGATGGGAGTCTGGGGAATTGTGACACAGATGAAGACTTGAGCTGAGATTGCCAGAATCTGATTGACTCGTCGGATTGCGCGCTCAAGGACAGAGATGTGAAATTGGCAAATGCACGGGTGGCGAGACTCTTATTATTATATACACTTTCAATGTCATGCAAGACGACATTGAGAGACCAGTCATCGTACAGAGCGTGGTGAATAGTGATGACCAAAGTCAACGGTTGATTCGAGGCATCTAGCAGAGCGATCCGAATCAAAGGTGATCCCGGAGGCATAGGCTGTTGACAGTCGGCTTGCAAGTACTCACGTAGATTGTCTGGTGACGCAACAATCTTATCTTGCCGGTGGACGACAACCTGGAGCAGCCCATGACTGACGGTTTGGATCAACCTTGTTCGAAGAATAGTATGGGCGTCTAATGTGGCTTCGATTGCCTGACAGAAACGCGACTGGTCTACAGCGTCAGGAAGAGTATAGACATAGCGCGCGACGTAAGAGTTGGGGTTTCTAGCGGACAAGGCAAACAACCCTTCTTGTGCAGGGGTGCAGGGACAGATATCGTCAATATTTCCAGGGGAGACAGAACATTGCTTGGCTGCCGTTTGCAAAATGTCATCATGTGAACCATGCTGGTCTTTCAGCAGCGATATGGAAGAAATTGCCATGATTGAAAAAATTGGTGATGAGGCAGGCCTTTCGAGCTGCTGACGAGGGGAACGAAGGAGACGAGGGGCCACAGACCCTAGAGATAGCTTGCTTGACTGAAATCGTCATTGATTTCTTTTGCTTTGCTAAGCCTTTCCCTTTCGGATTAAAGTTGTCTTCGGCGGGCTGACCCCTTAGCCAGCATCGGGATCTCAAGATCTCCACTTTGGTGCAGCCACGTACTTCATGCAACATTTGAAAGTCAAATAGTCTGTTTTTGTACAGCTATAGGATATATCATCTCGTAATCGATTTACTGCACTTGCGTAAAGCGGCAAGGCCGAGTGCCGAACTAATGTACGTCCATAGTCTCCACTAAGCTCTCCAGTTCATTGATACATATCTATACCAGCTGATTCATGACGAATATTGCCTTTACAAGACTTCCACGTATCGCGAACCCTAGTGCTAAACGAAAATATACTCATAGACCAACGCCTTTGGCTACTCTAAAATCATCTCAAACTTCATGTCCCTTCGGTCTCATCATTATCATGGCCATATCTTCTCAAGACCGGCTACCATTTCACATCTATACCGCCCAACAACGTCCGGACCTGCTGAAAACACTCGACAAGCCTGACCATCCGCTCAATCTCCTCTGGCCTGATTTCCTCGACGAAGACCTCACGTTCAAAGAATTCATTCCCAAGTTAGCTCACATTGAATCTCTAAAGAGATTCCAATTCTTGGCTGTTGAGGAAGACCCCTTCACTGGCGAAGAACAAGTCATTGGACTTGCCCGATCTATTCCATTCTACTGGCGGGAGCTCTCAGCACTGGGTCCAAAAGATTTCCTTCTCGATCATCCCAAGATACTCGATACACTACCAGATGGCGGCTACGACACTATACTATCACTGGGGGTCCGACAAGCTCTGGCACGCCAAGCGACTTTCGGGTCAAAAGGGCCAACAATTGAGGAACAGCAATACACAGCAACCGATTGTAGCAGCCACACTCCCAATGCTCTTTCGGCTCTCTCCATCTCCGTCCAAAAGGATCGACGCAAGACCGGCCTCGCAGAGATCTTCATTAGGAGGTTGAAACAGACAGCAATCGACGAAAACTACCGGGCAATGGTGGTGCCACTTCGACCCACGCAGAAGCCTAGCCATCCCTTTATTGAAATGGCTGAGTACATCAGATGGATGGGCAATGCATCTGATGTTACCTGTCTTGACCTTGACCCTGCCCAGAAATGCCTCGATACCATCCAAGGGCAACAGCAACCGCATGTCTTTCATTTCGACCCGTGGCTGCGTAAACACCTGCGGTTGGGAGGCAGGATTGTGAAGGTGGCGCCCACTAGTATGATGGTTCAGGGTACTCCCAAGCAGTGGGCCCAGTGGACCGGCGTCGATTTCGATCCTCAAAAATTGGAGCAAGATCCCGCTTATTTGCATTCTAATTACGTGAATGTTGTGATACCTGGAGGCTTGGTGCCAGTCAGGTATCACAAGAAAGAGAAGATCGGCGTTTATATAGAACCCAATGTATGGGTATTTCATGAGCTAGGGGGATGATCTCAGCGTCCCGACATCAAAATTGTTTTCTTTTTTCTCCTCCCTGTCTAGTGTTCTCTAGCTCTATTCGTAAATGTGCAGTATTAGTAGTTTCATTTACGCTAGGCTCAATTTCACGTAGATCATGCCACGGCGAGATTGATCTCGAACATGATCTAAATTACGTAGATGTGCAGTGAAAAATACGAAGCTTACCGGTACCTCGTAATACTTGCTGTATAATACAAAGTACCTAGGTAGTAGTGATGGCCCATATATGATAATCCTCACTCGCATCTTGATATCTATGTAACACTCAACAACCCATTGATCTAACCCAAGCCCACCAAAATGAAGCTCGATGTACCCCCTTCCCTCTTTGCCCCTTTGAAAACCATCCGTCTTCAGGACCTTCGACGGGGTTCGGCGGAGGAAAAGAACAAGATTTTTGCGGCTGCCAAAGAAGATGGAATTTTCTATTTGGATTACACAGATGACCAAGGTGACTACAAGCTTGGTGAACTGGTCGAACAAATCTACAGTTTCAGCCACTCCTTGTTCGACATTGATCTGGCAGAGAAGATGCAGTATGATGTTGACAAGATTGGAGAATTAAAACTCAATGGGCAAGTATTAAACTTGTACTAGACAAGTTCCCCTCTGCTAATTAATAATAGCTATAAGCCTATCCGCCGGAATGTTGGTGGTATCAAAGGCCAGCGAGATGGATTCGAGAGCTATGCAGTATGGTCCCTTCCGCTGTTCAAAATAAACTTAGCTAATGATCTAGATCCCTCGCAACGGAATTTTGGGCTTCAATGATTTCCACCATCCTCCCATTGTCGACAAGAATGTTCCTCTTCTGCGCTGCTTTACTCTCACCTGCATCGAAATTGCACAGCACATCTTTGGTGCCCTTTCCCAGCCACTAAATCTACCACCATCACGATCCTTCGAGACCTTTCACCGTCCGGATGCCCCAGCTCTCGATATCATCCGACTGCTGAAGTACAGCGCTTCTCCAGAAGGTGACTCGGAATTCCGTGTTCCTCAAACACCACACACAGACCTGGGCTCGCTGACTATGCTTTTTGCCGACTCGCCCGGGCTCCAAATCAAACCCGATGGTTGCGACGAGTGGCTCTACATCATGCCGAAAGAAAATCATATCATCGTCAATCTAGGTGATGCCATGAGCCTATGGACCGGCGGCCTCTTCCGCAGTGTGCTGCACCGTGTTGCGTCGCTGCCGGGCAAGGGCATGAATGAGAGATATAGCTTTGCTTTCCTCATGAGGCCAGATAACCAGGCACCCATGGTCTCGCTGCTATCCGACTCGCGGGCGTCAAATTCTGAGGTCTTGACGAGCGAGAACTGGATCAAAGCCAAGTTTGGTATCTTGCGGGGCTATACTGAGCAAGACCGCAGCCGTATCCTTACCGGCCGGGTGCAGGGCGACATGTATACATAACGATAAGAACGATTCCTGTTTCGTGTTACTGAACTGTGTACTGTCATGAAATACATAAAATTAGCAAATACATCATTTCGGGTACTAGGTTTCGATACAAGAACGCCAAGGGATTTATGCACACTTACGAGTACTCTGTAAGCTTGGGCTTGTGACTGATTCAGGGGTACCGCTCGATCTCGGGAATTTACCGATCCTTGTAAATCTACGTGGTAGTACGAAAAGAATCGGCGGGGCGGCTCTTGCTTAAAGTTTACGGAGTCCGAGCCCTAATACGAGGTATCCGCTTTTCAGTGTCACGTCATCGTAATTTACATGTAACTCCATACCATCCGTACCGTGTATGTCTTTTGCTCTAGAACTTGAAAAGAATTTTTCTCACATATCGGTAATGAAGACCGCTTGCATGCGATTATTCTGTATTGTATTGGAAGAATGTAAATTTACAGCTCGGAGATAAATTGAAGGGCCGTAGAAACCCACAAACACCTTCCAAACAGGTACACTCCATCAAGGAAACGAGGGTTATCTGCAAAAGTGGCGCTCAAGTAGACGGCTCGCTTGATCAATACGACCTGCAATAATTCCTTCCCATTTCTGCAAGGGAGCAAGTCAGTCACAAGAAGAGAACCACGGACTGATATGAGAATACATACGTAAGCATTGCTAATATTTCCCTGAGTAAGGCTATCTCCGAGACCCGGAAGTGCATCAGGATTCCGATGCCATGCTGCCATTGGGAAAAGGACGTGCTTTAGCTGAGTATCGCTATCTAGTCCAGGTTCGTAATAAAACATGCGTTCAAACTGGATGAATACCTGGTTTACCTCACGGATCTTGGACATAAGCCTGGCGCGACCCCAGAAATTCCACCACTGGCGTGTCTGGGAAAATTTGTCCGCGAGAGAGGTGGAATAGTCATCGAATCGCAGCGCAAGCTCGTGTAACCGAGTTATTGAGTCATCAAGTACGGTGAAATTGAACTCGGCTAGTTCTGGGGTTAATTTGCCCTTTGTGATGCTCACATAATCTCTTAGGCTAGTGGCATAATCTGTAACCTTCTCAGCGAGAACTGGGCTATTGACTAGATGAGCCGCCATCAGAGACCAGATTTTAGTAGTCGTTGTGTGATATTTCCAGCCCGGGTCTCCAAAGGCGTCCATCCACTCGACAGTATCAAACTGCGAGTGGTAAGGGAAGATAGGCTCGTTGATTGATGGCGAGAAGCCCATGTCCAGAGTCGAGATGCAAGCCTCGCTCAAGAATCTGGACGCATCGCCACCTCCGCCAGGGGCAATATGCCCACCCCACACATCGAGAACTGTCTGATCGGCCACAGTTTGATTGGGCGACGGAACCATACCAGTCGCATTCAGAACTGCCTCCCTGAGTAGCGGACTGGCTTTAACGTGAAACTTTGTGCCACTAGCAGCTACGATAACGTTGAGGTAGGCAACGGCTGTCCGGTTCAGCCAGGGTAGGTTTTCTCGTATCCAGGGGCGCGATCCGACTTGCCCGAATTCTTCTCCTTCGAAACTGACGAACATCAGGGTGCGTAAGGGCCGCCATCCACGCTTTACTGCAACGCCAAAACTCCGCACCACTTCGTTCAAAGCGCTGGAGCCACTATTTGGATCTCCTGCACCTGGCCCCCAGGCATCGCGATGGTTTCCGACGATCACGACCTCATCTTCCCATTCAGTGCCTGGGATGGAGGCAACGACATCATGGATCAATCCGGTGGTATAGTTCATGCTGTTGTACAAGTTCATGACTATATTATCCGGTGTCGGGCCGACATTGTACTTCACGCCCTTGTTCGCCAGGCGCCCTCCCTGCCACCGTTCAGGGAACTGTGCTGCTGCTGGGCCATATCCGTTTAAGGCGAGAAGGAGAGGAACAGCGTCGGCATACGATATTGGGATAGACGGAATTCGCGCGGCTGGACCATTGGGGAGAGAGGAGGGATCAGATGGGAGGCCTGATTTCAATACCGAGGATTGTTAGTACTCGTTCCTTTTGGTATAGAATACTCTTACCAGCGGTGCCCAGCGTTCCTCTCTCAATCATAGTCTCTGGACGACTAGGCCCACGTGGAAAAGGGAGGTATCCGTTGTCCTCAACCATATCGCCGTCATTCTGCGGGTCGGCGTAGACAACAACTCCAACCATGCCCATGTCTTGTGCATTGAATACCTGTTCCCCACGAAACATGGTGAAGTTATGCTGCTCCACATACTGCGATAGCTGCGCCGCTTTCACGACCGCAATCTTGCCTTCAAGGCTCACATTTGCCTGGACTAGGGCCTGGAAATCCTCCTTCGCACCAAAGTTCGCAAACACATAGGGTGCCGTGACATTTCCACTAGCTGAGAATCCATGGTAACCCGGGGCAAATTGTTCACGCCCAGGCCCTTTAGCTGAATTTTGGGTCTCAGCAGAATCCTCCACAAGAGCAGCTTCAAACAGCACTTGTTGTGTGTACGACTTGTCAAGGTCGAGCAAGGCCAACCGCTGACCGCTGGGATAGGTGAGGTAGGCCTCGTATGAAGCGATCTCCGTGTCCACTATGCCAAACTCTTCCCATTTGGCTCGAGTCCATTCTCCCTGCTTCAGACCCTGACCCGGAAGGTGGGATTCAGATGTATAATATGCACTCCATTCGCGCACTTTGCCGGCATTCGGAACGGAGAGAAGTAGGTGCTGGAGTTCGTAATGGGAAAGGGACGGCTGTAGAGATAGTTTAGCGTGTCTACTGAGATGAGACAATTGCCACAATGTCACCGCAAGTAACAGAATAGACCCGACCGCTGTAGACGCTGTAGACTTTGCCCGCCTTTGAGGCTTATGACGGAATGTTTCACTCTTCTCCATCGGTTGCTCCTGAGCTTTCACTACTCCGAGGCAGCTTGAGACGTGGACGTAAACCTGTGGACGATTCCATTGCAAGGGTCGATTTTCGTAGTAGTCATGGTACGTGTAATACAGTATATACAGAGATCGTACTGCGCTAGTACGAGCACGACAATAAGTGGGCCAGCACTCGTGCCGAGATCTTCGAGATGGGGCTGGCTGAACTCAGATCAAGAGCCCACATCTGCAGATGGCCGGGTCGGGACCCGCAGTGGGCCCGCCAGATCCCCAGCCGTCTTTTTAAGGTTTCTCGGTTCGAGCTGCTGATGGCTTAGCAAGGTTTACGCCCCGTGCATCGCGTAGAGCTAATTATTCTTCAGCGAGCTTGCGCCATTGTCTACAATCCGCGATGATCGACACACCGCTCTGTTCGTGGCTTTATGACAGGTTTTGTTGCTGAGCCAGAGCCAATCGCATTGCGAGCACTGTCCGCGTAGAAGGATGGGACTTTCTCCACACGGAGGACCCTTTTACGAACCCTGCTCCTGTTCATGCATTGATACGATGTTTGAGATTCGTATCCATTAGACCCTGTAATACAATCGTGTCAAATTACCGTCTTCATGACGGTACCGTAGCATGACGAATAGTTACGGTATTTACGTGGAGACTTGTCTCATTGCGCGAAATGCTGAAGAACACCCATTTCCGAAGAACCAAAGCTTTCAGCGTGTTACTTTGTGTCTCTCCCACACTCCTTCTACGCGACAATGGCCTTTCCTACACCGCCAGAAGTCCACGACAGCAGAGGCATCGATGAGGAGACTCCGTTGCTGTTAAGTTTTCCGGATCGATTCCAGGACCAACAATTTCACGTTCTCCCGCGCCGAAAACTCTTGATCGTCTTTCCGGCCTTAGCCCTGGTCCAATTCACCTCTTTCTTAGACCAGACCGCCATCTCGACCGCGCTACCAGCGATTGCAGACGGGCTCAATATAGGGCCATCCATTTCCTGGGTCGGTGCCAGTTTCTTAATCACCAGTACCAGCATCCAGCTGATCAACGGCCGGTTGTCTGATATCTTTGGCAGGAAAGCATGTCTCATGTCTGCTCTGATGATCATGGCCCTAGGCAACATAGCCTCAGGCTTTTCCCGAACACAGGGAGAGTTATTTGTTACTCGGGCCTTTAGCGGGTTTGGAGCGGGTGCTATCAATGCTCTCGTCCAGATTTCCGTATCCGACTACACTACGCTGGAACAAAGAGGCTACTGGTTCGGCATCATTGGCATTGCGACCGCATTGGGCAATGGGTTGGGTCCGCTGGTTGGAGGGGCTTTGACACAGTGTACTAGCTGGCGATGGACATTCTGGTTTATAGGGCCGCTGGCTGCTGTGGCAGTCATCTACATTGCTCTGGTTCTGCCACGCTCAGACGTCACCGAGGGTGTTTGGAAGAAGGTCAGAATGGTGGACTGGTTTGGCGTCTTGACAAGCATGATAGCCATTGTCCTTATCTTGGTATGTTTGCATCATCGTTTTGAAGTATCAGAATTTACTAATGAGAACAGGTCCCTTTGTCGCAAGGCGGTTCCCTCATTTCTTGGACTTCGCCCGTGGTGATCCTGATGCTCACTAGTGGTGTCATACTCTTGACTGTGTTTCTGGTCGTTGAGTGGCGTTGGGTGGAATTGCCGATTCTACCGAGTAAGAGCCTTGAGCTATTTGTATTATATAACACTAATTGATCTCTCTGTACCAGTACGGCTATTCCAATACGGTCGCTCCACCAACATCCTTCTGGCAATGAATGTCATCATTGGCTGGATCTTTCACGGGAACCTCTTTTATATCCCTCTATACTTTCAGAATGTTCGAGGCTGGAGTCCAACCATAGCAGGATCTTTAATCTTACCTTTGGTCATTGCGCACGGATTGACCTCTGGCTTGACAGGCCCACTGGTGTCATTATTTGGAAGGTATACTCCTATAATCAGTACTGGAGCCGGCCTCTGGACCATCGGAGCAACGGCGAAAGTTATGTATGGCAATAACACCCCAGTGTGGATCGTCACGCTGTTTGGGGTCTTGGAAGGCATTGGTGTAGGGTGCTCTTTGCAGCCCGGTAAGCATTGCAAAATTATACTTGACGGGATCCATGCTAATGCACTATCTTATGGTCATAGTACTTGTCGGTCTTTTGGCTGGCTCTCAGAACTCCGACCGCGCAGTTTTGACTGGCCTTCGAAACTTCATTCGCGATATCGGTGGAGGGGTGGGAATTACAGGTAAGATCTATTCTATCAATTGGCCCTCCGGCGCTATTATTTACTGTCATCTTGTTAGTCTCTGGCACAATTCTCAACAACGTCTTATATAACGGCCTAAAGGGAAAGGTCAGTCCCGAGGTGCTCTCACAACTAGTGTCGTCTGCTTTCAATTTGGATGATCTTGAAATTTCAACCCAAGATAAAGCCGTGATCCTGGCAGTATATATGAGGGGTCTTCGCGCAGTCTTCATATCTTATGCGGTTCTGGCGAGTATATATTTCCTCTGCTCTCTACTTGTCAAGGATTATGGGCTTGGCGGGAAAGAATGTGTACCTAAGAACGTCGCTCTACCTTGTGAAAATTCTGAGGAACGCGACACGTGATTCATACTAGAGGGGCATCAGGATACCGAACTCATGGCCTCGTTTCTTGGGGTCTTCACCGTTCCGCCGTATCTCAAAATGTTTGAATGTAGATATAGCACACCTACCGACTTTGAAACTTGAGCATATATATTTTTCAACCTGAAACTAGAGTTGATTTAGAACTATATACATCTAATAAATAATCAATATTCTAACTCTCCTGGATGCACACTTTTGCTTTTCAATGTACGGAGAACTCTGTACAGCTCACTATGTTGTCAGAAAGGATCCCCAAAGGTTTGGGAACCATTTTGTTCACTTACGGTCACACTAGAAAAATTCTATACGATGACCAGGAACAATATAGTGCTAAGTCCATCAGTTGATGTGAAAGCAGGCTTCTGCATCCTATCAAATTCTGTTCTTACATCAATTTATCAGGTAATATAGCAGGTTCAAAGATTTAATAAGACCGTGTCCGTTTTCTAGCCTATGTGGTAATATACGTGCCTGTACTGTTGATGTAATACATGTCAATACAATTCATTACCGCTCGTAATGGTTTGTGTATGCATGATACTCAATGGTAAAATAACCTAGATGAACTAGTCAAAAAGTAGTTTGTCTACCAATTTTAGATTACGTCTTGAGAGTTCATGCTAGCTGAAAACTGGGTCTTACTACCCACTAGTATGGACGTCAATTAAATTATGGACCCATTCCCAGGTACTTTGTGGATCTTTCTAATTTTTTTTTAAGAGATCTTCCAAACTCAATGCATTCTGCAGGTTTCAGCCAGCCACGTTAGGATCTTTTACGTATCCTGATCGATCTGATGGACCGGACTGCAGCTCGGGGTGGATCTGCGTCAGATTCTCACGAAAATGTCGACATCTCCACCCGTGAGCCCGAAAATGCAGTTACGATCGACCCAACTTGACCGTGTTTGCCATGTTTGTTCATCGGTCTCCAGAGCAGAGCAAAGCAGGCTGAGTGATCCGAACCACAGATAGAAACACGGACAGGCACAATGGCGAAAATAATGACAGACGGCAAGCCGGCTACTTTTCCTACTTTGCCTCACGATGGTGTCCCGGTCGCTGCCACTGATCGAATCTCCTTGTCGATCGAAGCGGTGTCCTGTAACGCAGTGGAAGAGTCTTTGATTGTTGCATGGTCAAGCGTGCTTGCAAGTTATACAGATTCGAACAATGTGTTGTTTGATGTGCTGTCTTCCAGTTTGAAGAAGCTAAAATCATTTCCTCTGGAATTGCAACCCGGTGAACCAGTCAGCACGGCTTTGAATCAGGCTAAAAGTATTCTCACTACTACATCTGATGAGATACGACTCGGTGCTACCGGAGCTTTGAATCTTCTAGTGATTCAAAGTAACATTGAAAATGCCGGATTTTCATACCCACTCATCGTCCACTGTAGAGTAGAACAAGATGCGATTCAATTGGAAGCGCTCTTTGACAGCAGCATTGTTGGGTCTGAGATTATTCAATTGATGCTATTTCAGTTGCGCTCTTCATTCCAAATGATTTTGTCGAACCCAGAAATCCCCCTGAATCAAATCAGAACTTGCAGCCCAGAAGGACTCCAAAAGATTATCCAGTGGAATGCCGAAACAGCCCCCGAGCGTAGTGAGACATTGGCACACGATCTTATCGAGCGAACTTGTCGAGAACAGCCATCAAGCCAGGCTGTGTGCGCCTGGGATGGAAGCCTCACATATGAGGAATTAAGCAGGCAAGCTACTAGACTGGCAGCTTGTCTAGTCGCCGCCGGCGTAGGCCCCGATCGATTTGTCGGTCTTCTCATGCAAAAGTCAATGTGGACAACAGTGGCAATGCTGGCAGTCATGAAGGCTGGGGGATGCTTTTTCTTACTAGATGCCTCGCAGCCTATCCAGCGTCTGTCATCAATGTGCCAGAAAGCTCGACCAATTGTAGTTTTGGCATCCGCCATCCATGAGGCCATCGCCGAGGCTCTCGAAATTACTACTCTGTTGGTTCCGTGCGATATACCGGACATCGAGGTTTCTTCGGCTGATCTCAAGACGGAAGACGTCCAACCACATAACATTCTCTATGCTGGATTTACTTCCGGTTCAACCGGAGAGCCAAAAGGATTTGTTATGGATCACACAGCCTTCTCCAGTGGCTTGAAAGAATATTGCCGACAGTCGGGTCTGAATTCAAGTTCACGGGTGCTACAATTCGCATCTTATGGCTTTATCATCAGCTTAACCGACCAAATTGCTCCTCTCACCCGGGGAGGTTGTGTTTGTGTGCCTTCGGAAGATCAATTGCAAAATGACCTGGCTGGAGCCATTCGCCGTCTCAACGCAAATTGGGCTAAACTTACCCCGTCTGTGCTTCGCCTTCTCACTTCTTCCGATGTCTCTGGACTCTCAAAGTTGATCATGGTTGGTGAGCCAATGAACAGAACAGAGCTGGCCCACTGGCAACAAACGGGAGTTTCGCTGTTGTCATTATATGGTCTATCAGAAAACGCCAAGGGAGGCATGTTCGGTGATCGAAATGACCCCGATTGTGATGTTCGGCATTTTTCTCGGCCGTTTGGAGCTACACCGTGGATTGTGGATCAGCACAATCCAGATATTCTCATGCCCGTTGGTGCTGAAGGAGAGCTGCTCTTCGAAGGACCGAGTGTTAGTCGGGGTTATATTGACAATGATGAGCAAAATCGCATAACCTTCGTGCAGGACCCAGCCTGGCTGAAGGCCATTCGGCCAGATGGGCATGGTCGATTCCTCAGAACGGGAGACCTTGCCCGATACAATGCACAGGACGGGACCCTTCACTTAATTGGTCGCAAAGGTACCCGAGTGAAAATCCGCGGGCAGCGTGTTGAGCTTGGAGAGGTTGAACACCATTTACGTTTACAGTTTGAGATGAAAGAGCCGCCAGTTGTTGGACTCGTTGTTCCATGCGACGAAAAGGCGGAAAACCCTATGCTAGTCGCATTTGTGCCTATAGGGGGGAATGCTGACACAGATGGATTCTTCGTTACCCCAAGCAATGAGTTCCGACATATTGCACGAACCGCCTTGTCCAATTTGCGTGACGTCCTTCCTAGCTTCATGATTCCTGGTGCCGTGGTCGCCATCCCGACCCTTCCGCGAACCCCATCAGGAAAGCTGCATCGACGTATATTAGCCGAAGAGGCATCAAAACTATCCCGCAAGGAGCTTTTGGCGTACACATCCAATGAAGCAATTTATCAAGCTCCTGTCAGTGATATTGAGATTATCCTTCAGCGTGTCTGTGCCGAGGTCTTGGATCTGCCTTTGTCATCTGTTGGTATGCAGGCGAATTTCTTCGATCTAGGTGCCAACTCTATCACGGCACGCCAGCTGGTGATGGCTGCTCGTGAAGCCGGTGTATACTTGACCGTCGCCGATGTTTTCCGTCAACCATCTCTATTTGCCCTCGCCGAGTGTCATTCAGACAGTGAGATGAACAAGGAATGCGGGGCCTTCGATCCTTTCGAGTCAATGAGATCCAAGTTTCTCGCTAGTCTACCTGAACCGTGGACTCCTGAGCAGGTTGCGGATGTTTTCCCGGCCCTAGAGGAGCAAGCTGCTATGGCATCTTGGAATGAAGTTGATTATCATCTCTTTGAGCTAGCAGGCCCGGTCGATCAATTCCGGCTCCGGCGCGCATGTCAAACCCTTGCGGATCGACACAGCATTTTACGGTCTATCTTCATCCCTTTCGAGCAGAAAATGCTCCAAGTCATTCTGCGCCATGCACCAGTGCCTTTGACTGTGCACGTTCTCACGGACCAGGATAGCGCTGAAGACTGGGCAAAGTCATTTTGCATGACTGACCTACAGAAAACCTATCGGCCTGACCAGCCTGTATTAGAATTTATACTAGTCCAAGATGCACCAGAACATTATGTCCTGATAATGAGACTTCTACATGCGCAGTACGATGCAGTCTGTCTTCCAAGGCTCACCTCTGATTTGTGGGATCTATACCAAGGGCAAGAGATTCATATTCTGTCTGACTTCTCCGACTTCGTTCGTGGATGTCATCGCCAGAGAACGCCCGGAGCATACCAATTCTGGAGAACGCTCCTCGCTAACTCGCAGATCACCCCGGTTCCATTTACGGAGATTCCTGTTACAAAGGAAGAGTGCGTGACCTTTGAAAAGGAGATTACCATGCCGGCCACACCAAAAGGGATCACCATGGCTAGTGTCATCAAAGCCGCATGGGCCAAGGCTCTGCAAGAACGGACAGGACGTGACGATCTAGTCTTTGGTCAATTTGTCAACTCTCGCAACATCATGCTGCCAGGAGTCGGCGAAATTATCGGTCCCTGTTTCAGCATTATCCCAGTGAGAGTCCAATTGGAAAGGGATTCTCCGGTTTCAACCCACCTGCTCCGCGCGATTCAAGCACAGCATGCCGATAGCATCGGCGTCGAGTCAATAGGTTGGAAAGAAGTTGTTAGCACAAGTACACAGTGGCCTGCAAACTCCCCTCCAGGATCGGTAGTAATGGTCCAAAACTTCACACGGGATTCGGAAAGAGAGATATCTCAGATGCGGTGCCGGAAGTTGACGCAATTTTTCAAGATTCCGCCACTGCGAACAGTGTACCTGATTGTATATCCATCGAGCACACATACTCTACTGACTCTCGAGGCATCTAATGCTGTGCTGCCAAAGGGAGAGGCAGAGTCTGTCTTGGATAGACTGGGCGTGCTCATTCGAGAAATTTCTAGTACTGAATGGCATGACTATCTTGAGGCTTGAGAGAGGCCTAGGGTGGAACGTATTCTGGACGGAACTATAAGTCGAACTCTATTTGAAATCGAAGAGGCTCTTTCTTTCTCTTTTCTCTCTTGCCCTTCTTCTCCGGTTTACTAGCCGCTGTTAGTGATACACTCCGACTTAGTCTGTAACCTTGCATTGAGTGCTTAACTCGGGCAGTCTTTCGGCACCTACTGAGTAAGAGCTTAAATTGATGTTCACTGGGAATCTTTCCTAATTTCAAGAAGACTCTTGTTCATTTTATGACTCTACTTGAATGAAATAGATAGTAATCCAGCCGTATTGGTAGTACTGATACCGTGGTGGGCCTATCTGGCTTCTGCCTGAAGAAGAAACTGGGTGTAGCACTCAAGCTTGCTAAGCCTCTTGAATGGATATTTAGCAACTCCTCCGCTTGTCCTCAAGATTCTAAACGACTAATTGATATCTTAGGACAGGAGTCGATTACTGAAACTACAGCAGAGTGGAGTATCAACAATGCCGTAGGAGCTAGTGGTCAGAAACAGCAACTGGCCTCGCAACATCCCGTTCCAGTTCATATCTATAATGGTCGAGAAGAAGAAGAAGAAGAAGAAGCAGAGACCGTCGAGCGGCCCACTGGTTGCGCCGAAGACGGAGAAACGCGGTATATATTCTCCAGTTTGGACTCGAGTCAGTCAAATCGTGGAATGGAACTGGAACAACAACCGGAGTTTGGTCAAGAGTTTTCAGCTAGGATTCTCTGGAATTACTTCAATATGCAGTTGAATAGGTATTATAGTCCTGAATTGGGGTTTTCATTCGTGTGACTGTCGCACACTTAGAGCCAAAAGCACATGTACCTTAGCTAGCAGTTAAATGTACCTAGGGTTTCGGGGCTAAACCCCGAGGAGGCTTGTATTTTGCGAATCTGAATGGATTCACCAATCTTGAAGCGAAACTCATCTATACTCGTGCTGAGATACAATAATTAATCCTGACCTCTATTTTCGAGGCGCTCCTCCATCTGCTCTTTTGGGCTCTTCAGATTCACCTCGGGAAAACGAGTGTCTTTTTGCCAGGGCAGAAAGTCGCTGCCCTCTACAAGCCAGCGGAGGACCACTCTCTCGTATTTAGCTACCAGGTCACAGTATGCAGGCTCAGCAGCCAGATTATGCATCTCATGTGGGTCTGACACTCGATCATATAGCTCTGCAGGCTCGTATAGGCGGTAAATATACGCGTATCTTTCATCCCTTAGAGAAATGGCTTTGCCAACGAGGGTGGTGTCTTCGTGCTGAAGGCCCGCTTTGATATCGTATGGATATGGTGCCTGCTCAAGCAAGGGTTCCTCAGATGTCAAGAACCCTCCTTCTGAAAACGCATATTGCTTATGTGCTGTAGCATCACCAATGAGGACTGAGATCCATGATTTACCATTATGAGGAAAGTGCTCGCCGATGCCTGACAGTTCGAGCATAGTGGGCACTAAATCGACCATCTCAGTCATGGCGCTCACGGTCTTATTCTCGGGAAGTCCAGCGCCGCCGATGATCAAAGGCTCCCTCACGAGAGATTCCGACAGACCTGATGGCCACTTTTCAATCAAGCCGTGGTCTCCGAGGTACTCGCCGTGGTCAGTGAAGAACATGGTAACCGTATCCTTCCATATCCCAAGCTGGTCTATCTTGTTCAAAACACGTCCAAATTGGTCATCCAAGCGAGTGATCATTCCAAAATAAGTAGCCTTTACTTCCCTCCATACCTCCTCCGTTGCTCGGCCGGTTCCATATCGTTCTCGGATGGTCTTCATATATCGAGGCTCATAGCCCGTCTTTTGCTCTGGTTTGGAAACAACACCGGTCATTTTGTTCCGGTCGTACATTGAGAAATAGGGCTCTTCCACTTGGAAGGGGCAGTGGGGAAACAGAAGAGGCAGGAATAGTACCCATGGCTTATCGTCAGGAGGACACTCGAGCCACTTCAACGCGGACCGCACTACAGCATCATCATAGTCCAATGCCTGGTTGGCGTTGCGCAGGCCCTTATAAAATAGCCTATTCCAGATATTCTCCTTGTCGATGTTCTCACCACTTCCGCCGGCAAATTTCGGCATAAATTCAGGCGTTTCGAGGAACCCGTACTCGGTCACGCTCAGTTCCGTGACCGTAGGAGCAAATGTGTCACCCCTAGGTGCTAGACACGCAATGTGATAGCCATTTTCTTTCATGCTTCGGAAAATATTAGGCTCCCACGGTTTGATGAGGTTCTCAAGACTGCGATGACCGCTGACGTGAGGATAGCATCCGGTGAACATACTGCATCTTGACTGTGAGCAGACTGAGGCCTGGGTAAAGCAATTGGTGTACAGGGTGCCTCGATGACGGAAAGCATCGATGTTCGGGGTGTTTATCCCGGCCTTTCCATCTGTAGTGCAGCCGAGCGAATCGTATCTCAGCTGGTCCGGCATGAAGATAACATAATTGGGTCGTTGGCCGCCATTTGGCGAAGAGATCTTTAGTGGGAGCGGCTTGGGAGGTTGAGCATAAGACGCCATTGAGTGTATTGGTGGTGAATAAGTTTATCCCAAGAGAATATAATTAGTTCTCTCTTTTCAAGAAGAGGCATGGACACGATTAGCTATATGTGTAGCAACCGGAAATATCCCCGATACCGACGCACGGGATCACACCATGAGATGCTTACCAGACCAAACCCCGCACAACATCAGCTCCCCAGATTTCCCAACCTGCCGCCTTCGCCAGCTTGTGGAATTGCCAGTCCACGCAGAATAGATAACTCATAAGAAAATGTACTTGAAAAGGGCTTCGGCTTTTTTTTATCCCAGAGTCTCCAAGATGGTTACTTCAACGAAATCGGGGTGAGGAGGCGAAAGCGAGTCTGCAAAAACTCCGCCAAGGAGTCTTTACAGAAGAAGAAATAAGTAATGAATACAGAGAACTGAAGTTTGCCTTGGAAACTGGAGTGGAACAGGGCAAATTTAATTAGGTCTTCCAGGCCAAGAGCCTCAAGCGGACTCGAGGACTGCGTGATCGCAACTAATGCACAGTGTATATTATCGCTCGCCGAGCAGAACAGTCCATCCGAGATCCTGCATTATATTCCTGACCGTCGCGGAAGGATATAGGGTTCTATCGAGAATTCTAATGATGATCCTAGACAGGGAAGGAAAAGCTTGGAAATGCGTATCTATTTCCTGCAAAACCTCTCGGACAGACTCAGCCCCCGTACCAACCAGACCCCCAGTGAAGACCATTTCAAGTATCCTCAAACCGGTACACGCGCTTCGAAGAAGCAGCAACTTCTGCAAACCATCTTTCCTGATCCTGATCCGCCTCGTCGATTGAAAACCACCGCTATTCTCTTCTATGGCCGGAAATTTTATGCACAAATATGACAACGATGCTGCGTTCACATGCCCAATGTATTCTAGAAACGACTTCAGAAGCGAGGGGGTATGGGCTTCCAGGTGTTTTGTATCAAGTTCCATCAGTTGAAATTGATTTTCGCCATACAGAATCGCTCTTGCTTCAACCGATATTTGTCGATTAACGTATAATAATACGGTCCAGAAGCCTGTCCTCTGAGATATTTCGGGCACAAAGCTTTCGATGTTGCTTGAGTTGGGCCGATCTTGGAATATGTAGATTGGATGCAAGATAGTGAGAAGATGGTTGTAAATTTTGTTGCGGATTTCCAGCGGAAGAGACAGAAAAGTTTTAGTTCTATATTGAGCAGAGGAAGGCGCTGTTTGTGGTTTAGCAGATACCGAGCCTGGCATGATGAGCTTATGATCGCCCTCGGTAGGATGTCCCGTGTAATCTGGACACTGACAGTATAAGAACGATGATTGTGATTGAGCCTTGATAATTGCATCTTAAACTTGTTTTACAATGGAAACACTATACCTATTTAGAAGAATGCGAAGGTCTGTAAGATCCCCTCTCACCTCTCTTCTTTGTTTATCTTCTTTGTTCGAAGAAAGAAGGTGATTGGTCTTCATGCATCTCGAAACAAGAATTCGGAACCGAGTTTTGACACCTCACTAGTGGCTTGGAAATTAATCAATTAGTTGAATTGGCCTGGAGATACAATCAGTAACAGGGAAGGGTATATCAGTATATGATAGCTTGAGTGAATCTGTATACTAAGCTACTTTACAGTGCGCTGAGCCATCGTAGATTCATGATAGCTGGACCAACATGTACATTTTATCCGAGATCAGACGTTTCGGCTCCTTTCTACGTATGTTCTCACAAAGAGGCTCGAAGATGTGACTGACCAATCTCAGGCCATTGATCAAGAAAGAGAAAGCAAGGCCAGTTTTTGTCGATTTTTTGTCCTTGCATTCGGCGGAATATTCTTCTTTTAGCTAATTGCTATTTACATCTTAAAATTAGTAATCGTAGTAAGTTCGATTATAAGACGGAAAATTTGTAGTCTTGTGATCTATCATGTATTGTGAAAGCAGTTGCTTCGAAGCCCCTGGGTCTGACCCACGGCTCTGGATATACAAACGACCAAAGCATATGAGACACTGCGAATCATCTTGTATATGACGCCTTGATGCATCAAGATTTATGCTGTTGTCTTTCGTTGATTGAGCGTCCATTTCTAACTTTTACTCTCCTTTTCGTCAAGTCCAGTCCTCGTTTCCACATGCTCGGTAGAGAGAGTATGCGTTCCAACAAAGTACGACGCAATAATGGTAAGCCCTGCAATGCCTGCGTACAAAATCCAAGCATTCTTCAAGGACCAAGCATACGAAGCCTGCACCACCTTCCGCTGGATATCCGCAATAGATCGAAGTTGGTCCACATTGCCCTGAGCATCTTGACCCGAAAACTTCGCTACCATATCCGAGGATAGTCCTGCATTTACGAGATCCGATTGCTTCAAATCCATGGAGCTCTGAAATACGACTCCACCAATCACTATGGATACTGCCTGTGCCAGGCCACGCATAAATGTCAGTGTTGAAGTGGCTGTGGCAGTCTCCCGTTGCGGTACGTTCGCTTGAATTGCAACCAAGGGTGGTTGAATCAAGAGGCCAGAACCTAGCGCACCAATTATTTGATAGATCATAATCTTGGCAAGACCAGTTGAAGATTTGAGGTCAATCAGCAGCCCAAAACCCAGTGTCATCAAAACTGCGCCTATCCAAAGGAGTGCGTTATAACGACCCGTGTAATGGATTAGTAGTCCGCTAATAATGCCACCCATGCCTTCCAGAAAAACGAATGGAAGACCCAGGAGACCGGACTGTAGTGGCTTTGCTAGCTTTGCAGACTGAAAGTAGAGCGGGAGATAGTACTCTGGACCCATCATTGCCTACGAAAATGAAAGTGTCAGAAGCGGATACTCGATAATGGAAATGCATGGTGAACTATGACTTACGAAGGCGTGAAAAACACCAATTGCGATTGCTGCGGCATTAGAACGGTTCTTAAAAACCTGAACCGGCATAACTGGATACTTTGCGACTTTGGCTTCCACAAAGAAAAAGATGCCAGAAAGAGCAAGACCAACAATGATTAGGACGAGAACTTTGGATGATTTCCAGTCTGAATATTCGCCACCTATGTTGAGCCCAAGAAGGGTCATAAGTGTCACGGCCAACAACGACGCACTGCCTAGCCAATCGACTGCTTTCAAGCCTTGCCATATTGGAGTCCGTGGGTTGTGGACGTCCATGAATAAGCACACGACTAGAAATGTCATAGCAGCGATGGGAATATTTGTGTACCTAACCATTCCTCTCAGTTGTCAATATCCCAGAGAGAATAGAGAAACTCACCAAATCCATCTCCATCCAGCATACTGGGCAAAAGCTCCCCCAATCACAGGCCCAACTGCCCCCGATATCGCCCATATAACATCACAAATACCCAAATATAAAGTTCGCCGCCTCATATCAAACATATCGCTAATTACAATATTCACAAGTAACATAATAGCACCAGCAGCAGCTCCCTGTAGTGCTCTGCCAGAGATAAGCATCCCCATACTCGTCGAAAACCCACACACACAAGAGCTGACTATGAAAAGAGCCACCGCTATCAGGAAAATTACTTTTCTGCCCCATATGTCGGAGAGATTGGTCCAGACAGGACCCGAGGCGGTATCAGCAAGAACATACGCGGCGCCTACCCAAGTATATCCAGATGTGGATTCGAAGTGTTTTGCGATCGTGGGCAGAGCTGTCGTGACGATCGTTGTGTTGACTGCAGATATGAACAGGGCCGCGTATAGAACAGATACGAGGGTGAAGACGCGCAGGCGGCTTCTTTGGATTGGTCTCTGTTCTTCCAATGTGAGTGCTTCGGTAGTCATGGTAGGAAAATCAGGTATGTTTTTTATTATCTTCGATTTCGCTGTTCGTCCGGGAGACCTTTTCCTCTGATAAAAATGACAAGACTGGTAATATTCATAAAAATTTAAATTGCAATTACTTGTTATTTTTGAACATCCGAGGAGTTTCTTCATAAGTATCGGGGTTGAGTTTATCTTTCGCGATGTTGGTGCCTAGACTGTCATTGGATGATCCAGGGCTTTCGGAGCCCGAGGCTACCGGAATGTCGCTAATTTTCTTCCATCTGACGACATGAGTAAATCATAAGAATGCAACGTACAGATAAGACTATAGAATTGAATAGAGATCATTTCGGCTGTATCTGCTGCTGTTGTTTTTGGATTGGGACAAGAGCGAGGCTTTAGATAGTGCCAATCAGAACATGAGGTCGTTTACAATCAGATCAAGCACCCCCTTACAAAGGCGGAGCCTATCAGGAGACTCGAGCTTGCTGAAGAGTGATATGGGGCAGTCCATGGAATCTGCATGATGGCAGGAGATAGAACAGCATGTCGAGGTTTCTCTGATTTGATAGCGGCTTGAGATGAGAGCCGTAGAATTGACGATCAATGGAAGCGACTATTTATCGCAACCTTTTGGTGTCACGATGAATAGTTTCTTGATACCGCTCGTTCTGGAGTGGTTGCGCTCAACGTTGGCGAATGCTCGATCAATTGAACATTGATCTCGCGGTAGAACTCGCCACGCGCACAGTTCCATCGACCTTTAAACAGTCAACATTTTGATGAAAGCAGTGGAATGCTCACCGTGACCCGCGCACTCAATTTTATTGCCAATACAGATAGCTTGGCTGTACTTGTTCCTGTGGTGATATTTCTAACCAGCTCCCTTGTGGGCAAAATTTTAAAAGGAGACATAGCGGAGTAGATATCTCAGTCGATTTACTCATTGAAATCAGATTGAGGAAACCATTCCGGTAATGGATTCGACACTTTCGAATAAACACGTATCCAGGTGCATATGTACGCATATTCTTTGGATTTCACCTAGCATCTCCACTAAATTCACGGAGTACATGTACATGCAGCTGAACAGTCTTCCTTGTCAATGTGACACATACAACACCATTTCAGCTTAGCAGCTTGGTATACAGAAAGAGCTTGAAAGTAGTACTGTTGAGCGAGTCGTCTTCGAACTTATGTCGACAACGTCAATAATCATTCATAATGGATGTTTTCAAATGAAATAAATTTATGATCCGTCATCATCTTACATATTATACACATATTAATTACTATCGCAAGAGTAACTGACTATTTCGCACTTAGTAGATACATCGCATTTGCATAGCTGACGGTCATTGCGGATGCTCATTGCGGATGTTCACATCCAGAAATAGGTTGGCTCCCAGAAACATCGACAATGATAGGTCCGTCATATGTATAGACATACGTACCCATGCTATCTATATATTCAACCTAATCAAGCTATTGTAGGTGATACATGTGTACCATAACTACAACCTGCATTCTGCAATATTATCGAGCTCAAATTTGGGGGGTCATCGGGCCGCACTTTTTCTTTATTTACATTTCTCTTTCTCAACAATCCTTATAAAATGTCAAGAAAAGGAAATCAAGGTTTTTGTTTTTATACTTGCCTTGATGCGTCCTGTCTTTCCCCTTGCTTGGATACTCTGTTCTACCTGGCCTATTTCTCGGGTCACATAACATCTCACACATGAAAAAAATAAAAGCCATAAAATGTGTAATATAGAAAGGTATTTACCAAACATAAAAGCTAGTCTGAACTATGATTTCTCAAAGTGCTCGCTTGGCCAGTCCCAGGAGAATTAATTGTCGTTACTTACCTTAATATGCAATTTATTTGGAGTATGTGGACTCTGCTTCCATGCCTGGCAACCAGGCAATCCTTGCAACTCAGCCTTTTTTGAAACTTACTAGACATCGAACAAATAATTTATTGGTCTCCATTCTCTCCGCATCCGGTGACGTGGTTCGAATAGAAGCGGCCTGTGGAATAAACCAGCATTACTCCTTGATAGAGAAAAGAAAAAGAAAATGACCAGGAAATTGAGGAGAGTCATAATAAAACATTCCGTTTCTGTATGTGATGTTAAGTTTACGAGCAGACGAGTTCAAAAGCAAGACATAATTACACTAAGTACGCGTAGGCTCCGTCGGCATCGATTTACAACAGCTGCCTGCAGCATGAGATAGGTAAAACTGCCTTTAAGTGTGGTTATTTCAAGCGAAGGGCTGTCATATTGTCTAATGTAGTGGTCATGAACCATGGGCTATAATGATGGTTTAACACGCGCCTCATAGAACTCAGATTTTCATATTGATAATTCTTATAGATAAAAATGGAGCCATAAATAAATGTAGGGGACTTTTCTATTATTATGATGATCCAGTATCTGATTGACAGGTCTATATAGCCCTCAGAGGCTGTCTGGAGTCTTGGAACGTACCTAGGTATGTAGAGATGTACACATCTTGCTCGGCAGTAACACTACATGAAGTAATCGAAGGACAAGATTGTGATATCGAAACCTAGATAGAGGTTCTTCACCTTTTCTATGATGGCAACTTCAGCTCGAAATCTAGTAATTTATGAAAAAAGAAAGACAAAACTGTTGCGAGAAAGAAGGTGATGCATATCAAATGCATATCAGACGCCAATGTCTGCATTTATGCAGAAATCTTCAATCCTCCAGCCCGTGCCCATGTCCCATTAATATCCATCATAGCCGTATTCCGAGTTTTTTAAACTCCAAGCTCGTATCTGCATCCATTTTCATAACCCATTTGAGATCACCATACCGGTGGATCCGTATACCCACTACCTCCCATTCCCAGATCCCATATCCTGGTCCAGACTCCACAGTTGCGGGTCGTTTTTAACTGTATCGTCCTTTCTATTTTTCCTTTCCCGGTAGACCACATAACTAAAAAGACATATAAACCCAGAGAAGCCGATGGCAAAAAAAAAGGACAAGAAACAAACAAAAGAAAAGACAAGAATATTTTATCAGATACATGGTTCTCTAAGACAGTCCAGAGAAAAGATAAGAAAAAGAAGAATTTCAACAGTCCTGGTAAGCTGAGAAGCAATGAGTGAAGCTTTCTTTCATTAGGATTTGATTGTGCTAACAACCTGACTGATAGGCTGAGTTGTATCCAAGAACTGGTTGATAGTCGAGATGATTTCCTTCATCGAGTTTTTAGAAGTTGCCAGGCCGTTAACGCACAATCCGAATTTCTGGTTCACAAGGGTGCTGAGAAGAGCTGCAGCCACAGGACCCGAAAGTATTCCTTCATGACGGGGAGGTTGTCCAACGCCCGGGAAGGTCAATGCCCATGAAGCAACGCAGTGTTGTTCTGGGAGCCCGAGGCTTACCTCGAGCTGTGCCAACATACCCACACAGTTATGGTAAATGAGCCGAAGGTGCGAGTCCCGATCGGGTTGCTGAATCCGAGTCGTGGGAGCGAATGCAGCAGCAAACCCCGTGAACGTTGGTGAAGACTGGTTTTGCTGTTGTTCCGGAGCAACAACAGCCATCAGTTCGTGAAGGAGGTAGGAAAAAATGATATGATAGCTACCAACCAAGCAGGTATAGCAGTTTATGGTAGCTAATATCAGGGATACATGAACATCTTCAAACTGTGTTCCTTGCCAAGATGAGTGGCCAGATGAGGCTGAAGTAAACGAAGCAACAGGGTTGACCTGACAAGCCATAGCAGCATCTTCTGATACCAATATTGGCTCAATCGCTGAGCCCGGTGTTCTTTGCACATAAGAAGGGCGTCGGGAATTGACTGGTGTTTGTATCTGAGGGACGAACGGATTGATGGCCATTGAGGCGGGGATCACTGTTGCCATTGTTGCTGGCCCACCCTCGACGAACACTCTAACAACTTCGAGAAACTGTTGAGAGTAACGTAATATACTCCGAGATGCAGAATCGAGATTCTTCAAAGCGACATTCGCATCCATATTTCCGAGCATGGTGAGTTCTTGCGCTACGAGACTCTGACAGTCAAGCAGATGCATATTCATATCAAGCAGCCTTCGGAGATTCTCTTGGTTCCACCACTGCTCTCTGTCATCAAGGCAAGGGAACGCTGTAATGAATCACATCTTAGCACACCATCCACTGACACGGAAATCACTGGGTTCTGGCAGATGGGTTAGATGCTTACGGTCATCAAGCTCATAGCCATCTGAAGCTTTGCTGCAATCGCTCCCCGACGTCCAAGCTTGCTGCTGGGCTTGCTGCTGGGTCATTGCAAATGGTGTCGCCTGTAATGGTAGCTGGTGCTCTTGCTCATTGTCCATTGAAGGAGGTGTTATCAAGCCCGAAAACACAGGCACCGGATAGTCTTCAAATCCACTGTTGACTAGGTAGCATTCCTCTGGCTGCAAGCCTGGTCCCATAATAGTAATTCTCTCAGGAATTACCTCGTGGTAGAAACTAACAGTGTTATCCATCGGCAACTGGGCCGGTACGCCTGGTGGTGATGATTCCCCTTGCGTAGGGTGGGGTGGGTGCCTCATGGTGGCAGTCTTCTCTGGCCTGCTGATTGAAAGAACTCTATCCTTCAACCTCTTTTTACTCTCTGAACGATCCATTGAACTGATGGTGCATGGTATGCGTGCCTTGCGGCAGCGCTTGCATGGCATCAGAGAGGGTCTCCAGATGTCTCTCTCGCATCGTAGTTTCTGCATACGACAGCGATCACAGGCAAAACGACGTGGCTGCTGAACTACCTCAGGATGGTGAAGAGGATGCTGGTGATGTCGACGTCCTCCTGAAGGAGCCAAATGACTTTGGGCAATCATTATTATTGGATTTTCTATAGGCCCGGTTTGAATCGAGTTTTTGTGGGCTCACAACAGGAAAATAGCAGCAAGAAATGAATTGGTAGGTATCCTGTGGCGCGAAAGGAGTTGGTTAAACGTGGAAGACAGATGAATGTGACGAGAAATGCTTGTTATTCTGTTCTGTGGATCACTTGCTTTCGTCACTCATTCTTTCTCTTCTCGCTTTTGAGTTGGTTTACTGCTGGGCCAGAATGATCAAGGTATTTTTTGGAAAGGGAAAGTATTCAGAGTTAAATATAGAGAGGGCTCACAGCGAATGAATGGTGTCTCCTCGAGAGGGCAACTAAAAAGGAATTCTTGGGGGGTGGGTGGCGTTCTAGCAAACAACATATCAGTGGCATTCTCGCATCTGGCTAGCGCTTCAAATTGTCAAATACGTCTGAATACCGAAATACAGCCTTCCAAGACCTTCTTCGGATTCCTATTAAGCGGGCTTCTCGGATAGGCTGCGGAAATGCCGACATAATGATTTTACTGGTCCATCGATGAGAAACATCACTGGCTCGCTGATAGGGGATTTGTATCGACTGCCCATTAAAGTTTCTGCGTGGAATGCCACGGCCTTGTTACATGGAGAAATTATTAATTGCAATCGCACTTTAGACGCAGGAGGAGTCCTAGCTTGACAGCCAAATGCGTCCTGACGACAACCCATCCATAGTAGCACATGCATAAGTCTTGGGCGGTTTTAGCATTTTCGCTCTGAACTTTCCGTAAACTTTCCTCATTATTCGCTTGCTCAATCTGGACAACCTGCATTTCCTGGATAGGCCACCACTCTAACCCAATCGGATGTTTCCGACATCTTCGGGCCAGTCAATGAGCAGCGCGAGAGAAGTCCATTTGAATAATGCCGAATGAGAATCATGCCAATAGAAGTTTTTGCGCCAGCCACATTCAGATCTACCCTGCAATGCAAAGGTTCAGTCATACCACTAATCAAGATAAATTCTGTATTGATGTTTCCCACTGAGCACCCCCGGATTGTGTTCCCTAGTCATTCTATCTGTCCTCAATCCACCAGTCTCCTACGTTCGATTTCGTTGTTGACTTGTCAGACAATAACTGAGCATAGGCTAGCAGACGCCGATAGCAGCCCAGGTAAGTAGCTATCTGTCGACACCCGCGTTACTTGACACTAACCAGTGTCATGTGCGTGAGTGCTCATAGCTTGACCGGTGCTAGGTCCTCAGCGTGATCAGTGCGGATCTGCAGCGAGTCTATATGCAGGATCGCCAATGGTTTCCGACAGATATTTACCTGGGTTTGAGAAATAATGCAGAAATACTACGACGACCAGAAGAATGGCCTTGCTGTCATAGCCTATTTCAAATAGTCACACTCGAATACGAAATCTTTGTACAGAGAAAACCCCTGCCGAAGAACATCTCTGAAGATGTGTCTGTCAAACATAATAAGGAAAACCGGTGGGACAAAGCTCTGAAGAATGGCTTGTCGTGCAACACGAACTAGAACCTCTAGCAACAATATGTTCTCAAGCTACCCGCCCCCATGGTAAAGTTCAGAGCGTCATTGGCACGAACCACGAAGCAGCGGTGTCGAAGCTGTCAAATCAGCATTGAGTATCCATAGCTGACATGAGCGTCAGCTTTCTTTTGATCGGCAGCTAACCGTCAATGGTGCCAGCCACAGATGACCGCTATTCGACCGGCTAAACAAAAGAAAAAGCAATATCAAATACTTACGTACGCGAGCCAGTACAACTGCCGAAATCTTTGTCTGAAGAAGAGTATGGCCGTGTTACTTGTTAGCAACTCCACTGAGAAGGTCACGTTCGGTGCAGTGTCAATTTGTAAACTTTAGGGGAATTACCACGGACGTGGTATCCACAGTTTTCTGACAGGTAGTGTAGTCAAGAGACGCCCAACCAGCAAAAGAATTGTGAACCCGCCAACTAGCATACGAGAGATTGTGGGGGGAGGGGCTCGGTCAAATGCTAAAGTTGACAGATGGAGATAGACCAATACTAGCCACTGGGATACATAGGATGAAGTTGCAGTGGGAATCTCGTATTGTCCTGGTGAATATTGCTTCTGGAGTCAGAAATACGATAGCCGTGACAAACGAATCGAAAACAGCAGAGAAAACAATGAGAAGATAAACAAAAAGAAAAGTGAATAAAAAACAGCCACGGAGTAAAATACGAAAGATCGAGAGATGGGGGACAAACTTCCAGCTAAGCCCTGACGAATCTCGGGAAAGCCGCGTGCTAGCGGGCCGACTAAGTGGTGGCCGTGCATACACGATCTAGATGATCAGCCAATCGTATCCTCAGGAACGATCCTGATCGACTTTTCCATTTTCCGGAGTCATATGGTGGAGCCTATAGAGACTCTCCTTGTAGACGTACTGTGGTGGATGCTTGGCCGGATGATATATTGTGAGAAAGCCCAATACCAGATCCATACATTCCGTAATATCACTTTGAGTTAGTCACCTGGCACGATATGGTCCTTTATGGCTCAGCCCGAAAGAAACGAGCGCCATGTCGTTGGAATACATCTCCTTGATATCGGATACCAGATCTAATTACTCTTCGTCCGAGATCATGCCGACGGTCTGTGCCGTGACTACGCTAAGCGAATCCAAATAATTGGGACCTCTATCACGTATTTTAAGAAAAGAAAGAAAGAAAAAGCAAAAACACCATGCAGCTGTCTCAAGCAGGCTAAACGAATCAGAATTCCATATCCTCACCTTAGCGTTATCAGAAAAAAGAAAGGAGAACAAAGGTTCTTCTAATCGCATTCAACCCCGTTCTTGCTGCATCTTGGCATCTGCTGCTGCCCAAATGCCAATTTCGCAGGCTCTGGGATCACTATGCAGTCAATGCAATGCATCTGACACAAATTATCCCCCGTTCCAAGGTCCAAGGGAATAGTAAAGTTACCGCCTGAGCTTCCGATTGGTTACTTCCCAATATGGAAATGAGTCAGGGCACGGTTCGTTCCTGGGGTCAGCCCTAATCAGATTGATAATTGAGCAGACTACTGAACAAAATACATCTGGAACCGACGTCATCGAAAACTTGCGTGGCATTGATACATGATAATACCGGGTGTAGGTCAGCCGGGGTCAAAAATATCTCATAGGGGGTGAAAAGTTCAAAAGGGGTGAAAAAAATATTCTTTGACGCGACCCTATGAGAAATTTTTGATAATTATGACCCATGTTGAACATATGGTATATTAATAATACGGTATTGATTTGTATAGGATATTTGTAATGTATTATCAGGTGTAATTCTACATATTAGAGTGTAATATATTATTGTATTGTATAATATACCCGGTTTCTGTATGTTTCTGTATGGTATGATATGGTATATATTTCAAAAAAAATCTTTTTATATAGAATAAGTGAAAGTATTTTGACCCTTGTTGATCATATTGACCTTATATGAACTTTGTGAGACTTGACCTTGGTTGAATTTTTGGCCCTATTTGAACTTTTCACCCTCTATGAGATATTCTTGACCCCAGGTGACCTACAGCCCGTCCTTGTCCTATGGGAACTCGGAAACGAAGCAGTAATGAGGGACAAAACTGTAACATGATTTGGTTTTCAAATGACTACTTACTAGGCACGTAGCATTCTTGAAATGGGTTGTCAAATATCTAGTACTTAGGCTTATGCACCAACGATACTATCTCTGTTCTGGAATGCATGTCGTTCCCGGGAAAATGACAGAACTCGTACAGATCTTGAGATCTGGGCTAACGATCAGTGGAATTCTCCTGGCTCAAAATTCGCCACTAGGGTATGTGCGCCTCTATCTAGTATCAGGAGGATAACGCAATCTAATAGTGTCTCAGAGACTCGGAGTTATAACAAGGAACCACCTATACTTACATGTCGTGCGAAAACCAGATCCAAAAAGTCACTAGTAGAATGTCCATGTGGTACCGGATCCTTCGGTCATATTAGCTATCTGCTTCTATTCGAGTCATGTAAAGCTTGGCCCGCTCTCGAAATTTGGTGGTAGGGTGATATATGACATGTCTATTTCGTGCCCGGGTTTATCTCAGACGATTCAATCCTGGCAGGTACTCTATTGAGGCGTATCGAGTCAGGGACAATGATATTATATCCAATAAGAGCAAGCACTATACAATCTTTGATATGAACTTGAGAGACTTCTATTGTACTTCTTGCAAGGGCTATTTTTATAATTTCATTAACTATGGGATAGTGTCTAAATAAATATGAAAACTGTTGAACTATCTATGGTGGCGTTGTGTCAAGGTCTTTACTCCTGTTCTAACTGGATAGTCTGCTTAATATTATCCACCCTTATGCAAAGCTAAAGAACTGTCATATGTGGCTTTCTCTCACTTCTATCGTAGAACGCATAATTCGTTATCAATTGACCGTACATATTGACCGCACATTCAATCGATGGTGAGCAAGATGAGAGTATTATAACTGACCACGTTAGTGAGCATGTCGAATCAACACATTTTGAAGAAACTACAATTGTTTAAAGTGAATATCTTGAACTTTAGTTGCGATTCTCCCGTCCAAAGGTCCTGGTTTGCATCTGGCTATGTAGTGGTAGCTATATCGGCTCAATTCATATCTGTCAGGGATCTGGCCGCGATGGGTACCGAAGATGATGCTGGCCTGTCAACTTTCCAGTGTCCTGACCAATAGATGGCATGAATGCTGCTGTCACCAAAGTGCGGTGTGCGGAAATTGACGCAGCAAGCGAAGCAGCAACCCAGCATACGGCAGGCCGATAGATATTGGTCACTCGGCTAGTTATTTTTATGCAAGTCCATGAGACATGTCTCCTTATATATGGATGAATGTATCAAGTTAGCCCGCCTATCCGGTCCTTCTTTCTGTCACTGCTTGCCCATATCCACCATTGAGATAATATTCTCGTCCAATAATATCTGATAAACGAGGTGCATTATGGATGCCGCCAGATAATGTCAGATATCGATATGATTTGCATGAGCTGCAGATCCAGTTCTGTAGGTAGGTACGACATCCTCATGCTGCATCACATATTGTCATTCCACTAATGGACTTCCAGCATCTGCATCTAGCTGATATCCGGTGTCGCTAAATTTCGTGTTTCCAAAGCACAATCCTTGCTTCTTCCCCTTGAGAATTCTTTCCCATCCGTATGTGCGGTAAATCCTAATATACTAGGGTGCTCATATCATGGCACTTGCTACAGGATAAGTCCCTCACACATATTCTATGTAAGGTTTCTGCGAATCCGCGTTTTGATAACATTGATTGTATTGGCTTGAGAGTATGAGAATGGGACTGCTTCAGATCTTCTAAAGCAGCTATTTAGGTACCAAATTTTGCCGGCATGTTTACGCGATATTTTCAATATTCCGAAGTCTTCTGACTGTTTACATTTGTCAGAAATGGAGCGATGTCGGTGAGGACAGACTAAACTACATATGAGATGAGAGCACAAAGATTGGAATATGGTGATGGTCTTAGGCAAAATCTTAGTCTTTGCGAGCTATATCTGGCTATGTTTCTAGATTTAGTGACTCTGGACGTTATACAAGGCATATACTCAGTCAAGATCATAAGGCTATTCCATCCCGTTTTCCTCTTCGTTATCGTGTGTTGCTAGGACAGGAAATGCAGCCTTTCCATAAGTGGTATTGATGTGAGGGTAAACTTGAGATTCGGTCTTGAACGACATATCAATGTGATGGGGCTATATCGAGTGATTCCACCACATTTTTCATTCATGTCAGTCTCTCTCCAATGAGCATGTCTGAAAAGCGTTATAACCTCGAAATGGTTTGGTTAATGAGATCATTCAAGATATTCATTAATCTCATCTCTTCGTATGGTCAAGATTGACAGATAGGAGAGTGTACTTTCCCAAACCAGTTAACAGAATGGCAAAAATAGTCGAAGATCTTCCAGCCAATGGTTTGCATAGAGCTATCGTCGCTTGGAGTATCTCTTATTTCGAAAACTTTCTAGCCAATGAACCACCAATTCTTATACTTATTGAACATTTCCGCTTGACTCACGGCACAATGCTCCGCCAAATCAAGTCTTGAACTGGCAGTGTGATCTAAGATCTGGATGATCATGTTCCATACTATTGTCCATGCAAGTTAAATTTGCAGACGCACAGACTGGTGATTCCAAATCCATGGACATCCATAGAATGGCAATTTAAGGCCTGCATATGGCAGCATGATAGGCATCGGCGATCTCTTTCATTTAAATCCAGCTGGGTGATAGGGTCAATCTGAGGAAGTCAGGATATGTATGTAGTGCAGGTATGTCAAATCTGGAGCAGTGTCTCAGATCTCATCGGAAAGTGACCATGTTTTAGTTCCCTCTTTCGACTGTTGTGTGACCCTTTTGTTCTACTATGGCATTTATAACCAATGGACCAATGTTGGGGCTTACATCACGGTACTTTACGAATCAAAGGCAACTGTTGGATAGGTTTTGCTTCGGACATACGCTATCTTAAAAGATTCTACGAACTCACATCCCTCGAAAGATGATTCGGTAATCTCTTATCTCACAAGACTGGCCATCGACTCGGTGGTCTGGCTCATTCTGTCTATAGCCGATGCAGTATCACATGATATGGCGAGGAACTAATATGGCCCGCAGTCTGAGCAACTGACCTACTGCCAAGGTGATCTTGAACTTGTTCTATATGCAATGTATGCAGCTGACCGTATACCGTGAAGCTTATGTGACCTGTGTAGATTGCGTGATTTTATTTTCTACAGATGAACTTTGGCTCTATCTTCTAGTCTTAGCAATCTATATTGTATAAACCGAATAATTGAGTTTGATCCGAGTCTACTACACGTTAAACACCAAAGTTCTTTCTCCTTTCGCTGTGTATTGTCTCAATCTGAAAGGAACTATTGACGGAGTGGCCTCTGAATCACAGCTGTTTTCTTTACTATCTTAATTTCAAGGACAAATTTCATAGACTTAATGTAATTAAGTCAAAGGTATTATCGAGTCTATTACAAAATTTATATTAGATATCATCGCAAGTAAAAGGCATATTCTATTTAGGGTAACTAGGGTTATAAAACAGACTATGGGGCATCCTGATTGGCTGATCTAGACAAATATCTTCTAGAAGAGCTGTTCGCGGCAGAAAGTTCACCGCCCTGGAATGATCCCACATCGACGTCTCTTCTCGCACCAACTCAAGAACGAAGAGCGTTTAATCCCTGGATATTCTCGGCCCAATTGGCTTTGCGGCTGGTCACAGGCTGTATAACTGGACTCTCGCATACCTACGAAGAGTGAGAGACCGTGGGTAAGTCAATTGGCTCTATCGAACAGAATCAGAAGTAAGAGCTAACAATCGATCTCGCGGGCAGAAGCCAATTCCACTTGTATCATAAAAAATGGCAACTACCTACATGCCCCGTTTGCATCAGTTCAAGGGCATCTCATCCGCATCAAGGAAGGCTCACTTACCGCATAATCCGCGACCTACCCCGTTTTTCAGCAAGCGATTCGCATCTACCGAAGCGGGACCAGTTGCGACAATAACAAAGAAGAATAGGAAATCGCCCGTCCGAAAATTCATATTTCGCACTTCGCTGGCTGTCCTTTTACTTGGTGGATATTTTTATTCCACCGATACTCGAGCTAGCGCTCACAGATATATCGCCGTACCGCTTGTTCGTTGGTTGTACCCTGACGCGGAGGACGCTCATCATGCTGGTGTCGCTGTGCTGAAGAAGCTATACAAGTTTGGTTTACATCCGCGAGAGCGCAGTTCTCCGGATCTAGATGGGAAACTAGCCACGGAGGTATAACTCATTCTGCAAATTGTCCAGGTAATTCAAGCTGACACGATCAGGTCTTTGGCTACACCCTTTCCAACCCCATTGGAATCTCAGGCGGATTAGATAAACACGCTGAAATCCCCGACCCGCTCTTTGCACTGGGTGCAGCCGTGGTGGAAGTAGGAGGCACCACTCCATTACCTCAAGATGGCAACCCCAAACCGCGAGTGTTCCGGGTAGTTTCACAGTCAGGAATGATTAACCGATATGGTCTGAATTCCAAGGGTGCCGACCACATGGCCAAGGTTCTGAAACAGCGTGTTCGCGAATTTGCGTATGCCAATGGGTTTGGGTACAGTGATGCTGGAGAAGAGCGTGTGTTGAATGGTGAGGCTGGTGTGCCGCCGGGAAGCTTGAATGAGGGCAAATTGCTCGCCGTTCAGGTTGCAAAGAACAAACTTACGCCGGAGTCGGATATTGCTGCTGTCACAGGAGACTACGTATATTGTGTTGATCGACTTGCGCCGTACGCAGATATTGTGGTTGTGAACGTGTCGAGTCCCAACACCCCGGGTCTACGCGGACTCCAAGCGGCAGGTCCTTTGACCGAAATTCTCAAGGGTGTCGTTGGCGCCGCAAAACGTATCGACCGTAAAACCAAGCCTTTTGTCATGGTCAAAGTCAGCCCTGACGAAGACTCTGAGGAGCAGGTTGATGGGATTTGCCACGCTGTCCGCGAATCTGGCGTCGACGGCGTCATTGTCGGCAACACGACAAACCGACGACCTGGTCCGCTACCTAATGGATACCCACTTTCGTCCAAAGAAAAACAAACTTTGACCGAGACGGGTGGGTATTCTGGTCCACAGCTTTTTGAGCGTACCGTAGCGTTGGTGTCACGCTACAAACAGAAATTAAGTGATGCGGAATCGCCCAAGACAATTTTTGCGTCGGGTGGTATCACAAATGGGCAGCAAGCACAGAAGGTTCTTGATGCCGGTGCGTCAGTTGCCATGATGTATACTGCTATCACGTATGGTGGTACTGGCACCGTCACACGGGTGAAGAATGAGCTGCGGGAGGTAAGGAATATATAGACATAGAAATAGACCATCTATATGTATCATTATAAATTACTTTTCATGTTTTTCCACGGTATGTAGCAGTTCTTTGAGGATAAGACTACGACAAAGTCTCCTCAACCTCCCTAACAACCTTGCTGACACCCTCAACCTGGTGCGCAAACCTGCCCAGAAACATCCCATCAACAGCCTTCCCCAAACCACCTTCACTCCACAAGCCAGGTCCAGCACTCCCACCATACAAAACTCTAACCTCTCCTTGCCTCTTCCCGATCACAGCTCTGATTCCGGCGACAACAGCCGCGACATGATCAACACCAGCTGGCTGCGGTTTTCCGATAGCCCAAACGGGCTCATATGCGAAGATGACGGGTGCATAATCCGGTATTGCTTTCAGAACAGCGCGGATCTGAGTCTCGCATTCTCTGACTGCCAATCCGACGGCTTCGGAGGCGACTTGGCCCGGCGCACTTAGCTCACCAATACATACCAATGGAATGAGACCTTGTCTCGATACTGCAGCTGCCTTCTTACCCGTAACTTCATCCGTCTCGCCAAACAGATCACGGCGCTCTGCATGCCCCAACTCAACGAGCGAAGCACCTACCTCCCGAAGTGCCAGAGGCGAAACTTCGCCTGTATACGCACCCAGATCCTCCCAAAATGAGTCCTGACCACCTAACAAAAACGGCGGCGGCATCTGCTTATGGTCTTCTGCTGTTGCAGGTAATTTTGATTCCCAATCTTTGATGATCTCCGCGCACGGGTAGATCGTCAGAAAATCCGGGATTAGGGCTAGGAGTAACTTTGAGCGGTTTTTGGCTAGGACGATCTCGTTTTGCGGGTCGAGCAGGTCACGGAGATATTGGAGAGTGCGAGAGGGCGTAAAGTACATCTTGAGGGAGATTATGAGCAGTTTTTGCGGTAGGATTGGGTAGGTTACTGTCGACGCCATTTTGGTCTGTGTTTCTGATTCGTTCTCTGGTCGCTCTGACAATCTGGTCATTCGCTTGATGCACCACCGTCGGTCGCAAAAAACAGAGCCAATTAATTGGTTCGCGAATCAAAAAGCTTGACTCTATCACACCTGATTAAACCGAAAGCCTCGGAAGTCGTTTCTGATGGCTGGTTGTTCTCACAGTGAATGGTCTGAATTATTTGATACCCTTGATAATCTTATCCACAATGATGTCACTTCCTTCGATAATGCTGTGCTTCGTGGACGATGTGTATGCCGGGAGGAGAAACTAGTCTGCGAGATCTTGTGATGCTGAAGATGAACTGAGTCAATTGTATGATTAGCAATTTTCTTGGTGCTTGCATACGATATACAGGGAAAGACTACCTGGAAGGAGTGTAACTATAGCGGGGTTGCTCCGTACGTAGAACAAAGTATGGAGAGGTCCCTGGCCCGCTTTTCTCGCCGTGGAGAGAAGGGATGATCCGGGGTGAAGTGGTTTCCTGCGAGATGCAACGATCAAAGAATTGCGTCGTGAGGTTGGGATTCGATGGTTCGAATCTTTAGCCTAGAGCATTCTCTGAACTGTTCTTGACTTCATGAAAAGCTGTATCCATGAAGCTGGCCACGCAACTCGGCTGGCTGCCGTGTCCAGTGAACTTTCACACGGAGATGCGCCGAGCATTCGGCAACTCCAATACAGCTAGTTCTCTTGCTCTACACATGGAAAGAAACATTTCAAATAGAAATTGCTCATCAAAACACGCAGCTTGTCTTACCATACATCTTTGAAAGTCTAGGCCTGTGACTCTTGGTGTGCCTGATCCACTCTGCAAACTGCCTCACTCACAGCTCGAAATGTTTTATACTGTGTAATAATACGTACCCTCCCTGTATCTTTTAACGTGGGATCTCCACAATAGGAAAGCCGCCGTGGCGTCATAGCATCCGATACGTACGAAATACCAACTGGCCTATTTAATAAGCACGATGCCGCATCTTTCTTCTCTGTATAACTTACAGCGGAAACAAAAACGATCCATACGGGTGTGGATAAAGCGGCTTTTTCTTCGCATCACATGCGCCTTCACAATCTTTGACGCGGAGTTGGTCCGGTAGTGATATACTAGTAGTACTACGCCGGATCTTTCACTTCCCGCCTACTTCAAGATATTCATCGCCAAAAAACGGCCATCCAATGAATTACTAGTAGTTCAGGATCTCTGAGAGAAATAGTGGATCATCTTGGTCTAGTGATGTCTTATGACGCCAACTTGGCACCGTTTTCAAGCCGAGTATCCTTGCGTCTACAGAGACAAAAGTCGATAGCTAGTACCCATCTCAACATATAGAACAAAGTAAAGATCTGCTTATCACTATCGAATTATGCCACATGGGCGTTGATACTCGGCGGAGACCGGAATCTTCCATTGCTCTATAAACAGACTGTATTTTGTTATTAGTATCTTCGTCCCCGCGGTCAGATAAATGTGGAGTTAACATATGGGGAAGAAAATGAGGGAGAGCTGGTCAGTATTTCAGAGACAACTACCTACTCTAGCCTGAGATATAAATACAATCTAGAAGCCCTCTTTTTACCTTTCATTTTGTGCTTCACATATACTCCACCAATCTCAACCCATCTATACATACTTCACATACATTTTTAATATACATATTAGAACAACATGGCCTCCGACCTCAAACCCCTCCGCATCGTCATGGCCGGTGACGAAGCCGGCTTCGAATACAAAGCCGCCCTCAAACAACTGCTCGAAAACAGTCCCCTCGTCGAATCAGTCGTCGACGTCGGCGCAACCTCCGCCACCGACAAGACCGCCTACCCACACTCTGCCGTCGAGGGCGCCAAACTCATTGCAGAGGGCAAAGCTGATCGCGGTCTCTTCATCTGTGGTACGGGGCTCGGTGTCGCCATCTCCGCCAACAAAGTGCCCAGCATTCGCGCCGTGACTGCCCACGACCCATTTTCTGTTGAGCGCTCTATTCTCAGCAATGATGCCCAGGTTCTGTGCTATGGGCAGAGGGTTATTGGCATTGAGTTGGCCAAGAAGTTGACTTTGGATTGGTTGAAGTACCGATTTGATCCTAATAGTAGTTCTGCTGCGAAGGTGCAGGCGATTTCGGACTATGAAAAGAAGCTGCTCAAGGCTTAACTTTCTTTTTCAATTGTTTTTTTGTATACTCATTTTAATCTGCAAAATACCCACAACATTGACATATACCGGTTTCAGCGGACAAAGTCCGATCCTCAATGTGCAAGACGTTTGGAGATGGAAACAGCGACACGAATGGATCTATGCCAGTCGAAAGTATGTGAAGAACACTGTTATTAGATGTCGTATTGTATAAACCCTTCGTTGTCATATACTGCTACAATATAGAGTGTTTGAATAGAGAACAAGTCCTTGGTACCTCTCAAGTCGCTGAGAAGCTATTCTATAGATCGCGCACTCTGATTGGTCCAAATCACTTGGGCTAAGTAAGTTTATCTACCATGCCTTTGGATTTCAAATTTTTAAAACACCAAATCATCCATCGCAAGAAATACTCTGAGACAAGAATATCTTCAATTTCAACAATAACAGCGTTGTTGTTGTACTTCGTAGCGATTAGTCAGTCGGAGATGGAATGATTCTGCGGGAATCCACGTCTTTCGATGACTTCAACTTATTTTCCGTGCGGTCCTCACGGTCGCAACCGTCAATATTTGATATAAACAATGTAGAACTATCTATCTTTCTCTTCTCCAGACAATGAAACACTCATTCTTTATTGCTACTGTTCAAGCGAATTGATTTACTCTTTGTTTGTTGGGCCAGCACCTTAACTATTGACGTACAACCGATAAGATTTACAGCCCACTTCTATCTCTATCTCTATTTCTATAATTATTCGCCATCCTACTACTTGTAGCCCTGCTTAAGCTTCAAATCAACCAGCGACAAGCATCATGTCCTTCACATTCAAAGAAAAGGGCAACAACCTCTTCAAAGATGGCGACTATGCCGGCGCAGAAGAAATGTACTCCCAAGCGTATGCCTATTCTTCCCAGCTCCTCCTTATTATTACCTACTAACAAGTCTGTCATGCAGCATTCAGATGAACCCCAAAGAACCCAGCTTCTTCACCAACCGCGCCGTCACTCGCCTCCGCCTCGAAAAATGGGCCGGCGCCGAACAGGATGCTCGCATCGCAATCGAACTCCACGGCGGCTCCAAGGCTGCTGCAAGCCTCAAGAGCTCTCTCTACCGCGCGCAGGCTCTACTGGAATTACAACGGCCGCAGGAAGCATATGATGTCGCCATTGATGCCTATAGGGCTAGTCTGAATGGGATGAACGCACAAACGGAAAATCTATCCAAGATCGTCCTCCGAGCGAAACAGCAGATTTGGGCTGCAAAGGAGACGGCAAGACTGAGAGAGATGGATGACACATTGGCGAGCGTGGAGTCGCTGATCGAAGCTGATCTTGAGCGCCAGCTGAAGGAGCTCAAGTCACAACTGGACAATGGCGAAATAGGAGAAATCGGGTACAATGAAGACCAAAGGGCTTTGCGGGAAGAGGCAGAGAAAAAGATACGACATGTGCGGGACGCGTTCAAGGCTTCCTCGGGAGGCAAGATTGAAGAGAGGATTGTGCCTGATTATCTGATTGATAACATCACGTTTGAGGTTATGCATGACCCTGTGGTTACAGTCTCAGGTCATAGCTATGATCGGTTAGGCATTACCAAGTATCTCGAACAAGCCCGTGTTGATCCTGTTACACGCGTGCCCATGACGGTCAAGGATTTGCGGCCTAATTATTCGCTCAAAGCGGCTTGTGAGGAGTTCTTGGACAAGAATGGCTGGGCTGTTGATTATTAGCTGCTTTCTCCCTTTTTGGCTCTTGTTGAGCAACTTTCTTGTGCATATATTTATTAGTGTTCTTTATTATTCCCCTCATGACCGGAAGCGTTGGATTGGCGTTAATTGGTCTCTGCTTTTCTCCAATGGAATTCAACACACAGCGATGACACTAGGCAAATGCAATATTCATTTTTATATTTGCGAAGCCCTAACAAGTCCCGAGGTCATATTGCGGTCACCAAGTTTACAACAGATCATGGGGTATCATGTTGGCTTAAAAGGCAGATTTTTAAATACCTTCCCAAGATAATACAACTTTCACAACCTATATCTCGGTATTAACGATGTGTGTGTGGTACTCTAGGACAAAATATCTTACCGCTCCACTCTTCAAATCCTCAATAGCATCATCCAACCGATTCGCAGGATAAACCTTACTAAGACTTCGGACAGGGAACTTTCCTTCATTGAAAAGGTCGATGAGGTGAGGAAGTAGCTTATTTCGCACATCAATGTCCGCATCAACAAATACAAAAGTCTGCAAGGGGAAAATTGGAAAATACCTTTTGAGGATTTGCAGCCCCCATGATAACGCCTACAATCCGTTTACACGAAGTCAACAAATTCAACGCATTAATCTCGAGTGTGCCCGTCGGCGGTGGCACACCGACAAGAGCCAACGTGCCGCCATGCGCCAGCGCCTTGACAGCGTCGGAAAGTATTGCCGGTCGACCGGTAGTGTCGAGAATGTAGTCCACGCCCTCCGGGTATATTGCTAGAATCTTTTCCGATATATCACCGGCGGGCTTGAGGCTGTTGATGGTATGTGCCCCGGTGAGGGAGGCTGCTATTTCGAGCTTTGAGTCTACAATGTCAACAGCAACGAGATCTTTGACTCCGATGGCTTTGGCAGCCAATAACCCTGCGAAGCCAACGGGTCCCATGCCGATGATTGCCACTTTGGAGGAATCGGGATCTGGACAGAGTTCGTTCATGACTGTGCCTGCGCCGGTCAGATAGCCACATGAGAATCCTGCGAGATACTGCATATCCTCTACCTGAATATTCTCGGCTGGGATCTTCACAACGGAGTCTTCGGTCACGACAGCTAGTTCACTCATTGACGACTGTCCGAAGAACTGAGCGTGGACCGGTGTACCGTCCGGTAGAGAGATGGGCGTTGATCCATCTGCGCGCGCAGTCGATAGAAAGTTGGTCTCTGTACCGCGTGGGCAACGGCCATTCCGGTCACTGCGACAGGCCTTGCACTGACCGCAGCTGTGGAATGAGAGGATCACAATGTCACCTGGTTGCAGAGATTTGTTTCGAACGCCAGATCCTACTTTTCTGATTATACCGGTGCCTTCATGGCCCAAAACGGCGGGAAAGCGGCCGATTGGCATACCGCCTTCTTGGACGACGATATCCTGTATATTGATATCTGATTAGGATACCATGCTCTAACGAAGCGACGATAGATCAGATAAGAAGAGAACGGACTGTGTGACATAACCCCGTATACTTCATCTCAACCAGAACTTCAGTCGGCTGCAGTTCATCCAGTACAACATCCCGAAGCACGAAAGGCGCATTTGGCTTTTCCAAAACGTATGCTCGTGTTGTTGTCATGTTTATTTACTGATTCAGTGGCCCAGCTCTATACAATAGAGCATGAAAATCCTCCCCATCAATACTGCCTAGTTATATAGTTCCATCTAGACCTACTACCCGAAGCCAGATGCCGGGCACGATCTCGACTCCACGTCAATATAGCACCACCCCGCATCCTTAGCTTGCACGGGGCTGCCACTAAGTAAAGATCCGGTAGCTTTGGCAGTAAAGGTAAACCCGGGGAATCCAAAAGCAGGGATTTGCCGTGATGCGGTAGTCATATTACTGGAGGATTTCCATGACACGGGGAGGGAGGGAGTAGATAAGCTCGCTACTAGCGCACGGCTCTGGCACCCTTTCCCATATCCGAGATTGGTAGAGGTTCATCCGAGGTGAAATTCTAGATCACGGAGGTTATCGGTATATTATCAGCATTTAGGATGCCGTTGATGTCTGAACTAGGATCATCTACTTTCTGGTCACGGCATATATAGGACGGGGCTGGGTCCTCGTTCGTTCCGGACGTTGACACTTGAGAGTGCAACTGTTGACAGGTTCATGTACCCACAGCGATCGGACAGACTCAGGTTAATTGTCATGGTCATGCGCTACTTGGTAGTTTACCATGTGATCCTCCACTTGACAGGTGCCTGGAGAATGCGATCTATGATCTTGTAATGAATTACGAAATGATACAAAATTTTGCACCACGGCGTGTGCGTATCGTCACGTATTTCTCAACAAATCTACAAATTCAGAGCTCACCATTGGCGGGTCTTCCTAACGACTAACTAATGAAAGTATAGTCTCGTATTGGGTTCGTGTATTTAATACCGCACAATGCTATTCTTCCGTAAATAGATTACAGCTTCTGTAATCTATTACGTAGTTTTGCATCGGAACGGTTGAGCCCTTCTTTTCCCCGCCATCCCCGCGCCAGTATAAATATTCTCGCGCTCTCTCCTGGTTGTGCGGTGTGTTGTCATTTATACACTGTATATACTATACGCTATATATATATTATACAGAGAAAGGTACGTTGATTCTGTTGCAGTGATCTGTTACCTTCACTCTCAGCTTTCATCTGTTGTTTGATCCATTTGTGGGTTGCAGAGGAGAGATGGGATGAGATGATTTTAGGACCGGCCCGGCATCTGGTGTATGACGAATAGGATGAGCAACAAAGAAATACAAAATAAGCTTATCTCGTCTGATTTCATCGCTTTTTGCGCCTCACTCGAATTGGTTTCGCGCCACTGAGCTGACAGGAAGTTGCGTTGCAGATTCTATATATTCCCATCCTCGACCGTCCACGATGTCTCTGCAAGAGAGATTTGACAAAGCCGCAAAGAATGTCCAGGCTAACGCCGTCGCAATCGACCAAAAAGCTAGTCGAGAGGAGCGAGAGGAGGTACATACGGACTATTTCCTGACTTAGCCGTCCCCTTGGATAAATTTCTTTAAACTGATCATTGCTGCCGTCAAATTATAGGTTTATGGCCTTTTCAAGCAGGGAAAAGGTCTGACTTACGATCCAAGTGCGAGGCCTAATGTCTTCAGTATAATGGTACCACAAAAACTTCATTCTACTTTTCTCCCAATTTTTCACAGGCACCCATATTGATTCTTTCTGTTCCTCCACTGTAGGCCAGGGGTAAGCACGATGCTTGGGGGAAATACTGCGATGTCCCCGTCGACGAAGCGCAAGAAAGGTACATCGAATTATGGGAAAAACTCAAAGCGAAATATGATTTGCAGGACGCACCAGAGAAAGCAGAAGAGAAATAAGAAGGACCATTCATGTCAATATCATGATGAGTGATTGAAGTAAGGGGCAAGGATTCAAATGACATAATGAGGGAGATGAACGAAGAACATGTGTATAACAGAGCTTCATTCAATCTTCACTATATGACTCGTTTCATCTAACTCTTCACGAGGAGGTACATTGTATTTGTCTTTTTTGTGCTTGTTTTGAGTTGTAACTTGTGTCTTATGCCTTCCACGACTCTCCCAGCCAGTCGGGTTCTGGATGATTGATCGTGGCGCACCAAGGAACATCTTGGGTTCTATATGGTGTAAGTGGAAGGTCGTAAGGCATTCGAAAGCCCACAATCGGCGTGTCGTTATCACCTTGTGTTGCATCTGGTAGGTCCTTTTGAAAACAAGGTATCATTTTGGGCCTTATAGAATCTGGTCTGAATGACTGACCTACAATTAGTTCAGGCCAAACAAGCACACCAACTTCCCAACTACAAATGCGGACCTCTCCTTGAGAGTTCGGCGCAGCTCCCCAGGCTTGTGTAGACAGATTAGCGGAACTAATAATAGCCCAGTCAATACTGTCCATCTTAGTCTTGTCTGCAAACCGTATGTAAGTTTTGATATGCGGTGCAGCACGGCGTCGGCCTGCATCTGTTCGTTGATTACCTAATACTTCAGTATTGATATATGACGTCCTGGAAGTGCTTTCCTCTTGGTCTCCTGCCCATTGGCAAAAATAAGGCCGCATATATTGGAGCTGTTTCTGTTGCGCAATGTTCTGTAACTTCATATGTATAGAGCCGCCCGACCCATATCCGTTCAGTGACCGCCGAATCTCATCGGGCGTAGGGAAAATTATAGAGAATTTACAACTTTGCGTCTTATTCGCATGGGGCAAGTTGTAAGTTGGGCAAAGACTGTTAAACAAAACGTCTTTGAGCCATTTGTCCGTCTGGCCTAGAGACGCAATAGAGGAAACCTGAAAGAAATAACATCAATCAAATGTAATGGTTGTCAATAGGAAATCATACCTGTATCACAATATGTGGACTACTACTTCGTTCATTATCTTTCAGCTGAACTTGACAGAGGGCATCCTTCAGTGCTGGCCAGCCCCATAATGTCGCTTTGCTCGAATCTGCCCTGTTGAGCCTTTCCTTTGACGGAACGCTAGCTATTAATACAGCGCGAACGGCTTGAAAGTCAAACTTCCGGAGTTGATCAACTAGCGACCCCGTTTTTCTCCTTCCATAAAAATCAAGGTAGGCTAACAGATCTCGCTTGAATCTCGCTCCGGTCCCGAATAAAGAAGCTTCGCCGCTCTCGGGACCTTGTGTAAAAGACAGGGGAAGAAGCGGAGATCGCCAAACAGCTTGCGACATATTTGCCCAATCCCCGGCAAGCATATTAGCAGTGTGAATAATGACTCTGAAAAGAAATTATTAGATGACAACTCATCGGCAAGATTCAGAATCATACTGGGCAAGGTCATCATGACGAAGCAGGACCATCATCTTCGAATGATGGGTCCCGAATGGCTCCGGCATATAAGCCACAATAGCTTCAACATTTGGATAACGAGCGCATGCTTCCTGGAAGAAATTCAGTACCAGATACACCAATGAGAGAGGACATTGGTCGTACATCTATTCGAATGCGGTTTGGAGAGTCTTGTTTCCAGGACCCGTGCACTATTTTCACTTGCACAAGGTCTTTCACGTCCTCGTCGAATTGGTCCATGACAAAGTCAATATCGAAGCAGTAGTTGAATTGCCAGCATTCTCGGATCATTGGATCGCCTAAGATGTCGTGTAATTGAACTGTGTCGATATTCTTGTCGGCGGGAAGATCTCTGATATGCGTGAGCTGTATGGGTGACCGTATGATGCGAGGGTGCCCCTCAGTAATACCAGTTTCAACTTCATCATTTGGTTCAGTGTTTCGTTTGCTGTTAATATTCTTTTGTGAATGATCAATGTGAGCGTGTTGACTATTTGGAGGTCGGCTTCCGCGGGTTATCAATGGTGGCGTGACCGATCTGTTTAGGGATGCAAGAGTTGTTCTAGTTTCCTCTGAACCATTTTCCTCGTTCTCGTCATCAAGATTCGTGATCTTGCGTTTCTTTGCTAGTGGTGACATACCAGATGATTGGCTTGGGTAGGTAGTTTCAAAGGATTACGTTGGTTAGGCTTACTGTAGAAAGAAGCACAGCCCCCGCTCTTGTCCAATTAATTGGCTGACCTGGAGTGTACCCACGCGCCAACTCTCCTCCCTTTGCATTCCAACCCAATCACCTACTTAGTTTATGCGCCGACTGGCTTGTCTCAAACTGCCTACTGTACGACTATGCAAGGTGGAAAGATCAAATCAGCCTCGCGTACCACAATGTCTTCGTCGCACACAGGTTTGTACGTTTCCGCGTACTCTTCTCGAGCTGTTGATCCGACTTCAAAATCGCACGAATTTGTATATACTGTTATTGTGCGAGGAGACCTCCAAGGATCGATGAGTTAATCGGTATCCTTGGCTTTTCATGCCGCCACAACACAATGGCCCTTTTGAAGTTTTTAAAAAGAAAGAAAAACAAGACTCAGAGTACTTCAGCCGGCAAGAATGTCACTTCAGCTAAACGCCCTTCTTCCTCCGACATTGGTCCGGAACAGATTGGCCCGGATCAGATGGAAGTTGTTATTGCCAAATCTACGAATCCTGCATTTCAAGAAGCGTGGAAACAACATTGGATGGGACTCGATGAGAGCGAAAAGGCTGCATGGAGTTTCCAAGGAAATGACTCACCGTTGAAAGTGCAAGAAACCACTGAAGATTTAGACCAGCAACATCGCCAAGAGACTGCTAGTAGAAGAGTAGCACCATCAACTCTGAGATTCTTGAAGGCCATCGAAACCGTAATGGCCGGTGCTACAATTGGCATTCAGGCGTACCCCGATGTCAGTTCTATTGTTATGGGTATAATTCGCGTCGTGATCAACGTTTGTATTTCTCTTTGCTATTTGTGTTCGTACTCTCCGGCTGACACAGAAATAGGTCGCAGTCAAATACTTCGAATATTATGAGAAGTCGAGCAAAATGCTAGAAGAGCTTAGGGACGATATACAGGTGTTGGATCTTTACACAAGAAGTAACGCAAATTCGCCCGAGTTACATGATGTGAGATGTCAACTTCGGGTACATCACCTTTTTCACAATAAGTTAACCGTGTCTCAGACTCTTGTCGCTCTTTATACAAATATACTTGCCTTTTGTCGACATGCACGCCGTGTTTTCAGTATGGACCAAGAACGAGGTACGTCTCTCTTCTATTGTGATATGGAAGGTCTCTCATGCGACATAGGCCCAAGTAGCTTTATTGTTCTAGCAAAAGCCCAGTGGGCGCCATTCGAAGAAGAATTTGGGGAGATACGGTCAAACCTGAATCGCTACACTGTCAAACTAGGAAGGTTAACTGCAGCGATCACAATGAATACGACTTTGGACATCAACGAAGGGTTAAAGAAGACGTCCTCCACTCATGCTCGTACGTTTATTCAAGAATGCATCGTCGACACGAAACGACGGCTTGCTAACTTGCGCTAGAAAACGAGAGAAAGGAATTTCTGGACTGGATATGTAGAGACAAGATTGAGGAAATCCATAACTTCGTTCGCGAACAACGATTGGCAGATACTGGATCATTTATCTTCAAGAATGAAAGATATATAACCTGGGTTTCAGAAGAGTCCACGCGACCTCTTTGGATATATGGAGCAGGTAAATATTTTTGTTCTGTCTATGGAATATTTTACTTATTGACGACTTACTGCAGCTGGCACCGGTAAAAGTGTCCTTGCGTGAGTATTTCGACTCTGACGACGGCATATCACTAAAAGTCTCTAGGTCAATGATAATTGATCACTTAAGCCAAGATAGTGGTCAGAACGATTACACGGTGGCATATGTGTACATAAAAGGAGAGGATGCAAATCTGCGCAGTTCACCTGACCAAGTAGTCTCCATGCTCATCAAACAGCTGTGTTGGAAATTGGAGACCCTCCCAGATAAATGTCTAGATTATTACCGTCAATGCAAGAAGGACGCACGCCTTCCTGTGCTGAATAGACTAACAGAAATGTTTGTAGAATGTGTAGGCTCTCTGAGCCGCGCATTCGTGGTCGTCGACGGACTGGACGAATGCGAGGAGAAATTTCGAAAACCTATTCTGGATTTCATCTGTGCGACAAGTCAACAAAGCAATTCCAAATTCCTCATCACGAGTCGCTGGGAGCGGGATATCGACCGTGCCTTTTCCCGTACAAAATCACTGCGAATTTCTGACATCGCCTCTAATCTGGAAGATATTGCTAAAGTTGTTAGACATCGCGTGGAGCAGGAACTAGGGCATTTCAGCTCGGATACTCGGGAATTTATCATTCAAGAACTAGTCGAGAAATCGAATGGAATGTGAGTAATTTCAATTTTATACAGTTCTGTCCATGCTGATTTTAGAGTAGTTTCCTGTGGATCACCTTTCAGCTCAACGACCTTTCACAGGTAATGGAGAGTGACATAAAAACCCAGTTAAGCCTACTTCCATCCGACTTGCACGCAACCTATGTTCAGATTTTTCGAAAAATAAACAATCAGCCGGCCACAAGCAGGAGGCTTGCCCAACGTTGTTTTCTATGGGCCCTTCATACTGAGGATTTGTTAGATTGCGACCAACTCACGGATGCAGTCGGCCTTGTGAATGATCATGAGAAAGTATCCTATGGCTATCGTGAGCTAGAAGCGGTCACGAAGAAACTTATCATCCTTCCCCACATGTTGGATGAGATAAGGCCTATTCATTTTTCTTTGAAAGAGTTCGTCGTGGATTCGCAATCGGAGCTGCCCCTGGACCTACGGAATTTTTTGCCTGATTATGAAACGGCAAATGCTCGCTTGGCCATTGAGTGTCTTCGACATTTACTGGCGGATAGGTCCTATGATGGGTGGTGGATAAAGATATTACTGTATTGTGCCAGGCACTTTTGCACTCATATCCAACGTCTTACCACAATACCGGAGGAGATTTTCGAAATGCTCGACCGCATTATCTTTTCAACTGAGGAACACATGCTCTTGGAAATTCTAACCTGGCGTTGGCCGGTCCCAACGCCTAATGATATGAATCGGCCAACCATTTTCTGCATTGGTAACCCACAGTCGATCGATCCTAGGTTCTTTTTGCGGTGCACACATCTAGATCAGATACCCAGCATACGGGCACGCTATGCAACAATCGAGCGTATCCAAAGGTATCCAGATAGCTACCTGCATATCGCAGCAGTTGCTGGCTTGGAGGATGTCGTCGGTGAATTAATCGAGCGTGGTGTTGATCCAAACCGAGAGGATGCAGGTTACTTCACACCCCTCCAAGTTATGTGCGCTACTACCGCCATTGGAATCGAAGTTTCTGAGCCAACTGTCATGATACTACTTGAAGCAGGCGCAGATCCCGACAAGGCCACGGCGGCTGATGAATCGCCCTATAAACTCGCCCAGCACTACAAAATGGAGAAGTATGTTCGAATTCTGAATAAATTCAAGGGTATGAAGAAGGGCTGAGGCATCGGATAACGGGTTTCGGTGATGAATGGCGCTACATGAGAAGTATTCGGGGGACTTGCGAATAATTACTTGAACGAACTGGGGTCCTCGGGCAGAATACATTGAGAGAAGTCAGATATTCCGAGTATATAGGTCTTTGTTATACTTAAGTCATATAAGTGGAATTAAAGGTTTTGTAATATAGCGTATAGAAGCATTCCGGCAAGATCTATTAAGAATGGGTCTACAAGGCATATAGATCCGGAGAGCACTCCGATCCTATGTATTGACCTCATATCTGATTTAATTCAACTCTGAAGGATTACAGCAGGCTCTTGAAGCAGGTATAGAAATTAGGGACTGTGGCGACAACATGGGTGCCTAATGGCTACTGGAAGATCGGTATTCCATTCATCATCTACAGAACCCTGAAAAGAGGCCATACATTTATAAGAAAACTACAATGTAATAATTGAATTTCATGATTGATAATTTCAATTTGGTAATGATCAACCTAATCAGATCTCTTGTGTATCCTTTACCATCAATTCTACATTACACATGAAGTACTTCCCACCAGCTGACCCATCGTTGCCCTAACATTGGCCGTCTTTCCCTGCAACTTTAGCAGCACCGCCAGCGCTTACATCCCTTAGCCAATGGAAGCTCTCAGTTATGCGCCGATCAGCCCTTGCGGTGCGCTGCACGATCGTACTACTTTGCGGCAGTGTTTCACACTCTAAACTGTAGCGCACATTAGACTCAGCCTCGCGCACAACAATGTCTTCTTTGTATATTCATCTCTAAGATTTTCTGATGTCTCAGCTTGACTTTAGGCATCCCTACTAAGTGAGTCTGACATGCGATACATTGCAAAATAATACTCAGTGTGCAACTTTTACACTAATTGTGCCTTGGGTATTATATATACATGGATGAACACAATGTCTTTATCTCTGTCTAACTTGAAAATATTCCGGAAAAAGAGAACCAAGTCTCAGAAAGTGAAAGATGTCACGCCAGCTGAACAGCCCTCTAAACCAGACATCGGGTCTGGTCGCATACAAAATGCCATTGAGACTTGCACGAGTCCTGCATTTCAGGCAGCATGGCGGAAACACTGGGATGATCTCAGCGAGAGTGAGAAAGGCTTGTGGAATCACCGACCTACTCAATCTCCATTACAGATAGAGGAAACCATGAAGAGGCTGGATAAGAACCATTTGGACAAGTCCTTTCTTAGGAAGATGTCGGATCGTACCCTTAGTTTCTTAAAAATTGTTGACTTATTGATGCGTGGTGCTACAGTGGCGATCCAAGGGGCTCCGAGTGTAGGCTCCGTGGTCCTGGGAGTGTTTCGCGTGGTGATCGATGTTCGTCTGACTTTTCTCCTTTTCAAAAAAAGCTTGGGCTCATTCAATGGACAGTCTGCAGTCACATACTTGGAGTATTACGAGAAGTTGACGGAAATGATGGAATACCTTACAGGCATTCTTCGTACACTGGGTATTTACGACGGTATCAACTTCAATGAACCGCGGCTACATGATGTGAGGCACTTCAATGTTGGATATGCTGTTGAGTGGTTTTCTGACAATGCTAGACCTTGGTCCTGATCTATATAAACATACTCGCGTTCTGTAGGCACGCAAGCCGAGCTTACGTGAACGAGAACAACAATCAAAGTCGGTCTTTCGTTTTCTATACAGGAAGCTTGAACTAACAAAAAAGAAAAAAAGGCCCGAATGCTCTCGAAGTCTTTGCAAAGGTCCAATGGGTCCGCTTTGAAGCGCAATTCGGCCAGATACGGGACAACTTACAGCATCAAATTGAAAACTTGAATATAGTGTCTAATGCCGTAACCATGAAGTCAGTACTGGCAATTGAAGATAACATGAATAAGAAGCAGTCTCTCACAGCGCGTACGTTACGGCTTCTCGATACGAATGTCAAGCTACTTGCTAATTGATAGCTAGAGACGGAGAGACGGGACTTCCTTGAATGGATATGCACGCACGATGCTGAGAAATTGCACGACGAAATCAGCAGTAAACGATACAAAGATACTGGGTCTTGGCTGGTTGAGAAATCTAGTTTTAAGACTTGGACTGACCAGAAGAAGAAGAATATCCTATGGCTGAGCGGCCCTCGTACGTCTTCCAGATGCGAAGGCATACATTCTCCAGACTAACATTCATCATAAAGCTGGCACAGGAAAAAGCATTCTTGCGTAAGTCTGCAAATGAGCTATGTGATATCTGAAAGGCTAATGATGCTAGCTCGGTGGCCATAAACTATCTGATCGAACGCAGTAAACATACAAAAGATACAGTTGTATACGCGTATTTCAAAGGAGAAGAAACGAACACTCAGTATCTGCCAACGCAGATTATATCCAGTCTCGTGAAACAGCTATGCCGGGGTCTTCCGACACTCCCTGAGCCCGCCATAGAATTCTACAACAATTTTCAGATGAATGGACGAAGGCCCTTATTTAATGACTGGCAGAATCTGTTCCTGCAATGCTTAAAGTCTTTTGAAAGTGTCTTCATCGTCCTCGATGGCTTGGATGAATGCGAGCAGAAACATCGAAAGGCGATACTCAACTTTGTGCTTGATCTTAAAACCCAGAATGAAGCTGTGAAAATCTTTGTGGCTAGCAGAAGACTAATTGATATATTACATACATTCCGACGCCACAACGTTCTTAACGTGGAATCCACGGATAGCCTTGCACAAGAGGACATTGCGAATCTAATCAAACATCGGGTAGCGACTGAGCTCACTCATATCGATCCGAAGGTTCAAGAGACTGTCATCCAGACAGTAACTGAAAAGTCCAAGGGAATGTACGTTTTAGCTCCTCAAATCCTCTTTTGCTCCCATTGCTAATATGAACTAGGTATCTCTGGGTAGACCTCCAATTAACTGACCTAGCCCAAGTCCCTGAAGCCGACATCAAAACGCAATTAGATCGCTTGCCTTTAGGGTTAGAAGATACATACGTATCCATCTTTCGAAAAATTAACGCTCTGCCACAAACGGCTAGGACCCTCTCACAGCTTTGTTTCCTTTGGGCACTCTATGCTAAAGTCGTGATGGATTCAGGATGGTTCATTGATGCAGTTTCCCTAGCACACAAGACTAAAACTCAGAAGACGAGGCCTTACGACGCTGACATTATTGAAGAGGTCACTTTCGGTCTCCTCAGAATAGCAAACTTTTCCTTCATACGCGTGAGACCTATCCATTTCTCGTTAAAAGAGTTTTTAATGGATCCAAACGCCAATCACCCAGACGACCTGCGAAGATTTTTCCCAGATAAAGAAACTGCAAATGCTAAATTGGCTATCATGTGCATTCAACATTTGATAAGCGATGCAGAACCACAGCCTCTGTTTGATACGTGCCTCCTTTACTGTGCCGGGTTTTTTGACAGTCATATCCAGGATCTCACGACGATCCCAGAAGAATTGTGGGAAGTCCTCGACGACATTTTCTTGGAACGACCGGAAATGTTAAAGCGAATTGGCCGTTGGAAGTGGCCTTCACACGAAGAGGAATTTCCAAATCAACCGTGCATAGGTAATCCTAAAATTGTCGATCCTGAGGTATTCATGCGATGCACAAAATTGCACCATATACCTGCCATCTGGTCTCGATATAAGGTTGCCGACAGATCAATACGAGACTATCCGGAAGACAACATTTTCCTAGCTTCACTAGGTGGTCTCGACGATATTCTCGAAAAAATCGTTTCCAAAGGTACCAATATCGTTAGAGCGACAAACGATAGACTCACGCTTCTTCATGTTGCTTTATGGGGGATGTCAGGTGATGAAGAACACGCATCCTGTGCAATGAAGATCCTTCTCGATGCCGGCGCAGACTGGAATTTTGATGCTCGCCATATTCCCAGCGGAACCCCTCTCGAAGACTATAAAACACCCTTAAATACAGCACTTTCACAGAAGCTACATAGAGGAGTCCAGGTTATTGTCACGCATAAGTCGTTCAATCTTGCGACTTACATGAAAACTATTCCTGCGAAGTGCGCGCATTATATAAGGATATTGGTTGACCAGGGTGCGGATATTAATATGCGAGATGACTATGGTGATACTGCACTTCGGATAGCGAGGGATGATGGGAGGCAGGACTGTGTGGAGATATTGGAGGAACTTGGTGCTGTAGAATGAATTGGATATTGAATATTTGATGGAACATGATTTGTAGAGACGTTTTTGATCTTATACTATTACAATCACAGATTAGATATAAAATGCTCAAAACACCGCTCGTGCTAAAACTCTAGTAATACACTGCAGCTAAATGAACAGACCGAAAAGAGGTCATTTACCATAAGAATCTCTGAACTTTTCCAGGCTCCTGCGGCCATTCAAACCCCTTATACAAAAACACATACCCAGTCACCGCATTGACGAACAGAAACCAAATGGTCTCCATGATCTCAGGCAATGCAGTGAAGATCTGTGCCTTGAAGTTCGATTGCCGTTCCTTCTTAAAAATCTCTGGAGCCGGTTGACGAGGAAGGTGTATTCTCCATATCACCCAGGGAATTATGAAATATCTAGGTTCAACGAGAGGTGCGGTGATAACTGAGAGGGCGGTTGCGATGAGCCAAATAAGCACAAAACTGACGTGGACTTGTTGGTTCTCGCGTTGTTGTTGGCGTATTGCAACATGTGCCTGGATTTTTGCCAGGATTTCTGGCGTGAGGACTTGAGTTTGCTGGTCTTGTTGTTTCGACTTGACGGCAGCAGGGGAAAGGGGATTTTTGTTGGCGTTGGACTTTGATGCTTGCTTCTTTTGTTGTTTCTTTGCTTCCTTTTCTTGCCTCTTGCTTGGCTTTTGGGTCTCTGGAAATGAAGGAAACGCCTCCTGTGGAGTTGCTATCTGAATTGGAGGGGCCTTCTGTGCTGCGGGAGAGAAGATGCCAAACGCATTAAGAACAGCCCATGCACATCCAAAGTAAACCGGCACAGCAGCATACTTGATAGCAGGGTGGACCCTAGTCAGGAGTCGAAAGACATAGAAAACGTAGTGCCGGTTGTCGGCTAGAGTGAAAGGATGCACAATGGTGTTGTAGTGTACGGCAGCGAGCATCAGGGGGATGACGGTCAGCGCCGTGAGCATTGACGGAAGTCTGTGAGCATTGCTCAAGTTATAATCGAGGTATTTCGGAATAAATCGTCGAGGAACAACGGCATTCAAAACGCCTATCGAGATAAGAGGGAACGAAAAGAAGACAAAGTATGGCCAGATGTACAGCATCTGAGGAAAATGGATACCGGCTGTGTGAAACTCCTTATGTCCCAGGACAACACTACCATTCCATAACACAAAAATGCCAAAAGCTCCTAGTATAAGGAGGTGCGGGATAATGGATGCCACCACGAGAGGCAGTTCGCTCAACGCAGCGCATGCTAACGAAAGTCCGGTCTTGAAGTAATCTACAAGATGTTAGAAACGTGTCATGTATAATACTTTTAACAAACTTACCGGCAAAGCTTGCTTCTCCAACGAGGGGATCATACAACTCGGCCTGGAAGCTCTTTTCCATGATCTCCAGCGGCCGACTGGACTTGCAGGGCTTTGTATTCTGACGAATAGTGCGAACAGCTTGTAAGCCGCCCATGAACACCGATACCCAAAATATGTTTGTCTGTCTAAACACAAGAGCTATGCATCCAATTGAGACGAAAGCCAAGGTTTTGAATGACAAATGACCACGTAGTGCATCAATGGCAGTCTTTTTCTGGCCGTTCGCATCTGATCTTTCTGTATCCCAAATGTATGCCTGAATTACAACAATCAGAGCAAGAATATCGGTGTAATACAGTCCGGAAAAGAAGAACAGCGGTGGAAATAAGCAAATATTCAAAACGGTATGGCTAAGCCAAGCTCCTACTGCTCGGGTATTTTGCTCTTTTCTGAGTAGATCCAACAGCGTCTGAAGGCGCCATGGTAGCAGGAAAGCCGCAGCAATAGAATTTGTAGACCGCAAGTCAACAACATTAACCACGTCAGAAGATCCTTTCAGCAACGACCGGCCAGTGCTATCAAGGTACGACCATAGATATAAACCGGGTGGTGTTGTTATTTTAGGGTCCCAGCTAAACCAATCATGTCTCCAGTATGTCTGAGCCTGGCCAACATGAAAAACCTCGTCGAGGTACGGCTCTTGCACAGTATCATTCACAAGCTTCCTCCATAAAAGAAAAGACAGCAGGAAGAATGGCACTAAATACCGGCCAGCTAGGGTAAGACCGGTCTCGGCTTGATAGCTCATTGTGTATTATGCGTTCTTTTCCTTAATTCCAATTGAGAGCCGGATGGAAAAACATAACATTGGGCATTTGCATTGGCCTCCGAGGTTTCCGAGCATTTGATTGGGGGTCTATAGCATGGTTGTGAAGGCCGAAAAATGTGAGATGTTGTTTGTTCTCTGGCTCCAAAGCAACAATCCAAAATTCCGCGAAGCTCCCGTTGGCTGAGGTGATGCAAACAACGCAAACCGAGCACATTCCCGCCCCGCAAAAGATTATCGTCGCGATGCATAACTCGAGAAAAACAAACTTGGAAATTATTTTGGCTTGAACAACATGGATCGATAACAAGGAGGGAAATATAAACATTGATATGCCCCCCTTTCGTCAAGCACGCAGTACTTGAAGCACCTTTGAAAGGAGCTGCTAAATTACAGACACCAACTCAAGCCTCCTCAACGCGTCGAATTTCCGCAACATCCACCAAACCAAACGAGCCGATGGCATTTCCTTTACCACGAGGCCTGACGCCTCCAGAAATAGAATTCCTCTCGGAAATGGAAATGGTCACAGTCGTACCGCGTCAAAGGCTAGACGAACTCGAATTGCTATCTGTACGTGAGACAATCGGAACCCCGCAGTTGGCCTTCATCCCCGCGGACTGAGAGGTTGAAGATCTACATTCCGCAATCGCGCTTTGATACAGATACTACATATCACAAAGATTTACTGTGCCCTTCGATACTAATATGATTTCGGTTATGCGGTTCAGGGTCCAACGGAAAAACTCCTACCACCACAACGCGCAACACTCCCACTTTGGCTCGCAATCCTCTTGAAACGACAACGGCGCGTAAACATCGTTCCGCCGCATTGGCTCCATCCCGAGTGCCTAGAAATAATTCTCCAATTCGAAACGGAAACGAATGAATATTCAGATACATTCTCACCACCACCCATCCTACCAGGTCAACGCAGAGCAGTCGATGATGGAAGAAGACAGCAGGCCGCTCCTCGGCCGAAATACACTTTAGACGGGCAGCGATACTACCCAACACCGCCATTTCTACCGCAAAACATCGCGTTGACAGCTACAGAGGCCGAAGACGTTGAACGAGAGATTGCCCTACCATATCACTGGCTCGAGGTGGGAAATATGCTCCTCAACGCTGCCAGCGATGATCTCACTGATCCCGATCAAGTACGACGCCTACTCAAAGATCTAAGAGAAGTCCGAATGTCAAAAATGCGAAAGCGCGTTGATTCATTAGACGCCGCGGCGACAGCTGGGGGTGGTGTCTCCTTGACCGGCGTTGGAGCCATGGAGATTGGTGAAATGAGAGGGTTTGTCGCAGGGGTAGTCGAAGGATTACGCAAAATCGGCGCGTCACGCGAGCAGGCCCGGAGGGAACAACTCGCTGAAGAAGGGTCTGTTCAGGGTTATACTCAAGATGACGACGATATGGAATTCTAAAACGACCCTTAACTGCATACTTTGATATTTTTCGCATTGTCACTGGCGTTCCTTGGAGAGCATGGTTGAGTTTTAGCGGGAGTCATTTTGATTTTTTCCCTTACGATAATACCCAGAGAGTGGAATGATATTCATTGCATCTACAGGAAACGTAATAACTATGCTAGTTGTCCAAGACGCCGTACGGAATGCAAGGAACGCTGTCCAATTCAATGGCCAACATCGACTTCTGAAAGAGGAGTCAAAGACTGAAAGACGTATTGAATCCATTTGTATCAAAAACTAAGCAATTAAGAACGCTTATAAAGCAGGACCCTGCGCATGAGAAGTCTCTCGTTCTCTCTGCTGAAGTTTCTTCCTTGCCGCTAAAATCATATCGTCTCTTCGTTTCTGCAGCAGTCGCTGACGCTCGCTCTTGTTCTGTGACCAGGCGCTTTCGGGCTTGGAGGGAATCTCTGCTTCTTCGGCAATCCGCTGGCTCAGGTTGTAGCGCGATATGAGGTCTTGATTTCCGGACTTTGCGGCTGGTACTGGCGTAGTGGTTGTAGCGGGACTGGCAGGTTGCGGGATCTGGGGTTGGTATGATGGCGGTGGCTATGAAACATTCTGATCAGTCAAGCAATTCGAAGGGCGCCGAAATCCTATCCAGGGCAGCGCAAGGTAATAACCCGATATCTCAAAACTCACCGTATCTAGTCCCCTTCCAGTCAATATCCTCTCCGTAGTAGCCGCAACACTTCCGCCATTCCTCTGTAGATCCCACATAATATCTCTCCGATTCAACTGCGGAAACATCTGCGATATCTGCTCAACCTGAGCGGGATCTATCATGCGACCGCGGGACCGACCACCGCCATTTGCTCCACCATTGCTGCCATCGCGATTCAGGAACCAGCGAATAACAAGGAATGAGACGACTGCTAGTGTCAGCAGGGAAGGGATGTTGATTGAGGGTTCTTCGTCGACCATTTCGTTATCGTGTGATGTCAGATCAATTGGATATCCGCGGCCCGATGCCCGAGGGTGAAGATGGATGAACAGGGCGATGATAAGGATGTACGCAGATGAAACTTCCAGGTCCCGGTTATGGATCAAGCAATATCTCAAGTTCAAGTCCAAAGTCACTATCTTCCACCTTCAAGCTGCGATCAGCCACGTCTTTGTCTGTTGTTTGTTGGCAATGGCGACCAAGTCCTGCGGGTGGCGATCTTGCCTCAGGCGGCTGACTGCTCACGTGCTCGAACTCTATGCACCGAGGGATTAGGGTTATTCTCAATCCTAGGGTTATCATATGGAACTTCAAGTTTCACCGAGGTTATGAAGGAAAACAGTTGTATAATGCAGTAACCAGAAATTCATTTCTCTTTATCGCGCATTTAAAAAGTATGTGTGATAAAAATGTAAATATGCAAAGCCTTTCACCACTGATAATAACCATCTAACACCAAGTAGTCCGCCCACTCCAAGAAATACCACCATCCCATAACCCCAAAAAATGAGAATAATCAAAGACAGGTTAAGGTTATAAACACGAAAATAACAATTACTTCATGTCCGCTGGTGTTAATGCTTGTACAACACTTGTACCCTCGCTGAACCTCGTCCTGAAGATTCGGTTGGCGTTCTGGAACATGCCGTCCTTGAGGGAAACGACAATGAATTGGGAACCCTTGAAGCGTGTCTTGATCAGACGTCCAATGTTCTGGGTATGCGACAAATCGAGGGCAGCATCAACCTCATCCAGGATGTACATGGGAGCCGGTTTGAATTGAAGAAGGGCCATGATGAGCGATAGGGCAATGAGTGAACTATGATAACGTTAGACTTGGAAATTATTAAAGGTGTGATTGGGAGTAAACTTACCGTTGACCACCACTAAGCTCAGTAAGACTCTGTTTCCAGACCTTTCCTAAGGAGACCTTAACCTCCAAACCATCGGTAATCTCTTTGCCCTCTGGAGGATCAAGCTTGGCAAAACTGCCAGGGAGCAATTCGGCAAAGATTTGACCAAAGTCTCCGTTGACTTTAGTCCAGGTCTTGTGAAGCGCCTCTTTCTTGTATTCGTCGAGATTGATAATAGTCTCCTCAATCTTGTTCTTATCACGAATGACCGTCCTCATCATGTTCTTCAGCGCGACTTCTTTCTTCTCGACACTGTCAATCATGTTCATGACCTTAGGGTTAATCTTCTTCTTCATTCCTTGGAATCGTTCTGTCAGGTTTCGCAACGTTGATCTGCACTCTGCAATGTTTTGGCCTCGGAAATCATAGGGAGTATTGGGACGACCAAAGCTGTCCTTTTCTTCCTCGATCCACTCATGCTCGCCCTCCATGTTCGCAACCATCTGGGCTGCCGCTTGTTGGTCTTTGTGGAGTTTCTCGAGTTGATGTCCTAGCTTCTGCATCTCTAAGCCTTCCTCGGTGATGCGTGCATTTTTGGAGCGGATTGCTTGCTCGAGATCGCCCAACTCGTCGTCGAAGCTAGTCAATTTCGCTTGCTCTTCTTCCAACTGGGCTTGTGCAATGTCATGGGCATCCTGAACTGGTCAGCACAAAGATCTACCCAGAAAGAAGAGTCCTATATCTTACCTTTATTCTGGCTTGTTCCTTTTTAAGAGTTTCAATCTCCTCAATTTGAGCTTGCATAGCGTTATCAGCTTCTGCCAACTGTTCCTCCGCAGCAGTAAGGTCACTTGCAGCCTGTTCAGACTCTAGCCGCGAGGCTTGAAGCTCCTTATGCAATGTCTTGACAGCAATGGAATTCTTGTTCAGACTCTTTTTCAACGTATCAAGCGAGGTTTGAAGCTCGGCGAGCTTGTCATCCTTGTTGTTATCGAACTCCTTCATGTCCTTTTCAATTCGCTTGATGTCCTGCTGAGCTTCTGCGTATCGAGCTTTTGCATCGGTAATACCTTTCTTCAATTGCTCGATCTGTTCCTTCATCTCTTGGACTGCTTGGATAATCTAATCGACAATTAGTAAAACTCTATGTATCTAACCAAAACTCCGGTAACTTACCGAAGATGAGCTGTTGCTGTTGATCTGGTCTTCTGTCAGCTTGATCTCGTGATTCTTTAGATCAAGCTCCTGTTTCAAAGACCGCACAGCGTCCAGTTTCTTCTTCTCCCTTACCATAGTCTCTTGTAGACTAGCCAATTGTCGCTCTTTGCTTCGCAATTCTCTGTTAATCTCATGCAGCTTTTGAAGGACTACAAGCACACCACTGGAATTCGGTGAACTACCGCCAGAAAGTGTTCCGGATGGATCATACACATCGCCTTCTAGCGTGACACTCTTCAATCGAACACTTGGGTCAAATGTGACTGTCTTTGCGGTTTGTGCATCTTCACAGATAAGAGTTGAACCGAAGACGTAGTTCATAGCTGCAGAGACCTCTTCATCATATCCAATGAGCGACAATGCAAGGTCAACCTTTCCAGGTGCCAATCTCTGAGCAGCTCCGATCTTCTCGGCTGAGGCTTTGAATGCTGAGATTTTATTCAGTGGAATGATGGTGACGCGCTTGCGAAGCTTGCCGTTTTGGAGCAGCTGAGAACCAGTTTCTGCGGAATCAACCACTACGTTGTACAATCGTCCACCGGCGCAAATTTCAAGAGCCGTGCCTGCATGGGTCTTTTCCTTATCCAACGTGAACAATTGAGCAACAAGGCCCTTGACCTTTGATCGGTCGAAGCCTTGATGTGGGTCGGTATAAGAAAAGTCAAGGTTAGCTACTCTCCTATTCATCCCGTCAGCTCTCTCTCGGAGCTCTCTGATGGCGCGCTGGAGGTTTGATTGCTCTTGGTAAATTTCTTCTTCTTTACCAGGCTCGAACCCTAGCTTTGCCATTTCAGCTTCTAGTTTGCTCGCCCGTCCTCGCAGCGACTCCAAGTCTTTCAAAAGGCCAGAGTTTTGTTCCGCCGCCTTTTTAGCACGAGGTTCCTCCTCCTTGATTCTTTTTTCAAGATGCGTCACTTTCAGCTTAGACTGCTCCTGTTCTGTTTGAGCAGCGCTTGCTCGGTTACGTGCATCTTGAAGTTGTCCCTGATAGCCGTTCTCTTGGCCTTCCTTGGATGCAATACCAGTTTGCAGTGTCTGGAGCAACTCCTCCTTTGTCTCCACCTCGGCGGTTTGAGCGTCAAATTCGGCTTTCGCTGCGTCGTATTTTGACTGAAGCTTCTCGTAGACCTTCCTCTTCTCTTTGAGTAATTTCTCGAGCTCGGTGACACTCTTTTGGCTGGCCTTCCTCTTCTCTTTTTCTTCTGCCATGCTGGCATTTTTAAGCTCAAAAACTGTCGCTAATCGGACCAGTTCATGTGAATTCTCCTTGACTTCGTTTTCCAGAGCTTGGAACTTTCCACCTTTGCGCAATTCCTTCTCCCGAACAGCCTTGACGCGCTTGACATCCTCCTCGAGATGAGTAATCTCATTCTTGAGCCTTGTTGCATTATCTTCAAGATCTTGTATTTTCTGTTTCTTTGCTTCATATTCTTCGCCGGCAACCTGGAGTCGATCCTTGCTCTTCACATAGTCATGGGCGACCACTAACCGAGTGAGGCGCTCAACATCGTTTTGTGTTTGCTGGAAGTCGAGGAAAGCACGCTTCTCGCCGCGGAGTTTCTCGAGTTTGGGTTCAATTTCTTCGTTTAGGAGCCCTTCAATTTCGCGGACCTTCATTTCCTTCTTCGCCATAGTTTTAGCCGCCTTCTCTTTCCTATCCTCGAACATTCGGGTACCGGCAGCTTCTTCAATCATCGACAGAATTTCAACAGCCTTCATATTGAGCACTTTGGTAATGCGACCTTGCATAATCAAGAAGTTCGGGTTGTTGATATTCAACTGGACACTCTGGAATAAGTTCTGCACAGTCTGTTGTTGCGCGCGATGCCCGTTGATGAGATATTTACTCGTACCACCCAGAACGATCTGACGTGTAACCGATATACTGCCATATTCCTCAAAACCAATTGGCGACTTGGCTTTATCGCGATTATCGAATACGATGGTCACACTGGCTTTCGTAACGCCAGCCTGGCCACGCTTATAAATAAGGTCTTGGAGGTTTTGCGCTCGCACGGTGCTCATATTCGTAATACCGAGAACGAAGCAAATGGCGTCAAGGATATTAGATTTCCCACTACCGTTGAGACCGGTGATGGAATTAAATGATTCGTCCCTAAGCGAAAAGAGGCATCAGCGACCGATTTTGTTATCACCCCGCGCGTACCCCGAAATGTTCCATAGGATGCAATCCATCGCTAAGGATTTCGGAGCATCGCAAAAAGAGGAAGCGTACCATCCTGAGATGACCGTTCGCACAGCATACGACTTGAAGCCCTGTAGTCGATAGTCAATCATTCCGTTTGCCATCACTTGAAGAACAAAGACATACGTCGATAATAATCTCCACAATCCTCATCGCTGCAAAAACTTCCGAATAATGAAAAGAACGTAATCAAAGTCCAAGTAGAAAAAGAAACATTAGTATCCGGATTTGCCTGTAAGGAGGCAGCTTGCGCAGCTGTTGAACGTGGGTTGTTTTGGCAGCGACCGGTCGCAGTTTGTGTTGATTTTGGCGGAGTCCGTGTTGTTGGTCCGCCCGCCAAAACTGTTTATGGTTTGCCTATTTGAGTTTAGCTATCACGTGCTAATCGGACACAATGACTAAGCACACAACCAGCGCCAATTGAAACTAGCGTAACTATCATAATTCTATCAGCTAAGCCTAAACCGTTGATCGTATTTTAACCCTAAGATCAGGGTCGTGGGTTTGTAACAAGCAGCTAACATCGAAAAAGCATTGTGGTACAAGATTGTACAAGGATGTCCATAGCCAGTCTTAAAATGCCAATTAGGCGGGTAGCTCTATCGTCTGAAAGCCTTGGGCCCTCTTTGCAAAACAAGCTGCATCCTGTTAAGAGTGCGAAAAGCCGTCTTCACAAGTAGTGACGACAATTTGTGTCTGTCCTGAGCGTTGAAGTAGAGATTGTCAGTGAAGCAGCTGGTCCGCCCTCACCGACATCATTGGCAAATTGATGGCGTCTCCTGTGCCATGGAGGACGGACACCGAGTCTCCAAATATTTACGCAGCCTAAGATAAAAGCGTTCCGTCGTCTACATCCTACTGTACTTGTCACAATAGTGTGTTCATCGAGGCACACGCATAACTGCGAATGCAATGCATCCTCTTTTCAAACACTAGGCATATTCATCATTTAACCAGAGAATAATGCACTTTCCACATTGACCAATGGCAGATCGTTGCCCAGTAGTTAACGCCAATTGCCAAACGTTTAAACGCTCGTTCCCATGCTACCCAATAGACAAACGTGATGAATACACGAAGCATCAAAGAAGAAGAAAGAACCAACACTAGGACGCGTGAGGGGGAAATCCAGGCCTTTGTTGGATACCCCGGCCAGGGTCGAGTCTGTTATCCAGGTCTTCATAGCGGAGTATGAATTCACGCTAGACACAATAATTAGCTTAGAAAGGCCTTCAACACAGGAATCGGGATGAACATACGCGGATCTTCTTCCAAGAGGTAGGATCCCACCATAGATACACGCCACGTTCACTCACACCACGTTCGACGTCGACAGGGCCGGGATAGTTTTCATCTCTCGTAAGCCAGCAGCGCTCGACCTTGTGATACCGCCATTTGCGGCCCATCAATTCCTCGGCAACAAGCTCCTGCAGAACATCACGTGGCATGCTGTAAAAAATATAGAAGAGTGTTTCATCACTAAAGCTGGGTATCCGCGACTGTAGAGGTTGTACATTTGCGACATTGTAACAGCTAGGGATTGCAAAGTCCTGCTCGAGAGGAACCGCAGACATAGAAGCAACGAATGGTGACGCAAAGGAATGATGCAGGGGCCTATTCGCAGATAATTAGAATGACATCAGCTGTAAATAATACAAGGTAACTTACTCAGGCTGGTTAAGATCCAATCCAAGGGTCATAAGGTCCTGGCCAACAGCAAGACTAGCCACATCTGGGCTCTCACTATGTATCATTCGAAGTAAACCTGCAAGCCCATACTTGTCTAGTTCACTCATTTGAGAAAGAGGTGGTTGATCAGTGCTTTGCCCTGAGCTTGTTGGATCCTGGCTATCGGCTGACACTCCCCCAGATTGTGATTGACGTTGTAGCATGCCTTCATGCTCTGGGAAGTTTTCGGAGCGAAGACCGTCCTAAAGAAAATTAGTTCATTTGCCGCATTGTAAAAGTGCGGCGAACCTACTTCTTTGTCCTGAGCCGATACACCATTAGGTCCCTGCGGAGATCTTGATGTCGACATGCCTGGAGCTACGTACGTCAGTATTGGACCAAAATTATAAGTTCAGGAATGACACACCTGCTGAGACTGAGGTTCCAGGAGACATGACGCGGTTAGTCTCTTGGCCATTCAATGCTGAGTTCATAATGTTCCGAGCTTGTGCGGACTGCGTTTGATTTGAGAATGCCAAGCCAGGCCCGTAGCTTCCGAAGCCTGTATTTGTTAATACAGAACCCTTCCGCTCCTGCCCAATGTCGTTCATGCGAGAAATTCCACCCGGAGGTATGTCGGCGGCGTTCCTGCCTAATGGAGGGAACTCCTCAATGTTCCCTGTCTGCGGCTGCCCACCACCCCCAAGCTGCCCACTGATACCCTGGCCGCCATTCCTGAAGTCATCTAATCGATTTGCGAATTGAGCGCCAGATGGAAATACATCTTCTTGAGGTTGTTGCTGGGTAAAGTGTGTTTGGGTTTGGGAGGCTCGCGACGGGGGTTGGCTCGAGGGTGGTTGTTGTCTTTGAACCGGCGTTTGCTGGGCCGCACGTTGTCCTGCATTTGCCCACACTGCTTGAGCAGAGGATTGAGCCTGGTTTGGTTGCGGTACTCCAGATAACGAAGGAAATTCACTAGCACCGGGAATTAGTTGCTCTGTCCCAAATCGCGCAGCCCAAAACATATCCAGAAATACATACGAAAGGTCTAAAGGTGTCGCAGGCTGCGAGCCACCGAGGCTCTGTGCAAACGTTCCCATCGATCCGATATTTCGCTGCTGGTGATTTTGCAAGCCTGGTGCTGCACCCATGGGAAGGCCAAAGCTCCAGTTCGCATTCGATCCTATTATTCCAAGATTAAGAAATGAGCGAAATTCGACTTGACTGTAGTGGAATATGGTAAAGCGCACCTAATTTTCCGTTGGGTAGTCGACTTGTCGCCATGGATGCGTTCCGAGCTTGTGCCTGTTGTTGTGATGGAAATCCGGGCATGCCTCGTAGCGGCTGTGGACCTGGTCCTATTGTCATTCAGCACACGTCAGCTTGGCACATCCTCAATAGTAGCTCGTCCATCTGTAAGCTCCACCAAGCGAAGTCGGAGAGTGCGATGCGGCCGTTTCCAGACAAGAACGCCAATGAGAAATTCTGACAGGCACTGGCATGTCTCGACTAGTACATCTTATATTGTTGGTGGAATTTAAACGAAAAAACCCAACGGCTGGGATCGCGCAATTGTGGGAGAATATGCGACCAAATCCGTACAATGTGCTGTCGCATGGACATGTGGTGGGGGAGGACAGTGCAACTGACCTGGCCTATTCATAGTGGAAAAAACGTTGTAATAATGTCTGAGGGATTCGGATAGAGTAAATGGTCGTAAATACAGTGGATGGCTAGAACGATCTGCTTCAAAATCAGAGTTCTTGAAATGTGATAAGTTTAGCTTGCGGCTCCAGTTGGCGGTGCTCCTCGAATTGATTGCAGGGAGAGAAGTAGCCGCCTGTCCGGTTCTAGCCGCGCGCTTCTTTTCATATGCACGGACCACCTGAAAGAAGATTGCATGAATAATTCGCCTTTAGATACATTGTAAATACAGGCAAGCAGAGTAATTCATTTCTCTTGCCGGAGACCTTGATTCTATTCATGCTAATAGCTGACTGTAATTGAGACATTCAAAAAAAAATCAGGGTATCCGCATTCGAGGATCAGTATATCAGTTCTAATTATCTCCTACCGGCAGAACTATCTACTTAGAGGATCGACACATTATTTGTAATGTCAACAAGGTCACTGATATTTCACTAATCTCTATGATTTTCGTAAACTATCACGAGGCATATTGACGTGCGGCCGTTGAGGCTGCAAGGTCACGTGGGCTTCACGCGCTTGTTGAATCCAATTCTTGGCAACTCTAAATACGGATTAGTTCATGGACAAGGAGCAACAGTTTCATATACGAAGGCCACGAAAGCAGCCAGAGCTGGGATAATCGGTTACATGAAAACAAAAGGAAACGCTTGACGAAAACTTTTTGCCAAATTCTCAGCCTTCGTGAGTCCCGGGTACTCGGTATGGAAGTGCCCAGCAGTGGACCCAGAGTGTATAAATTGATAGATTCCACGCTCTTCTGACGACCTGACATCCAACGAGAAATTGCCTGCTATTACCGATGGCGCGCTTCTTCCAAGTCCGGCCAAGAAACGGACAACAGGCTATCCACAGCTTCAGTCGTGAGGCAATTGATTTGACATGCATTATTGCATCAGCAACTGCCCTGTTCCCAGAAGACACCGAAACTGGCGGTTCGCAGAGGATAGTAGGCTCATAGTCCACAATGAAAAGAACGTCTCAACACAAGTCTCCTTGAAAAGTGGAGGCGTATCTATATAATTGCCAATTACTTTCTCCGCTTTACACCATTTACCCATTACGACAAGCCATTGATTACTGTGATATTGGTTCTCACATATCTCGCATATCTATACAATGCCCGGGCTTTTCTCATCCAGAGACTACTAGTCCGACGACACAACACCCCGAACGCCTCTCTCCTCTCTGTGAGCGCTTATGTTCTATCACCTGTCTTAGTAATACGTAGTAGTCACATTCCCCATATCCAGCTAGATCTAATGTCAACTGTGAGCCTTGATACTTTGGACACCAAGGGGTCAACTAAGAGTTATATAAGAGATACAGCTCTACGGTTTCCCTGCTGCCAGCGTTTTAATCGAGAGCTTTCCAAGTGGAAATCGCCACGAAATCAAGCTTGATTATACTTTCTCGCGCACTGAGATCATTCGTAATCTTTGTGCCTTCAATTCTCACATTGATTCAAGAGGACAACCCAAAAACTCGAACCATACCCTTTTCAAGCGTGCCTCAAGAGGTGTTTTCGAGTATCATCGACGAGGTCATCGAAGCGAAATTGAACATCGATAATCCTGCCTTAGCTTTGACAACTATTGATGATTTTGTCTCGGTTTTGAATGAGGGCGTGACTATTCATGATTTATGGGGAGTGGGAGTCAACCAAACAACATGTATTTGGCAATGGTGTTTGATCAGTGGCTAGTTCGAGGGCAGCTATAATATAATGTCAATGCGACGTATTGTATTCCATTTTGTGTTGGAATTTACATGATTGTAAGCACACTCTCCTGGTTTCAAATGGATTCTTCACACTAGTGATAACACATTAAATTCCATTTAGACTAGCATATAGTCAGGAAGACATTTAGATGGAATGTCAGCTACGAGATCTAAGCTTCCTTTGTGTGCAATCCTGACCGCTTCCGTAAATGTCCTAGTACGAATTCGGATCCAATGGCGCTAATGTATATTTTGTGACTGCCGTCAAGCCGCTCTTTGCAACAATCACAGGGGTTGTCGGAGACACACCGAGCCTACCGGATCTTACATATGTTGATATCTAGGAACAAAATGAATCGTCAATCGGTCGTCCGTCTTACTCGCCAATTGGGCACTCCCTTAACCGCAGAACTCCCTCCGGCCTTCCTCGCTCCTGCGGCACACGGGAAAGTTCAGTCCTCGAACTTTTCATCTACAGCATCCAATGCAGCCCGCAAATTTCCCGATAAAAGCAAGCAGCGCGGTGTTTCGGCTATACACATGACAGGACCACGACATCCATTGACTGTCGCGAAATTCCCATTACCTGTACCTGTTGCCCGAGAAGCGCTGCCGCCTCGTGAGTCCAATCCGGACCATGGACTTTGGGGCTTCTTTCCTCCGGATAGGCTGCCAATGAGCACGCCAGAGTACGATATTGCACATGGTAGGTAGATGCATTTGCTCTATGCATATAGATGTGCTAATTTGCGGGATGATCAGGTCGCTCGTGGTCAATTCAAGAATTGCGCGGAAAGTCCTGGGAGGATCTACACTGCTTATGGTGGATTTGTGTCAAGGAACGCAATCGCATTTCTACATCAAACATGGAAAGAGAGCGCCTCAAGGCAGGTTTCGGAGAAGCAGAGATAATCGATCGCGAGCGCGTGGTAAGAGCACCTGGAAACGGGGTTTTTTGTACTTCTCCATTGCTAACATTGTACGAACCAAGGTCCGGGCTACTCAGAGAGCTATCAAGCATGTACTCCGAGAACGATGGCACGCCTGGGAAGATGCGCGACAGATTTGGTTAAAGGAAGCGGACGAGCGGTGGCAGACAGAACACGAGAAGGTAAAACTCGCGGCGAAGGCAAAGAAAGAGGCAAAGAGGAAAGCTCGAGCGGAACAGAGAAATGCACAAGCCGTGCCAGAAACACAGCCAGAGATTTAATTCGGGCTTTGATTAACCCACATACTCGATAACAATTCACATCGAGGAAACCTAACCTGACGACCACAATTTCTGTATAACTTGAGGCTTTATTCTCTCCTGTATCAACACTGTTTGCTTTATGTTCTTTTCGAGAAAATGTACATTAGACGTATACATTATACAAATTCAATTGACCTTGATTATTGTGTCATCTTTTGATGGCTTGGTCAAAGCCCACCGCTTCTTTGGTTTGGGCTCCGCGGGCGGGGACCTCCTCAGGCTTCCCCCAACCAAGACTTGACTATGGGATACTAGTTTGTTTGCTAGTGCGACAGAGCATAAACAACTTCCCCTTTGTAACTCACACCTCGATTCGAATACCCTCTATTTTCACACACAGTAGTATCTGTGTCTTTGTTCTTGTTTCAGTTGCCGCATTTTGATTATCACCATGGATGAGATTGCCCCCGAATACGATGTCGTTGTGCTAGGCACCGGTATGATGAAGCTCTACCCCGCAGCAAGGTTCTTGGACTAACCTGCTCCCAGGCTTGACCGAGTGTGTTCTTTCAGGGTAAGCTATCTAGATATTTCAGAAACTGGTTAATAGCGACTGACAATAAAAGTGTCCTGAGTGTCAAGGGCAAGAAAGTGCTTCACATTGATCGTAATGATCACTATGGAGGGTAAGCCGAAACTTCCCCCTCATTCGTACTCACGTCACCGAATCAATACAATAGCTAACACATCTCTAGCGAAGCTGCCTCGGTCAACATCGAGACGGTAACTAGAATCAGTATCCAGCTTTGATAGCTCATCTAACTATCGCAGCTGTTCAAAACATACGGAAATGTTCGCCCAGGCGAGGAGCCATGGAAGAAATACGGCCGCGTAAACGACTGGAACGTGGACTTGATCCCCAAGTTGCTCATGTCCAACGGGGAATTGACAAATATTCTGGTTTCCACCGACGTCACGCGATACCTCGAGTTTAGACAAATTGCTGGAAGCTACGTGCAACAGGGAGAGGGCCCAAAAGCCACAGTTGCCAAGGTTCCTTCGGACGCTGGCGAAGCTCTGCGTTCGTCTCTTATGGGTCTTTTTGAAAAGAGACGCGCAAAGAAGTTTTTGGAGTGGGTTGGCGAATTCAAGGAGGATGACCCAAGCACTCACCAGGGTAGATAATATCCCTGTTTCCCGCGCGTAGGAAGCTCTGGCTTGCTAATCGGCGCAACAGGTCTCAATTTGTCAACTGCTACCATGAAGGATGTCTACGATAAATTCGGCTTGGAGGCTACGACCCGTGACTTCGTTGGCCATTCGATGGCTCTATACCCATCGGACGAATATATCAATACCCCAGGAAGAGTGATCGAGAGTATCAACCGTATCCGCCTGTACGTTAACTCGATGGCTCGCTACGGGAAGTCGCCTTATATCTACCCTCTATATGGTCTTGGAGAATTGCCCCAAGGTTTTGCACGTCTATCCGCTATCTACGGCGGTACTTATATGCTTAACACCAGCGTTGATGAAGTCTTGTACGATGAGAACGGAAAAGTGTCTGGTATTAAAGCAACCATGAAGGAGCGGGACGAAGCCGGCGAGGGCATGAAATTCACAACCAAGACCACCAAGATTATTGCCGATCCTTCTTACTTCCCTGACAAAGTCAAGATTACTGGATATGTTCTCCGGGCTATCTGCATTCTTAAGCACCCCATCGACAAGACTGACGGCAGTGATTCCCTTCAGCTCATCATTCCTCAGTCTCAGGTCGGACGCAAGCACGGTAAGCTTTATTTGAATATATCATGAGTAGTTTAAGATCAACCTAACATGTCTAGATATCTACATCGCCATGGTCTCCTCGGCACATAATGTCTGCCCCAAGGGCTACTACGTGGCCATTGTTTCGACCATTGCTGAAGGCGAGGCAAATCACCATATGGAACTTGAGCCTGGATTCCAGAGACTCGGCCAGATTGAGGAGAAATTCATGGGTCCTCCTATTCCTCTATACGAGCCTCTTGATGATGGCAAGAAAGACAACGTTTTCATTTCCAAGAGCTATGATGCCACTTCACACTTTGAAACAACAACCGGTAAGCATACTTCATGGATATCATGAGCCCTGATTTCTAACAGATGCGTAGATGATGTCCGTGATATCTACGAGCGTGCAGAGGGCCATGAACTTGTCGTTGAGGGTCTCCGCGAGGGCCAGAATCTCGTCACAGAAGAATAAATCGCTTGCTGACACAGACTCTTGGCGTTAGTTGATGATATTAAACAAGTCAGAATATATGTGATGCTGCTTCATCGTAGTAGAAGAGACAAATCTGATGATACAATCCTTCTTGTAGCATTCGAAGTGTTCATTTCATTTATTTTGCTCGTTCTTAATTATACTTGGCCTAGAACTTAGTTATCATTCAATGTTGATTCTGACCTTTTCATATAGCCTATATATCATGATTCATAACTTCGAAGCAACTGGTGGATCCGTATTGGCCTTGTCATGCTCGCTCACCACACAAAGCACATCATCATCCACCCTCCTAATCTCAGCCTTCACTAACGACAATCTCCGCCCAACTTGCGTAACCTCACACACAACCCTAATCTCAGTACCTATCGGCAACGGTCGCAAATACCTAACATCCAAATTCCGACTCACACCCCCATATTGAAACACACCGGGTTTCGCTACGGCCATGAGGGGGATCGATGTCAAGATATCGATTATTGTTGCTGCACACCCTCCGTGCAGGTTGTCCAGTACGTTACTCATGGAGCGTGTAACGAACATTCTGAATGTAGCGCATGCTGGGGGGCCTCGACTGGCGGATTCGAGGCGTAGTTTGGCGGATTCGTCTATGCTCCATCTCTAGAGAAAGTTAGAACTGGATGCCTTCACGAAGATAAAATAAAATAATATTATGGGGAAGAAGGGGGAAAGCTTGTACATTGTCATTTGAATCTCTTGTGAATATATGCCGGGTAATGTCGTCTACGCTCGTCTCGAAGTCATCAAACTCCCGCGGAGGGGAGGAGGCATCGTTATCAGCCCCCATTTTTCAGGCTGTAAAGACACAGTTTAAGACTGAGATGCAGGTAGAATTTGTATAAAAAGAGGTTCATGAACAAATATGTAGTTGATAATGTACAGTCATGGCAGTTGAGTTGAGATTGCAGCAGCGCAAGTGATTGATATTACCTCGGTCTAGGTACGATGGTAGGCGCCGAGGCATCCGCAAAGCGGTTGAGTACACCACTGGTTTAAATAAGCGATTCTTGTTAACTAATGGTCATTAAAGTCAGAATTGATAACAGGAAGATGCGATTGTCTATGAGCATCGCATTGACATGAAATGCGACACGCAGTACTCGGGCTCGAGTGGTCGAGAATCCATGCGACAATGGATGGAGACCTCCTTCCATTCCAGCCAATCACTCGTCCGCATTTGCGGCGTGTTGCGCGTTTTGATATTTCCGTTCCTGATCTTGAATTTCATCTTGTGCTACATTTGGCAACATACCTGACTATATGACATATCATGGACAGCTTCTACTTGAGAATTGCAACTTGATCTATTAAGCGATTGTTTGAAAAGAATTAGCGCAACACGCCGGACCGCGAGGCATCTACGAGATCGAAACGTCTACGCTCCTTGCATTCACAACCCTATATCGAATTCGAATTCCAACCGCCTTATAAAAGCTTTTACTGGCTAAGAATACAGGCACTACATACAGATAACGAAGCTTGAATTATACTACGGATCCCGTTCAGGAACAAAATGGTCGAGCCCCGCTCAGCAAAACGAAGGAGGGTGTCCAAAGTAGATCAAGACGGTGACATCGAAATCCCCGAAACGCCTCCAAGTGTGACAAACGCCGAAGATGAACCGACAGCCATGGATATTGATGACCCAGAGGTCGATGCAGCTCTAGCCGCGACACCGTCAAAATCATCCCGACGAAAATCTACCACAAACAAATCGACCGAAGACAACGAGACTCCATCGAGAAGTGTCCGAGCGAGTGGTCGACAACGAAAGGCTCCAGTGAGATATGAGGATGAGATACAAAAGACTGAGACTCCACGTCAGCCAAGATCGTCTGCCGCGACTCCTTCGAAGAAGGCTATATCAGCGAATGGGTTCCGTGGGGGGCTAAAGAAGGTCCAGGTAGAGACTGGCACGTCCGAGAGCCTTTCACCAGAAGTTGACATTCCAGTGTCACGAAGGAAGTCTACAAGAAGGTCTACACGGAATGAAATTCAGAATGAATCTGATGGTTCGTCAAACTCGGATGAAGACCCCGATGCAGAAGTAGAGATGATGAATGGGGGAATGGATGATAGCTACGACCCGGTGGCTGCCCAATTGCAGGAGGACTTGATACACGATGTCGATACTCATGAAGAAACAATTCTCTCCAATCCACTCCCCGAGTATGCACAGGCTTTCAAAAACCTTTGTGAATCTGAATTTCGACAGGAAATCAGCGCTGGGAGCAAGTTTGTCCTTGAAAAGCTAACCAGGAAACGATTGACACCATTGAAGGGTTTAGACGCAGAATATCAAAAAGTCTATCAGTTGGTAGAGCAGACCGTCACAGCCGGAGAGGGAAATTCAATGCTACTGATGGGCTCACGTGGAAGTGGAAAAACCACTATGGTAGAATCAATTATTGCTTCGCTGATGAAGAAACATAGAGATGATTTCCATGTGGTTCGCCTGAACGGGTTCTTTCATACCGATGATCGTCTTGCGTTACGAGAGATTTGGAGACAACTTGGTCGTGAAACGGACACGGAAGACGAAGCTTCCAAGGTCAATAGTTACGCCGATACAATGGCTACGTTACTTGCTCTACTCTCCCATCCTGAAGAGCTTCTGAATAGCTCAGACAACTCTAAAGGTATCATGACGGCAAAGTCGGTCGTCATAATCCTTGATGAATTTGACCTTTTCGCGACTCATCCTCGACAGACGCTTCTGTACAATCTCTTTGATATCGCGCAGGCGCGCAAGGCACCACTAGCTGTGCTGGGGTTGACTACCAAAGTGGACGTCACCGAAATGCTTGAGAAGCGTGTCAAGAGTCGCTTCAGTCACCGCTACGTGTATCTGCCGCTCGCGAGATCATATGAGGCATTCTCAGACGCCTGTCTTTCTACTCTATCAGTGGAGGCTACAGAGCTCGAAGACGATGATCTTGGTGGTAACAAGTCGGGAAAACTTCCGCAACTTTTGGATGCATGGAAAGTATACCTCAAGGTGAGAAGCACTCCAACGACATCAATGTGATCCAAGCTAATAAGAAACTGCAGGGCCTATGGGAGGATAGAGCCTTCGAGTCCCATTTGCAACGAATCTACCACCAAACAAAGTCTGTCAAGGAGTTTTATTCTAGCGCTCTACTCCCGATTTCAAATCTCTACCATAGCGCGTGTGATGAGGAGAGTGATCTCGACATTCCAACTCCCGAAAGCTTTACGAAACAATCTCTGACATGCCCGGACCCCGGACCCCTCCCATTCCCATCGTCCCTGACGGGCTCTACAAGTGCAACATCACTACCTCTATCTCTTCTTTTGGCAGCTACACGTCTGACAGCTCTCTACGACCCCGGCTCGGACGTTGCCAATTCTCAATCCCTCGCCCTTTCATTTCCAGCTGCTTATGCAGAATATGTCCGTCTTTTGACATCCGCCAAAGCTACTGCTACCGCTCAGGGAGCTGCTGCTACGGGTGGACGAGTTTGGGGACGTGACGTCTCGCGTGAAGCTTGGGAGAAACTTGTAAATTGGGGACTCGTTGTGTCGCTTGGGTCAAGGAATGGGACCACGGATGGCACAATGTTTAGAGTTGAGATTAGTTTTGAGGAGGTTGCTGATATGGTTGGTGGCGGAGGGTCGTTGGGAAAGTGGTGGCGAGATTGATCGAGTATCTAGATGGTATATATTTTATATGAATTGCATAATATACGTACGAAACGGTGCTTGCCAAGCATTCTTTGCATTATTCCTTGGTATATAGTATGAGTTGGTCGTAATCTTATCCAGCCATTTATTTTCCGGCCATGTTCCTGTTAAGTCCCGAATGAAAAGATTCACTTGACAGGGACGATGGTCTAGTGCCAGCCTATGTAGGCACTTACCTACGTACATCCCATACTTTTTTATCGTACCCTCATTTACAGGTAAAGAAATGATAACACCTGCCGAAGGCAAAACCAAGAATCTGGCTGCCTCGAATCCTCGAAATCCTGTCCGAACCAGTTCAATTCCCAATCTTACATCAGTCAGATTCCGGACTGGTCCGCCCTCCATGGTGGCCTTGAAGTACACGCGTACGGAGTGCATAATGGATACCCATGCGAGATCAACGTCTTCTTCTGACGAATCCTGTCTTGTGCATGTCAACCTTATGCAGGCCATGCCCGGATCCTTGTCCTTTTATTAATACCAACCGTCTCTATCACGCCTATTAGGCAGAGTGCAGACATGAGTGACATGTGCCAACTGGGGTTTCGTATTTGTGATACACGTTGTACACACGTATGCTCCGGAAGATTGCTAAGTATGTTTACATACCTTGTCAATATCTACGGCAAACATCATGATCTACATCCTCCATTTCATGGAAACGTGCTCTTTGCCTCTTGATGTTACGTGATAAATGGATCACATATAGCTGTGTACTTTGTCCTGGGAGAGACTACCACATGTTGTCACATCAGACCTTTGCCACTGATCAAATGTGTTGGTATGTTCTATGTGGAAAGATGTGCAGCACATTACTCGTTTGATATTGATACCAGACTCCTGATTGAGCAACTTGCAGGTACTTTGATGTTTGTTGGTACGAATGAGCCACCCATGACTGTATACTCGGACACATCCAAGTCAATTGAATATGACCTTGAAACCCATCCGTGTCACAGCAACGAACTACCCACCGCATGTGTGTCGGAGTCAAAAGAAACGCCGGGAAACGAGCCCTGCATCAAGCTGGGTGTCTGGGTTGCAGTAAGCCAGATTACAAGGCCAGACCCTGCCAGATGTAGCTTTCTTTGGGAGAATATGTTGTGTTACTGGCTCCATGCCTTTTGTTACTTGCGCGTGTAACATCACTTGTCAATAACCCAAATTTGGGACTGAATATACCAGTACTTGGAAGTATTGACTCTAACTGCCGAAACGAAGCAGAGGTTGTCAATGAGTTGCGAGTATGTATGGTGGAATGCTAGTAATGTTCAGGCAATTAGGGGTAATGCCTTGAAGACGTTCCTACTGATAGTTGTACGAGTTATCCGAAATCGAGATCTCCCAGTTTACTGAGGATATACTCTGCAACATCTCTATGAGTGATACCATCCATGGAAATCTAACGTATGTCCCATGTATGAAAAATATACAAGTATCTACATGTATCATACAGATATCTAGGGTATATATGTAAGGTTGAAGAACGAGAATTCTACCAGGATAACACGGCACAAAGCAGCCTGTATGCAAGGACGTACTCGGCACATGGCACGCCGTTTGTGTCTACAGTCTTCTCGGTTGACGTGGACGGCTATCCCGGGTCTTCAGCGCATTCTGAATATCAAACCAGCAGCGACCAGCTTTGGCGGATGCATACAACCGTTTTCGGGATTACTTGAAGTAGAATACAAGGGTGATGGAGACTTTGGATGTTTTTAATAGAGGTCAACAGGGAATAACCATTATCCTAGGTGACTGCGGATGCATTCATGACATATGAATGACTCACGACGGCAACAGTTTACTGCTGTTCCGCAACTATACTACTAGAACGAGGACCTTAATCCGGAATCAATAAGAGAGACTAGTAAGGAGAGTCGCTACATCTGCCCAAGTAAGTTACCGGGTTTGTGTTGACAGGCTTCTCGATTAGGGCAAATGAGAGTTCTTGGCGTGCAGATATCATGTGGCAGCGCTAAGTAGGTCATGCAACGTCCAGCAGGGATTGAAAGACATTTCGGGAAGACGGAACGAGAGGTGGACCGTGGTAGGTAGACTAGGCCCCTAGTTTCATGATACGTGGGTATCGGCGTGGTCTTCTCGTAAAATTAATCAGTATGAGAGAAGCTCGTCTCTCTTGCAGCTCTGATCTTGAGCTTATGCAAATAGACTATTCACAGTTTCGGCAGACTTCCGTCCTCCTGAAACTGAAGAATGACAGCAGCCCGCTGCGTGTTGAATTCCTACCGGAGTAGGAACTCATTACACCTAGCTATCATCCTCAAGCCCGCTGCTCTCCGGCATGCCAGGAACATCTCTAATTATATTAAATCATCCCTCGATATATTAATGGTTTACGTATCTCGGAGTTCCCCAAACAGTAAACGTGGAGGCCATCCCTGCACGACATGAAGCCTGAATATTTGGGCATCGTTAGTCGAACGGATGATCTACAGGGTTTTGTTCCCTTACTAGATTAGGAGGTATCTCACATCTTAGTAGCGGTACTATGCACTAATACTACGTAGTAACTATTTATGTAATACCATTTATTTCATATTTGTCTCATGACTCGATCGTAAGACTCGATCGTAAGACTCGATGGTCGAGTGTCGTTGATTAAGAACTGCAATTACGGAGATACGAAGAGGTTAATTTAGGGCTTCGGTCAAGCGTCCCGTACAACAACAGAGTTTTGAGCTAAATCCATGATTAGCTTGAAGTTTCTTGAACGACAACAGAATAACCGTGCAGCTTCTTGGATCTACAACCACAAATTAACAATGCAATTGTCTGAAGATGATCAACTGACTACCGTCTACATTCGGAGAAAAGGTCAACCCGCACACGCAGATCCACAAATCTAACTGGACCTAAACACGTTTAGTACCACACCGTTCCAAATAAAGTTGCATCTGATTCCCTGCTTTTTGCAAATTTGTCAGCAGCTAAGATTGACTGGGCAATTAGTCTAACTGCTTTGCAGAGCTCGATTTTTCGGTGCTTTCTTCTGATCGCCGCCGTGTGTCGAATACATTCACGCATTTGTTTCATTGGATACTTATCCACGTTATTCCACCACATGAACGCCTTCGATCTTTGGGCTAATAGTAAATGATGTCATTCAATGTGCCAGACTATGTAACTACACGAAACCAATTATGAGACCTAAGGACGATGAGGTAGCATTTTCCAGTGGATGTGCGATGGAAGAGAGTATTACCCAAATTGCGTTAGTATGATTTCCCTGGCGAGCTTGGTTAACTGAAATTTAACTACGGAGCATGTACGGAGAAAATGTAAAGAATAGTAAATATCTGACTATCTACTATCAGTAAACCCAATTCAAGCCACGCTTATGTGTGGTGTGTCGAGTGAAGAACCATTATGGCTTAGCAGTTTTACCGTTCGGCCTTTGGACCGAGTGCATACCTATGCCCGAGATTGTGGGATGGTCGTTTCACTCGTATTCCGTCTGTCCGCTATCAAAAGTATTGCCGAGGTCTCCATTGCGTAACTATATATTAGTATGAAACGCTTATCTTGTCAAGAGGATTAGTGTTGACCGAACATTCTGAATCATTGCCGTCATAAACGGTTCGACTCTACGACGAATCAGCAGATTGCTGAGCGCGACCACTGTCAGTCACCAAGTGCATGTTTACTTTGGCCCATGGGAAGGGAATAAGTTTCTGGTACGTTAAACTTCGCCCTACCCGTCTTACGTACATATGTACAGAAAAAATCCTGAAGAAAAAGGCGAATTAATTTCTGTAGTAAGAAGTAAATAGCATTTGTCTATATCGACGGAGACCCCGACTGTACGGCGCAAACTAAACTAATAAACTAGTTAATTGCATACTTTTTCAACGGCTTCGGTGGAGATAACTTACCCGCTCAGATCCCAAACCTGCTTACATAGCGCAAAAAAGAAGAAAAAGTTTAAGTACTTTCCCAAAACGGAAGCAGGGTTTCCTTCTTTTCCGTTCGCAATCGCGCGAGAAAAGGGGGGTTTCAAACGTAGTAGTATGTCAAGCAAGTCACGTTGTGCTCCCAAGTGGAGATCATCTCGGCAATAGAGTTTGACAAGAGCCGACTGACTGTTTCTTCAGGTAATTTTGTCAAATGTTCATACTTGAGTGATCACCGTACAAAAGTTACTATGTCGAGAGCTGCTTGAGAGTGAGTTACTTTAGCTTTCGATGGAATTAAATATTTTTTCTTTTCTTTTCTTTTCTTTTCTCTTTTCTTTTTTCTTTTTTCCCTTTCGGTCCATAGCGTGACGAATATGTAATGTAACGATGAGGTACCCCTTGATTACTACAATACGTGGTATTTTTGCCACTCGCGTGGCCATCGAGGATCATTCTCGGCGTCAACTCAAAATTAAGAAGACTAAGGTAATATTTCGAGCTAGTATCAATACCTGCAGAATACCTTGTTTCGTAACATTTACCATGATATGTTACGCAGATAAATGATACGTCTCATCTTTCGAATTCTACGTACATTCTAGAATCTCCTTCTAATGTTTGTACGGAGTCAGTATAGGTAGTTCAAATTGCGAAGCATAGATTTTGACAAGTTCAAGTTGCGACTCGAATTCTGCAGGGGTAAACAGTGGAATAGGAGGCTAGTCGCACGTCAGATAACAATCGGAAGGGGTTCCAAACAGTCGGAACACTTTGACATCTGCAGAGTCGTATCAAACAGTACTAGAGTAACGCTACTGCGTAGTGCGGCGCGTAATAAAATATTAGTGTCGTATTGATCAACGATACAGAATAGTTACATACCGTTGTAATTTTACCGTCTGTATCACGGTATCGCTGTGCCCGTCGTACCCGCCCAGTCCCGCAAAGGCGTGTTCCACGTGTTTTCTTTAGGCTGTTTGCTAACTAAGTCTCCTGCGTTACAGCTTACGTACAAGCGGGGTCGTACATCGAAAACTCGCGTGGCATCAATACATGATAACACTATGTATTAACGTTGTTTGACTTGCTCATAATGCTAGTACAAATTTTGCAGTAACTGACGTTACGGTACATACGATTTATCACTATCTCAACTAGCTCAGATGCGGCTCAACGTCCTTGCCGCCTGAAGCAATGATTTTGTTTTGGAGACTGATGGCTTAACCGAGCTGCATGATATGGTTATCTATGCCTAGATACGCAGGCGTAAAGTACGCATGCACGAGATACACATGTGATGTCGCTTGACTCAGATATAATACAAACCGGATACGAGGTATAGGGCATAACTTTGAGAACCCTAAAGGGCTATTGAATTGGACTCCATAACAACAAAATTCGCCAAATCCCAAGGTCCCTTCCGTAACCGGTGGCTCCCAGCCGTCAAGGACTGAGTGGAACTTTCCGAGATGTGTTTCAGATTTGCGCAGCAGATAGTCTTTTCTAGAATCCGTTTGATCCTTTTGATATAGAAAGGATTCCGGTGATATAGCCATATAACTATATAACGTACGTATTCGGAACTTTCTCGCGCCTAGAAAGAATAACGGTCAGCGACTCAGCCTACGCAAGCAGGTCTCCACTCGGTTGGGGAAAATATTTTGGTCCAGTTTGAAATAGGGCTGAGCAGGAATTGCCTGTTAGCGACCGCTATCGAAAGCATAGTTTTTGAGACGTATAATCGAGTTAGACGAGGATCGGAGGGGATTTTGGGTTGTGTACTTTCTTTTTTTCGGGGGTTATTTACAAAACAGAAGTGATAAGAATTTGTTCCTGCATAATCTGACCGCGATGGCCCCAGAGAACTGTTCGACAGATACAAGTCAAACGGCCTCGTCAAAGTGTCGAGTAGCAAATACATATCCAAACAGCCCAGCCTGGTATTACGGTATCAGGTCTTAGACTCTTGACTATCGTTTGAGGAACTAGCTGTCTCAACCAGGAACAAATGAAGTCTGAGCGTTTTCCACATTCTGAAAGGTCACGCCTTTGGACGGAAGGTAGGGCCGAATCGCCATATGCGGAATACACCGTAACGGCCAAGCGTTGTCATGACTGTTGTGGCTGTCCTCCACGTGGCCAGCGGAAAGTCATGCCGATGGGAGGCTAGCGTTTGAGGTTGTCTGGCCCACGAGTCCACGAGTCATCAAAAAAGTGTTCGCGTCATGTAGTATATAACGTGCAGGGATGTACGACTTCAAAGATTCCAAACACTGATGCTGAGCCGGTGGACGGAGTTGTTCTGTATTCTGTACCATACCATTATTATACATACTGCATAGTTACAGCGTGACTACCCTAGACAACGTGGTCGTTAGTACAATACAGCTACTCCACGCCAGCTAGGTACACTAAGCTGTAAAGGGACTAGAAGCGGCATTGCTGTTCCCGTGATTTGGGAAAAGTCTTGGCGTCAACTCGGTGGAGGTTAATCCATTTGAGGAAACTGGTAAGCTGAAACCCTAATTTGTTACTTGATTGTTGCATCTGTTGGGTAAGCTTGTCGCTGCTTCAGAAACTATTCCTACTCAGGATGATGATGATCATCAGTGACCTGATGGATGGTTGAAGTCATTATTGATAGAATTAGGTTAACTGCATAGGAGGCTAGCTAGATTTGGTGCCCAGTGCCGAAATGTTGGAACCTGTCGATTCGAGACTACTGTCTCGAGTCTCGTAATCTAAACACCTCTGGTCTAGGCGACCAGCCACGTCCTTGCGTCTTGAGAAGAACCGAGGTGGCAGATATGTAATCGCGACAGAATATTGTCCATCGGTATCACCGTGAAATTTCCTTCGTGATTACTCTGTAGTAATGGTAGAACTTACGACTGGTGGGAATCTGACCCATCATGCACAGACTTCAGTGACACCCAACGTGAGTGTATACGTACCGATAGAGTTGTTTACGAGTAATGCTTCAAAAAAGCCGAATCCGCTATCATGACCAACAAACGTTGCAGATAGTCACTTCACCGCCATTCTCCTCCATGCGGGGCCATATACCGACTTCCGGCGTTGCCGGCGAGTATGATTACTATTCAGGCCTCAAACAGCAGAGATCATCAACCACATGGTAAGAGATACGATGCATCTCCCTCGTGTAAAATAATTTTCACATCTGTCAAATTTTAAGATAAAACTACGTATATACTCTCCACACTTCGCGCCACGTGGAACAAGGATGTAATAGTGGACCTTGTGTCCTGTATTGTAGGACAGCTCTGGATCGGTAGAGATCAAAGTGAAAAAAAGAAAATGCTCGAAGAAATTCGCTTTGACCGCCTGTTGAGGTCTTTGATAACAAAGCCCGGAAAGTGAAAGAAAGAAAACGTGTTTGTAGCAAGGCCCGTGCGACAAATTGATCAATCCAGTGCATGAACCTGGTAACTTTTGCTGAGGTCTAACCATATGAGCTCGGCTTGTACGAGTCGAGATGACTTCGACACATCTCACCTGGTCTCATCTGTAGTGGTCTTGAAGAAGTAAGTACTCCGAATCACCTGAAACCAAAGACCGAGAGCGGCTAATTGCTTAGCACGATACCCCCACCTCGTGTAATCCTTCTGATGACTCATGGCACTTTGTGACGACGACGACGATCTTTCACATCATATCCTATTGTTGCTACATGCATGACGAATGCCTAACACATATGTACTTTGTAGGTAGAGCCAGGCTACCTAATTTTCAAAGCTCCCGCTTCTGAGCCTTGCATTGATTTACCTATTCTGTATTCCACTCGGACGTCAACATGGGAAGTTACCTAGGTATCCATACAGGTTTTATTGTCTTTGTCACTGAGAGTTCGTAACACCAAATCTTTATCTTTGTTATACCCAATCTAATTGCGCATCGCAATATCGAATCCACATTTCTCCTCCCTTTCTCCTTATTTTATCTAGCGGCCAACAAGGCCTGAATGCTATTTCCACGTGGTTGTGGGCTCCTCCTTACCTCTTTGGTCGGGATGCATCGTGTAAATCCTCCATTTGTGTAACGAGGGTATGGATACCATACGAGAGATTAGACTTTACAGAGACGCTGTAACTTTACAGATTCGAATTTAAAATTTCGTCTCGATCGCGTGGAGTTAGTTGACTAATCACAAACCCCGAGAGCCCCAAATTAGCGTGGCTGCATTATTGGCCAATGATGAGGCATGGATAGGCGTTTCTAAGTTCCAACTCCCCCTATCTCCCCATGCTGAGAGCACGTGCGAGCCAACATTGCCTTCTTAGTTGAACTTTCATTTTAGAATAGCTCCATGATGCTTAGCTTACCCGTATGTATGCTGAAAGGTGAAGCTCGTATTTTGTATAGGCACTCTGAAGATGGCTTCATTTCTTGGTTCTTATTTCTCGATCAGCAGTTGGTCATTAACCAATTAGGATACGTGAACAAGGGAAACGCGCGTTGCATGTAATACAGACATCCAGCCCGTTTAGAACAAGGCTGCCATTGCCGAATATGGAAAAAGCACGGAGTATTATACTAGTGTCCAATATAGATAACACAAACGAAACCCCAGCCCCATCGTGTTTTTGATATGTCTGGGAGAAAATCCATGTCGACAATTTGATGTATCCATGCCACGGACATTCGCAGCCTTGTCGATCAATCTGCTCATCCGTATCATCTACCAGTAAAATCAGTATCGTCTAGGCATCAATAAAATACGGACAGACTAAACGACCACTATCGTCACTATGGCGTTCTACTAGTAAGATAAGCGCTCACATCAAACACATACAATAGACGGATATCCTCTGGAGTGGTTCATGCAACCATCGCATTACCGGAGACACATAGAACTGGATTAGGTAGCTTGCGCCGGAAGTAAATAACGGTATGGGCATTTTGTCCGGATAGATGATTTGAGATTGCAATGATATTGTAGCCATCAAGGCGCTTTTTCGAGATGATAATCTCGGAAGATGCTGCAAATGTCATAACAAGCCTTAGATCAGTCGATAAATTTAATGTGATTTGTCTGCATGAGGCTCGAAACGAGTCAAAGATTACTCCGAATTTCTTTAAGCGAGGCAGAGAATATATCATTATCGCGAGAGGTACATCATAGATATCATATGCGTAGCCGTATTAAAAACCTCATACTTACGCGTAGTCTAAGATTATCGCTTACTTCTGATTGCTCGGTTCTAACATGCCTGCAGATGCGCCCCAGTGATCTTCATAAGCCGGCCGCTTTTTGGGTCAACAGCAGGCCCGTCCTATCATTGGCCACCACACAGACACAAAGCAGCTCAATCAGGGCTAGCTCAGTCCCACGTTGTTTTTTTGGTGTCCTGCCTAAAACCATAACATACGCACCGGGCAATACCGTGCAATACCATTTTACTATGTACTCCATAGTCCATACCATGTTTTCATTACCTAGTCCCAAAAGCGGAAGGCCCTCTTATTCATCGAAGAATTAATGGCAGCTGGAGCCGTAGTTTACGGACAAGAATTTCCATGCCAGAGTTGAAATTTGTGGTCAATTGCCACTGCCCCACCAAATTGGGATGGTAGTGGTACGTCTTGGACATTAGCTTTTGTCTACTCCGGTTATCCTCTGTTGATGATGACATGACTCAGGCTGTGTGGCGGCTGGGTGCTGACTTAGTCATTTCTGGCACTGGGATCAAGTTTAACCTAAATATCTAGTAAAGTTGACTGATCTCGCGTGCTGAACATGCAATAAATAACCCTTGCCTTGCTCTTATGCAAAACTTACAGCGTATGTACGTAGTAGCAGACACGCTAACCGGACATGGTTACTATGTAGCATGGTAGACCCACTATTACTAGTTCACCATTTTTCAAGGGAATTTGTCTCCACCGTCACATACGGTATTTACGCAGTATTGTATCCACGGTCAACGAGTCAGTAAATACACGTTCTCGTATGCACGTAGTCCGCTGCGTGGTACCCGCTGAGGAGTCTTCATCCCGACTGTAACGATTTCACTGATCTATTACTCAATAGCAACACGCTTTTATTACCCCCATCGTACCTTACCTTATGTCGCTGCTGTACGGAGATCTCGTAAATTACACGGCCTGCCCACCTGCCTTCCCGATTGCCTCATCGCAATGTCCTCTTCCTTCCCTCCTTGCTCTTATTTTTCCTCCACTATATCCCCATCCCACCCTTGTACCTGATTTTCTTCTCGCCTCTTCCTGAAAACCTTTCGTGGATCTTCA